>CM038671.1:563890281-565098653 GCA_021605145.1 Aegilops bicornis
ACATGTCCCGGCAGCACATGTAAAAAATATTAATATGTGCTGTTCTTCACAAACTTGTGCTGTGCCCTTGACGCCACAACAAAACGATTCGCAACTTTGATAAATACCAATATGTGCTTTCCTTTCTAGAGGTTGCAAACCTGTAGCTGCAGCTGAAGGATGACATACGCAAATTCAGCATTGATTCGGAACAGAAAAACGCATGCACAACACAACACACAAAACAGAGCCATCAAATGGGCAATAAACCTCTAACCAAAGAGGTCGACACCTATCAAACGTGGTAATCCATCTCTCATCATACGCTGTGCACCAAGGAGATGCTACTATCAGGACACTGGACGCGGGGCAGACACAATGAATGGGTCCCCCCCTTGCCTCAAAGAGACGTTTCCTGTAAATTTAAATTTGGCCCAACCATTACAGTTAGAATACGGAGGCCATTCCCAATAGAAATTATGGAGGCCATTGCCAATAAAGTAGACCCCTTAATTACAGCTGATACGGTTAGAACTTGAAGCCGAAAATATGCCACAAGTCGAAGATGGTTTTATCAAGCCCCGTCGTTTGAGTTCCAATAGAAGTCACCTCCTTCGGTCGAGTAACCATATGGGAGATGAGGTCCATAAACAACACTGCCGTTCAAAAATGTCATCTGGTCCACCTGCGACGCTGCCTGGTAAGCATCCGGAGCATTAGCCTCAGCCGAGTTGTTCTGAACTGGGTAGATGTTTGTGCTGACATCCTGTGTTCGCGCACGGGCAGTCCGCTTGTTCTCCACAGGACCGTCTGCGCTTAGCCTAACCATTTGCTGCTGGATTTCAATCAGTGGACTGCAAGTGAATTTTGACTTAGCACTCTTCTTTGCTTCCGAAGACTTGAATTCGAGCCGGTATAAGGCGAAAGCATCGTGATCGTTGATCTCGTACTCATAGAGGTGCCATTCGTAGCTGCTAGATGGCTGTGGGTCCATGTAGTATGATCTCTTCAGACCCCCAAAGTCTTTCATCACCTGCTTCCTTGATTCATGCCAGCCACGGCCGTTGTAATCTGGCAGCGACCTTTGCTTCCGGTTTCCACTGTCAAATGCCCTTCTTGGTTTGTCAAAGAAAAGCCATTCTCTCATAGATTCACCTTCAAATATGTAAAGGTCGAAAAGTTCTGCGAATGATAGAAATTAATGAACCAAGTCAGAACATAATTACCAGTACCAATACAAATGTAAGAACATGAGTTATGCGGCAAGAAGTTACCAGGTGCATTCCAAGGGGACTTCGTAGTTGCAGCCCCTTCACAGACAGGAACACCAACATGCTTTCCTTGGATTTTCGCACTAAGAGCAGCAAACAAAGGGCCATCTTTTAGATCAATACCTCTCGGGCGGATCACAGGCATTGTGCCTGGAGGGCCCTCTTCCTTCACAGCCAATTCAGCATGGTACATGCTGCAGTAATCTTGCCAGCTTTCAGATCCTTGAGCAGGCCGAGGGCAGTCCCAGAGAGCGCACTTGGCCTCAGGAATGAAGCAGGTGCTGGGGACATTGTTGCAAGCAAGTCTGACATCTGGGGGAAAACATCTCCAGCATTCTGCCCATAGTTGTTCATATCAAGATATGCATTAGGGGGCAACTCTTGTGGCAAATTGAACTGCGGATATTCTTGGTGACCAATCCCTTCAAGGTTATTGAGGATTTCTGGATTGGACCCAGGAAGGTTTATCTTGTAATCATCGTCATAAAGAAAATCCTCAACAGTAAGCTCCTGGTTCACATAGTACATCTGGAAGGACATGGCAAAATCTCGTTAAATTTAGCTCAATTACGTCAATGGTAAAACTCAATAAATGGAAGTGACAGAAAGATAAAATCAACAAGCAACATCATGGCAACACGGCAGCTTCTGGAATGAGCATTCATTGCATGTCAAAACTCCCAAAGACTGGCACCGAGCCTTAACAAGATGTCATGTAGAAAGCATAGATCAAGAGGTGGCTGTTCGTTCTCAACAATGAAAGATGATTGATGATCTTAGCGCAGGGATGACTCCTTCTCCAGGAATTCACTATGCTATGCCTGCAGGCAGCACGATTCCAACTAATCCCAGGGCAGAGGTACAAGACTGTGATGCTTCACCCTACGCATGAGAGTACAAAGAAAAATTGATGCACAGGATGGACTTTCTTGGTTTGATTCAAACCAAATTAAACAACCCACAAGGAAACCATGGGTGCCTTTGAAGTGGCGCTTCTACATTTGGTAGTTCGTGCAAAGGAGGATCCTGGCTTGCTCAGTCTGGGTATCTGGGACTGCCGGACCAGGAGAACCCAGCTCCAATCTTATCGTGGTTCATGAGCAGAAGCAAGGAATAGAGGCGATCTAAAAAGGCTAAGTATGCTGACTCTATAGTTCAGGATATTTGGACAGTAAGGGATTGCAACTTTTTTTAAATAAGAAACTCTGCGCAAGAGATCTTGTAGTGTGAATAAGACAAGAGGCAGAAAGTTAGAATCCCGTCACCGCCTTCACCTCTGAAATGTGGCATGATGGTGATTTTATCTTGATAGGCTACTAGAGGAACTGATCTTAGGTCCAATGTTGGTTGGTCCCTTTTTCCTTGCTCCTCGTCCTTTAGAATTTCTCTTTGCTTTTGGTTTGCAGGTCTTTTTCCCACCCCTAACAGAATGAAGTAGATACTTCTACTTCTACAAAAAATTGACCAGTGGCTGCACTTATCGTATATGTGCTGATGCTGAAATTTAGTATAAGGCAGTACACAGCAGAAGAAGCATCAGCAGGGGTATCACATGAGCATTCTAAGGAGGTATCGAGGCAGGCAGAAAAGGAATCCAAACTTATACGATGATAAACAAAGCATCCTTGTACTCCATAAGATAGTTAAAAACCAAAAAAAAAATTGTGTCTATATATACTACAAATCAGCTTAACAAATCTAAATATTCAGAGCCCACCAAATACACTAATAATAGTCTGAACAAACCCCGATGGTTTCAGATCCAGAAGAAGCAATCATGAAGAATTTCAGGTAAGTTCACAGCTATGCAATTATAATACAAAAAGAGAAATATTCCTTTACACCATGAGAAGGCTTTGTTTTCTTTCCATGTGTCTTTGCACAGTACACTACACCCTGAATACGTAAGACGTTTTGGCAGTTCAATTTAAACTGCCAAAACGTCTTATATTTAGAAACAGAGGCAGTACATTATAAATCAGCTTAACTAACCACTTAACCAGCATTTAGACCCCAACTACAAGAAGCAACCTCGAGATACCAGGTTATTTCTTAACGTTGGAATTCCAGTTTTCTATGAGTCCCTTAATCAGCATCTAGAAATAGCACAGAACAGTTTCCATTGAGTTATATAAACAAGCATATTCTTGAGTTCATTTTTATGCTAAACATAAAAATTACAGCCACGTGGAGGCTGTACTCTGACAGAATGGAGCATGGATTGCAGGATCAGACCTAAAGCTCAGTGGCTTTGCAGTCTGCGTCAACATATTATTGTTATATAATGCAAATGTGTAAAATTAGGTAGACAATGATTATCCAGGACCATCAAAAGCATAGAGCCATAGACCCATTGTCAAAATTGTTATACTATGCTTTCATCGATATATGAAGATGCCCCCAACCTGACCAGCTGCTAATCTATTTGTCCCGGACCACAGCTGTGCTAAGTCCTCTCCCCAAGTTACTGGCTAACTTGATGATCCTTCAATAGCTCCTACCATGCATCCCTTTCATGTCGTGTTAATGAAAGGGCAGAAAATGGTAGAGTTTAGTGCTTTATTATGTACTCCCTCTGTAAAAAAATATAAGAGCGTTTAGATCACTAATACTTTAGTGATCTAAACGCTCTTATATTTCTTTACGGAGGGAGTATATGCTTAGTTCAAAGGCAAATGTATTGCCGAAGCATCACAAATTTACTCTTAAACCATGATTTTGACCACAGAAGCACAAAACGATTGCACAAACTTGATTTAACTAATGGTATCTGTTAAACTTCATACACTAGCCAACGCTACCAAAAGTCCGAACTAATAGAAAGGACTAAGATACAAAGGGGGGCAGCAACAATTTTTGGATAAATTGTGAAAGCCAGGACTTCAACTCAAGACCTTAGTCTTTGATACCATGTTAAGCTTCATGCACTAGCCAACGTAGCCTCCGAACTAATGAAAAGGACTAGCCAATTTACATATACATTTCAACAGTATCAAAGATACGAACTAATTTAACAAACATAAGGTGAAGAAAAGAAGGAATAGTCAGAGCCCACATATTGTCCATTGTGGTTGTAAATCACAGATTTCTACCCTAAAATAAAGTAATAAGCCAACTAGATCCAGTCTATCAGTATCACTGCAATGAGAGTAGCAACACACGCCAAATCACAAAGGGATGTACCCAAAAGAAGGGAAGGAGAGGGGTGTGTGTGTGGGGGGGGGCGGGGGGGGCATGATTAGAAAAACGCCTTGATGAAATTACTAGGATGGTACATCACACACCTTAAAAAAAAATCTTGACTTGCATCATTCCTTAAATTATAAAGTACTCCCTCTGTAGACTGAATATAAGACTTTTTAGATCACTAAAATAGTGATCTAAAAATTCTTATATTAGTTTATCAGAGGGAGTAACTTCTAATTTTACCTCTAGTCTGAAGACAGCCTAGATTGATATGCACATCCATCGCAGATCTCCATATAAATGCAAAATTGAATATTTCTGATTCTGATCAACTGATCAGGATATAGAGCGCCATGTCATTCTCCACAAACACTTGATTATTATTTTTTCCATAAGAAATGCGGAATTCTCACCAGATGAGTAACTGATCGGGAAGTTGCTAGCAGGTCACGCCACATATATCCAACTAAAAATATACTCCCTCCGTCTCATAATGTAAGATGTTATTTGATACTACACTAGTATCAAATAACGTCTTACATTATGGGACGGAACTGTCACAAAGCAATAACGAACGCACCCCCGTGGCCTACAAAACACAGCCACAAGTACAGTACTAGCAAACTGTTAACAACAACTTAGTAAGACTACCTGATCGTGGAACACGGCGGTAGCAGGAGTCAGCACCCCTCCACCGTTGGCAATAACTCCCGGGCCCAGCGACGGCGGCTGCTGCGCCACCGTCACTGGATCCACGATCGCTTCCTCGCGCGGCTCCGCCTTCATTTCGTGGTCTCCCTGCGCGTGCTTGTGGGCCTGGTCGGCGGACGGACGGGGCTGCTGGTCGACGAGCTTGCTGGTGGCGTCGTCCTCCTCCTCGGCCGCCGCTAGGTGCTGCGGCCGCAGTATCTCAGACGGCGGATCAGACGGGTCCCGGTTGTTCCCCTGCCGCGCCATCGACCACAGACGCCCAATCAAACACCAGCGTAACAGCACGGCACAAAAAACGAAAAACGCAGAGGAATGGAGGAGGGGACAGGCATACCTGGAGGGAGGAGGCGGGGGACGGGACGCTGAGCTCGGCGCGCCACTCGCGGAGCATCTGGTGGAGCTGCGCCTCGAGGAGGACGGCGTCGGTGGAGCGGGCCTCCTTGCGGGCGTACTGGAGGCCGGAGAACATGTCCTGGAGGTCGTCGACGCGGGTCTTGGCGCGGGCGCGGAACTGCTGGTGCCGCGCCGACCCCGACCGCGACGGGCCTTTCCGCATCGCCGACGCGCGCGCCGTCCCCGATCGATCGGCACGGCGGAGTGGATGGGAGCCGTGCGGCGGCCTCTCCCTCCCTTTGCGCGACGAGAGGAGAGATGCTCGTATAATTTGGTGTCGTTTTTCTTCCTCACTTGGAATGGCTGCCACTTTGCTGGGTCGGCTCGCGAAAAGCGACGGCCGCGGCAAGAAGGAAGCGGGTGGGCGGCCTCCGGACGGAGTAGATAGGCAGGAATCCAGTCCAGGGCTCGTCAAAGTCGAAAGCGTCGTGCGGTAACAGTGTCATGGCGTGGACTCACTCGTCTTCGCTCTTCAATTTTGCTTCGTCGGCTCACCTCGTCTCTCTATGGCGCCTCTCTTCCATTCTTGTGGCTGTGGGCTTTCGACCGGAGAATGAAACGTTTGTGTTTCTCCTTTTCTCGTTCGAATCTCTCCTTCTCAATCTGTCTCAACTTTCTTTTTCCAATGAATCTGTGTCGACTTGGTGATCAAAGACATGAGAGTTAGGCCCCGTTTGTTTCAGCTTTATGAACCTGAAAATGGAACACCTATTTCGGTTTAGCTTTTGCCACTAAAACGAATTCACTTATACTAGGAAGCTCATCGAAGCTGAAACAAGCCGGGCCTGGCTTTGTTTGTTTCAGCTTTAAAATTTGAATATGAAATAAACAGCTATTTGGAATCAACTTTAGTGGCAAAAGCTTACATCCGGTTCTGGTCATTTTCAATGTATTTTTCAGAAGCACGTCTCGGTGTATTTCATTCCCAGTGAAAGCGAATCCACTTTTAACTGGAAGCCCGTTGAAACTGAAACAAACCGTACCTAGCTCTATTTGTTTCAGCTTTAAAAAAAATGAATCTGAAACAAACAGCTATTTCAAATTAGGTTCAGTGGCAAAGCTCAAATCCATTCAGGTCATTTTCAATGTATTTTTCGGAAGCACGTCTCGGTGTACTTCAGTGCCAGAATCAGCTTTCCCGCTAAAAGCGAATCCACGTCTAATTTGTAGCACGTTGAAGCTAAAACAAACTTCAGCTTGGAAAAAATGAATACGAAACAAACAACTATTTTGAATCAGCTTCATTGGCAAAGCTCAAATCCGATTCGGGTCATTTTCAATGTATTTTAGTCAAGCACGTTTGAGTGTACTTCAGTGTCAGAATCAGCTTTGCGAGTGAAAACGAATCCACATCTAATTCAAAGCCCGTTGAACTTGAAACAAGCAGGACCGTCCTGTTTGTTTTTGCTTTGAAAAATAATGAATCTGAAACAAACAACTATTTTGAATCAGCTTCAGTGGCAAAGTTCAAATCCGATTTTGGTCATTTTCAGTGTATTTTTTTGAAGCACGTTTTGGTGTACCTCAGTTTCAAAATCAACTTTGGGGGTGAAGCGAATCCACATTTGACTCGAAGCCCATTAAAGCTGAAACAAAAGCGGACCTGGCCATGTTTGTTCCGGCTTTAAAAAAGATGAATCTGAAACAAACAGTTATTTCAAATCAGCTTCGGTGGTAAAGCTCAAATCCGATTCGGGCCATTTTCAATGTAATTTTCGGAAGTACGTCTCTGTGTTCTTCAGTGCTAGAATCACCTTTGCCAATATCCACATCTGATTCAAATCCCATTGAAGCAAAAACAAACTAGACCTTGCCACCTTTGCTTTGGCTTTGAAAAAAATGTATCAGAAACAAACAACTATTTTGAACCAACTTCAGTGGCCATTTTCAAAGTTCAAGTCCTATTCGGGGTCATTTTTGAGTGTATTTTCCTGGAGAATGTCTCGGTGTACTTCAGTCTTCAGTGCGAGAATCAGTTCTGCCAGTGAAGCGAATCCACATCTGATTCGAAACACGTTGAAGCTGAAACAAACCGGACATGTCCCCTATTGTTTCAGATTTTGAAAAGGTTTAATAGAACAAACAACTATTCGAAATCAGCTTCAGTGGCAAATCTCACATCCAATTCGGGCCATTTTCAGTATAGTTTCGTGAAGCATGTCTCGGTGTAGTTTAGTGCCAGAGTTAGCTTTGCGAGTGAATCGAATCCATATATGATTCAAAGCCTGTTGAAGCTGAAACAAACCGGAACCGTCCTTTTTTGTTTCAGCTTTGGAAAAGATGAATCTGAAACAAGCAGCTATTCCAAATTAGGTTCAATGGAAAAACTCAAAACCGATTCAGGCCACTTTTAGTGTATTTGATGAAGCACATCTCTGCGTACTCCGGTGCCAGAATCAGCTTTTGCCAGTGAAGCGAATCCACATGTGATTTGAAGCCCATTGAAGCTGAATAAACCAGACCTGCCCTGTTTGTTTTAGCTTTGAAAACATGAATCTGAAATAAACAACTATTTCAAATTAGCTTCAATGGCAAAGCTCAAATCCGATTAAGTCCATTTTACGTGTATTTTCCTGAAGCACGTCTCGGTGTACTTCAGTGCCAGAATCAGCTTTCCCGCTAAAAGCGAATCCACGTCTAATTCGAAGCACGTTGAAGCTGAAACAAACTTCAGCTTTGGAAAAAATGAATACGAAACAAACAACTATTTTGAATCAGCTTCATTGGCAAAGCTCAAATCCGATTCGGGTCATTTTCAATTTATTTTACTCAAGCACGTTTGAGTGTACTTCAGTGTCAGAATCAGCTTTGCGAGTGAAAACGAATCCACATCTAATTCAAAGCCCGTTGAACTTGAAACAAGCAGGACCGTCCTGTTTGTTTTTGCTTTGAAAAATAATGAATCTGAAACAAACAACTATTTTGAATCAGCTTCAGTGGCAAAGTTCAAATTCGGTTTTGGTCATTTTCAGTGTTTTTTTTTTGAAGCACGTTTCGGTGTACCTCAGTTTCAAACCAACTTTGATGGTGAAGCGAATCCACATTTGACTCGAAGCCCATTAAAGCTGAAACAAAAGTGGACCTGGCCATGTTTGTTCCGGCTTTAAAAAAGATGAATCTGAAACAAACAGTTATTTCAAATCAGCTTCGGTGGTAAAGCTCAAATCCGATTCGGGCCATTTTCAATGTATTTTTGGGAAGTACATCTCTGTGTACTTCAGTGCTAGAATCACCTTTGCCAATGAAGCGAATCCACATCCGATTCAAATCCCATTGAAGCTAAAACAAACTAGACCTTGCCATGTTTGTTTTGGCTTTGAAAAAAATGAATCAGAAACAAACTATTTTGAACCAACTTCAGTGGCCATTTTCAAAGTTCAAGTCCTATTCGGGGTCATTTTTCAGTGTATTTTCCTGGAGAACGTCTCGGTGTACTTCAATCTTCAGTGCGAGAATCAGTTTTGCCAGTGAAGCGAATCCACATCTGATTCGAAACACGTTGAAGCTGAAACAAACCGGACCTGTCCCCTATTGTTTCAGATTTTGAAAAGGTTTAATAAAACAAACAACTATTCCAAATCAGCTTCAGTGACAAATCTCACATCCTATTCGGGCCATTTTCAGTATAGTTTCATGAAGCATGTGTCGGTGTAGTTCAGTGCTAGAGTTAGCTTTGCGAGTGAATCGAATCCATATATGATTCGAAGCCTGTTGAGGCTGAAACAAACCGGAACCGGCCTTTTTTGTTTCGGCTTTGAAAAAGATGAATCTGAAACAAGCAGCTATTCCAAATTAGGTTCAATGGAAAAACTCAAAACCGATTCAGGCCACTTTTAGTGTATTTGATGAAGCACATCTCTGCATTCGGTGCCAGAATCAGCTTTTGCCAGTGAAGCGAATCCACATGTGATTTGAAGCCCATTGAAGCTGAATAAACCAGACCTGCCCTGTTTGTTTTAGCTTTGAAAACATGAATCTGAAATAAACAACTATTTCAAATTAGCTTCAATGGCAAAGCTCAAATCCGATTAAGTCCATTTTACGTGTATTTTCTTGAAGCATGATGACCCACAAGTATAGGGGATCTATCATAGTCCTTTTGATAAGTAAGAGTGTCGAACCCAACGAGGAGCAGAAGGAAATGATAAGCGGTTTTCAGCAAGGTATTCTCTGCAAGCACTGAAATTATCGGTAACAGATAGTTTTGTGATAAGGTAATTGGTAACGAGTAACAAGTAACAAGTGTAAATAAAGTGCAGCAAGATGGCCCAATCCTTTTTGTAGCAAAGGACAAGCCTGGACAAACTCCTATATAAAGAAAAGCGCTCCCGAGGACACATGGGAATTATCGTCAAGCTAGTTTTCATCATGCTCATATGATTCGCGTTCGGTACTTTGATAATTTGATATGTGGGTGGACCGGTGCTTGGGTGCTGTCCTTACTTGGACAAGCATCCCACTTATGATTAACTCCTATTGCAAGCATCCGCAACTACAAAAGAAGTAATAAGGTAAACCTAACCATAGCATAAAACATATGGATCCAAATCAGCCCCTTACGAAGCAACGCATAATCTAGGGTTTAAGCTTCTGTCACTCTAGCAACCCATCATCTACTTATTACTTCCCAATGCCTTCCCCTAGGCCCAAATAATGGTGAAGTGTCATGTAGTCGACATTCACATAACACCACTAGAGGAAACACAACATACATCTCATCAAAATATCGAACGAATACCAAATTCACATGACTACTTATAACAAGACTTATCCCATGTCCTCAGGACACTACTAGGGAAAACCTTATACACAGCATCTTAGCAGTAGCGCTGGACAGAACAGGGCGCTACTGCTACTTAGTAGTAGCGTTTTTAAATAGACCGCACTACTGCTACTACTTTAGTAGTAGCGCGTTCTGCAAAACCGCGATGCTGTTGTATTTGTACTAGGCGCAGATGGCTAGCCCCACTTAGCAATAGCGCGTACCACTCACCAGCGCTACTGCTACGGCCCGTAGCAGTATGGCTGCTTCTCCAAGCCACTACTTACTTACCTTATCCCGAGAGGTTCACCCTCTCACACTCACTCCCTCTCACTCGCTCTCGCCTCAAGATCAACCCAGACGTCAGTCTGCTGCCGCGCTGCTCCTCGCCGAGATACTCCCTCCTTCCTCATCCCCCCTCCTCCTCCGGCCACCCTCCTCCCACCGCCCCTCTCCCTCCTCCTCCTCCGACCGCCCCCTCCCTTTTCCTCCTCCGGCCACCCCCTCCCCCTCCACCCACCGCCCCCTGCCTCCTCCTCCGGCTGCCCCCTCCCCCTCCTTCCCCCACCCCTCCCTCCTCCAATCCCACCGGCCTCCTCCCCCTCCTCCTCTCTCCTTCCTCCTCCCTTCCCATCCTCCCTCCATCTCTTTTTTTCTTCTGTTTTTCACTGTAGATTTTTACTACTGTATAATGTAGTTTTTTTACTGTTTTTAGTAAGTGTTTAAAATAATTAGTAAGTAAATTAATAAACTAGTTGAACTAGTTTAGTTTTAGTAAGAACTAGTTGAATTAATAGAACTAATGTATTTTTAGTAAGAAAAATAATATAACTAGTTGAACTAGTTTATTTTTAGAAAGTACTAGTTTATTTCTATTTATAGTAAGTTTATATTTAGTAAGAACTAGTTGAATTAATAGAACTAGTTGAACATGTCACATTTGTTGTTACTTTTTTAGTTTAAGAAATTATTCCCGCATCGATGTCGACGATGCCTATCCCGCATCCTCATCGTCGATACCCGTCGTTCGCTAGGGTTTTAGTTGTATTAGTGATGTTATATGTATGATACTATTTGCGATGTATTAGTGATAACTTATAGGGTTTTTGTTTTTGCAGAAATCAAGGAGCCGCTCCATCATCCCCGCCGTCGTCCCCGTCACCGACCCCCTCCGACCTCGAGGTGAGACCAGCCAAATCTCCATGTCAATATGAGTCCTATAAGATATGATGTAGATAAAAAACATGTATATCTTGTGTTGCTCAAATAGGATATGTGGTTGCCCAAGTGGCCAGCCATGTTTAGGTTACACCTCCGAGTGGCCTATGTTTTGCCGCAGTGTTGATTAATTTCCGTTCCGGCAAATTTCAGGCGCTCGATATGTCCTGTTTTAGCAAAGGTCATGCCAGAATTTTCCGTGAATTTTGGCATGACTTGTGCTAGAATATGTAGGAAATATCGAGTGGCCTGGATTTTCTAGAAAGATAATTAAACGATATTTTGGGTTGACTTTAAGTCTGTCGAGGCCGAAGAATCCCGACTGTTGTCGTGGGGGTCATTTCTCCTTCTTCTTCGGGTGCTAGACCTTTGTTATGCACTAGGGGAAGAAGGAGTAATGACCATCACCGACGGTCGCAAATGTCAGAGAGGAATCAGTGAGGGAGAGTCTCCACCATATATGAGAGGACGAAGAATCCAGACAGTTGTCGTGGGGGTAGCTTCTCCTTCGTTCCCGTGTTCTAGACAATTTGGTGTAATGCACTCGGGAACGAAAGGAGGAGCTACCATCACCGATGGTCGAATATATACACCACGTGAGCTGAGAGTTTTCAAGAAAATACTCGACAGACCGATAGTCAACCCGTGATGAATAATGAACAAGCTGAGAGTTTTAATTGTACAAGTTTAATCTTTGAATTATGAACATAGGAAATGTCGTCGGACGAAGAAGGTCCCTGGGAGTGCTCCTAGTGCGGCGACAACCGGGGTTTTTGCGACATGTCTCACCTGGACGAAGGTCGGCGCTTCAGCATTAAGCTTGAGGAGGCCTTCGATTGTGATACGGTAAGCTACGATGCAAAGTGTTTTTTCATAATTAAGCTCGACTTATACTACTTCAACGTGTAATTTTCGTCTTTTACAATTCTGCTAGCTTATCCCATGCCATGCAAGACGCTATGTCTTGGAGAGGATGGGTTTTGAAGATCATGAGATGAATGAAACAAAGAAAATTAACCTAAGGACCCATCATGCTATGGATTTTGAGGTAAATCTATACAACTCTGAGAGCGTATCCCATTTTGGTTGCCTGGGTTGGGAAGCACTTTGCAAGATGTATGATTTTCAAGAGGGTGTGTTTGTCACCATGGATCTTGGTGATCCTGACATCGACCAAGACAATTTGAACATTTGGGTCCTTGTTGATACGCTTCCAATTCTACTGCTATGTGAGTTCCTCAAACATAGTTATTAAGTAATTTATATTGTTTATTTCAAAATAGTTGACAGCTTATTTCCATTGATAGCTTACTTTCATTCTTCAAAGAATGTGCGGAAGATGGTAGATGTAACCAACTACGCCGATGGCTCTGAGTTAACTTATCAGGAGAAAAGTCATCTGGTCGCATATTGTACTGATCTTGAGAATTACAATGCCTTTTATTGAACTCCTCCAAATTATGGTCAATACGTGCCACTAGTGCACGTGTTGAACCACGGTAACTTCCAAGGAGATTCCCTGGTAAGATTTTTTTACTATTACGACATCCGTGCATCTTTTGCATACTTCTAAAACTAGTACATCATTTCTAACTACGAAGTTATTACTATGTTTTTCAATAGAAAATCCCAATGGATTGTGTGCCTCATTTGATGTATCAGAATGGTCGCCTTGATGTTTTGAACATACAGCCAGGCCATCCTACGAATCTCACATATCCATACCGGATTTCTAAAATCGGTGAACACATGATAATCAAAGAATGGAAAAAATGTATGGACGTTCGTAAGGAGGTTCTTGGAAGCAACATTGTGCGAAAGGCAAGAATTGGAGACAGGATAATCTCCATTCTCCATAATGGAGAGTCAGGGGCTATCTTGTTTTATGCTATTTTAACTAAGATAATATAGTAGATCCTAAGATAATGTAGTAGGTCCTATGAGGTACAATATGTTTATGAGAGTTGATGATGATGAGTAATTGTGATTATGTCTAGTGACCAACTTGTATGTGATGTCTCATTGATGAAAACGATGATCATGAGGAGGTGTTATATGACAATGATGTATTATGATGATAAGTTGTGGAAAGGATCAATATAGTTGACTAGAGGGGGGGTGAGTAGGCAACTAGCAATTTTTAGCTTTTCTTTACCAATTTAAACTTTGCATCAAAGTAGGTTGTCTAGATATGCAACTAAGTGAGCAACCTATATGATGCAATGACAACAAGCACACAAGCAAGCAAGGGATTTAACACAAGTAAGCTTGCGAAAGTAAAGGGACGAGATAACCAAGAGTGGAGCCGGTGAAGACGAGGATGTGTTACCGAAGTTCCTTCCTTTTGAGGGGAAGTACGTCTCCGTTGGAGCGGTGTGGAGGCACAATGCTCCCCAAGAAGCCACTAGGGCCACCGTATTCTCCTCATGCCCTCACACAATGCGAGATGCCATGATTCCACTATTGGTGCCCTTGAAGGCGGCGACTCGGACCTTTACAAACAAGGTTGGGGCAATCTCCGCAACTTAATTGGAAGCTCCCAACGACACCATGAAGCTTCACCACAATGGACTATGGCTCCGCGGTGACCTCAACCGTCTAGGGTGCTCAAACACCCAAGAGTAACAAGATCCGCTAGGGATTAGTGGGGGGAATCAAATTTCTCTTGGTGGAAGTGTAGATCGGGACCTTCTCAACCAATCCCGAGCAAATCAACAAGTTTGATTGGCTAGGGAGAGAGATCGGGCTAAAATGGAGCTTGGAGCAACAATGGAGCTTTTGGGGGAAGAGGTAAGTCAACTTTGGGGAAGAAGACCTCCTTATATAGTGGGGGGAACAATCCAACCGTTACCCCCCAAAACAGCCCCGCAGAGGGCGGTACTACCGCAGGAGGCAACGACACTACCACTGTGCACAGCGGTACTCCCGCTCCCCCAGGTGGTACTGCCGTGCAGTTTGGAGGGCAGGAGAGAGAGGGACCCGAGCGGCACTGCCACGGTGGTAGGGCGGTACTACCGCTCATGAGGGGCACTGCCGTTCTACTGCCGCCGCATAGTACCGCACAATCCGACACGAGAAACGACCCCTTCGAATCGACGCGGTAGGGGCCTGGTACCGCAGTGGTACTACCGAGGACCCACCGGTACTATGGAGCGGCATCGCCGCAGTGACCCTTAAGCGGTACTATCATTGGGTACCGCAGACTACCGGGACCGTATTAAAGCCCAAAGAAAGGGGAATGAGCTCTCCATTGAAGCGGAAAGGCTCAGAGGGTGTGAAAAGGATGTGTACGTGTTGATTCCACCCTAGCCTTACCAAAGCGGACCCCCTCTTGATAGTACGGTGACTCCTACGGAACTAGTCCACCAGAATAGAAGCGAAAGAGCTACACCGTCTTGAATGACACTCCGAGGGGAAAGAAATCGTCTCGTGCCAAAGGACGAATCTCTGAAATGCTCAAAGCACACGATTAGTCCGCAAACATGTTGTCGTCAATCACCAAAACTACATCTAGAGAGATATGCCTTAACAATCTCCCCTCTTTTGGTGGATTGGTGACAACCAGGGATTTGCACAAGGATAAATCATGAAAGTAAAGATACTTAAAACTACAAAATATAGACGGGCTCCCCCTGAATGTGTGCACCTAGTTAGAAGTGCCTTTGGAATGTAAGACACACACATTAGGATCAACACTCCCCCTACATTTTATAGTTCAACAACCTAAGCATAGGATACAAGAGAGCAGGTAATATAACAGGATAAACAAGCAACTCATAAAATACCAAAGTACTAGACATACATAGATAAAGATAAGGTAGCATATGTCTTACACCATATGTCTGGAACTTAGGTCACACTGGCACAAAACCAAACAACGCAAATTGCGAGAAAACATAACAACACTACAAAGAAACGACGAGAAACGCCGACACCACAAAGCACAAAACCACAAATCCCTAAGCTCTCTCCCCCTTTGACATCGAGACACCAAAAGGGCAAAGAGCGACACTACGGCTCCAGGTGAAAGCAAACTGAGGAGCTCTCTCATCACATCCTGACAGGGTCATCTGCACTGCCATCCTCAGTCGGAATCTGCTCGGTGTCGGAATCGGTCCACGGACAGTGATGCTAAATCCACTCCTCCTCCTCAGTGATCTGGCCCTCAGACCCACTGACAACGGTCGCACCCAGCTGACGCATGAGCTCCTTGTGACGCCCCCTGGCCTTCTTCTCAGCCACATGAGTCATGTACTGACCATGAGACTCCATGCAGAAGAGCTTCTTCATCTTGCGCTTGAGCTTCTTTGCCAAGAAGGATCTGTCCCAGAAGGCTCATAGTCCTCATTGTCATCATCGGCCTCAGCCCCGCCCTCGCTCTCCATGTCAGCAGCAGTAGATGGACCCCCGGATTTAGGAGAGGGGGTTCCCCAAGTGTCCTTCTTCCTCAGACGCTTGATCTCATGAGAAACCAATTCTCCAGTTTCCAGCATAACCTTGGGATAGACACGTGCCCAGGCCTTCTCAATGAGCAGCATGATGAACGGACCATAGATCGGGCACTTGCGCTCAGAAACGGCAGAAAGAAGCTCAGACCACATAACATGGGAGATGTCCAGCGACTCGCCAGTGTTTGCTTCCTTCTCATGCTGGCAGAAGAGAAGCATGTCCACGAGATAAGAGTGGACCATATCCAGATTCCCGATGCGAGGGAAGAGAGTCTCTCGGAAGACACGATGAAAGGCAGACAGCTCATAGGTTTCCTTCTTAGTCACAGGGTGAACCTTCACAGTACAGTAGGGACAGAGAGCTTGCTTGTGAGTGGAGTTTGCATTGCGGTGAGGGCGGAAGCCGACAGGAGTCTCAAGCCCGTGATCTTCCACCTCAAGTAACTCCATGAAGGCCTTCCACTTGACAGAGCAACTTGCCATTTGTCATCCAAGTCAGAGTCCTTTCTTCATCAGTGCCAAGGTGGACAGTAGCATAGAATTGAGCCACCAAATATGCATCAAAGTCCTTGTTGAACTGCATGATTCTGAGAATGTTCAGCTGAGAACACATCTGAAGAGCTTCACCGAAGTACTCAGGATCCTTTTCTATGGCATCCGTGTCGATGGACCGAACATCAACATAGAGATTCTTCTTGGCCTTGATCACATCAAAGTAGATGGAAAACTGAAAGCGGTTCCAGAACGGGCGGTTGACCAAATTGGGTTCTTGGTCTTCCGCATAGGGGTTGCGGCGACGCCTTTCCCAGAACTCCTTAGCAGTCAACTCAGTCACAGTCTTGCCCCTTGGCTTTGGCCTGTTGGCAAGTTTCTTCTGGAGTTGAGGCAGAGGTGGCGCACTTGAGGAAACACCCGCTGACTCAGAGGTGCGGTAGCACTTTGATGTTGCACGTCCGGGGTTGACACGGTGGACTTGCTGCTCAGGATGTTCATCACCTGGAACAAAACACACGAACAAAAAAACCAACACAAAAGAAAGAGCATAAGCCTCCAAACAAAACAACATGGATCAAACAGTGGTAGGAAAATGATGGAATCGGGCAAGCAGCGGTAGTAGCGCTGGCCATAGAGGCAGTACCGCACAAGCGGTAGTACCACTCCGCTGGGAGCGGTAGTACCGCTCAAGACTGGGAAACGGCAGTTCCCTGCTGCCGTGGTCAGATCCGGCACTACCGGACTGCCAAATTAAAAAATACTCCTACCAAAACTTAATCCACACAATCTATACGCCTTCTCCAAACTACTTAAGCCGAGATTTAGCCAAAAATCGAGAGATGCGACCACTATTGCCCCAAAGACGCTAGATCTGAGAACTCGACAAAAAGAGAGGAGGAACGGGGGCAATACCGACATCCATGGCAAGAGGACGGGGTGGGGATCGACTCCACCAAAGGGAATGGAGAGGGACGGCTCGGAGACGGCGGCCCGCCGGAGCCCTCCCGCGGCGAGGCGACGCTGGAGAGAAGGAGAGGAACGAGGGAGCTGTGCGAATGGGTATGGGAGAGGAGAAACCTCCCCCTGCCCTGCGAATGGTATGGGAGAGGAGAAACCTCCCCTTGCCCCGACATAACCCCCTGCCCCCCCCAACGGTAGTACCGCTCGGGTGGGCGGTAGTACCGCTTGTCAACGACTAGACAAAAAAAAGGTCGGCTCAAAAGAATAACAAAAAGAAAACAAACGGAAAGGGGCGGAAACTAAGACTAAACAGAGAGAAAGAAAGGCAAGAGACAAAAAGGACCAACCACAAGACACAACCTCTCCAAGGAGATGGAGGTGGCCGGAGCCACCTATGTTTGGGTCAATTGGTATGGCACCGCGAATAATTATCCTTGGGCCCATGACTAAAACTCGTCTTTGAATCACAAGTACAATCAAAAATGGCTAATGTGAAAGAGTTGATGAATTTATGCATAATGGGGGGAGGGAGAGTTCATTGAGAGAACAACACTCCCCCTATGTCCATGCCTACACCTAAACAAGATAACAAGTTGAGTATGGTGGGGAGTGCAAGTGTTCAAGCAACATTGCTCGAATCAATGATATTTAGCTCATGCCTTAACTCGCGAAATCTTGCTTCATCGAAAGGCTTCTTGAAAATATCTGCAAGGTAATCATGAGTGTTGACATAGTTGAGCTCGATCTCCCCTCGCCTAATATGATCCCGGATGAAGTGATACCGAATCTCAATATGCTTCGTTTTGAAGTGTTGCACCGGGTTGAGAGAAATCTTGATGGCACTTTCATTGTCACACCAAAGAGGCACTTTGTCATAAATGACACCGTAATCCTTTAAAGTTTGCCTCATCCATAAGAGTTGTGCACAACAACTACCGACCGCCACATACTTGATACGTCTCCAACGTATCTATAATTTTTGATTGCTCCATGCTACTTTTATCTACTGTTTTGGACTATATTGGGCTTTATTTTCCACTTTTGTATTATTTTTGGGACTAACCTATTAACCGGAGGCCCAGCCTGTAATTGCTGTTTTTTGCCTATTTCAAAGTTTCAAGAAACGGAATATCAAACGGAGTCCAAATGGAATGAAACCTTCGAACGTGATTTTCTCACCGAACGTGATCCAGAGACTTGGACCCTACTCCAAGGAACAAAGAGGCGGTCACGAGGGTGGGGGCGCCCCAGGCATGCCCCTACCTCGTGGGCCCCTGTTACTCCACCGACGCATTCTTCCTCCTATATATACCTCACGCACTTCAAACGATCGTAACAGGAGCCAAAAACCTAATTCCACCACCGCAACTTCCTCAGATCCACGAGATCCCATCTTGGGGCCTGTTCTGAGCTCACGAGGGGGTATCCACCACAGAGGGCTTCTACATCATCACCATAGCCCCTCCTATCAAGTGTGAGTAGTTTACTTCAGACCTTCGAGTCCATAGCTAGTAGCTAGATGGCTTCTTCTCTCTTTTTGGATCTCAATACAATGTTCTCCCCCTCTCTCGTGGAGATCTATTCGATGTAATCTTCTTTTGCGGTGTGTTTGTTGAGACCGATGAATTGTGGGTTTATGATCTAGATTATCTATGAATAATATTTGAATCTTCTCTGAATTGTTTTATGTATGATTGGTTATCTTTGCAAGTCTCTTCGAATTATCCGTTTGGTTTGACCAACTAGATTGGTAGTTCTTGCAATGGGAGAAGTGCTTAGCTTTGGGTTCAATCTTATGTGTCCTTACCCAAGGATGTAAAGGGTTGCAAGGCACGTATTGTATTGTTGCCATCGAGGATAACAAGCTGGGGTTTTTATCATACTGCATGAATTTATCCCTCTACATCATGTCACTTGCTTAAGGCGTTACTGCTTTTTAACTTAATACTCTAGATGCATGCTTTGGATAGCGGTCGATGAGTGGAGTAATAGTAGTAGATGCAGCAGGAGTCGGTCTACTTGTCTCGGACGTGATGCCTATATACATGATCATACCTAGATATACTCATAATATGCTCAATTATGTCAATTGCTCAACAAGTAATTTGTTTACCCAATCGTAGAATACTTATGCTCTTGAGAGAAGCCACTAGTGAAACCTATGGCCCCGGGTCTATTCTCATCATATCAATCTCCATTACTTTAATACTTTCTTTGTTTTTACTTTGCCTTTTACTTTTCACTTTGCATCTTTATACCAAAAATACCAAAAATATTATTTATCATCTCTATTAGATCTCACTCTCGTAAGTGACCGTGAAGGGATTGACAACCCCTAATCGCGTTGGTTGCGAGGAGCTATTGTTTTGTGCAGGTACGAGGGACTTGTGTGTGGCCTCCTACTAGATTGATACCTTGGTTCTCAAAAACTGAGGGAAATACTTATGCTACTTTGCTGCATCATCCTCTCCTCTTCGGGGAAATCTAACGCAGTGCTCAAGAGGTAGCAAGAAGAATTTCTGGCGCCGTTGCCGAGGAGGCTCACGCAAGAGCAAGTCACCATACCAAGTACCCATCACAATCCCTATCTCTCGCATTACATTATTTGCCATTTGCCTCTCGTTTTCCTCTCCCCCACTTCACCCTTGCCGTTTTATTCGCCCTCTCTTTTCCGTTCGCCTTGATGTCTTTCTTGGCCTGCTTTTCTCGCTTGGTCGAAATAGTTGAGTATTTATTCCTAAATAGAGAAGCTAATATCTATGGATCCTCATCCGCTTGCCAATCTTTTTAAGAGATCCAATTATGATGAACCAATTCCTAGTGATTTGGATGCACTAGATTATCTATATAAGGTTTTGCCTGAAATCCGTGAAGTGACTCACGATAGATATTTGAATAAAAAGCATGATTTTTATGATTTTATTATAAATTATTTTGATGTCAATTGTGCTAATAAGATGCAAAACCCTAAGCTTGGGGATGCTAGTTTTGCTATGTCTACTACTTGTTGCAATGATCATGATTGGGGTGATTCTTCTTATGATCTTGAAAATTTATTTAAGCCCCATGATGAATATGAGATTGATAATATTGTTTGCAATAATATTGAAAGTGGGTTCGAAGAGTGTCAACTTTAGATCCCACATATTTGGAGAATGTTCAATCTTATGAAGTTTTTGATAAAAGTGGGTTAGGAAAGGTCATGACTTTAGTTAATGATAATCCCACTATTTTGGAAGAGTATCAACTTTGCATGCATGTGGATCGTGTTGAGAATATACTTTGTGATAGCTATTTTGTTGAATTTTCCTATGATCCTACATGTAATTATTATTAGAGAGGAAAATATGGTTATAGAAATTTTCATGTTACTAAATTACCTCTCGTTATGTTGAGATTGCTATTCTTCCTTTCCGCTTCCTTGCATATGCTAGTTTTTGCTTGCTACGATAATTTGTTTGCCTATAATATGCCTATGCATAGGAAGTATGTTAGACTTAGGTGTGTTTGTCACATGTTTTATGATGCTCTCTTTGTGCCTCAATTCTTGTCTTTCTTGTGAGCATCATTGAAATCTCAATGCCTAGCTAAAAAGGCTTTAAAGAAAAGCGCTTGTTGGGAGACAACCCAATATTTTTCCTTGATGATTAAGAATAAATAATCCATCTAGCCTCTGTTTAGATGTGGTTTTATGTTTTAATTAGTGTTTGTGCCAAGCTAGACCTATTGGATCTTCTTGGATGATAGTTATTTGATCTTGCTGTAATTTCCAGAAACTTTGCGCTCAGTGCCCGAATTATTAAAAATCACCAGAACGTGATAAAATACTGATTCCAATTGATGCTGATCACTAAACAAATTGTCTAGATCTTATAATTTTGGTAGATTTTTTGGAGTTCCAGAAGTTTGCGTTAGTTACAGATTACTACAGACTGTTCTGTTTTTTACAGATTCTGTTTTTCGTGTGTTGTTTGCTTATTTTGATGAATCTATGGCTAGTAAAATAGTTTATAATCCATAGAGAAGTTGGAATACAGTAGGTTTAACACCAATATAAATAAAGAATGAGTTCATTACATTATCTTAAAGTAGTCTTTTGTTTTCTTTCTCTAACGGAGCTCACGAGATTTCTATTGAGTTTTGTGTTGTGAAGTTTTCAAGTTTTGGGTAAATTCTTTTGATGGATTATGGAACAAGGAGTGGCAAGAGCCTAAGATTGGGGATGCCAATGGCACCCCCAAGATAATCCAAGGACACCAAAAAGTCAAAGCTTGGGATGGCCCGGAAGGCATCCCCTCTTTCGTCTACTTCCATCGGTAATTTACTTGGAGCTATATTTTTATTCACCACATGATATGTGTTTTGCTTGGAGCGTCTTGTATTATTTGCTTATTTGCTTGTTAGTCTACCACAATAATCCTTGATTTATACACATTTTGAGAGAGCCATACATAAATTGGAATTTGATAGAATACTCTATGTGCTTCACTTATATCTTTTGAGCTTGATAGTTTTGCTCATAGTGCTTCACTTATATCTTTTGAGCGTGATAATTTTTCCTCTAGTGCTTCACTTAGATCTTTTAGAGCACGGTGGTGGAATTGTTTTTAAAGAAACTATTGATCTCTCATGCTTCACTTAGATTATTTTGAGAGTCATTAATAGCATGGTAATTTGCTTAATATTAATATATTTGGTATTCAAGATATGTGAAACTTTCTTTTGAGTGCGTTGAATACTAAGAAAAGTTTGATGCTTGATAATTGTTTTGAGATATGAAGATGGTGATATTAGAGTCATGCTAGTTGAGTAGTTGTGAATTTAAATAATACTTGTGTTGAAGTTTGTGATTCCCGTAGCATGCACGTATGGTGAACCGTTATGTGATGAACTCGGAGCATGATTTATTTATTGATTGTCTTCCTTATGAGTGGCGGTCGGGGACGACGATGGTCTTTTCCTACCAATCTATCCCCTAGGAGCATGCGCGTAATACTTTGCTTTGATAACTTCTAAATTTTTGCAATAAGTATATGAGTTCTTTATGACTAATGTTGAGTCCATGGATTATACACACTTTTTCCCATCCTTCCACCATTGCTAGCCTCTCTAATACCGCGCACTTTTCGCCGGTATCATACACCCACCATATATCTTCCTCAAAACAGCCACCATACCAACCTATCATGGCATTTCCATAGCCATTCCGAGATATATTGCCATGCAACTTTCCACCGTTCCGTTTATTATGACACGCTCCATTATTGTCATATTGCTAGCATGATCATGTAGTTGACATCGTATTTGTGGCAAAGCCACAGTTCATAATTATTTCATACATGTCACTCTTGTTTCATTGCATATCCCGGTACACCGCCGGAGGCATTCATGTAGAGTCATACTTTGTTCTAAGAATCGAGTTGTAATTGTTGAGTTGTAAGAAAAATAAAAGTGTGATGATCATCATTATTTAGAGCATTGTCCCAAGTGAGGAAAGGATGATGGAGACCATGACTCCCCCACAAGTCGAGATGAGACTCCGGACGAAAAAAAAGAAAAATGAAAAAAAAGAGGCCATAAAAAAAGAAGAAAAGGCCCAAATAAAAAAATGAGAGAAAAAGAGAGAAGGGACAATGCTACTATCCTTTTACCACACTTGTGCTTCAAAGTAGCACCAAGATCTTCATGATAGAGAGTCTCTCATTTTGTCACTTTCATATACTAGTGGGAATTTTTCATTATAGAACTTGGCTTGTATATTCCAATGATGGGCTTCCTCAAATGCCCTAGGTCTTCGTGAGCAAGCAAGTTGGATGCACACCCACTTAGTTTCTTTTGTTCAGCTTTCATATACTTATAGCTCTAGTGCATCCATTGCATGGCAATCCCTACTCACTCACATTGATATCTATTGATGGGCATCTCCATAGCCCGTTGATACGCCTAGTTGATGTGAGACTATCTTCCCTCTTTTTGTCTTCTCCACAACCACCATTCTATTCCACATATAGTGCTTTATCCATGGCTCACGCTCATGTATTGCGTGAAGATTGAAAAAGTTTTGAAAATGTTAAAGTATGAAACAATTGCTTGGCTTGTCATCGGGGTTGTGCATGATTTAAATATTTTCTGTGGGGAAGATGGAGCATAGCCAGACTATATGATTTTGTAGGGATAACTTTCTTTGGCCATGTTATTTTGAGAAGACATAATTGCTTAGTTAGTATGCTTGAAGTATTATTATTTTTATGTCAATATGAAATTTTGTCTTGAATATTTTGAATCTGAATATTCATACCACAATTAAGAATATTTACATTGAAATTATGCCAAAGTATCACTCCGCATCAAAAATTCTCTTTTTATCATTTACCTACTCGAGGACGAAAGGTGAATTAAGCTTGGGGATGCCTGATACGTCTCCAACGTATCTATAATTTTTGATTGCTCCATGCTACTTTATCTACTGTTTTGGACTATATTGTGCTTTATTTTCCACTTTTATATTATTTTTGTGACTTACCTATTAACCGGAGGCCCAGCCCAGAATTGTTGTTTTTTGCCTATTCCAGTGTTTCGAAGAAACGGAATATCAAACGGAGTCCAAATGGAATGAAACCTTCGGGAACATGATTTTCTCACCGAATGTGATCCAGGAGACTTGGACCCTACTCCAAGGAACAAAAGAGGCGGTCACGAGGGTGGGGCGCGCCCCCACTAGGGCGCGCCCCCTACCTCGTGGGCCCCCTGTTGCTCCACCGACGTACTCCTTCCTCCTATATATACCCACGCACTCCAAACGATCGTAATAAGAGCCAAAAACCTAATTCCACCGCCGCAACTTCCTCAGATCCATGAGATCCCATCTTGGGGCCTGTTTGAGTTCACGAGGGGGTATCCACCACGGAGGGCTTCTACATCATCACCATAGCCCCTCCTATGAAGTGTGAGTAGTTTACTTGCACCTTCGGGTCCATAGCTAGTAGCTAGATGGCTTCTTCTCTCTTTTGGATCTCAATACAATGTTCTCCCCCTCTCTCGTGGAGATCTATTCGATGTAATCTTCTTTTTACGGTGTGTTTGTTGAGACCGATGAATTATGGGTTTATGATCCAGATTATCTATGAATAATATTTGAATCTTCTCTGAATTCTTTTATGTATGATTGGTTATCTTTGCAAGTCTCTTCGAATTATCCGGTTGGTTTGGCCAACTAGATTGGTAGTTCTTGCAATGGGAGAAGTGCTTAGCTTTGGGTTCAATCTTGCGGTGTCCTTACCCAGTGATAGAAAGGGTTGCAAGGCACGTATTGTATTGTTGCCATCGAGGATAACAAGATGGGGTTTTTATCATATTGCATGAATTTATCCCTCTACATCATGTCATCTTGCTTAAGGCATTACTCTATTTTTAACTTAATACTCTAGATGAATGCTGGATAGCGGTCGATGAGTGGAGTAATAGTAGTAGATGCAGGCATGAGTCGGTCTACTTGTCTCGGACGTGATGCCTATATACATGATCATACCTAGATATACTCATAATTATGCTCAATTTTGTCAATTGCTCAACAGTAATTTGTTTACCCACCGTAGAATACTTATGCTCTTGAGAGAAGCCACTAGTGAAACCTATGGCCCCCGGGTCTATTCTCATCATATCAATCTCCATTACTTTAATACTTGCTTTGTTTTTACTTTGCCTTTTACTTTTCACTTTGCATCTTTATACCAAAAATACCAAAAATATTATTTATCATCTCTATCAGATCTCACTCTTGTAAGTGATCGTGAAGGGATTGACAACCCCTAATCGCATTGGTTGCGAGGAGCTATTGTTTTATGCATGTACGAGGGACGTGTGCGTGGCCTCCTACTGGATTGATACCTTGGTTCTCAAAAACTGAGGGAAATACTTACGCTACTTTGCTGCATCATCCTCTCCTCTTCGGGGAAATCCAACGCAGTGCTCAAGAGGTAGCAATACTCCGCTTCGGTGGACGAGAGAGACACACAACTTTACTTCTTGGAAGACCAACTCACCAAAGAGCAACCAAGGAATTGGCACCCTCCGGAAGTGGACTTCCTATCCACTTTGTCTCCCGCCCAATCTGAGTCCGAATATCCTACAAGCTTGAAGTTTGCTCCTCTGGGGTACCATAAGCCAAAGTTTGGGGTATGAGCCAAATATCGAAAGATTCGCTTGACCGCCATAAAGTGGCTTTCCTTAGGTGCGGCTTGAAACTGTGCGCAAATTCTCACACTCAACATGATATCCGGTCTAGATGCACAAAGGTAAAGCAAGGAGCCAATCATGGAGCGATATACCTTTTGATCCACCGCTTTACCATTGGGATCAATGTAAAGTTGGCACTTGGTGGGCATTGGAGTGGAAGCCGGCTTGACATCGTTTAGCTTGAATCTCTTAAGCATGTCTTGAGTGTATTTAGCTTGGTTGATGAAGGTTCCTTCTCTTCTTTGCTTCACTTCGAACCCGAGGAAGAACTTCAACTCTCCCATGGAAGACATCTTGAACTTTGAGGTCATGAGAGTGGCAAATTCCTCATTGAAAGCTTTGTTAGGGCAACCAAAGATAATATCATCAACATATAGTTGGCACACAAACAACTCCCCTTTGACCTTGTTAGTAAAAAGAGTGGGGTCGATTAGCCCAACTTCAAATCCACGATCTTGTAACAACTCGGTAAGGTGGTCATACCATGCACGTGGGGCTTGTTTAAGGCCATAGAGTGCCTTATTGAGTTGATACACATGATCCGGGAAGTAGGGATCCTCGAACCCGGGGGGTTGTTTGACATAGACCAACTCATTAATGGGACCATTAAGAAAAGCACTCTTCACATCCATTTGTTGCAACTTAAAGTTATGATGATAAGCATAGGAAATTAGCATGCAAATGGACTCAAGGCGAGCAACGGGAGCTAAGGTTTCACCGTAGTCGATACCCTCGACTTGGGAGTAGCCTTGTGCCACCAAACGAGCCTTGTTGTGAATGATAGTTCCGTGAGCATCTTGCTTGTTTTTTAATATCCACTTGGTCCCAATGACATTATGGTTCCCCGGTGGCCTTGGAACCAATCTCGACACCTTGTTGTGCTCGAAGTTGTTAAGTTCTTCATGCATTGCATTAAGCCAATCCGGATCCTCGAGCGCTTCATAAACCTTTTGAGGTTCCACACAAGAGACAAACGCATGATGTTCACAATAGTTTGCTAATTGTCTACGAGTGCTTACCCCCTTAGTTAAGCTTCCAAGCACATTCTCCATGATGTGCCCTTTGGTGGTGAGCTTGGAAGCAATCTTGGCGGCACGACGCTCCAATTCCTCCTTGGAAGTGATCTGAGGAGAGGAAATTGATCATCTTGAGCGCCGTCTTGAGCTTGTTCTTGATCTTGAGCTTGCTCGGTGGTGAGAACTTGACCTTGGGCATCATGTGGTGGTTCACCACCATCTTGAGGGTGATCTTGCCCTTGATCTTGTTCATTTGGTTGAGGGCCTTCACTATGTTCTTCGGAAGCGTGTGGGTCTTGGGTTGGTGATGGTTCCACTCGAGTGGAACATTGTCCTTCTCCTTCAGCCACAAGGGGTTCCTCATTGGGTAGGATATGACCAACACCCATTCTTTTTATGGCTTGGGGAGGAATTTCATCACCTACATCACAAGTACCACTTTGCTCCACTTGGGAGCCGTTATTCTCATCAAACTCCATGTTACACATTTCCTCAATAAGTCCCGTGGACTTATTGAGAACACGGTAAGCATGAGAGTTTGTAGCATAACCGACAAATATGCCCTCACTATTTGGTGTAGACATCGCAGAAACTGGTTTCTGTGATAAACTACTTTCAAATAAGGGAGAAGGTACAGTTACCTCATCAAGTTCTACTTTCCTCCCACTCACTTCTTTCGAGAGAAACTCCTTCTCTAGAAAGGATCCATTCTTAGCAACAAATGTCTTGCCTTCGGATCTGTGATAGAAGGTGTACCCAACTGTCTCCTTTGGGTATCCTATGAAGACACATTTCTCCGATTTAGGTTCGAGCTTATCAGGTTGAAGCTTTTTCACATAAGCATCGCATCCCCAAACTTTAAGAAACGACAACTTTGGTTTCTTGCTAAACCACAGTTCATAAGGTGTCGTCTCAACGGATTTTGACGGTGTTCTATTCAGCGTGAATGCGGCCGTCTCAAGAGCATAACCCCAAACCGATAGCGGTAAATCTGTAAGAGACATCATAGATCGCACCATATCTAGTAAAGTGCGATTACGACGTTCGGACACACCATTGCGCTGTGGTGTTCCGGGTGGCGTGAGTTGCGAAACTATTCCGCCTTGTTTCAAATGTAGACCAAACTCGTAACTCAAATATTCGCCTCCACGATCGGATCGTAGAAACTTTATTTTCTTATTACGATGATTTTCAACTTCACTCTGAAATTCTTTGAACTTTTCAAATGTTTCAGACTTATGTTTCATTAAGAAGATATACCCATATCTGCTTAAATCATCTGTGAAGGTGAGAAAATAACGATACTTGCCACGAGCATCAACACTCATTGGACCACATACATCTGTATGTATGATTTCCAACAAATCTGTTGCTCTCTCCATTGTACCGGAGAACGGGGTTTTAGTCATCTTGCCCATGAGGCACGGTTACTTAAGTGCCAAGTGATTCATAATCAAGTGACTCCAAAAGTCCATCAAGATGGAGTTTCTTCATGCGCTTTATACCGATATGACCTAAACGGCAATGCCACAAATAAGTCGCACTATCATTATCAACTCTGCATCTTTTGGTTTCAACATTATGAATATGTGTATCACTACTATCGAGATTCATTAAAAATAGACCACTCTTCAAGGGTGCATGACCATAAAAGATATTATTCATATAAATAGAACAACCTTTATTCTCTGATTTAAATGAATAACCGTCTCGCATCAAACAAGATCCAGATATAATGTTCATGCTTAACGCGGCACCAAATAACAATTATTTAGGTCTAAAACTAATCCCGAAGGTAGATGTAGAGGTAGCGTGCCGACCGCGATCACATCGACTTTGGAACCATTTCCCACGCGCATCGTCACCTCGTCCTTTGCCGGTGTTAAGCTAATCAGAAGTCCCTGCTTTGAGTTGCAAATATTAGCAATAACCGGTATCAAATACCAGTGCTCTGCGAGCTCTAGTAAGGTACACATCAATAACATGTATATCACATATACCTTTGTTCACCTTGCCATCCTTCTTATCCGCCAAATACTTGGGGCAGTTCCGCTTCAAAGTGACTATCTGCTTTGGTAGAAGCACTCGATTTCAGGTTTAGGTCCGGACTTGGGTTTCTTCCCTTGAGCAGCAACTTGTTTGCTGTTCTTCTTGAAGTTCCTTCTTCTTCCCTTTGCCTTTCTTCTTGAAACTAGTGGTCTTATTGACCATCAACACTTGATGCTCCTTCTTGATTTCTACCTCCATGACTTTTCAAAGATTGCGAAGAGCTCGAGCATAGTCTTTACTAACCCTTGCATATTATAGTTCATCACGAAGCCTTTGTAGCTTGGTGGCGGTGATTGAAGAATTCTGTCAATGACACAATCATCCGGAAGATCAACTCCCGGTTGAGTCAAGTGATTGTAATACCCGGACATTACGAGTATGTGCTCACCGATGCACTCCATTCTCCTCCATTTTGCAGCTATAGAACTTATTGGAGACTTCATATCTCTCAACCCGGGCATTCTGTTGAAATATCAACTTCAACTCTTGGAACATCTCATATGCTCCACGACTTTCAAAAGCGTCGTTGAAGACCCGGTTCTAAGCCGTAAAGCATGGCACACCGAACTATAGAGTAGTCATCAGCTTTGCTCTCGCCAGACGTTCTTAACATCGTCGGTTGCATCGGCAGAATGGCACCTAGCGGTGCATCCGGGGCGTAACTCTTACGTGCAGCAATGAGGATAATCCTCAGATTACGGACCCAGTCCGTGTAATTGCTACCATCATCTTTCAACTTTGCTTTCTCAAGGAACGCATTAAAATTCAACGGAACAACGACGAGCCATCTATCTACAAACAGACATAGACAAGCAAGATACTATCGGTACTAAGTTCATGATAAATTTAAGTTCAATTAATCATATTACTTAAGAACTCCCACTTAGACGGACATCTCTCTAGTCATCTAAGTGATCACGTGATCCAAATCAACTAAACCATAACCGATCATCACGTGAGATGGAGTAGTTTTCAATGGTGAACATCTTATGTTGATCATATCTACTATATGATTCACGCTCGACCTTTCGGTCTCCGTGTTCCGAGGCCATATCTGCATATGCTAGGCTCGTCAAGTATAACTCGAGTATTCTGCGTGTGCAAAACTGGCTTGCACCCGTTGTAGATGGACGAGAGCTTATCACACCCGATCATCACGTGGTGTCTCAAGACGCATTTAACTTTGGCAACGTGCATACTCGTGGAGAACACTACTTGATAATTTTAGTGAGAGATCATCTTAAAATGCTACCGTCAATCAAAGCAAAATAAGATGCATAAAGGATAAACATCACATGCAATCAATATAAGTGATATGATATGGCCATCATCATCTTGTGCTTGTGATCTCCATCTCCGAAGCACCGTCATGATCACCATCGTCACCGGTAGCGACACCTTGATCTCCATCGTAGCATCGTTGTCGTTTCGCCATCTATTGCTTCTACGACTATCGCTACCGCTTAGTGATAAAGTAAAGCAATTACGATGCGTTGCATTTCATACAATAAAGCGACAACCATATGGCTCCTGCCATTGCCGATAACTTCGGTTACAAAATATGATCATCTCATACAATAAAATATAGCATCACGTCTTGACCATATCACATCACAACATGCCCCTGCAAAAACAAGTTAGACGTCCTCTACTTTGTTGTTGCAAGTTTTACGTGGCTGCTACGGGCTGAGCAAGAACCGTTCTTACCTACGCATCAAAACCACAACGATACTTCGTCAAATAGACTCCGTTTTAACCTTCTCAAGGACCGGCGTAGTCACACTCGGTTCAACTAAAGTGAGAGAGACAGACACCCGCCAGCCACCTTTAAGCACGAATGCTCGTAACGGTGAAACCAGTCTCGCCGTAAGCGTCTGGCGTAATGTCGGTCCGGGCGCTTCATCTCACAATACCGCTGAACCAAAGTATGACATGCTGGTAGGCGGTATGACTTGTATCGCCCACAACTCACTTGTGTTCTACTCGTGCATATGACATCAACGCATAAAACCAGGCTCGGATGCCACCGCTGGGGAACGTAGTAATTTCAAAAATTTCCCTACGCCACGCCAAGATCATGGTGATGCATAGCAACGAGAGGGGAGAGTGTATGTCCACGCACTCGTGAGACCGTGGCGAAGCGTTATAACAACGCGGTTGATGTAGTCGTGCGTCTTCACGATCCGACCGATCCAAGTACCGAACGTCACGGCACCTCCGAGTTACGCACACGTTCAGCTCGATGACGATCCCGGACTCCGATCCGGCAAAGTGTCGGGGATGAGTTCCGTCGACAAGACGACGGCGTGGTGGCGATGATGATGCTCCACCGACGCAGGGCTTCGCCTAAGCTCGCTGACGATATGACTTCACCGGCGCGGGCTTCGCCTAAGCTCCGCTGACGATATGACTTCACCGGGCGAGGGCTTCGCCTAAGCTCCGCGACGATATGACCGAAGTGGAATATGGTGGAGGGGGCACCGCACACGGCTAAGGAACGATCCGTAGATCAACTTGTGTGTTCTAGGGTGCCCCCCTGCCCCCGTATATAAAGGAGCAAGGGAGGGGTGGCCGGCCTGGGAGGAGGCGCACCATGGGGGGAGTCATACTCCCACCGGGAGTGGGATTCCCCCTTTCCTAGTCCAACTAGGAAACCTTCCATGTAGTAGGAGTAGGAGAGAAGGAAAGGGAAGGAAAAGGAGAAGGAAGGAAGGGGCGCCCCTTCCCTAGTCCAATTCGGACCAGACCAAGGGAAGGTGCGGCCACCCTTGAGGCCCTTTTCCTTCTTTCCCGTATGGCCCAATAAGGCCCAATACGTATTCCCGTAACTCTCGGTACTCCGAAAAATACCCGAATCACTGGAACCTTTCCGAACTCCGAATATAGTCGTCCAATATATATCGATCTTTACGTCTCGACCATTTCGAGACTCCTCGTCATGTCCCTGATCTCATCCGGGACTCCGAACTCCTTCGGTACATCAAAACTCATAAACTCATAATATAAGCATCGCCGAAACCTTAAGCGTGCGGACCCTACGGGTTCGAGAACTATGTAGACATGACCGAGAACTATTCTTGGTCAATAACCAATAGCGGAACCTGGATGCCCATATTGGTTCCTACATATTCTACGAAGATCTTTATCGGTCAAACCGCATAACAACATACGTTGTTCCCTTTGTCATCGGTATGTTACTTGCCGAGATTCGATCGTCGGTATCCAATACCTAGTTCAATCTCGTCACCGGCAAGTCTCTTTACTCGTTCAGTAATGCTTTATCCCGTAACCAACTCATTGGTCACATTGCTTGCAAGGCTTATAATGATGTGCATTACCGAGAGGGCCAGAGATACCTCTCCGAGCAATCGGAGTGACAAAACCTAATCTCGAAATCGCCAACCCAACATGTACCTTTGGAGACACCTGTAGTACTCCTTTATAATCACCCGATTCACGTTGTGACGTTTGGTTGCACCCAAAGTGTTCCTCCGGTTTACGGGAGTTGCATAATCTCATAGTTACTGGAACATGTATAAGTCATGAAGAAAGCAATAGCAACATACTAAACGATCGGGTGCTAGGCTAACGGAATGGGTCATGTCAATCACATCATTCTCCTAATGATGTGATCCTGTTAATCAAATGACAACTCATGTCTATGGTTAGGAAACATAACCATCTTCGATTAACGAGCTAGTCAAGTAGAGGCATACTAGTGACACTCTGTTTGTCTATGTATTCACACATGTATTATGTTTACGGTTAATACAATTCTAGCATGAATAATAAACAATTATAATCATATAAGGAAATAAATAATAACTTTATAATTGACTCTAGGGAAAATTTCCTTGATCTCCCACTTGCACTAGAGTCAATAATCTAGTTCACTCGAGAATGATTCTAACACCCATGGAGTCTTGGTGCTGATCATGTTTTGCTCGTGGAAGAGGCTTAGTCAACGGGTCTGCAACGTTCAGATCCGTATGTATTTTGCGTATCTCTATGTCTCCCACTTGGACTTGGTCCCGAATGGAATTGAAGCGTCTTTTGATATGCTTGGTCCTCTTGTGAAATCTGGATTCCTTTGCCAAGGCAATTGCACCAATATTGTCACAGAAGATCTTCATTGGTCCCGATGCACTAGGTACAACACCTAGATCGGAAATGAACTCTTTCATCCAGACTCCTTCATTTGCCGCTTCGAAGCAGCTATGTACTCCGCTTCACATGTAGATCCCGCCACGACGCTTTGTTTAGAACTGCACCAACCGACAGCTCCACCGTTTAACAAAAACACGTATCCGGTTTGCGATTTAGAATCGTCCGGATCGATTGTCAAAGCTTGCATCGACGTAACCATTTACGACTAGCTCTTTGTCACCTCCATATATGAGAAACATATCCTTAGTCCTTTTCGTGTATTTCAGGATGTTCTTGACCGCTGTCCGATGATCCACTCTGGATTACTTTGGTACCTCCTGCCAAGCTTACTGACTAAGCATACGTCAGTGCGGTACACAACATTGCATACATGATAGAGCCTATGGTGAAGCATAGGGAACATCTTTCATTTTCTCTCTATCTTCTGTTGTGGTCGGGCATTGAGTCGACTCAATTTCACACCTTGTAATACAGGTAAAAACCTTTCTTTGCACTGATCCATTTTGAACTTCTTCAAAACTTTATCAAGGTATGTGCTTTGTGAAAGTCCAATTAAGCGTCTTGATCTATCTCTATAGATCTTGATGCCCAATATGTAAGCAGCTTCACCAAGGTCTTTCATCGAAAAACTCTTGTTCAAGTATCCCTTTATGCTATCCAGAATTCTATATCATTTCCGATCAATAATATGTCATCTACATATAATATCGTAAATGCTACAGAGCTCCCACTCACTTTCTTGTAAATACAGGCTTCTCCATAAGTCTGTATAAACCCAAATACTTTGATCACACTATCAAAGCGTTTATTCCAACTCCGAGATGCTTGCACCAGTCCATAAATGGATCGCTGGAGCTTGCACACTTTGTTAGCTCCCTTTGGATCGATAAAACCTTCGTTGCATCATATACAACTCTTCTTCTAGAAACCCATTCAGAATGCGGTCTTTACATCCATTTGCCAAATTTCATAATCATAAAATGCGGCAATTGCTAACATGATTCGGACAGACTTAAGCATCGCTACGGGTGAGAAGGTCTCATCGTAGTCAACCCCTTGAACTTGTCGAAAACCCTTTGCGACAAGTCGAGCTTTGTAGACAACAATATTACCCGTCAGTCAGTCTTCTTCTTGAAGATCCACTTGTTTTCTATTGCTTGCCGACCCTCGGGCAAGTCAACCAAAGTCCATACTTTGTTTTCATACATGGATCTCATCTCGGATTTCATGGCCTCAAGCCATTTTGCGGAATCTGGGCTCACCATCGCTTCTTCATAGTTCGTAGGTTCATCATGATCTAGTAGCATGACTTCCGAGCAGGATTGCCGTACCACTGCAGTGCGGATTTTATTCTGGTTGATCTACGAGGTTCTGTAGTAACTTGATCTGAAGTTTCATGATCAACATCATCAACTTCCTCACTATTTGGTGTAGACATCGCGTAAACTGGTTTACGTGATAAACTACTTTCAAATAAGGGAGAAGGTACAGTTACCTCATCAAGTTCTACTTTCCTCCCACTCACTTCTTTCGAGAGAAACTCCTTCTCTAGAAAGGATCCATTCTTAGCAACAAATGTCTTGCCTTCGGATCTGTGATAGAAGGTGTACCCAACTGTCTCCTTTGGGTATCCTATGAAGACACATTTCTCCGATTTAGGTTCGAGCTTATCAGGTTGAAGCTTTTTCACATAAGCATCGCATCCCCAAACTTTAAGAAACGACAACTTTGGTTTCTTGCTAAACCACGATTCATAAGGTGTCGTCTCAACGGATTTTGACGGTGTTCTATTCAGCGTGAATGCGGCCGTCTCAAGAGCATAACCCCAAAAGCGATAGCGGTAAATCTGTAAGAGACATCATAGATCGCACCATATCTAGTAAAGTGCGATTACGACGTTCGGACACACCATTGCGCTGTGGTGTTCCGGTGGCGTGAGTTGCGAAAACTATTCGCCTTTGTTTCAAATGTAGACCAAACTCGTAACTCAAATATTCGCCTCCACGATCGGATCGTAGAAACTTTATTTTCTTATTACGATGATTTTCAACTTCACTCTGAAATTCTTTGAACTTTTCAAATGTTTCAGACTTATGTTTCATTAAGAAGATATACCCATATCTGCTTAAATCATCTGTGAAGGTGAGAAAATAACGATACTTGCCACGAGCATCAACACTCATTGGACCACATACATCTGTATGTATGATTTCCAACAAATCTGTTGCTCTCTCCATTGTACCGAGAAGCGGGTTTTAGTCATCTTGCCCATGAGGCACGGTTCACAAGTGCCAAGTGATTCATAATCAAGTGACTCCAAAAGTCCATCAAGATGGAGTTTCTTCATGCGCTTTATACCGATATGACCTAAACGGCAATGCCACAAATAAGTCGCACTATCATTATCAACTCTGCATCTTTTGGTTTCAACATTATGAATATGTGTATCACTACTATCGAGATTCATTAAAATAGACCACTCTTCAAGGGTGCATGACCATAAAAGATATTATTCATATAAATAGAACAACCTTTATTCTCGATTTAAATGAATAACCGTCTACGCATCAAACAAGATCCAGATATAATGTTCATGTATGCTTAACGGCACCAAATAACAATTATTTAGGTCTAAAACTAATCCCGAAGGTAGATGTAGAGGTAGCGTGCCGACCGCGATCACATCGACTTTGGAACCATTTCCCACGCGCATCGTCACCTGCGTCCTTTGCCGGTGTTAAGCTAATCAGTAGTCCCTGTTTGAGTTGCAAATATTAGCAGAACCAGATTATCAAATACCAGTGCTATCATGCGAGCTCTAGTAAGGTACACATCAATAACATGTATATCACATATACCTTTGTTCACCTTGCCATCCTTCTTATCCGCCAAATACTTGGGGCAGTTCCGCTTCCAAAGGACCACATTGCGGTAGAAGCACTTTCGATTTCAGGTTTAGGTCCAGACTTGGGTTTCTTCCCTTGAGCGCAACTTGTTTGCTGTTCTTCTTGAAGTTCCTTCTTCTTCCCTTTGCCTTTCTTCTTGAAACTAGTGGTCTTATTGACCATCAACACTTGATGCTCCTTCTTGATTTCTACCTCCATGACTTTCAGATTGCGAAGAGCTCGAGCATAGTCTTTACTAACCCTTGCATATTATAGTTCATCATGAAGCCTTTGTAGCTTGGTGGCGTTGATTGAAGAATTACATCAATGACACAATCATCCGGAAGATCAACTCCCAGTTGAGTCAAGTGATTGTAATACCCGGACATTCCGAGTATGTGCTCACCGGACCCATTCTCCTCCATTTTGCTGCTATAGAACGTATTGGAGACTTCATATCTCTCATTCCGTGCATTCTGTTGAAATATCAACTTCAACTCTTGGAAAATCTCATATGCTCCACGACTTTCAAAAGCGTCGTTGAAGACCCGGTTCTAAGCCGTAAAGCATGGCACACCGAACTATAGAGTAGTCATCGACTTTGCTCGCCGAGACGTTCTTAACGTCGCCGGTTGCATCGGCCGGGCACAGCACCTAGCGGTGCATCTAGGACGTAACTCTTACGTGCAGCAATGAGGATAATCCTCAAAGTTACGGACCCGATCCGTGTAATTGCTACCATCATCTTTCAACTTTGCTTTCTCAAGGAACGCATTAAAATTCAACGGAACAACAAAGACGAGCCATCTATCTACAAACAGACATAGACAAGCAAGATACTATCGGTACTAAGTTCATGATAAATTTAAGTTCAATTAATCATATTACTTAAGAACTCCCACTTAGATGACATCTCTCTAGTCATCTAAGTGATCACGTGATCCAAATCAACTAAACCATAACCGATCATCACGTGAGATGGAGTAGTTTTCAATGGTGAACATCTTATGTTGATCATATCTACTATATGATTCACGCTCGACCTTTCGGTCTCCGTGTTCCGAGGCCATATCTGCATATGCTAGGCTCGTCAAGTATAACCTGAGTATTCTGCGTGTGCAAAACTGGCTTGCAACCGTTGTAGATGGACGTAGAGCTTATCAGACCCGATCATCACGTGGTGTCTCAAAGACGAACTTTGGCAACGGTGCATACTCAGGAGAACACTACTTGATAATTTTAGTGAGAGATCATCTTAAAATGCTACCGTCGATCAAAGCAAAATAAGATGCATAAAGGATAAACATCACATGCAATCAATATAAGTGATATGATATGGCCATCATCATCTTGTGCTTGTGATCTCCATCTCAAGCACCGTCATGATCACCATCGTCACCGTAGCGACACCTTGATCTCCATCGTAGCATCGTTGTCGTTTCGCCATCTATTGCTTCTCGACTATCGCTACCGCTTAGTGATAAAGTAAAGCAATTACAGATGCGTTGCATTTCATACAATAAAGCGACAACCATATGGCTCCTGCCACTTGCCGATAACTCGGTTACAAAACATGATCATCTCATACAATAAAATATAGCATCACGTCTTGACCATATCACATCACAACATGCCTGCAAAACAAGTTAGTCGTCCTCTACTTTGTTGTTGCAAGTTTTACGTGGCTGCTACGGGCTGAGCAAGAACCGTTCTTACCTACGCATCAAAACCACAACGATACTTCGTCAAATAGACTCCGTTTTAACCTTCTCAAGGACCGGGCGTAGTCACACTCGGTTCAACTAAAGTGAGAGAGACAGACACCCGCCAGCCACCTTTAAGCACGAATGCTCGTAACGGTGAAACCAGTCTCGCGTAAGCGTCTGGCGTAATGTCGGTCCGGGCCGCTTCATCTCACAATACCGCTGAACCAAAGTATGACATGCTGGTAGGCGGTATGACTTGTATCGCCCACAACTCACTTGTGTTCTACTCGTGCATATGACATCAACGCATAAAACCAGGCTCGGATGCCACTTTGTTGGGGAACGTAGTAATTTCAAAAATTTCCTACGCACGCCAAGATCATGGTGATGCATAGCAACGAGAGGAGAGTGTATGTCCACGTACCCTCGTGAGACCGTGGCGAAGCGTTATAACAACGCGGTTGATGTAGTCGTCGTCTTCACGATCCGACCGATCCAAGTACCGAACGTCACGGCACCTCCGAAGTTACGCACACGTTCAGCTCGATGACGATCCCGGACTCCGATCCGGCAAAGTGTCGGGGATGAGTTCCGTCGACCTGACGGCGGCGTGGTGACGATGATGATGCTCCACCGACGCGGGCTTCGCCTAAGCTCGCGACGATATGACTTCACCGGCGCGGGGCTTCGCCTAAGCTCATGACGATATGACTTCACCGGCGAGGGCTTCGCCTAAGCTCATGACGATATGACGAAGTGGAATATGGTGGAGGGCACCGCACGGCTAAGGAACGATCCGTAGATCAACTTGTGTGTCCTAGGGTGCCCCCTGCCCCGTGATATAAAGGAGCAAGGGAGGGGTGGCCGGCCTGGGAGGAGGCGCACCAGGGAGTCCTACTCCCACCGGGAGTAGGATTCCCCTTTCCTAGTCCAACTAGGAAACCTTCCATGTAGTAGGAGTAGGAGGGAAGGAAAGGAAGGGAAAAGGAGAAGGAAGGAAGGCGCCCCTTCCCTAGTCAATTCGGACCAGACCAAGGGAAGGTGCGGCCACCCTTGAGGCCCTTTTCCTTCTTTCCCGTATGGCCCAATAAGGCCCAATACGTATTCCCGTAACTCTCGGTACTCGAAAAATACCGAATCACTCGGAACCTTTCCGAACTCCGAATATAGTCGTCCAATATATCGATCTTTACGTCTCGACCATTTCGAGACTCCTCGTCATGTCCCTGATCTCATCCGGGACTCGAACTCCTTCGGTACATCAAAACTCATAAACTCATAATATAACCGCATCGAAACCTTGCGTGCGGACCCTACGGGTTCGAGAACTATGTAGACATGACCGAGAACTATTCTTGGTCAATAACCAATAGCGGAACCTGGATGCCCATATTGGTTCCTACATATTCTCTGAAGATCTTTATCGGTCAAACCGCATAACAACATACGTTGTTCCCTTTGTCATCGGTATGTTACTTGCCCGAGATTCGATCGTCGGTATCCAATACCTAGTTCAATCTCGTCACCGCAAGTCTCTTTACTCGTTCTGTAATGCTTTATCCCGTAACCAACTCATTGGTCACATTGCTTGCAAGGCTTATAATGATGTGCATTACCGAGAGGGCCCAGAGATACCTCTCCGACAATCGGAGTGACAAAACCTAATCTCGAAATCGCCAACCCAACATGTACCTTTGGAGACACCTGTAGTACTCCTTTATAATCACCCGATTACGTTGTGACGTTTGGTAGTACCAAAGTGTTCCTCCGATGGCAGGAGTTGCATAATCTCATAGTTACTTTGGAACATGTATAAGTCATGAAGAAAGCAATAGCAACATACTAAGCGATCGGGTGCTAGGCTAACGGAATGGGTCATGTCAATCACATCATTCTCCTAATGATGTGATCCCGTTAATCAAATGACAACTCATGTCTATGGTTAGGAAACATAACCATCTTCGATTAACGAGCTAGTCAAGTAGAGGCATACTAGTGACACTTTGTTTGTCTATGTATTCACACATGTATTATGTTTCTGGTTAATACAATTCTAGCATGAATAATAAACATTTATCATGATATAAGGAAATAAATAATAACTTTATTATTGCCTCTAGGGCATATTTCCTTCAGGGCCAGGGTATCGATATCAAAGAAAGTGGCAAAGCCCATGATTGCAAGTTGACGAACGAAAACTAAATTGTATGCAAGGGACTCAATAAGCATGACTTTCTCGATCGTGAGATCATGAGAAATGACAACCTTTCCAAGTCCCAATACTTTAGAAGACGAGGCATCACCCCACTCGACATTGGTGGGCATAGATGAAATCTTGTACACGTCCACCACCAAGTCCTTGCTTCCGGTCATATGATTTGTAGCTCCACTATCGAGCAACCATGATCCCCCACCGGAAGCAAACACCTACAAGAGATTAATGCTAGGTTTTAGGTACCCATTCTGTAATGGGTCCTTTGATGTTAGTAACAAGGGTCTTAGGAACCCAAATAGACCATTCAATATACTCATGAGGAGAACCAACAAATTTGGCATAAACATGCCCATCACTAGCATGGCATAACACATAAGAAGGGTTAAAGTCGTCGGCTTTGTTGGGAGGGGTGGCATTGCCCTTCTTGACATCGCCACCCACCGCATTGTTCTTCTTCTCCTTGGAAGCACCCTCTCCCTCCTTCACAAAAGTTTGCTTGAGAGGAGGAGGTTGTTTGGTCTTGTCATTCTTCTTCTTGTTGTTCTTGCGCTTGGGTGCGAACCCAATCCCCTCCTTGGCTACAACTTCCTTTTGATTGCTCAAAAGGTCGTTGAGGTTCTTCTCACCTTGTATGCATGACACAAGGCCTTTCTCAAGTTGCTCCTTCAACTTAGCATTCTACTCAACAAGATGCACATGCTCACAACAAGGGTTAGTAGCATTTGCATTATCAATTAACACCATATGAGGAAAGGTGGCTTTCTCATTGGTTAGCTTCACTTGGATTTTATCATGAGACTCCTTGAGGCTAGCATGAACACCCTTCAAGACTTTGTGAGCCTTGTCGAGAATGTCAAACTCCTCTTTGAGTCTAGCTATATCAACCCCAAGCTTTGCCTTCTCAGAGTTTAGCACACGAGAAACAACAAGAGCATGATCAAGATCTTTCTTTAACTTAGCATGATCATCGTTGTGTGACTCCTCAAGAGACAAACAAAGACCACGCCCTTCCTCAAGAGCATTGGAAAGATCCGAGATCTCATCGGCATAGTCACGACTATGCCCCTCCATCCTAGAGATGGTATCTTCGTGAGCCTCGATCATGTCATTGGTTTCACCAAGTTGTTCCAAGAGAGCAACGAAGTGCTTCTTGGATTTACCCTTGAGTTTACTCATAAAGGTCTCAAACTCATTCTCCTCCACATTTGTTCCCTCATGTTCATCAATGCTATCCGTCAAAGAAGGATGATTAATGATGGTAGTTTTGATGTTGGGGGTTACCTTGTTGGTGGCTTTAGCCATGAGGCACTTGGCGGTGATGCTCTCATAGGGTGAGTCGAAGAGAGACAACCATGGAGTCATCGCAATGGCAACGGAGGCCATGGCATTGACTCACCATCTTCATCATCATCATCATCCTAATTGTACTCTTCTTGTACCACCAATGCCTTGGGAGGAGTCTTGTTGGTGAAGTTGCTTTTGTTGGGGAAAGACTTGGCCTTGTCCTTTCGGATGAGCTTGCCACCATTGTCTTCCCTCTTATCATAAGGGCACTCCGCAACAAAGTGGCTCGCATTGCCACAATTGAAGCAAGTCCTCATTCGTTGCTTGCCCTTTGCGCCACTTGAATTGTTCTTGTTGAAGTTGGGCCTTGAGTTCTTCTTGCTCCAAAATTTCCTTGAAGCAAGAGCCATGTGTTCATGATAGGCATACTTCATATCTTCGAGGTTGCTCTCCTCTTCTTCCTCTTCATCCTCTTCCTCCATACTAACCTTGGCCCTTAGAGCAAGGTTGGGCTTCTTTACTTCCATAGCAACGAACTCATCCAACACATCACTTGAGGATAAGGTGTGGAAGTCCGGCCTATGATGAATGATGGAGGACATGGCTTTGTGGTAGGGCATCATTGCCTTGAGGAATTTGCGCTTGATCCAATTGTCATCCGTGTCCTTACTTCCATGATCTCAGAGAGAGACCGCGAGTTTGGTTAACCTCCGATAAAGCTCACGAGGTTCTTCATCTTCTTTCATTGCAAACTCATCGGCTTCATCTTGCACCACTTCATAGTTGGAGCGTTGAATGCTTGCGCTTCCCCGATCGAGAGAAACCACTTGGTGCCAAGCATCTTTGGCCAAGGAGTAGGGCCGGAGATGGGGAAGATCTTCGGGTGGGATTGCTTCTTGGATGATGAAGAGAGCATTCTCATTGAATTGATTGTCCACGGCTTCTCTAGGAGTGAAGTTGCTTCGGTCATGCGGATAGAAACCTTCTTCAATGATTCTCCAAAGGTTAGTGTTCACATGATTTGAATGACGCTTAAAACGATAGACCCAAGAATCAAATTCCACATTCTTCTCAATCTTAGGGGCCGGGCCAACATGATTCAAATGAGTAGAAGGAAGCGGTCCACCATAGACAAGTGGAGGTTCCACATGGGCAAAGATGCCGGTGCCATTTTTACCACTAGAAGAAGGAGCTTTCTCGCTAGTAGCTTCCCCCTTGTCGGAGGTAGCAACCGTCACCTTGTTAGCGGGATCACCCACTTTCAACGGTGCGGTGGAAAGTTTAAGCCCTTCTATAAATTTATTAAACATGCTTTCGACCTCGGTCGTCATGGAGGTTTTCAATGTGTCCAACGCCACATTGAATTCCTCACGAGAGACTGTGGTACCCCCATCTCCCGTAGACGATACCAGATTCGCACCGGAGTGCTCCTCCACACCGTCTATGACGTCAACCATACTCTTTGGATGGTAAAGTCCTTAATAAAGAGACGAGGCTCTGATACCAATTGAAAGGATCGATATAGTTGACTAGAGGGGGGGTTAATAGGCAACTAACAATTTTTAGCTTTTCTTTACCAATTTAAACTTTGCATCAAAGTAGGTTGTCTAGATATGCAACTAAGTGAGTAACCTATATGATGCAATGATAACAAGCACACAAGCAAGCAAGGGATTTAACACAAGTAAGCTTGCGAAAGTAAAGGGACAAGATAACCAATAGTGGAGCCGGTGAAGACGAGGATGTGTTACCGAAGTTCTTTCCTTTTGAGGGGAAGTACGTCTCCGTTGGAGCGGTGTGGAGGCACAATGCTCCCCAATAAGCCACTAGGGCCACCGTATTCTCCTCACGCCCTCACACAATGCGAGATGTCGTGATTCCACTATTGGTGCCCTTGAAGGCGGTGACTGGACCTTTACAAACAAGGTTGGGGCAATCTCCACAACTTAATTGGAAGCTCCCAACGACACCACGAAGCTTCACCACAATGGACTATGGCTCCGTGGTGACCTCAACCGTCTAGGGTGCTCAAACACCCAAGAGTAACAAGATCCGCTAGGGATTAGTGGGGGAATCAAATTTCTCTTGGTGGAAGTGTAGATCGGGGCCTTCTCAACCAATCCTGAGCAAATCAACAAGTTTGATTGGCTAGGGAGAGAGATCGGGCTAAAATGGAGCTTGGAGCAACAATGGAGCTTTTGGGGGAAAAAGTACGTCAACTTTGGGGAAGAAGACCTCCTTATATAGTGGGGGGAACAGTCCAACCGTTACCCCCCAAAACAGCCCCGCAGAGGGCGGTACTACCGCAGGAGGCAACGACTCTACCGCTGTACACAGTGGTACTACCGCTCCCCCAGGCGGTACTGCCGTGCAGTTTGGAGGGCAGGAGAGAGAGGGACCCGAGCGGTACTGCCGCGGTGGTAGGGCGGTACTACTGCTCATGAGCAGCACTGCCGCTCTACTGCCGCTGCATAGTACCGCACAATCCGACACGATAAACGACCCCTTCGAATCGACGCGGTAGGGGCCTAGTACTACAGCGGTACTACGGCTGAGGACCCACCGGCGGTACTACCGCTGCGGAGAGGTACTGCCGCCTGTGACCCCTAAGCGGTACTACCGCTGGGACCAGACAAAGCACAAAGAAAGGGAAATGAGCTCTCCATTGAAGCGGAAAGGCTCAGAGGGTGTGAAAAGGATGTGCACGTGTTGATTCCACCCTAGCCTTACCAAAGTGGACCCCCTCTTGATAGTACGGTGACTCCTATGGAACTAGTCCACCAGAATAGAAGCGAAAGAGCTACACCGTCTTGAATGACACTCCGAGGGGACAGAAATCGTCTCGTGCCAAAGGATGAATCTCTGAAATGCTCAAAGCACACGATTAGTCCGCAAACATGTTGTCATCAATCACCAAAACTACATCTAGAGAGATATGCCTTAACAGTTGTTAATGATATGATGATGATGATGATGATGATGATATATTATATCACTGGGTGAAAGAACCGCGGATTAGTTTCAAGTGGATGTCCATCCACTTGAAACTAGTCCATGGTTCTTTCTCCCAGTGATGTAATAACTCATTATGATGTAAAATCATTCTCTAAATTGGTGCGGTATGAAAACTTGTATAAAGGTGTATGAATACAACATGAAATAAAAAAGAAATACGGAATAATAGTAATAGCGCGTGCTAGGAGAAGCTCTACTGCTAATTACCAGTAGCTCTCATAGTACAAAGTGCTGCTACTAAGTTGATATAGCAGTAGCATGGTCCAACCCACGCTACTGCTAACCTTTAGCTGTAGCGCCTTACTAGTAGCGCTGCACCCCGCGCTACTGATAGGCTTTAAACACGCGCTACTGCTGGGGTTTTCCCTTGTAGTGGGAACAAACGTAACTACTCACAAATCATATTCATGATCATAATCAGACGGGTATTAATATTCATAAAGGATCTGAACATATAATCTTGCACCGAGTAAACCAACTAGCATCAACTACAAGGAGTAATCAACACTACTACCAACCCACAGGTACCAATCTGAGGTTTTGAGACAAAGATTGGATACAAGAGATGAACTAGGGTTTGAGAGGAGATGGTGCTGGTGAAGATGTTGATGGAGATTGACCCCCTCCTGATGAGAGTATTGATGTTTATGACGATGGTGACGATTTCCCCCTCCCGGAGGGATGTTTCCCCGACAGAACAGCTCCGCCGGAGCCCTAGATTGTTTCCGCCAAGGTTCTGCCTGGAGACGGCGGCGCTTCGTCCCAAAAGCTTCCTTCTTATTTTTACAGGGCAATAGACACCTTATATCAGAAGATGGGCATCGGGGGGCTGCCAGGTGGCCCACGAGGTAGGGGGCGCGCCCAGGGGGTAGGGCGCGCCCTCCACCCTCGTGGACGGTGGGTGGTTCCCCTCTGGTGCTTTCTTTGCCCAATATTTTTAATACATTCCAAAAATGACTTTCGTGAAGTTTGAGGACTTTTGGAGCTGTGCAGAATAGGTCTCTAATATTTGCTCCTTTTCCAACCCAGAATTCCAGCTACCGGCATTCTCCCTCTTCATGTAAAGCTTGTAAAATAAGAGAGAAAAGGCATAAGTATTGTGACATAATGTGTAATAACAGCCCATAATGCAATAAATATCAATCTAAAAGCATGATGCAAAATGGACGTATCAACTCCCCCAAGCTTAGACCTCGCTTGTCCTCAAGCGGAAGCCGATATTGAAAAATATTTCCACATGTTTAGAGATGGAGGTGTCGATAAAATAAAATACGGACATGAGGGCATCATGATCGTTCTTAGAATAGCAACATATATATATATATATATATATATATATATATATTGTCATATGATTTCTTATGCTAAAGTAACAATCTATTCATAATGTAAAGTATGAATCAGAAACTTCAATGAGAACTAGCAAACTATAATCTCAGTCATTGAAGCAATTGCAATTTATCGTAACATCGGAAAGAGTCAATATAAGAGCTTTTCAGCAAGTCCACATACTCAACTATCATTTAGTCTTTCACAATTGCTAACACTCACGCAATACTTATGGGTATGAAGTTTTAATCGGACACAGAGAAAGATAGGGGCTTATAGTTTTGCCTCCCAACCTTTTACCTCAAGGGTAACGTCAACAATAATGCTTTATGAAAACCCACATCCAATTGGATATATAATATATCGGGATCTTTCCAACACATAGTGCTTGCCAAAGGATAAAGTGTAAAAAGGAAAGGTGAAGATCACCATGACTCTTGTATAAGGTATAAGACAAAAATAAAAGATAGGCCCTTCGTAGAGGGAAGCAGAGGTTGTCATGTGCTTTTATGGTTGGATGCACAAAATCTTAATGCAAAAGAACGTCACTTTATATTGCCACTTGTGATAGGGACCTTTATTATGCAGTCCGTCGCTTTTATTTGTTCCATATCACAAGCTCATATAAAGCTTATTTTCTCCACACTAATAGATCACACATATTTAGAGAGCAATTTTTATTGCTTGCAACAATGACAACTTACTTGAGGGATCTTACTCAATCCATAGGTAGATATGGTGGACTCTCATGGCAAAACTGAGTTTAAGGATATTTGGAAGCACAAGTAGTATCTCTACTTGGTGCAAAGAATTTGGCTATCATGAGGGGGAAAGGCAAGCTCAACATGTTGGATGATCCATGAAAATGTAATTTATTTCGGATGTAAGCAAACATAACCAATTACGTTGTCTTCCTTGTCCAACATCAACTTTTTAGCATGTCATATTTTAATGAGTGCTCACAATCATAAAAGATGCCCAAGATAGTATATTTATATGTGAAAATCTCTCTTTCTTTATTACTTCCTATTAATTGCAACGATGACCAAAACTATGTTTGTCAACTATCAACAACTTTTATTCATCATACTCTTTATATGTGAAGTCATTACTCTCCATAAGATCAATATGATATTTTTATTTCTTTTGTTCTTTCTTTTTTCTCTTTTATTCCCTCAAGATCATAGCAAGATAACCAAGCCCTTGACTCAACACTAATCTTTATTATATATAGCTCACGGACTCGATTACGTAGATAAGGATCAACATAAAAACTCAAAGCTAGATCATACTAAACTTTATTTTACTAGATCAAGATATAACCAAAATGATCGAACTAAGATAAACGGCAAAGTTAGAAGTGTGCTGGTGATACTATACCGGGGCACCTCCCCCAAGCTTGGAAGTTGCCAAGGGGAGTGTCCATACCCATGTGTTTATGTCTCTTTCTTCGGAGGTAGTGATGATGGAGTTGTTGATGATGTAGGCTTGTCGTCCATCTTCCAAGGCATAGGCTCACCATCATAGAAAGATGATCGAGTCTCCGGGATCCTCAAATCTGCAACCAAACTCATCCTCTCGAATCTATATTCATACTCACAGTTTTGGTTTTGCAGGTCATAGATCTGGGCTTATAGGTGCTCGATTTTCTCGTGAAGCTTGAAGATGGTCTCCCCAATGTTCTTGGCATCCAGCTTGTGGTTGTTGGTGAACTCCGCGATCATCATGTGGTTGGCGTTGAGTCCGTGTTCCACCATCCCCTGGTACTTGAAAACTTGTTGCTCCATTGCTTCAAGTCTTGTCTCTACGCTTCCGGTCCTCCTTGGTCCCTCAACATCGCGGATGTGCAGCACCCCCTCACGCATCTCAATGGTTTGAGGGTGTTGCAGCACCTCCGCGAGGTAGGGGTTGATGACCTTCTCGGAAAATTTGTCCTTGGGGGCGCTTGAAGACGTCATGGTGATCTAGATCTGCCAGAAAAACAGTTCAAAACAAAAGCAGAGGATTGTGTCGTGGTACCGTGGTCAAAACCTTCGGGATATTATATAATGAATTTTTACCGACTAAAAGAAGTATCGTGCAAGAAAACAGAGTCCGAAGGGCACGCGAGGTGCCCACGAGGCAGGGGGCGCGCCCTCCACCCTCGTGGATGCCTCGTGTCCCTTTCGAACTACTTCTTATTTTCCCATTTTCTTAAATATTCCAAAACAGAGAAAAATTGCTATTAGAACTGTTTTGGAGTCGGTTTACTTACCGTACCACATACCTATTCCTTTTCGGAGTCTGAAACGTTCTTGAAAGTGTCCCTTATGTACTCCTCCGGGGTAACAGTGTCAATAACATTGGTTTCAACATTTATGGGATTACATGAGATATAATGTTTGATTCTTTGACCGTTCACCACCTTCGGATTTGTGCCTTCGAAGTTGTTGATTTTTATGGCACCGGAACGATAGACCTCCTCGATAACGTAAGGACCTACCCATTTAGGGAGGAGTTTTGCTGCAAAAAATCTTAAACGAGAGTTGTATAGCAGAACATAATCACCTACATTAAACTCACGCTTTTGTATCCTTTTGTCATGCCATCTTTTAACTTTTTCTTTAAATAGTTTGGCATTCTCATAGGCCTGGGTCTCCACTCATCAAGTGAGCTAATGTCAAATAGTCTCTTCTCACCGGCGAGTTTGAAATCATAATTGTGCTCTTTAATGGCCCAATATGCCTTATGTTCTAGTTCGAGAGGTAAATGACATGATTTTCCATAAACCATTTTATACGGAGACATACGCATAGGATTTTTATATGCAGTTATATAGGCCCACAATGCATCAAGTTTCTTGGACAAATTCTTTCTAGATCTATTAACAGCCTTTTGCAAAATTAGTTTAATCTCTCTATTACTCGGTTCTACTTGACCACTAGACTGTGGGTGGTATGGAGATGCAATTCTATGATTAACATCATACTTAGCAAGCATTTTACGAAAAGGACCATGAATAAAATGTGAACCACCATCAGACATTAAGTATCTAGGTACTCCAAACCTCAGAAAAATAACTTCTTTAAGCATCTTAATAAAGGTGTTATGATCAGCACTACTAGTTGGAATAGATTCTACCCACTTAGTAACGTAATCAACATCAACTAAAATATGTGTATACCCATTAGAGGAAGGAAACGGTCCCATATAATCAAAGCCCTAAACATCAAATGGTTCAATAACAAGTGAATAGTTCATGGGCATTTCTTGACGTCTACTGATATTACCAATTCTTTAACATTCATCACAAGACAAGACAAACTTACGGGCATCCTCTAAAAGAGTAGGCCAATAAAAACCGGATTGCAATACCTTATGTGCAGTTCTATCTCCAGCGTGGTGTCCTCCATAAGCCTCGGAGTGACACTTGCGTAGGATCTGTTCCTGTTCATGCTCAGGTACACAACATCTAATAACACCATCTACTCCTTCTTTATAAAGGTGTGGGTCATCCCGGAAGTAATGTCTTAAATCACAGAAAAACTTTTTCTTTTGCTGGTATGTGAAACGAGGTGGTATAAATTTAGCAACAATATAATTAGCATAATCCACATACCATGGAGCACTACGAGAAGCATTTATGACAGCTAATTGTTCATCAGGAAAGCTATCATCAATAGGTAGTGGGTCATCAAGAACATTTTCTAACCTAGACAAGTTGTCTCCAACGGGGTTCTCAGCTCCCTTCCTATCAATAATATGCAAATCAAATTCTTGTAGCAAGAGAACCCATCTAATAAGTCTAGGTTTACCATCTTTCTTTTTCCGTAAGGTATTTAATAGCAGCATGATCAGTGTGAACAGTTACTTTAGAATCAACAATATAAGGTCTAAACTTATCACAAGCAAATACAACTGCTAAAAATTCTTTTTCAGTAGTAGCATAATTTCTCTGGGCACTGTCTAGAGTTTTACAAGCATATTGGATAACATTTCATTTCTTATCAACTCTTTGTCCTAGAACAACACCTACAACATAATCACTAGCATCACACATAATTTCAAAGGGTAAATTCCAAGGTACATAAATCAAGGCTTTCTTAAGTATTTCAAATGCTTCTACACAATCATCATCAAAGACAAAAGGAACATCTTCTTGTAAGAGACTAGTCAGAGGCCTAATTTTTTTGAGAAGTCTTTAATGAACCTCCTATAAAAACCGGCATGACCAAGGAAACTTCTTATACCTTTAATGTCCTTAGGACACGACATCTTTTCAATAGCATCAACTTTAGCTTTATCAACTTCAATACCTCTTTCAGAAATTTTATGCCCCAAGACAATACCTTCATTAACCATAAAGTGGCACTTCTCCCAATTCAAGACAAGATTAGTTTCTTCACCTCTCTGCAAAACTTGATCAAGGTTGCTTAAGCAATCATCAAAAGAAGTTCCATACACGAAGAAATCATCCATGAAAACCTCAACAATCTTTTCACAAAAGTCAGAGAATATAACAGCCATACATCTTTGAAAGGTAGCAGGTGCATTACATAAACCAAAAGGCATACGTCTATAAGAAAAGGTACCGAAAGGGCAAGTAAAAGTGGTCTTTTCCTGACCCTCTTTGGACACAAGTATTTGAGAGAAACCAGAATAACCGTCTAGAAAGCAAAAATGTGTATGTTTGGATAACGTTTCTAGCATTTGATCAATAAAAGCTAAAGGGTAATGATCCTTTCTAGTAGCTTTATTTAATTTGCGGAAATCAATTACCATTCTATAACCTGTAACAATTCTTTGTGGGGTTAATTCATCTTTATAATTAGGAACAACAGTAATACCTCCCTTCTTAGGGACACAATGGAGAGGACTTACCCACTGATTATCAGCAACGGGATAAATTATACCTGCCTCTAGAAGCTTTAGTATTTAATTTCTTACCACTTCTTTCATCTTAGGATTTAACCGTCGTTTGTGATCAAAAACCGTTTTAGCGTCTTTATCCAATTTTATTTTATGTTGGCATAGAGTGGGACTAATAACCTTAAGATCATCAAGAGTATATCCAATAGCAGCACGGTGCTTCTTCAAAGTTTTCAATAATTTCTCTTCTTCTTGCTCTGAAAGGTTAGCACTAATAATAACATGATATATCTTCTTTTCATCAAGATAAGCATATTTAAGAGTATCAGGTAATGGTTTAAGCTCAAACACGGGATCACCCTTGGGTGGAGGAGGATCCCCTAAAATTTCAACAGACAAGTTGTGTTTCAAAACAGGTCCCTGTTTAAAGAATACTTCATCTATTTCCCTTCTTTCATTCATAAACATATCATTTTCATGGTCTAGCAAATATTGTTCTAAAGGATCATTAGGAAGCACGACAATAGAAGCAAGACCAATAATTTCATCTTCACTAGGCAATTCTTTATCATGGGGTTGTCTACGAAATTTAGCAAAATTAAAATCATGAGACATATCCCCTAAACCAACAGTAACAATATCCTTTTCGTAGTTTATCCTAGCATTAACAGTATTCAAGAAGGGTCTAACAAATATAATGGGACAAAAGTCATCTTGTGGGGAACCAAGAACAAGAAAATCAATAGGATATTTAACTTTCCCACATAAGACTTCAACATCTCTAATAATCCCGACTGGTGAAATAGTATCTCTATTGGCAAGCTTAAGTGTAACATCAATATCTTCTATCTCAGCAGGTGCAATATCATGCATAATTTATTTGTATAAGGAATGAGGTATTGCACTCGCACTAGCACACATATCACATAAGCCATGATAGCAATAATCTCATATTTTAACAGAAACAACAAGCATGCCTACAACAAGTCTATGTTTATTTTTAGTATCGGGTCTATCAATTCTGGTAGCTTCATTATAGAAGTAAATAACATGCCCATCAATATTATCCACCAAGAGATCATTAACCATAGCAATACTAGGTTCAACTTTAATTTGTTCAGGGGGTGTAGGTGTTCTAGCATTACTCTTACTAACCACAGTTGAAGCTTTAGCATGATCCTTTATTCTAACAGGGAAAGGTGGTTTCTCAATATAAGCGGTAGGAACAATATGATCAACATTATAAGTGATAGTCTTTTCTTCAACTTTAATAGGTTCAACTACTTTTACTTCAATGGGAGGATGATACTTAAACCACTTCTCCTTAGGGAGATCAACATGAGTGGAAAATGATTCATAGAAATAAGCTACTATCTCGGAGTCAAGTCCATATTTAGTGCTAAATTCACGAAAAACATCGGTATCCACAAAAGATTTAACACAATCAAACTTAGGTGTTATACCTGACTCCTTACCTTCATTGAGTTCCCAATCTTCAGAGTTGCGTTTAATTCTTTCTAATAAATCCCATCTGAATTCAATAGTCTTCATCATAAAAGAACTAGTACAAGAAGTATCGAGCATGGAGCGATTATTGAGAGAAAGCCAAGCATAAATTTTTTGAATAATAATTTCTCTTGAGAGCTCATGATTGAGGCATGAATATAACATTGACTTAAGCCTCCCCCAAGCTTGAGTGATACTTTCTCCTTTGCGAGGCCAAAAATTATATATATAATTATGATCACGATGAACCAGATGCATAGGATAAAACTTCTGATGAAATTCCAATTTCAATCGGTTGTAGTTCCATGATCCAATATCATCACATAGCCTAAACCATGTCAATGCTTTTACCTTCAAAGATAAAGGGAAGACCTTCTTCTTGATAACATCCTCGTGCATACCTGCAAGCTTAAATAATCCACAAACTTCATCCACATAGATTAGGTGCATATCGGGATGTAGTGTTCCATCTCCTGTAAAAGGATTAGCTAGCAGTTTCTCTATCATACACGAAGGAATTTTAAAGTAAACATTTTCAGTAGGTTCAGTAGGTTGAGGAGCAACTCTTTGCTCTACTGGCGGGGTGAAGATACCCCGAACAAGCCCCTCAAAGGATTATTTTCCATAGTAACAAGTGACAGTAAATTTAAGCACACTATATAAATTTTTCCTTACCAAATTCCACCTACCAAAGGCGCTTCACTCCCCTGCAACGGCGCCAGAAAAGAGTCTTGGTGACCCACAAGTATAGGGGATCTATCATAGTCCTTTCGATAAGTAAGAGTGTCGAACCCAACGCCCGAACAATGGTGAAGTGTCATGTAGTTGACGTTCACATAACACCACACTGGAGGAAACACAACATACATCTCATCAAAATATCGAACGAATACCAAATTCACATGACTACTTATAACAAGACTTCTCCCATGTCCTCAGGAACAAACGTAACTACTCACAAATCATATTCATGTTCATAATCAGAGGGTATTAATGTGCATAAAGGATCTGAACATATAATATTTCACCGAATAAACCAACTAGCATCAACTACAAGGAGTAATCAACACTACTAGCAACCCCACAGTACCAATCTGAGGTTTTGAGACAAAGATCGGATACAAGAGATGAACTAGGGTTTGAGAGGAGATGGTGCTGGTGAAGATGTTGATGGAGATTGACCCCCTCCTGATGAGAGGATTGATGATGATGACGATGGTGACGATTTCCCCCTCCCGGAGGGATGTTTCCCCGGCAGAACAGCTCCGCCGGAGCCCTAGATTGTTTCCGCCAAGGTTCCGCCTCGAGACAGCGGCGCTTCATCCCGAAAGCTTCCTTCTTATTTTTGCCAAGGCAAAAGACACCTTATATCAGAAGATGGGCATCGGGGGGCTGCCAGGTGGCCCACGAGGCAGGGGCGCGCCCAGGGGGGTAGGGCGCACCCTCCACCCTCGTGGATGGTGGGTGGCCCCCCTCTGGTGCTTTCTTCGCCCAGTATTTTTAATATATTCCAAAACTGACTTTCGTGGAGTTTCGAGACTTTTGGAGTTATGCAGAATAGGTCTCTAATATTTGCTCCTGTTCCAGCCCAAAGTTCCAGCTGCCGGCATTCTCCCTCTTCATGTAAACCTTGTAAAATAAGAGAGAAAAGGCATAAGTATTGTGACATAATGTGTAATAATAGCCCATAATGCAATAAATATCGATCTAAAAGCATGATGCAGAATGGACGTATCAACACGAGGCATCCACGAGAGTGGAGGGCGCGCCCTACCCCCCTGGGCTCGCCCTCCTGCCTCGTGGGCACCTTGTGTGCCCTCCGAACTCCGTTTTCTTGCACGATACTTCTTTTGGTCGGTAAAAATTCATTATATAATCTCCCGAAGGTTTTGACCACGGTACCACGACAAAATCCTCTGCTTTTGTTTCAAGCTGTTTTTCTGACAGATCTAGATCACCATGACGTCTTCAAGTGCCCCCAAGGACAAATTTTTCGAGAAGGTCATCAACCCCTACCCCGCGGAGGTGCTGCAACACCCTCAAACCATTGAGATGCGTGAGGGGGTGCTGCACATCCGCGATGTTGAGGGACCAAGGAGGACCGGAGCGGAGACAAGACTCGAAGCAATGGAGCAACAAGTTTTCAAGTGCCGAGGATGGTGGGCAGCGGACTCAACGCCACCCACATGATGATCGCGGAGTTCACCAACAACCACAAGCTGGATGCCAAGAACATTGGGGAGACCATCTTCAAGCTTCACGAGAAAATTGAGCACCTCCAAGCCCAGTTCTATGACCTGCAAAACCAAAACTGTGAGTATGAATATAGATTCTAGAGGATGAGTTTGGCTGCAAATTTGAGGATCCCGGAGACTCGATCGTCCTTCTATGGTGGTGAGCCTATGCCTTGGAAGATGGACGACAAGCCTACATCATCAACAACTCTATCATCACCACCTCCGAAGAAAGAGACATAAATACATGGGTATGGGCACTCCCCTTGGGAACTGCCAAGCTTGGCGGAGGTTCCCCGGTATCGTATCACCATCACACTTCTATCTTTACCCTTTTTCTTAGTTTGATCCTTTTGGTTATATCTTGATCTAGTAGAATAAAGTTTAGTATGATCTAGCTTTGAGTTTTTGTTGATCCTTATATACGTAATCGAGTCCGTGAGCTATATATAATAAAGATTAGTGTTGAGTCAAGGGCTTGGTTATCTTGCTATGATCTTGAGGGAATAAAAGAAGAAAAAAGAAAAAGAAAGAATAAAAAGAAATAAAGAGATCATTTTAATCTTATGGAGAGTAATGACTTCACATATAAAGAGTATGATGAATAAAAGCTGTTGAGAGTTGACAAACATAGTTTTGGTCATCGTTGCAATTAATAGGAAGTAATAAATAAAAAGATGTTTGCACATATAAATATACTATCTTGGACATCTTTTATGATTGTGAGCACTCATTAAAACATGACATGCTAAAAGGTTGATGTTGGACAAGGAAGACAACGTAATGAGTTATGTTTTCTTATATCCGAAATAAAACATATTGTCATGGATCATCCAACATGTTGAGCTTGCCTTTCCCCCTCATGCTAGCCAAATTCTTTGCACCAAGTAGAAATACTACTTGTGCTTCCAAATATCCTTAAACCCAGTTTTGCCATGAGAGTCCACCATATCTACCTATGGATTGAGTAAGATCCTTCAAGTAAGTTGTCATTGTTGCAAGCAATAAAAGTTGCTCTTTAAATATGTATGATCTATTAGTGTGGAGAAAATAAGCTTTATACGAGCTTGTGATATGGAAGAAATAAAAGCGACAGACTGCATAATAAAGGTCCCTATCACAAGTGGCAATATAAAGTGACGTTTTTTTGCATTAAGATTTTGTGCATACAACCATAAAAGCACATGACAACCTCTGCTTCCCTCTGCGAAGGGCCTATCTTTTATTTTTATCTTATACCTTATACAAGAGTCATGGTGATCTTCACCTTTCCTTTTACACTTTATCCTTTGTCAAGCACTATGTGTTTGATAGATCATGATATATATATATATATATATATATATATATATATATATATATATCCAATTGGATGTGGATTTTCATAAAGCATTATTGTTGACGTTACCCTTGAGTTAAAAGGTTGGGAGGCAAAACTATAAGCCCCTATCTTTCTCTGTGTCCGATTAAAACTTCATACCCATAAGTATTGTGTGAGTGTTAGCAATTGTGAAAGGCTAAATGATAGTTGAGTATGTGGACTTGCTGAAAAGCTCATATATTAACTCTTTTCGATGTTATGATAAATTGCAATTGCTTCAATGACTGAGATTATAGTTTGCTAGTTTTCATTGAAGTTTCTGATTCATACTTTACATTGTGAATAGATTGTTACTTCAGCATAAGAAATCACATGACAATATATATATGTTGCTATTCTAAGAATGATCATGATGCCCTCGTGTCCGTATTTTATTTTATCGACACCTATATCTCTAAACACGTGGACTTATTTTTCGATATCGGCTTGAGGACAAGCGAGGTCTAAGCTTGGGGGAGTTGATACGTCCATTTTGCATCATGCTTTTAATACTTATTGCATTATGGGCTGTTATTACACATTATGTCACAATATTTATGCCTTTTCTCTCTTATTCTATAAGGTTTACATGAAGAGGGAGAATGCCGACAGCTGAAATTCTAGGCTGGAAAATGAGCAAATATTAGAGACCTATTCTGCACAACTTCAAAAGTCTTGAAACTCTACGAAAGTCAGTTTTGGAATATATTAAAAATATCGGGCGAAGAAAGCACCAAAGGGGGGCCACCCACTGTCCACGAGGGTGGGAGCCTACCCCCTGGGCGCGCCCCCTGCCTCGTGGGCCACCTGGCTACCCTTCGATGCCCATCTTCTGGTATAAGGTGTCTTTTGCCCTAGGAAAAATAAGAAGGAAGTTTTCGGGACGAAGCGCCGCCGTCTCGAGGCGGAACCGTGGCGGAAACAATCTAAGGCTCCGGCGGAGCTGCTCTGCCGGGGAAACATCCCTCCGGGAGGGGGAAATCGTCACCATCGTCATTACCATCGATCCTCTCATCGGGAGGGGGTCAATCTCCATCAACATCTTCACCAGCACCATCTCCTCTCAAACCCTAGTTCATCTCTTGTATCCGATCTTTGTCTCAAAACCTCAGATTGGTACCTGTGGGTTGCTAGTAGTGTTGATTACTCCTTGTAGTTGATGCTAGTTGGTTTATTCGGTGAAATATTATATGTTCAGATCCTTTATGCACATTAATACCCCTCTGATTATGAACATGAATATGATTTGTGAGTAGTTACGTTTGTTCCTGAGGACATGGGAGAAGTCTTGTCATAAGTAGTCTTGTGAATTTGGTATTCGTTCGATATTTTGATGAGATGTATGTTGTCTTTCCTCTAGTGGTTTTATGTGAACGTCGACTACATGACACTTCACCATTGTTTGGGCATAGGGGAAGGCATTGGAAAGTAATAAGTAGATGATGGATTGCTAGAGTGACAGAAGCTTAAACCCTAGTTTATGTGTTGCTTCGTAAGGGGCTGATTTGGATCCATATGTTTTATGCTATGATTAGGTTTACCTTAATTCTTTTTTCGTAGTTGCGGATGCTTGCGAGGGGGGTTAATCATAAGTGGGATGCTTGTCCAAGGAAGGGCAGTACCCAAGCACTGGTCCACCCACATATCAAATTATCAAAGTAACGAACGTGAATCATATGAGCATGATGAAAACTAGCTTGACGATAATTCTTATGTGTCCTCGGGAGCGTTTTCCTTTATATAAGAGTTTATCCAGGCTTGTCCTTTGCTACAAAAAGGATTGGGCCACCTTGCTGCACCTTGTTTACTTTTGTTACTTATTACCCGTTCTGAATTACCTTATCACAAAACTATCTCACCGCTAATTTCAGTGCTTGCAGAGAATACCTTACTGAAAACTGCTTGTCATTTCCTTCTGCTCCTCGTTGGGTTCGACACTCTTACTTATCGAAAGGACTACGATAGATCCCCTATACTTGTGGGTCATCATCGGGCTTGACGTTCGGGCCGGGCTCGGGCCTTGTTTTGCAGCCCGAAAGATAGTTTGAGTCGGGCTTGGGCTTCATTTTTTCTGTATTTCGGGCCGGGCTTGCACATGCGTACACTAAAAAATAGCGTTCGGGCCGGGCTTTCGGGCTCGATTTCGAGCCAGGCTCGGGCTTGAAAACATGGAGTATTTCGGGCTTCGGGCCGGACTCGGGCTTGGAAAATAAAGGTCGGGCTTTTACAAGCCCGGCCTGAAACCCGGCCCGGCCCGACATTTTCCCGGGTTTACTCCAACTTCTAGCACCACCTCCGTTCACCCAGTTCCTTGCTTATCTGACTAGTCATCGTCACCTTGGGAGGGGTTCCAACCTTTGTATACTAGTATATATATTAGGCTTTGCCTTTGAATAACTTGTCTTATCATGTGGTGTTGTCGTTCATTTTCATATGGGCACCCTCCCTCGTTGAATAAATTGCCCTTTTGGATATTTCATGTTTCGCCTTGCCAACTGCCTTGTTGCCCCTTCCCGATGGGTCCACATCTCCTTCTTTTCTCCTCTAAAGTTTAGTTGAGTGTATTCTCCAAGCAAGACTACCATTTTGTCATTGTTAACATGAATGTATGCTACTCGATCACTTGTCTAGCATGATCTAGGTGGATAATTCTTGCCAATATGGTTACCTCTCTTCGACATCCTTTCAAACGTATGCAAGCTCTATGTGGGAGTTCTAGAAGGCCCTCACTCTCGGGTTGATATGGTACCCTAGTAGGGTAGTGTGATCATCGAGAGTGATCCCATGCACCTTATTCGTAGCCTTGCACCGATGAATTAATGGAATATCACCGTAGCACGAGTCTAGAGCCGTACAAAGAGTGAAGTCCCAACGGACGGACCAGATCTCTCCATCCTCGGACGCCGCGACCCCTGGCTGGGAGCCGGACACATCGCACCCACCTCGCCCGTGCGTCCACCGTCGCCGCGAGCTCGAATTCCCCTCGAGCCACGTCTGCCCGCGTGAGGACACGTAAAGCCTCCCTTCCCCCGTCCCCACATGTCAGTCCCACGAGGCTCGATTATTCTTAACCCTCTCCCCCCGCCTCCCCGTCTCCTCCTCCGGTCGCCCAACCGAGCAGGGGTGTCGCCATTGTCGCCTCTCACCCGCAGGCCGCCTCCGCGTCCGTCACTAGGCCACGAGACCTAGGATCCCCCGCCCCCTCGCTGTGACCTCGCCGCGATGTGGTGGAGGTCGGTGGCCAGGGCTCGCCGCCGGATCCCGGGAGCGCGGCCGGTGTCGACGGCGGCGGCGGGGAAGAGCGGCCGCGAGGTGGTGGTGCCGCGGTTTGGCGGGCCGGAGGTTCTGCAGGTGAGGCAGGGGGTGCCCGCGCCCGATCTGAAGCCCGGGGAGGTGCTCGTGCGCGCGCGCGCCGTCTCCATCAACCCCCTCGACCTGCGAGTGAGCACTCCCCCCATTTTAGACACCCCCTCCCCGGCTTGGGACTTGATGGAACTGTCTGGTGAAACAGCCATTTTTCCTTTTTTGTTTCTGACACGCGGGTAATCGGAATTAGCTTGGGTCGTTGGGCGCCTGTTTTATCTGAACCGATCGCATTGTAGGAATTTATTGGCCACTCTCTAATTTGTTGCGGTGCTTGCTACTGAATAGTGTGAGGGTTACTGCCATGTGAATTATTGCTATAATAAACATTAGAGTTATACATTTTTGGTCCCAAATGACACATGATGTGTGTTCTCAGAATATGAGATGTACTACTACTCTGTTCTCAGTATAAATGAATCTGCTTTCAGATTATATCGTTCTGCTGCTAATTGCTGGAGTATTTACTTGGTAAAGTATTGTTTGTCTTCAGATGCGGGCTGGTTATGGCCGTTGCATATTCGAGCCACTCCTACCTCTCATCATTGGCCGGGACATCAGTGGCGAAGTCGCAGCTACAGGGACTTCCGTGTCGTCATTCTATATTGGGCAAGAAGTGTTTGGTGCCTTGCATCCAACAGCAATTAGAGGGACATGTGCTGATTATGCAGTTCTTTCACAGGATGAGCTTACTTCTAAACCATCTACGCTCACCCATGTGGTAGGAGCTCACTGAAATCCTATCCTTTGCATTCTACCATTTCTTCAAAAGTCTAATTTCATGATTACTTGCAGTTTGTCCACCTAGATTACTCAACAGTTTTACTATGGTAATTTGATCTAGTTTTGGGCATATACCCTGTTTTCAGTTCCTAATATATACAAGATAATTTTTTAATCAATTTCAAGGGCATTTAGTAGTTCCAGCAAAGGGTCTGTTATTTCTTACATTTGGTAATGGAGAGAAGAATTTTATTTTTTCTTAGGTTGATGACTGAAAGACATAGTGTTTAGTTTGGTTGCCTGCTTGAAAAAAGGCTCCTTACAAGCAGCAAGAGCTAATTTTTGTTTATATTACAGGAGGCTAGTGCAATTCCGTTTGCTGCGTTGACTGCGTGGCGTGCTTTATATGGTACTGCTGGGATTTTTAAAGGGTATGTTCTATTGCACACCGCAGTTTGACAAGTTGCCTTTGTTGCTGTTTCTTGTGAATTGGTCACACATTGGTTGTTACCGAATATTGTTAATATAGCCACTATTTACTGCTATGTCCATGATCTAGGTAGGTATGCATTAGATGGTTTCTGAATTAGGCTGAATTTCTTTTGCAGTTATATTTGTGCTCCTCCCATTTGCGTGTTAAGCAGCTAACCAGAAGCATGCTACTGTCAAAAGTTAATTCATTTGAAGTTTTAGGAATATTTGTTATATTTAGCGCTACAGTTCCTCCCGGCTTCTACCGTGTACTTGGCAACTCTGCAGGAAGCCTGGAACATTGCACTTCCCTTTTGATTGTTCTGAAAACCAATCTGTTAGTTAGGCCAACATTCCTGATTAAATGCCAGCATATTAAAATTTATTTTTCCATTCTTACGAACTGGTTGCAATCAATTTTTAGACAAAGATTACTTGTGCTTGGTGGAGGAGGAGCAGTTGGGCTTTCTGCTGTTCAGCTTGCGGTAGCTGCAGGGTGTAGTGTTTCAGCTACCTGTGGAGCCCAAAGTATTGAGCAAGTTTTGGCAGCCGGTGCTGAAAAGGCTATTGATTACGCCACTGAGGTAAAAATCCTTCAGAAGTCAGAACTCTTGTCGTGATCCATAATGATGCAGTAAAGTCTCTTGACCTTCTAATATTTTGACCTCAACAACATAGCGAAGTCATGTATGTCCCTGTTTCGTGTAGATATTTCACTGTACAATGATGATTCTTTGTCTTAACAGAATAGGAATGCATATAGTGGGATAGTTATGTATTAGTATGGTACTCAAGACACCACGTTTCATTTCTGTCGCTTTTATCTAGCACTGTAGTTTTATTGCCACATGAGCTGGTAAATTCATGCATAAATGGAAAAAAGGGGAACCTAGAATCACTACTTTTTCAACTCCACTTTGCTCTGTGATGCTGAACACAAGGGACTGCTAGCTGTTGTGTATCATCATCTCCTTTTATGTTTTTGCTGAATCTCCCATTTCTCTTCGAGGCTATGAAGCAGCAAAATTAATTATGCAATTTGGCAGGATGTGGTTAGTACGTACAGAGTGGCTTTACTTAGATCTATTGTTACTACTATTTCTTTCGTTGCAAAACTGCAGTACGGCAATACTTGCAGATTTGTCAACCATGCTCTTGGTGCCAGTAGTTCTGTATGTGAGCTTGACCAGTCGTGTGACTCCATGTGTCTGTGTGATCTGCTGCATAAATATAAAAATAACATTCTGAAATTGTTAGTTATTCTCCATATCTGAGAAAGCATGAAAGAACATTGTGTCAGCGGTAAGGAATATTTCTGCAATTTGGTGAAATAGTTAAGCCGCTACCATCTCATATATTTTGATTCTCTTTTCAAGAAATTCCTAGCCTAGACCATTTGCTCCATGATTTTTATGTTTTATACATTGTACACTACAGGATACTGAATCAACAGTTACAGGAAAGTTTGATGCCGTGTTAGACACAATAGGAGTAGCTGAAACTGAAAGAATTGGTATTAATCTTCTGAGAAGAGGCGGACATTATATGACCCTTCAGGTAATCAATCTGCACGTTTAATCTTTCAGTGTTCTTCTTTTGTTTCTCCTTTCCTTATTGTCTTCCCTTTTACGTGATTAGGGAGAGGCGGCTTCACTAGCAGATAGATATGGATTATATGTGGGACTTCCTGCTGCTACTGCAACTTTACTGAAGAAACAGATGCAGTATCGTTGTTCTCATGGAATAGGTAAAGAGCTCCGTTGACATGTATATTTTGATCCATTTGTATAGTTCGTGTTGGAACTTGTTATGTATGAGTCTGAGGGAACCTATTTAATCACTATAGATTATGGGGTAACTGTTTATAATCTGTCGAGGCCCAACATTCCAGTCACAGGCTGATTGCTGCCAACTAGAACTTGGTCAGTAAGTGGCCAAGAAAATGCTGTTTTAGCAACAAAAAAGAAGAAGCAAGAAATACAAAGCAGACTAAGGCATAGCCTAGTGGTGGGGAGGGGTTGATGCCTTCCCACCCACCCAGGTTCAAGGCATGGTACTTGCAATTTGGGTTTGTTGCACCAATTAGGCCTCATTTGGTTGCATGGGATCCCGGGGGGATCCCTGCCTTTACCCCATGCGGGAAAACCACCGGTCGAACTGACCCAGGTAAGCCCACGATGCCATTTGGTCACACACGAGGGGGAGAGATCCCTGCCCGAACCACGTCGTTTCCACGGGGAGAAAAGCCACGACCCCATAGGCCGGGGAGAGAAGCCACGGCTCGAGCGAGACGAGCGCGACAGGCGCGTCGACCCAGATCCAGCGCCCGCCTCCGAGCTCCACCGCCAGCGACCAAACTTACGCGTCTGGCCCGCTCCGACAGCGACCGAAGCAACGCCCCTGACCCCCTCCCTCCGGTGCCGTGGATCGACGGCTCGCCAGCGTGTCCCTCCTCCATCCCCAGGCCGACGGCGAGTCCCTCCTCCACCTGGTCTATGTTGGCATCCCTCGTCGAGCTGCCGGCCCGATCTGACCTGCGTGGTGACTTTTCGCCAGCCATGTAGGTCGTCAAGGAGAAAAGCAGGTGTTACGCTCCTTTGATCTGCGGTGAAATCACTGAAGTCCTCTTCGGATCTTGTTGTCTCCGGCATGGCACTGACGAGACCAAATTCGGTGGAGCCATTTCCTGATGTGATGCGGGTGATAGTCATGTTCTTGTAGAGCTGCAGCTGTGGGAACTCATCCATCTCTCCAGCGATGGTAGCCGCAACAGCGCAATGGAATAATTGCATTGGTAAGAAGGGCGTATTATCCCCATCTCTGCCAAATGGTGATGTGAAGTTTCCACGGGGTTATTAATTGGTCAAGAACATTCTCCCCAGGGCACCATTTCCATGGAATTATCTCCCCTTGGAACCAAATGAGGCCTTATACTGTAGGGGGTTCCCTTACAGTCTTTCTATCAAAAAAAAAGCAAGAAATACAAAGTGGAAAGTGCTTTCTTTAGTTGAGTTACAAGCAGTACTAGGATTTGGTTGTTGTAGTTTTATAAAATGCTTTCCCTGCTTTCCCTAGCTATCTAGGTAGCATACGTATATTCCATTATCTGTGTATAAGAGGCATGGTACTTGCAATTTGGGTTTGTTGCACCAATTATACTGTAGGGGGTTCCCTTACAGTCTTTCTATAAAAAAAAAAAGCAAGAAATACAAAGTGGAAAGTTCTTTCTTTAGTTGAGTTACAAGCAGTACTAGAATAGCATACGTATATTCCATTATCTGTGTATAAGATGTTGTTCTTAACAAATGCTGTTCCCATCCAATCTAATATAATTTCAGAGTACTGGTGGACATACATGAGAGCTGATCCTGACGGTCTCCATGAGATCCAGAGGCTGTCCGGAGCTGGAAAACTACAGATACCGGTAGAGAAGACTTTTCCTATCAGCCAAGTAAGAGAAGCTCATGAGGCCAAGGAGAAAAGACTGGTGCCTGGCAAGGTGGTTCTAGAGTTCGACTAGTGTTAGCAGGGGTTCGTCTGACGATCACGGAAGGACTGACGTTCCTTCTTAATTGTACCATGATGTTTATTTTTTGTCTTTCTCCCAAAGAAAAGTCGTGCGGCTTTGAGGCTCTAAATTTGCTCGTTCTCTAGGTAGTACTACAGGGTTATTTTGTCGGGGTTTAGTGTAAATGCAGTAAATAATGATATGCAATACGAAGAGACTTATTTCAGTGGATCCCAGTCATTGTTATTTTCAGGTGCATTTTCTCCCGCCAGAATACGTTTGTGGATGGACGTAGTCTCATCCATCGTTTGTTCTGCTAATATTCCAATACCAGAGTCCTTAAAAATCACTTTCATGCCAGAAGAAATTACCACTTGAGCTGTTACCTTTGATTGCTCTCTAATATTAGTATAACTCTGAAGTCTGAACACGAAGTAACTTCAATTCCAGGCCAGGCACCTCATTACTACCAGGAACATGTCATCCTCTGATGTCGAGAAAAAGAAAGAAAGAAAAAGAAAGAAAGGAATATATCATCCTCCATCGACAGCTCCAATTCAGACCAAATCTCTCCGGACACACACTATTCACAACACGCGCTACACAAGTCTCAGCGCTGGGTTTCCAACGCGATGGAATCATTCAAGGAACTGCCGACAGAGGCGATCTGCATCTGCAGCTAAGCAGCCGTGGGCTGCTGAGCTGCTGGCTCTGGCTCTGCCTGGGCGGCGCCGGAAGTGAAGGCCCTTGGAAGAACCCACGGCCACCCGCCCCCTACCCCGGTCACCCGCTCCACCTCCGCCACCCTCAGCTTCATCATCTGCTTTTCCCTCTCGAGTTCCTCCATCTTTTCCCTTATTTCCTGCCATTTTCAAACATGAAAAGGAGTTGATCATCTCTGCACAGCTCTTGACAAGATTGTATGTAGGGCATGATCCAAATTAACTGTCAGCGATTTGTTTTGTCCCTTGATATGTAAGTGCAGGATAAGAATAACAGTTAATTTCTTATAAATCTGAAGCCTAGAGAGTAGAATCCACAACACAGATTACTAGCAGTAATGTTTTCCGCTAAAAAATATGTTAGTGTGAAAACTGTCGTCTCTCAGTGAGAAGAATTTGAACCAGTCATCTTTTTTTTCTTTTAAAAAAAGGGGAATACCCCGGTCGGCCTTTGCATCACGTGATGCACACAGACATTTTATTAAAAGTGAAAAATGTTCGCGAGTACCAGAGAGTGATGGAAACGAAAGGAAAACACGACCACAACTGATCGGACCATGAACCAATCATCTTACCTCCAGTGCCTTCTTACGGGCCTCTTCTTTTCTGGCTTCTGACTTGCCACTTCTATGAACCTCAAAGATTATTGCACCACAAGCAACCTGAGAAATTACGTGGGAGTCCATGTCAGTTGTAATCATCTGCCATCATACAATCATCAAGTATTTCTAGGGGTCTGAAGATCTAGGACAGTTAATGATAACAGAAAGCAGATTCTTGAATTGTTGGGTTTCTAGTTCTTCCATATGCACTATGGAAAGCTGTTAATAACTTGACAGTCCATTCAGGTCCAGAGTACTTACCGAGAAAATGAACAGTTCACCAAGAAGATCTGTAGCAGCTTGAATAGCTTTCTCTTCATTCAGGGGCCGAATGTGAATGTCAGTTGCACGTCCAATAAGCCGCCTCTGCATGTTTGTTGCTAAACGATGGTTTGCCTGAACAGAGTGTGGCATACATCTTGTCAGTACAGCAATCACACTCACACGATGCATAATATATAGTATTGTTTATTAGTACTCTATACAAGAGAAGTAGAGAACCAGAGCGCATCCAAATTTATAATGCTTTGAACAGATCAATAAACTGTAAATAGAAGAGGACATGGCAAAACTGTTATTCAGTTCTTGTATGAGTAAATCTCAACCGAGAAATTCTTTGAAGTGTTCCACAAGGATTGGACATCATCATCAACAATACTTCACATCTATTTCCTTCGCGACACACGCTCTATCCACATATATCCACATAGATAGCATATACATAAGTCCTTTCACTGTCAGCAAGAAGTAACGTGACATTTTGATGGTGATCATTGACATATGTTGTTCACACAGAGTTATTAACACCAGCATTCAGACTCTCAAATAACTACTATGTGTCCACATTACAGAACTTCTCGCGTCACACCAACAATCTGGAGCAAACTACATTGGCGTTCACAGGAATCAAACTCCCCCAAAACAACAGTGCGAGTGATTGATACCATTATCATAGAAACAGGGTGACCTAAATCTCCAATTATCCCACACGCCCAAGCATGAAATCGATTCGATTCTGCGACACATCAGACCAATGCTGTCGCCAACTTGTAATTAACCAGTAAAAACAGAGGCAGGCCCTCACGCTTTTTCTAATAAGCATTTTGTCATGCACTTCCCCCGCTTGAGATCATCAAGAGAGAGAGGCAAGAAACACGGAAGGAAGATCCGCTCGGGTCCTCCAGACCGTACTGGACAGAAGCGATCAAGAAGTGCAAGCGCCGCCCCAACTTCTAGACACCAGGATCAGAGGCACGGGCGAGGTAATATGGGGGATGAACTGACGGAACGTCACCTGCGCGACGTCGATGATGAACCCGCGGAACCTGGGGTGGATGCCGGCGTTGCGCTTGAGTTTATTGGCGACGGGCTTGCTCAGCGTCCGGAACGCGAGCAAGCCGAGCTTCATCAGTGGCAGCACCATCGTCGCGCTCCGCGGTCCTCCGCCGGTGCTCGCGAAGGGGAGAGAGGGAGGCGGCGTGGGTGTGGGGCGCAGGCGGCGTGGCGGAGTTCGTTGCTGGTTTGGTTTGGCTCTACTTTTCTTGGAGAGGAAGGAGAGGGGACTCTTGAGGAAGGACGGGCAGTCGTTCGCTTGTTGGCCAAGTTGGTCGCTAGTTTTCCCGTGTCCGTGAACAATTCATCAATAAAATTACTGCCCAAGTTTGGCTCTGCTTCCGTAGAGCGTACGGAGCAGAATCATAGTACTATATAGGCCTGTTCGGCATCCCTCCGAGGCTCCGACTCCAGGCTCTCCCTCCCGGAGCTGGCGGAGTTGAATGAAGGTAAAAAGTACGGAGCGGGGGAGCAGGTGCTCTGCAGATCCTTGAATTTCAGGGAGTAGTGGATTGCTGAACAGCCCCTATATAACGACATTCACGTATGTATGCGTCCTCTTTGGTCGTATCATTGGAGGCTCGATCTTCACTTCAGGATAAACATATTATTTATTCGTCTTTTAAGATAGCACAAAATAAATCCACACAAATGGCCCGTATCGCCATAATAACCGCCATTATGATGATCTTGGACGAAAAGGCCTCCATTGATCGCTATAGTTTTTGAGGGGGCTCCAAATCGAGCCCACGAGCCATCATATTTGGTGGTAGGGCGAGAATGTTTGGAGCTCACACCGTCCTAAAACGGTTCGACGTGAGTGATATTTTCCCCTCCCGCTACTCTTCCCGCCCATGCCGCAGCCTACCCTTCCTTGCCGTAGGGCTGCCTTTGACCGCTTCCTGCCGTCCCCAGTCTTTGCCGACGATGTCATGGACGTTGCCTCGACCCTCACGTCCAATTTCCACCAGTTTGGAGTCAGATCCCACGACTTCGACAGCGGTTGCGCCTCCGACGGTCGGCCGCCACCGCCTAGGGCGGCACCTCGCCCTCACTGCCGGCCACAGAGGTGGAAAAACCTATGTCGCTGCGTGCATGCGGTGGCCTCCCCCTGCCAGTACCAAAGGGATCGAAGAAGAAGACGAGGAAGGGCCGAGCCGTTTCCCTTCCTTGCTTTGTCCCGGTGGCGGGAAAAAACTAGGGGACCTCCCCATTCCTACGCCGGACCAGAAACGACGATGAGGTAAAATAGACATCCTTTGCCTTATATGTTGTTTTGTTCGATTGAATGCAAGGTGACCATGGAAAAGTATTGGCAAATGTGCAATATTTGTAATTTAGAGGTGATTATGTGATTTTGGGAGATCAACAGTCAACAAAGAAGCATTCCTCGAGAGTGTGATTGGTGATTCCGACGGGACAAATAATTTCAAACTTGAGGCCGCATCGTTGTCACATTTTGAGCAAATGGATGTGTCCAGCCAAGAAACGAAATTTGATCAATTTGAATCCTCTGGCTCATCGAAGAAGAAAGCAATGCGGGAAGCAAACTTCACCTGGGATGAGGATATTGTGCTTGCCAGGGGATTGGACGATATCTCTCTCAATGCGGTCGCCAGAAAAGATCAAACGAGCACAAAGTATTGCAAGCACATCGAGGAGCATTCCAAATGTCATCTTGGGTGGAGAATAAAGTGTAGCCTCAAATGTCTCAAAAACCGATGGGTATGATTCAAGAGATGTGCCCCCCAAGATGACATTTGGAATTCAAGAGATGTGCAGGGTCAGGTTATTTGGACGAAGTGAAGCATGTTCCTCCTAGCGGTGTCACCATTGACCAATATGTAAGAAAATTTATTTTGCATTACTTTGAGCATTCTTATCAATTTGAGCATTTGTTTGTTATAGGAAACCATAGCACAAGAAAGGTATTGACAAATGAGAAAGTAAAAGGGAAAATCGGTTGGCCTCCTACATTGTTGGATTTTTTGGAAGGCCACGAGAAGTGGAAGTCGAAGTATGACGACGACAATCCAAAATCTGAGAAGTGCAACAATACCTCTCCGGACATGGACAATGGTGAAGATGATGGTGATGCAGAGGCAAAAGAAAAGGTGCCTAGAAGTCCCACTCCGGTGTCTAGCAGGGGTCAACCCAATGAGAGGAAGAGAGGAAAGGAAAAGCTCAAGAGAGAGGAGAGATGAAGGCAATGGAAAAATGTCAGTGAGTTGGGGAAGATAAGAACCGAGTATGCCGAGAAGAAGAAGCAAGAAAAACCACAGATGAAGGAGAAGAAGAACCAAGAGAAGAGGGCGAGATGAGATGCGATGTAAGAGTGTAGACGATGTTAGGAAGAGATGGAGGCGCCCAGGCTCCAAAAGAATCGGGCGAGAACTGAACGCACTGAGTCAGAGAATCGGTTTATCATGTTGGATCCGAACCAAATAGATGTAATGACGCGAGAATTTTGGGACAAGGCGCAAATAGTGCTCAGACATTCCAGGAATCTCGAAGAGACAATGCACACACTAGAGGAGGGGATGATGCACACGTCGGAGTAGGGAACATTGCAGGTGCCGGAGGAGGAGAAGGTGTACCCCCCGGGAAAGAAGGGGATGGTGCACACGCCGGCAACATGCAATTTGTACATGTCATCGCTTTGGTCAAACATAATAAAATCACAAGTCATTCTTTTGCCAAATCCAAACATCTAGAACCCCCATATCTCCCCCCTTTCTCTCCGAGGCATCCATCACATTTTTTAAAGTTGGTATCCACCTCTTGTGAGGCCCAATTGACGCATATGGTTGCACATGGTTGACCTATACACAAGCTAGAGAAATGGTGACGCCCTACGACATTATCTAACACACATACACTTAGTGTACTTTCTAGTAGATATACGACATAATGCATCTGGATGTACGAAATTCATTTATCATTCCCATAAAGAAAAGGAAATTCACGTACCATGTGTATGGGTGTATACTTAGTCCGAAACATGGATGTGGGGTGATAAAAAGATCTTGCTGATGAATCACACAACTATTGGTAAGACCATGAGGTGGGTAACAACCCTATTTCCAACCTTGGTCGATCTCTTATTATCTCTAAACAAATTAAAAGAGCATTTGATGGCTAAAATAGTTAAAAACGCTAGCAACTAGAGCTCTTTACTCGATATGTGTTTTTAGTATGCTCCTGCCTCTTCGAGAGAGGTTGGGCATGTAGAGTTTTTGCTTAGGCCTATGGATCCTTATATACGCGTCAAGCCTTGGTTTCGAAGTCGGGCTGAAATTGAGTTGGATTTCAAGTCTCCAATGACCAAGGAAAGCAAATCTCTAGCCTAAACCAACCTAGACAACTTAGCGGGGTCTTATAGACTCACTCCATGTTTCCTTATCCCATACTTATACATGGATACGTCTTCCATTGCTTTTCACTTGTACTTATACCATATATTGATATATATTCATATAATCCCGCCAGATATTTCAATTCCCACCCCCACACACACACACACACAACACGTGAAAATAGTGTCATGACATGAGGATTTGAACTAAATCGAAACTCCACCCGAGCTACATGCACTTAGAGCTCCGACCAAGCCCTTAGCGAGGTTGACCCTTGGAACTTACCGGGTTAATCTCTACTTTGATTTTTGCCTTGGTGCAAACTCGGAAAATTCTTTTGAGTAAAAAAACTCAAGCTTTTATAGGATATTTCATCCTTTGAAAATAGAAAATCATGTACTTAACATTGAAATTGTTCATGTGTTCAACACCGAAATAATAAAATAAAATAAAAGATTCTAAAAATAAAGTGATCAAACTCAAGTAAGATGTAAACAATACATGAAAATAAAATGAAAAGGTCAAAAGATAAAGTAAAGTAAATAGCTGAAAATAAAACTAAATTAAAAATAGAAAAATAAAATAAGAAAAGGGGAAAAGGAGAAAGAGAAAGACTTGGCCGAGCCATTAGGCGAAAACATATCCAACCGGACCTCTGAAAGTCCTCCCCAGCGCCTCAAGCGCTGACGAAAAGTGGTGGCTGAGGCCCAAAATTTGCGCTATCCTCGCCTCACTTGCCAGTCTTGCTCACTCACCAGACTCCCTCGCTCCCTCACTGTACAGAGAAAGCCGACAGATGCTGACTTTTTTTTTAAGATTCAAAATAATTATAATTCAATAAAATCACAAATTTGAAAGAAGTTCACGAATTAAAAAAAATTCACTGATTTAGAAAATAGTGGTGAATATATGGGGAAATGCATTGGAGCTCCCAGATACCACACACCCTATATGAATATAGCATTAAGAAAAATATCAGGAAATTTCAAAAAATTCTGAAATTTTGTGATACCAAACCTGGGTGCCCATTGTGCACCTGTGTTCAGAAATGGGTGACCACGGTATCCATGGTGAAGGAAATACGGTCTGACATACGATCTATCCAAATAATGTCTTCCGTACATAGGAATTTTTTGACTTTTTTACCGAGATTAACACGGGGACCCATTTCCCCATGAATCTGAAAACGTTTGTACACTGGGCACCCAGGTTTGATATCCCAAAATTTCAGAATTTTTTGAAATTTTCTGATATTTTTCTAATGCTATATTCATATAGGGGTGTGTGGCACCCGAGAGCCACACCAGGAAATTTTAAAATATTCAGAAATTTTGGGATATCAAACCTGGGTGCCCATGTACACCCGTGTTCTGTTTCGTGGGGAATGAGTGCCCGGTACACTACCTGAGCTGGATAGCACAAAATATTATAAACGAATTTTCTTCTTTTAACAATCCTAAATCACACATAAATTGGATTAAGAAAAGTCCACCAGAATGGCAGAGAGTGGCGCTTACCCGACAAGCAGAACAAAAGTACAGAAGAAACTAACCCCCACATAGAAAGCAGAAAGAAAAAAACTACTAGAAGGAATTCCAAATAAAGGCCTAATGCAGAAAAATGACAATTGATAAACGAAAAAAATAGTACCACCTGATGTCCAATATAAAGTTAGCCCGCAAAATTAATGCCAAATTGCCAATTCCAGCACTCCCTGGCAGAATATTGGTCGCAACAAGGAAAGCATGAAACATTTGACTGCATATTCACAACAAGGATCAATGTCAATCAGGGTTATGTTTAGGTAGCTTGGATATGGAATACGACTTCACCTCCTTGAGGTGTCAAGTCCATGAGCAATAGTAAATTCCAGTCATACATAACCCCACATGGCCTGACATCTCCAACGGCTATGGAATATACAACATAAACCACCAGAAAGTGTCAGCATTTCATTCTTCAATGTGTGAAGCATGGTGAATGCAGATATACCATGTGCCATCTATCTTCTCGAAGACGTTGGTGGTAATTTGCTTCCCCCAAGATTTTCCTTTGGTCTTGACCAACTCCAAGCATGTAACATAACCAAGGTCACCATGCACATGAACCTCTACGTTCTTAAGATCAATGTTTAGAGGGAACTCATAGTCCGCGTTGCACACCATCTCCCAGCTTTGCAAGACCACATCGTAACCGGATATCCGACCTGCACCGGGATGGACAACATACACATGGTCTCCTTTAGCCCAGATAGAGTACATTGCAGTAAAATCTCCATTCTTGAAAGCGTTGTAGAATCGTGTATTTGCTGCAAGGACGGAAGCTTCAGTATCCTCATGGAGGACGCGCAGATCGTCCCTGATTTTGGCAGCACGGGCATAATGTTCTTCCCGGATAGCTCTGTCCAAATTACGCTGAAGGGTTTCTTCGTCAGCTAACTTATCTTCTTCAGTTTTTGGATAGCCATCAGCCTCCCCACTTTGAACATGGCAAATTCTGGATCTATTAAAGTTGGAGGCTGCAATTTGAAGCCCTGCACTGAACGTGTGGCATTATGAGAATATCACATGGTTGTGTTTCTACTTAATTCCTATTGAAAAGTATTATATCAGCCATGACCACTTTCGGCTAGATTCAAGTATCAGAAAATGGCTCATTCAGAATTACAGTTCCGAAGAAGTTCTAACTTGTGCAGAAAATTACCACTCTCAGAAAATACTCTGTAGCATCAGAAAAACACAAGTTGCACATTCTAGCCTTGTAGGTTCACAAGTGGAGCTAGACACATTAGCAATTGATGTTATCTTCTAGTAAACCTCTAATTTGCTCGAGAGTAAGTTCACATTCATCTAACTCTTGTCTAGGTCTTCTGTAAGTTAGGCCATTTATATAAAATCATATGAGGCAGTGCTAATATGGCACCACACAAGCGCATATTGGTATCTATACTACACAATCCAATTCCATAGCTGCAGAACTAAAGTCTGACAGAAATAAGTTATGCCCCAGAACTGCTGAAACATGGAAGGGGCGGGGCGCCCGACGGTGCGAGAACCGGGAGGGAAAAAAATCCCAACCAAATTGAGTGGTTGGAGCAAGAACCAGGGGATTACTGCGTGTGCTTATGCAATCAGACCAAGAAATCGAGAACAATAGCCAAGAAAGGGGCCTCACAAGGTTCTCTCCGCACTGCGTCGTCGGATGCAGAGGCGAGCCGGGGATGGGTTGTGGTTATCGGTGAAGAAGAACACCGCTTCCCTGAGCGGCGCACTCGCGGACGGCCGCAAGATGGCGCTCGCAGCCTGCGCCGCCGACATCGCCGGGAAATAAGTCGTCGCAGCCGCGCAGGCAGGCTATCCTCCGGTTGCTCGTGTTTATCTTTGACTCTCTCTGTCGTCGCTGGGCTCCGTTGTTATTTTAGGAAAATTACTAGAACATAAAGGCGCGCGTTGCCGCGCCTGCCTATCTTAAAGCTTATACTGTTGAGTCATGAGAAATTGCTTTGGGAGCAAATAGGAAAGAATTTAATGTACGAAATATACATTATGAAGTATTTAAAAATAATAATACACATTGTGGTGCTTGCATTTTGAAGCTTGAAAGCATGAAAGATAGTGCACATACAGTCATGAATTGAGGCCCTGAAATGCATGGAATTACAAGTTATCTCCCTGTCACACACATAGGTTTGCACATACAGTCATGAATTGAGGCCCTGAAATACAGTCATGAATTGATAGTGCATATCTTCCTAACAAGAGCGGTGGGGAAAATCTGGACGAAAGGGGCTGCCTCTATCGATGATCCCATTAGCATGACACATAAACGGAAGGAGGAATACTCAACGGATGAACTGGAAGGAGTAAAAGGGAAAATCCAAACGATAATAATGCCGTCTAAGAGGCACAACAGCCGGTAGATGAGGAGATCAAATTTTTTTTTGCGCCAAGATGAGAGACCAACTTTTGGGGCATAAGAACATACCTGAGCGAGGATGCGGACGAGAGGAACCGAAGCGGAAGGTACGTGACAGCGCTCGCCGCTGGCACTGAGCCTAATTGCGGAATCTGCGTATTATGGGGGACTGGGGAGATCGTCTTAGGTTTTTCAATTTCGAGGGCATGGAGTACGCACGCAACAGGTGGAAGAATCCCGTGCGGGCGTGCCTAGGCTACATGGGCTTTTGGCTGCTGATCGGCCCGTTGAACAAGGTGACCCCTGGCTCGGTTCGTGGAGCAGCGGCCCGACTGCGTGTGCTGAAGCGTCGCGCGACGCGGTGAAAATGACCTGCAGTGCTCGGTGTGACGATAGATCAATCTGGTTCGCTACTCTGTTTGATCCGACGGCTGACGACGTCAAAACGCTGTGGAGGCTCGTAGGTAGCTACATCTTACTGTTTAGTAATATTATGAAATGGTCCTTGTGGGTATGTAGTTTTGCACGTTCCAGCGAAGCATATGTGAAACAACATTTGTTTTTCATCAGAGAAAAGGATTAAATCTATTACAAAAGTTCACCGGAAGTACAAAGCATCTCAAACATAATAAAAATTACATCAAAATTTTGAGCAACCGAACAACTACTACCGCCAGGACGAGCGCTAAGAGCCGGCTAGACACCAATGTCTTCACCTCCTCTCCAACATCCGCCCGCTCTGACTGTCCCCCACGGCATTCGATCCCCGCCTCTGATCAAAACCCTCCTCCGCTGAATGCTAGGTTCTCGAAGGAGAACACACACGCGAACATATGTCATTTCTTGGTTTGGCACGACAAATCATTTGGGAGGTGGAAAAAACGCGAGGGGAGGGCTCTCACGACTCCGCCCTCCCGCTCGTCTGCGCTGCCACCCCGCAACGTCCGGGCGGGCCTCTCCTCCCCAGCTCCCCTCGCATCCTCCCTTCTTTGCCCTCCACGTCGCCGCCCATCGTGGGCCACCGGGCAAAGCCTGATTGGGTGGGTAGCGGCGGGGGCTTTCTTCTCCTCGTCTGTCTCCGAGGGCGGGGTGCGGCGAATCATGCGGGGGGAGGGGGGGGGGGGCGACGGCGGGGCTGCGGGTCGCGTTGCTAGTGGCGTGGGCGCTCGTCGGTGTTGCGGCGGTTGTGCGGTGGAGGCAGGGCTTCGTCCTTCGGGTGGATCATGCGGGACGGTCCCGGTCCGATCCGGCCGGATCTGGCACCGGTGGCGAGGGTTGCGGGCGGCCGGTGCTTCCGTGGATTGGTGGGAAGTGTCGGTGGCATGGCTGAGGTGGTGGAGGTGCGTGCGCGTCCTAGAGTCCGGTTCGGCCTTTCTCCCCGGCCTCTGGACGACGGCATGCGGAGCGGGCGGGCGTCTCTTGGGCCCATCCTTGCAGTGGTGGCGACGGATCTCCCCCCTCTTCGGCGGACAAGTGGCTGTTGGTGGCCTCTCGCTGGTCTGCGCCTGTAGCCGTGGTGGGGCGAAGCAGGGGTGCTTCGGGAGGGGGGGGGGGTCGGTAGGAGGGATGGGGGCTTCGATGTGGTCGAGCCACCCGTCGCCGGCGCATGGGGTGTCGGTCGTGGCCGTGTGTCGCTCCTCCCCCTTCCCCTTTCCCCCGCCTGGTGCTTTCTGGTCGCCGACTTGGCGATGCTTGAGGCGGGATGGTCGCTGCCGGTTCCGGTATTGCCTGGGGTTGGCGGAGCTTTCAAAGCCACCCCCTTTGATGTTCTCGGAGCGGTCTGGGTGTAGGGCGGCAGCCCTGGCGATGGGAGGCGCATTGGTCTTTGGCGGATTGCGAGGCTCGAGTGCGGGCGAGCAGACATGGTTGCTCGAGCGGTATGGATGCGGGTGGTTGGCGGAGCGACAGAGCGACGGAGGGGTCGGAGCACCGGGGTACATCACTTCCCCAGTCTTTATAATTCCGACGGCAGCGTTTCCTCCTTGCAGGCTCCGTCGCGGTGCTCTCATTCCCTTCATGTTGCTCCGGGTGAAAACTTGATCCGTGGGATCAGGCAGTGGCGGCTATCCATGGTCGTGCCCTTCTTGTAGGCATCGTTTTGGAGTCCCCGCTCCGGCGTTGGCCGTCTCACCTCTCCTCGATGGATTTGCTCATGTGGTGTTCTCCGTCGGCTAGAAGCGGTTCTTCATTTCTCATTCGTAGTATGCTTGATAGTCATTGGGGTGGTTTGTCAGTGCCCGGTGTTAGAAGAGAGAGATGATTGGTGGAATAGTTGTTGTATTGCTTGAGCCTCATGGGCATATATATATGAGTACATGATCATCTTGGAGTACACGTCAAGGTAGAATAATATCACACGCTATCCTAGCTTTCCTAATAATCACGATACTCAACATCCCCTTGATCCTAGCGGTAGCGACGCAGCGACGGTGAGGCGGAGAAGAATCCGAAGGGAAGCCGACGGACACCCCCCCACAGTCGTAACGGTCGATGCATCGCGGAGCCGTGGCTGGAGTGAAAACCGACGAGATTGCTCAAGCAATGCGGTAGCCCTTTGTGCCGTTTGTCGAGGGTAGTCGAGAGCGTAGGTGGTGTAGCCGTAGTCGAGGTAGCCGTGCGAAGAACGCCATGGTCGGTGTCGAGTTGGGGGTCGCCGGTGTCGAGGTAGTCGCCGTGGAGCCGCGGAAGAAGAGCAGCGGCGACGGCTAGAGAAGGAGTGCGGCGGCGGTGCTCGAAGTAGGCGATAATGAACCCGAAAGTGTGATGAAGACCGGCGCGGACGGTGACGTTCCCGCGCCAAGGGAGGTGGCGCGGCGCATATCACGTGGAAGTCAACGCGCGTGGACGGCGGTGGACCGCGGGCCGCAGCGTTACGGACTGAAGGGGCGACGCAACGGCGGCGGGTTGGTCGGGGCGACGGCGGGGAAGACCTCAGAGCGGTTGCAGGGATCGCGTGCCATGCTCGCTACGGCCCGACAGGGCGACACAGTGGCAGCGCGAGGGTCGATGCAGCCTTAAGGACGGCCTGGAGCGGACGGCCTCGGTGCGGTGATTGACCGCGGGCCGCGACACTACGACCCAAAGGGGCGGCGCAGCGGTAGCGCGCGATATGATGCAACCACGGGAACAACCTCAGGACGGCGGCGAAGACCACGTACCGCGACGCTACGACCCGAAGGGACGACACAGCGACGATGCGGATCGATACAGCCACGGGAAGAACCACAGGGCGGCGGCGCTGCGACCCGATAGGGCGAAGCAGCGGTAGCCCATTACCAAATTCGCAGCAGGTACGAGCAGCATAGATCTGCATGCATTAGACGTACAAGCCACCATGTACATAGTGACTTGGATCGGTAGATGTAGATCAATCGAGCAACAAATCACGCCGGAAGGCGGCCTACCATCCACGCCTGCGTGCGCCAACGCGGGACGCAGGGCCACGCGGCGCGGGAGGACAAGCTAGCACGAGCGGTCGGCCGTCGCAGCTGCGCGGCAGACGCCGTGATGCAGTCGATCTCAGTGGAGAGAGACGCACAGATGGACGCGGTCGTCCCTCGGGAGCCACGGCCGTGCCTGGACATCTAGTCGCCGTCAAAGTTGGAGTAGCTGTGCACAAAATCGACTGGGCGGTAGGCAACGCAAACCAAATCGGAAAACCAAAAAAGGACACCGATCAATGTGACCGGCGAAAAAGGAAAAATCTGAATCAAAGGATCAGGAAAAAAACAAGACTCTCTAGGTCAGCTGGTCAACACGACTGACGGACGAACCCTAGATACGGGTGGCGCGGCCCCCGGCAGCGGTCATGAAGGCCGACCGCCTAAGGGGCGGCGCGCGGGTGCGGAAGCGGCGGCAGCTAGGGTTTAGAATCCGGAAACTGATACCATGTTAGAAGAGAGAGGATTGGTAGAATATTTGTTGTATTGCTTGAGCATTATGGGCATATATATATATGAGTACATGATCATCTTCAAGTACAAGTCAAGGTAGAATAATATCCTACGCTATCCTAGCTTTTCTAATAATCACGATACTCAACATCCCCCCGCAGTTACAACAGTAGCGACGCAGACGATGAAACTGAAGAAGAATCCGAAGGGAAGCCGATGGACAGCACCTTTGTATCTTGCTTTGGGTTCAGAGGCGGAGCCAGCTCCCAGTGACCCGGGGCGGCTGCCCGGGCTGCTCCGGCCAGCTTTCAGTTTCAGTCTGATGCGCTTACCACAGACACCTTGTCGGTGTGATTGTCTTCTTCCACTGAAGAAACATCATCGAAAAGACTGAAATAAATTAAAAAATATGAACACCGATACTAAGTTTAGGACTTGAACCTTGATGAACAGGTTTCACAAGAAAACTAACAATCTCAGCATGTTGTCAACTGAAAGGGATATTTCGATAATTACATCACCTCGCTTATGTAACGCGATGTCAGCGGCGCATTGTGTGCTGGTAGTGAAACTTCACTCGGACCTCGTACATGGGAGGTGGTCAACGACTGTAACCCTGATATTTAATCAATGATTCTCTTTCTCGCAAAAAAATAAGTATTTTGTGGAAGGAGGTCAGTGAAGAGTGGAGACGGGAGGGTCGGGGGCTTTAGGAACCTTCCTAGTTTGTAGGCACAGCAACACAAGTTACGCAATGCAACTTAAACTATCAACTATTCAGACGCTCGGCCGGACGGCAATTCATAGTTAAGGGCGTGGTGGCGCCTCTAAATTAACCAAACTCTAGCTCTCCTCCCAAGTCCCAACACCAATCAATCCCATTGTCATGGACGCTAACCGCGACTCCAGCCTCGCCACCGACGACGAGCTCCTCCAAGCGCAGGCCGAGCTGTGGAACCACGTCTTCGCGTACACCAAGTCTATGTCCCTCCGGTGCGCCGTCGAGCTCGGCATCCCCGACGCCGTCCACCGCCGCGGCGGCTCCGTCACTGTGCCCGACCTCGTCGCCGAGCTCTCCCTGCCCCCCTCCAGGACGCCCTACCTGCGCCGCCTCATGCGTCTGCTCGCGCACGCCGGTTTCTTCGACGCCGGGTCAGCGCCAGACACCTACGGGCTCACCCTGCTCTCGCGCCTCCTCGTCTCGGCGCCCGGCGCGGGGCAGGGCCTCTCGCCGTTCGCGCTCGCCATGCTGCACCCCATCGTCGTGTCCCCGTCCATGTCGCTGGCGGCGTGGTTCCGCGCGGCCGACGACGCGGCGCGCGTGCCGTTCGCGACCGCGCACGGCGGGCGCGAGTTCTATGCGGTGGCGAAGGAGAACCCGGAGTTCGGCGCGGCGTTCAACGACGCCATGGCGTGCGACGGCCGCTTCGTGACGGACCTGATCGTGCGCGGCCACGGGCAAGACCTGTTCCGGGGCTCGCCTCGCTGGTGGACGTCGGCGGCGGGTCCGGCGGCGCCGCCAGGGCCATCGCCGCCGCGTTCCCCACGTCAAGTGCAGCGTCCTGGAGCTGCCGCACGTCGTCGCGAGCGTCCCGCCTGGCGACGGGGGCGTGGAGTTCGTTGCCGGGGACATGTTCGAGCGCGTCCCGAAGGCCGACGCCGTCCTCCTCAAGGTTAGGCCTAGGCGCCTTCCTCTGCTGATGGACGAACTTGACTGATCGATCACGTTGCGTTTTTTACTTTGGGACTTCTGTTCGCAGTGGATTTTGCACGGGTGGGGGGACGAGGAGTGCGTGAAGATACTGCGGCGGTGCAGGGAGGCGGTGCCGGCAGGCGGCAGGGTGATCGTTATGGACCTGGTGGTGGGGTCGAGCCCGGCGGACGCGAGGGCCACGGAGACGCAGCTGCTGTGGGACGTGATGATGATGGGTGTGGTGGGGAGCCCGGAGCGGGACGAGCGCGAGTGGCGCAAGATATTCGACGACGCGGGATTCAGCGGCTACAAGATCCTGGCCATCCTCGGGATCCGGTCAGTGATCGAGGTGTATCCTTAGATTTTTTTTTTTAAAATGTGGGGAACCCTTAGATTTCATTTTGTCTCTGGTATTGTGCTCACTCCGAATGGACGCACTACGAGGGCCAAGGGGTCTATGGTGGCTTGTGGCGTTTTCTTTGACAAAGAATCGACGAGGAAAAGAAAAAGAATCAATCTATGATGGCAAAAGGGGCGGGCCGGCGGCTACATGGCATTTCAGGTTTTTTTTTTCAGTTTCCTTCTGGATTTCTTTTACGTTCCAATGTTCCAGCAAAAATTGTCATTTGTCTGTGTTTAAAACTGTCATCATCGTGAGTATATGCAAAAATGCCATGATCTTCTCATGCTTCTTCTATCAAATCTTGTTAGGAGCTGATCAAATTAACCTTTTATGTGCCATGCGAACAAATACTGATATTCGATGTCCCTATCATGTGGTATTGATTAAACTTGCTGAAGGCCAAGAGACGTGAGCATCAATGTCAAGTTTGTGACTGAACCCGTATAATATTGGTGGAGAGTGAACCAAGTATAAGAGGGGGCTGATTGCCCGGTTAGTTAAGAACAGCCCCTCCGCCTTTGCTAACCCATGAAATTTGGCTAACTAAGAGCATCTACAGCCGGGGGCCCCAAACACTCCTCAAACGTCCGGGCGGGCCGCCCAGTCACTGACCTGCCACGAAATTTCGACCTAGTCGGGGCCCTCAAACAGGCCTCAAACGATCGGGTTGACCGGCATCCCTCATATCCAGCCCAAATATGGGGCGGATATGGGGGCGCCCGGGCGTGCCCGCCACATCGGATCTGATAGCCCGATCCCACCCTAAATTGCACCAAATCCAACCCCCCCGGAGCTGCCGGATCCATTGAATCTCTCCTCTCTTCTTCCTCCTCCGCGTCGTCCGTTTCGCGGCTTCACCGCCAGCTCCGGCAGAGCAGTCCTCTCTACTGTCCTCGACGTGGGGGACGTCGTGTTGGGGAACGTAGTAATTTCAAAAAAAATCCTACGCACACGCAAGATCATGGTGATGCATAGCAACGAGAGGGGAGAGTGTTGTCCACGTACCCTCGTAGACCGAAAGCTGAAGCGTTAGCACAACACGGTTGATGTAGTCGTACGTCTTCACGACCCGACCGATCAAGTACCGAACGCACGGCACCTCCGAGTTCAGCACACGTTCAGCCCGATGACGTCCCTCGAACTCCGATCCAGCCAAGTGTTGGGGAGAGTTTAAAGACGACACGGCGTGGTGACCATGATGATGTTATATCGACGCAGGCTTCGCCTAAGCACCGCTTCTGATGATATCGAGGTAGATTATGGTGGAGGGGGCACCGACACGGCTAAAAGATCAACAGATCAATCATTATGTCTTTGGGGTGCCCCACCTTTGTATATAAAGGAGCAAGGGGAAGAGGTGGCCGGCGGGGAGGCGCTCAGAGGAGTCCTACTCCCACCGGGAGTAGGACTCCCTCCCTTTTCCTTGTTCGATTAGGAGTGAAGAGGGAAAGAGAGAGGGGGGAAAGTAAAAGGCGCCCCCTCTTTGTCAATTCGGACTTGGGGGAGGGGGGAGGGCGGCTGCCCTCGCCGCCTCTCCTCTTCCCCCAATTGGGCCCATGAGGCCCAATAACCTCTGGGGGGTTCCGGTAACCCCCCCGGTACTCCGGTATATATCCGATAACCCCCGGAACCATTCCCGTGTCCGAATATAGTCGTCCAATATATCAATCTTCATGTCTCGACCATTTCAAGACTCCTTGTCCTGTCCGTGATCACATCCGGGACTCCAAACAACCTTCAGTACATCAAAAGTCATAAACTCATAATATAACCGTCATCGAAACTTTAAGCGTGCGGACCCTACGGGTTCGAGAACTATGTAGACATGACCGAGACACGTCTCCGGTCAATAACCAATAGCGGAACCTGGATGTTCATATTGGCTCCCACATATTCTACGAAGATCTTTATCGGTTAGACCGCATAACAACATACGTTGTTCCCTTTGTCATCGGTATGTTACTTGCCCGAGATTCGATCGTAGGTATCTCAATACCTAGTTCAATCTCGTTACCGGCAAGTCTCTTTACTCGTTTTGTTAATACATCATCCCGCAACTAACTCATTAGTTGCAATGCTTGCAAGGCTTAAGTGATGTGCACCGAGTGGGCCCAGAGATACCTCTCCGACAATCGGAGTGACAAATCCTAATCTCGAAATACGCCAACCCAACAAGTACCTTCGGAGACACCTATAGAGCACCTTTATAATCACCCAGTTACATTGTGACGCGTTTGGTAGCACACAAAGTGTTCCCCGATGGCAGGAGGTGCATAATCGCATAGTTATAGGAACATGTATAAGTCATGAAGAAAGCAATAGCAGAATACTAAACGATCGTGTGCTAAGCTAATAGAATGGGTCAAGTCAATCACATCATTCTCCTAATGATGTGATACTGTTAATCAAATGACAACTCATCTCTATGGCTAGGAAACATAACCATCTTTGATCAACGAGCTAGTCAAGTAGAGGCATACTAGTGACACTCTGTTTGTCTATGTATTCACACAAGTATTATGTTTTCGGTTAATACAGTTCTAGCATGAATAATAAACATTTATCATGATCTAAGGAAATGAATAATAACTTTATTATTGCCTCTAGGGCATATTTCCTTCAGTCTCCCACTTGCACTAGAGTCAATAATCTAGATTACACAGTAATGACTCTAACACCCATGGAGCCTTGGTGCTGATCATGTTTTGCTCGTGGAAGAGGCTTAGTCAACGGGTTACGCAACATTCAGATCCGTATGTATCTTGCAAATTTCTATGTCTCCCACCGACTAAATCCGGATGGAATTGAAGCGTCTCTTGATGTTCTTGGTTCTCTTGTGAAATATGGATTCCTTCGCCAAGGCAATTGCACCAAGATTGTCACAAAAGATTTTCATTGGACCCGATGCACTAGGTATGACACCTAGATCGGATATGAACTCCTTCATCCGCATTCCTTCATTTGTCGCTTCCGAAGCAGCTATGTACTCCGCTTCACACGTAGATCCCGCCACAACGCTTTGTTTAGAATCGCACCACCGACAGCTCCACCGTTCAATTTAAACACGTATCCGGTTTGCAATTTAGAATCGTCCGGATCAGTGTCAAAGCTTGCATCGACGTAACCATTTACGACTACCTCTTTGTCACCTCCATAACCGAGAAACATATCCTTAGTCCTTTTCAGGTATTTCAGGATGTTCTTGACCGTTGTCCAGTGATCCACTCCTGGATTACTTTGGTACCTCCCTGCCAAACTTATAGCAAGGCACACATCATGTCTGGTACACAGCATTGCATACATGATAGAGCCTATGGCTGAAGCATAGGGAACATCTTTCATCTTCTCTCTATCTTTTGCAGTGGTCGGGCATTGAGTCTTACTCAACTTCACACCTTGTAACACAGGCAAGAACCCTTTCTTTGCTTGATCCATTTTGAACTTCTTCAAAACTTTGTCAAGGTCAAGAGCTTCTTGAAGTTCCCCTTTTTCTTCCGTTTGCCCTTTTTCTTGAAACTGGTGGTCTTATTAACCATCAACACTTGATGCTCCTTCTTGATTTCTACCTCCGCAGCTTTTAGCATTGCGAAGAGCTCGGGAATCGTCTTATCCATCCCTTGCATGTTATAGTTCATCACGAAGCTCTTGTAGCTTGGTGGCGATGATTGAAGAATTACATCAATGACGCTATCATCCTAAGATTAACTCCCAGTTGAATCAAGTGATTGTTATACCCGGACATTTTGAGTATATGCTCACCGACGTAACTATTCTCCTCCATCTTGCAAATCAGAGAACTTATTGGGGACTCCATATCTCTCAATCCGGGCATTTGCTTGAAATATTAACTTCAACTCCTGAAACGTCTCATATGCTCCATGATGTTCAAAACGTCGTTGAAGTCCCGGTTCTAAGCCGTAAAGCATGGCACACTGAACTATCGAGTAGTCATCAGCTTTGCTCTGCTAGACGTTCATAACATCTGGTGTTGCTCCTGCAGCAGATTTGGCACCTAGCGGTGCTTCCAGGACGTAATTCTTCTGTCCATCAATGGGGATAATCCTCAAGTTACAGACCCAGTCCGTGTAATTGCTACCATCATCTTTCAACTTTGCTTTCTCAAGGAACGCATTAAAATTCAATGTAACAACAAAGACGGGCCATCTATCTACAATCAACATAGACAAGCAAGATACTATCAGTACTAAGTTCATGATAAATTTAAGTTCAATTAATCATATTACTTAAGAACTCCCACTTAGATAGACATCCTCTAATCCTCTAAGTGATCACGTGATCCATATCAACTAAACCATAACCGATCATCACGTGAAATGGAGTAGTTTTCAATGGTGAACATCATTATGTTGATCATATCTACTATATGATTCACGCCGACCTTTCGGTCTCGGTGTTACGAGGCCATATCTCGCATATGCTAGGCTCGCCAAGTTTAACTCGAGTATTCTGCGTGTGCAAAAACTGGCTTGCACCCGTTGTAGATGGACGTAGAGCTTATCACACCCGATCATCACGTGGTGTGTGGGCACGATTTAACTTTGGCAACGGTGCATACTCGTGGAGAACACTTTTATCTTGAAATTTAGTGAGAGATCATCTTATAATGCTACCGTCAATCAAAGCAAGATAAGATGCATAAAAGATAAACATCATATGCAATCAATATAAGTGATATGATATGGTCATCATCATCTTGTGCTTGTGATCTCCATCTCCGAAGCACCATCATGATCACCATCGTCACCGGCGCGACACCTTGATATCCATCGAAGCATCGTTGTCGTCTCGCCAATCTTATGCTTCTACGACTATCGCTACTGCTTAGTGATAAAGTAAAGCATTACAGGGCGATTGCATTGCATACAATAAAGCGACAACCATATGGCTCATGCCGGTTGCCGATAGCTCGGTTAAAAAACATGATCATCTCATACAATAAAATTTAGCATCATGCTTTGACCATATCACATCACAACATGCCCTGCAAAAACAAGTTAGACGTCCTCTACTTTGTTGTTGCAAGTTTTACGTGGCTGCTACGGGCTGAGCAAGAACCGTTCTTACCTACGTATCAAAACCACAACGATAGTTTGTCAAGTTGGTGCTGTTTTAACCTTCGCAAGGACCGGGCGTAGCTACACTCAGTTCAACTAAAGTTGGAGAAACCGACACCGCCACACCAATTGTGCAAAGCACGCCGGTAGAACCAGTCTCGCGTAAGCGTATCGTAATGTCGGTCCGGCCGCTTCATCCAACAATACCGCCGAACCAAAGTGTGACATGCCGGTAAGCAAGATGACTTGTATCGCCCATAACTCACTTGTGTTCTACTCGTGCATATAACATCTACACATAAAACCAGGCTCGATGCCCATCGTTGGGGAACGTAGTAATTTCAAAATTTTCCTACGCACACGCAAGATCATGGTGATGCATAGCAACGAGAGGGGAGAGTGTTGTCCACGTACCCTCGTAGACCGAAAGCAGAAGAGTTAGCACAACGTGGTTGATGTAGTCGTACGTCTTCACGATCTGACCGATCATGTACCAAACGCATGGCACCTCTGAGTTCAGCACACATTCAGCCTGATGACGTCCCTCGAACTCCGATCCAGCCGAGTGTTGAGGGAGAGTTTCGTCAGCACGGCGGCGTGGTGACGATGATGATGTTCTACCGACACAGGGCTTCGCCTAAGCACCGCTACAGTATTATCAAGGTAGATTATGGTGGAGGGGGGCATCGCACACGGCTAAAAGATCAACAGATCAATTGTTGTGTCTTTGGGGTGCCCCCGTGCCCCCGTATATAAAGGAGCAAGGGGGGAGAGGCGACCGGCTAGAAGGGGCACGCCAAGAGGAGTCCTACTCCCACCGGGAGTAGGACTCCCCCTTTTCCTTGTTGGATTAGGAGTGGAGAGGGAAGGAGAGAGAGGGGGAAAGGAAGGGGGCGCCTCCTTGTCCAATTGACCTGGGGGGGAGGGCGCGGCTGCCCTTGGCCGCCTCTCCTCTTCCACCAATTGGGCCCATGAGGCCCAATAACCTCCGGGGTTCCAGTAACCCCAGATTCTCAGATATATCCGATAACCCCCGAAACCATTCCGGTGTCCGAATATAGTCGTCCAATATCTCAATCTTAATGTCTCGACCATTTCGAGACTCCTCGTCATGTCCATGATCACATCTGGTACTCCGAACAACCTTCGGTACATCAAAACTCATAAACTCATAAAATAACCGTCATCGAAACTTTAAGCGTGCGGACCCTACGGGTTCGAGAACTATGTAGACATGACTGATACACGTCTCCGGTAAATAACCTGGATGCTCATATTGGCTCCCACATATTCTATGAAGATCTTTATCGATTAGACCGCATAACAACATATGTTGTTCCCTTTGTCATCAGTATGTTACTTGCCCGAGATTCGATCGTCGGTATCTCAATACCTAGTTCAATCTCGTTACCGGCAAGTCTCTTTACTCGTTCTGTTAATACATCATCCCGCAACTAACTCATTAGTTGCAATGCTTGCAAGGCTTAAGTGATGTGAATTACCGAATGGGCCCAGAGATACCTCTCCGACAATCGGAGTGAGAAATCCTAATCTCGAAATACGCCAACCCAACAAGTACCTTCGGAGACACCTGTAGAGCACCTTTATAATCACCCAGTTATGTTGTGACGTTTGGTAGCACACAAAGTGTTCCTCCGTAACGGGAGTTGCATAATCTCATAGTTATAGGAACATGTATAAGTCATGAAGAAAGCAATAGCAGAATACTAAACGATCGTGTGCTAAGCTAACGGAATGGGTCAAGTCAATCAAATCATTCTCCTAATGATGTGATCTCGTTAATCAAATGACAACTCATGTCTATGGCTAGGAAACATAACCATCTTTGATCAACGAGCTACTCAAGTAGAGGCATACTAGTGACACTGCTTGTCTATGTATTCACACAAGTATTATGTTTCCGGTTAATACAATTCTAGCATGAATAATAAACATTTATCATGATATAAGGAAATAAATAATAACTTTATTATTGCCTCTAGGGCATATTTCCTTCACGTCGTCGCCGGCCCGGACACCACCACGGTACGTCCGGCAGCTCTCTGGCTCCACCTTGCGCTTGATGTGTTTGACACGTAGTCTTACCGGATTTTTTGTGATTTTATTAGGGAAAGTGATGGATTGTGATGCTTTGTCGGACGTGGAGTATGAACCGACGGAGCTTGATCAAATGATTCAAGATGAGTTCTTCGATTCCTCGGATTCGGGCGAAGAAGTGGACATGATCATGCTCATGAGTATGTAAGAGGAAATGGACCAGCAAGTGGAGCATATTCTCAACTTCAAGGCTCAATCAAAGGGAGAAGAGTGATTATTTGGGATAGGGTGTCTGGAGCAAAGCTACTGCACATGCACTACTTTGCTCCCAAGCCTATTTTCCCAGATGATCCATGGTTTCGCCGCCGTTTTCGCATGCGGAAACCATTGTTTTTTGCATTGCGGAGGGAGTGGAGGCACACGATGACTACTTCAAGCTCACAAGGGATTGCTGCGGACAACTCTCTTTCTCTGCCAAGCAGAAGTGCATGGCTGCTCTAAGGATGCTTGCACTTGGTACTGCTACAGATACCGTTGGTGAGATGCTCATGATGGGGGAGAGCACATGCCTGAAGACTACTTTCAAGTTTGCTCGTGCTGTGGTGGAGGTGTTTGGACCTAAGTATCTCAGAGAACCAAATGCGCAGACATGGAGAAGTTGTTGGCTATTGGAGAGGCCAAGGGGTTTCCAAGAATGCTCGATCAATTGATTGCATGCATTGGCAATGGAAGAACTGCCCGAAAGATTTGCGGGGAATATATCAAGGTCACACCAAAGAGGCCACCATCATACTAGAAGTGGTGTGATGCGGCTTGAAGCTACGTCGGTATTTCCCCAAAGAGGAAGGGATGATGCAGCACAACGGCGGTAGGTATTTCCCTTAGTGATGAGACCAATGTTATCGAACCAGCAGGAGAACCAAGCAACACTACGTAAACAACACCTGCACACAAATACTCGCAACCCGACATGTAAAAGGGGTTGTCAATCCCTTTCGGGTAGCGGCGCCAGAAATTGGCAAATGGACGTGAGAGTGTAGTAGATTGATAGATCGAACGCCAAATAAAATAAAATAGGAATAAATTGCAGCAAGGTATTTTTTGTATTTTTGGTTTAATAGATCTGAAAATAAAAGCAAAGGAAAATAGATCGCAAAGGCAAATAATATGAGAAAGAGACCCGGGGGCCGTAGGTTTCACTAGTGGATTCTCTCGAGAAAATAGCAAACGGTGGGCGAACAAATTACTGTTGGGCAATTGATAGAACTTCAAATAATCATGGCAATATCCAGACAATGATCATTATATAGGCATCACATCCAAGATTAGTAGACCGACTCCTGCCTGCATCTACTACTATTACTCCACACATCGACCGCTATCCAGCATGTATCTAGTGTATTAAGTTCGGATAAACGGAGTAATGCAATAAGAACGATGACATGATGTAGACAAGATCTATTTATGTAGAAATAGACCCCATTGTTTTATCCTTAGTAGCAACGATATATACGTGTCGGTTCCCCTTCTGTCACTGGGATCAAGCATCGTAAGATCGAACCCACTACAAAGCACCTCTTCCCATTGCAAGATAAATAGATCAAGTTGGCCAAACAAAACCCAAATATTGGAGAAGAAATACGAGGCTATAAGCAATCATGCATATAAGAGAACAAAGAAACTCAAATAACTTCCATGGATATAAGAAGATAGATCTGATCATAAACTCAAAGTTCATCCGATCCCAACAAACACACCGCAAAAGAGTTACATCATATGGATCTCCAAGAGACCATTGTATTGAGAATCAAGAGAGAGAGAGAGAGAGAGAGAGGAAGCCATTTAGCTACTAACTACGGACCCGAAGGTCTACAAAGAACTACTCACGCATCATCGGAGAGGCAGCAATGGAAGTGGTGAGCCCCTCCGTGATGGTGTCTAGATTGGATCTGGTGGTTCTGGACTCTGCGGCGACTGGAATTGATTTTCGTCGACTCCCCTAGGGTTTCTGGAATATTGGGGTATTTATAGAGTAAAGAGGCGGTCCGGGGGGCACCCAAGGTGGGCACAACCCACCAGGGCGCGCCTGGTCCTCCAGGCACGCCCTGGTGGGTTGTGCTCCCCTTGGAGCACCCCCCAGGTGCTTCTTCCACCCATCGATTGTCTTCTGGTCCAAAAAAATCTCCAAAAAGTTTCGCTGCGTTTGGACTCCGTTTGGTATTGATTTCCTGCGATGTAAAAAACATGCAGAAAACAACAACTGGCACTTGGAACTATGTCAATAGATTTGTACCAAAAAATGATATAAAATGACTATAAAATGATTATAAAACATCCAAGATTGATAATATAACAGCATGGAATAATAAAAAAATTATAGATACAATGGAGACGTATCATGGTGGCATCACATACTTATGGATTTGGCATGCTTTCTTTGGAATTGCGGGTTCTCACAACGACATCAACGTGCTTCAACGATCTCCGGTGTTCAGGAGGCTTTGCAATGGGAAATCTCCGTCGTGCAACTACACCATGAACGACCGAGACTACAACATGGGATACTATCTTACCGATGGCATCTATCCTCAATGGGCGGCGTTTCTGAAGACCATATCCGAACCGCATGGCAATAAACAGAGCCACTTTGCAACAATGCAGGAAGCGGCTAGGAAGGATGTGGAGAGGGCATTCGGAGTGCTTCAAGCTCGTTGGGGGATTGTTCGTGGGGTTATGAAGATGTGTTATTTTGCACAATATGATTGTTGAGGATGAGGGTGATGGTGTAGCCCAAACAAATGATTTTGAAGCACCTGGAGAACAAGTTGAAATCCCAGAAGATCAAGATGCAACTCAACTTATGAACTTTCTGCAGATGCATCAGAATCTTCGAGGTCATCAGGTGCATGTGCAGCTACTCGACGATCTTGTGGAGCATATGTGGACCCACAATGAAAACTAAAGAGCTTATGTTTGAGTTGTGCACTTAAAATAAATTCTTAAGTAAAAACTTTGCTTCGAGGGCTAATAAACTTTTGCAATAAGTATATGAGTTCTTTATGACTAATTTGAGTCCATGGATTATACGCACTCTCACCCTTCCATCATTGCTAGCCTCTTGATGCAAAGTGCATTGCCCTTTCTCACCTCGAGAGTTGGTGCAAACTTCACGGTGCATCCAAACCCCCGTGATACGATACGCTCTATCACACATAAGCCTCCTTATATCTTCCTTAAAACAGCCACCATACCTACCTATCATGGCATTTCCATAGCCATTCCGAGATATATTGCCATGCAACTTCCATCATCATCATATACATGACTTGAGCATTTATTGTCATATTTATTTTCATGATCGTAAAATAGCTAGCATGATGTTTTCATGGCTTGTCCATTTTTTGATGTGATTGCTACGCTAGATCATTGCACATCCCGGTACACCGCCGGAGGCATTCATATAGTGTCATATCTTTGTTCTAGTATCGAGTTGTAATATTGAGTTGTAAGTAAATAAAAGTGTGATGATCATCATTATTAGAGCATTGCCCCAGTGAGGAAAGGATGATGGAGACTATGATTCCCCACAAGTCGGGATGAGACTCCGGACTTTAAAAATAAATAAAAGAGGCCAAAGAAGCCCAAATAAAAAAAGAGGCCAAAGAAGCCCACAAAAAAAGAAAAAAAGAAAAAATGAGAGAAAAGAGAAGGGCAATGTTACTATCCTTTTACCACACTTGTGCTTCGGAGTAGCACCATGTTCTTCATATAGAGAGTCTCTTGAGTTATCACTTTCATATACTAGTGGGAATTTTCATTATATAACTTGGCTTGTATATTCCAACGATGGGCTTCCTCAAATGCCATAGGTATTCATGAGCAAGCAAGTTGGATGCACACCCACTTAGTTTCAGTTTGAGCTTTCATATACTTATAGCTCTAGTGCATCCGTTGCATGGCAATCCCTACTCCTCACATTGACATCAACTGATGGGCATCTCCAATGCCCGTTGATTACCCGCGTCGATGTGAGACTTTCTCCTTTTTTGTTTTCTCACACAAACGTCCATCATCATATTCTATTTCACCCATAGTGCTATATCCATGGCTTGCGCTCATGTATTGCGTGAGGGTTGAAAAGGTCAAGCATTAAAAAGTATGAACCAATTGCTCGGCTTGTCATCGGGGTTGTGCATGATGGGAGCATTTTGTGTGACAGAAATGAAGCATGGCCAAACTATATGATTTTGTAGGGATGAGCTTTCTTTGGCTATGTTATTTTGAGAGGACAAAATTGCTTGGTTAGTATGCTTGAAGTATTATTGTCTTAATGTCAAATGATAGACTATTGCTTTGAATCACTCGTGTCTTAATATTCATGCCATGATTAGATTACATGATTAATATTATGCTAGGTAGCATTCCACATCAAAAATTATCTTTTTTATCATTTACCTACTCGAGGACAAGCAGGAATTAAGCTTGGGATGCTGATAAGTCTCCGTCGTATCTATAATTTTTTATTGTTCCATGCCAATATTATACAACTTTCATATACTTTTGGCAACTTTTTATACTATTTTTGGGACTAACATATTGATCCAGTGGCCAGTGCCAGTTCCTATTTGTTGCATGTTTTATGTTTCACAGAAAACCCATATCAAACTGAGTCCATACAGGATAAAAACAGACAGAGAATATTTTTGGAATATTTGATATCTGGGAAGAAGAATCAACACGATAAGGTGCCCAAGGGGCCACGAGGCAGGGGGCGCGGCCCTGACCCTCGTGGGCACCCTGTAAGGCGGTTGCTGCTATTTCCGCAAGAAAGCTAATTTTTGGAAAAAAATCGTGGCGAAGGTTTCAATCCAATCAGAGTTACGGATCTCCGGTTATAAAAGAAATGGTGAAAGGGCAGAATCCAGAAGGCAGAAACAGAGAGAGACAGATCCAATCTCGGAGGGGCTCTCGCCCCTCCCATTCCATGGAGGCCAAGGACTAGAGGGGAAACCCTTCTCCCATCTAGGGAGAAGGTCAAGGAAGAAGAAGAAGAAGGGGGGCTCTCTCCGCCTCTCTCCCGGTGGCGCCGGAACGACGTCGGGGCCATCATCATCACCGCGATCTACACCAACACCTCCATCATCTTCACCAACATCTCCATCACCTTCCCCCATCTATCTACAGCTGTCCTCTCTCCCGCAACCCGCTGTACCCTCTACTTGAACATGGTGCTTTATGCTTCATATTATTATCCAATGATGTGTTGCCATCCTATGATGTCTGAGTAGATTTTCGTTATCCTATCGGTAATTGGTGAATTGCTATGATTGGTTTAATTTTCTTGTGGTTATGTTGCTGTCCTTTGGTGCTCATCATATGAGCACACACGTGGATGACACCATAGGGTTAGTTGTATGTTGATAGGACTATGTATTGGAGGGCAAGAGTGACAGAAGCTTCAACGTAACATAGAAATTGATGCATACGGGATTGAAGGGGGACCAATATATCTTAATGATATGGTTGGGTTTTACCTTAATGAACGTTAGTAGTTGCGGATGCTTGCTAATAGTTCCAATCATAAGTGCATAGAATTCCAAGTCAGGGATGACATGCTAGCAGTGGCCTCTCCCACATAAAACTTGCTATCGGTCTAGTAACGTAGTCAATTTCTTAGGGACAATTTCGCAACTCCTACCACCACTTTTCCACACTCGCTATACTAACTTTATTGTGTCTTTATATAAACATCCCCTACTTTTTATTTACGCTCTTTATATTCTTGCAAACCTATCCAACAACACCTATAAAGTACTTCTAGTTTTATACTTGTTTTAGGTAAAGCAAACGTCAAGCGTGCGTAGAGTTGTATCGGTGGTCGATAGAACTTGAGGGATTATTTGTTCTACCTTTAGCTTCTCGTTGGGTTCGACACTCTTACTTATCGAAAGAGGCTACAATTGATCCCCCATACTTGTGGGTTATCAAGACCTTTTTCTGGCGCCGTTGCCGGGGAGTTATAGCGTGGGGTGAATATTCTCGTGTGTGCTTGTTTGCTATATCACTAAGTAATTTTTATTTGCTGTCCTTAGTTGTTTTCATCTTTAGTTATGGGTAGGAAACGCAAAATACCAAAAAAAATAGTTGTACCTACTGAACCAATGGTTGAAGAACCACTCAAAATTTATCACACTCCTGAAGCCTTTTACTTGGATCATCTTCGATCCCTTTGTGCTCGTGCTGAAACCCCAACTAGCTTAGTTGAGGGCAAATCTTTAGATGAGCATGCTTCTTTTGTGCGACACCGCTTATCTCAAAAAGGGAAACTTTTACTGGATCAAATTCATCGTTTGCAATGCTATGCTTGGAATTTATGTGAAATATATGATGTGACTTGTTGTTCGAAAACCCTAAGAAACACCTTCCCTACCAATGTGAGTTTAGTGATAATGGAATCGTATCTTCGTATGCTACGGTGTTTATAATTACTATGATGTTCAACAAATTGAAGAATTTGTTGCTTTTAAGGGTGCTTATGAAATTGCTTCTTTGATTGAAAAGTATGATGCTACTCTTTACAAATCTGAAAATTTTGCCATACTTGAATATTGTTATGATAATTATGCTTCTAATGCCTATGTTAAACCTTATATTGAGGACCCCCCCCGCTGTCCAAGAAGAGACTAATATTTTGCAGGAGTCTATGGAAGAAGAAATTAATGACATTGTGAGCTCATTGGATGAAAAAGATGAGGAGGAGAGCGAAGAACAAAAGGAGGAAGAGCGGATTGATCACCCATGCCCACCTTCTAGTGAGAGTAACTCTTCAACTCATACATTGTTTAATTTCCCTTCGTGCTTACTGAAGGATGAATGCTATGATGATTGTTATGATCCCGTTGATTCTTTTAAAATATCCCTTTTTGATGACGCTTGCTTTGCTTGTGGCCAAGATGCCAATATGAATTATGCTTATGGAGATGAACTTTCTATAGTTCCTTATGTTAAACATTAAATTGTTGTTATTGCACCCACGCATGATAGTCCTATTATCTTTTTGAATTCTCCCGACTACACTATATTTGAGAAGTTTGTACTCATTAAGGATTATATTGATGGGTTGCCTTTTACCGCTACACATGATGATTTTGATATATATAATATGCATGTGCTTGCTGCTCCTACTTCCAATTATTATGAGAGAGGAACTACATCTCCGCCTCTCCATGTTTCTAACACGATAAAATTGCAAGAAACTGTTTATACTATGCATTGGCCTTTACTTTGTGTGCATGAATTGTTCTTTTATGACATGCCGATGCAGAAGAGAGTTAGACTTTGTTATTGCTTGATATATGTACTTTGTGCTCACTACTAAATTCTAAATCATTGTTAATTGAAATTGGCTTTGATATACCTTGGGATCCGGGTGGATCCATTACTTGAGCACCATATGCCTAGCTTAATGGTTTTAAAGAAAGCGCTGCCAGGGAGACAACCCGGAAGTTTTAAAGAGTCATTTATTTCTGTTGTGTGCTTTTATAAAGTTTAAAAATAAAAATAATGTGCCAAGGTTTGCCTTTAGGATGTTTACAATGCTTGTTGGTTTGTGCGGTGCAGGACAGAAACTTTGGCCGTAGTGCGCGATTTTACATTTTTTACTGGAACGTCAAATGGTTCTGAAACATTTTGCAATGTATTGCTTTACAAATTTTTTATTTTTCCTATTTTTTGTAGAATTTATGGAGTACCAGAGGTATGGTGAATGTTCAGAATATTACAGACTGTTCTGTTTTAGACAGATTCTATTTTTGACGCATAGTTTGCTTGTTTTGATGAAACTATCAATTTCTATCAGTGGATTAAGCCATGGAAAAGTTATATTACAGTAGATATAATTCAAAACAAAATATGAATTGGTTTGCAACAGTACTTAGAGTAGGGATTTGCTTTATTATACTAACGGATCTTACCGAGTTTTCTGTTGAGTTTTGTGTGGATGAAGTGTTCGAAGATCGAGGATGTCTCGATATGAGGAGAAGGAGGAGAGGCAAGAGCTCAAGCTTGGGGATGCACAAGGCACCCCCAGTAAATATTCAAGGAGAATCAAGCGTCTAAGCTTGGGGATGCCCCGGAAGGCATCCCATCTTTCTTCAACAAATATCGATATGTTTTCGGATTCATTTCGTTCATGCGATATGTGCAAATCTTGGAGCGTCTTTTGCATTTAGTTTTGAATTTTTATTTTATGCACCATGCTGGTATGAGATAGTCCTTGGTTGATTTATAGAATGCTTATTGCACTTCACTTATATCTTTTAAGTATGGCTTTATAGAATGCTTCATGTGCTTCACTTATATCATTTGAAGTTTGGATTGCCTGTTTCTCTTCACATAGTAAACCGCCATTTGTAGAATGCTCTTTTGCTTCACTTATATTTGTTAGAGCGTGGACATACCTTTTTTAGAAAGAATTAAACTCTCTTGCTTCACTTATATCTATTTAGAGAGATGACAGGAACTGGTCATTCACATGGTTAGTCATAAAATCCTACATAAAACTTGTAGATCACTGAATATGATATGTTTGATTCCTTGCAATAGTTTTGCGATATAAAGGTGGTGATATTAGAGTCGTGCTAGTTGAGTAATTGTGAAATTGAGAAATACTTGTGGTTAGGTTTGCAAGTCCCGTAGCATGCACGTATGGTAAACGTTGTGTGACAAATTTGAAGCATCGGGTGTTCTTTGATTGCTTTCCTTATGAGTGGCGGTCGGGGACGAGCGATGGTCTTTTCCTACCAATCTATCCCCCTAGGGGCATGCGTACTAGTACTTTGCTTCGAGGGCTAATAAACTTTTGCAATAAGTATATGAGTTCTTTATGACTAATGTGAGTCCATGGATTATACGCACTCTCACCCTTCCATCATTGCTAGCCTCTTCGGTACCGTGCATTGCCCTTTCTCACCTCGAGAGTTGGTGCAAACTTCACCGGTGCATCCAAACCCTGTGATACGATATGCTCTATCACACATAAGCCTCCTTATATCTTCCTCAAAACAGCCACCATACCTACCTATCATGGCATTTCCATAGCCATTCCGAGATATATTGCCATGCAACTTCCATCATCATCATATACATGACTTGAGCATTTATTGTCATATTTCTTTGCATGATCGTAAGATAGCTAGCATGATGTTTTCATGGCTTGTCCGTTTTTTGATGTGATTGCTACGCTAGATCATTGCACATCCTGCACATCACCGGAGGCATTCATATAGTGTCATATCTTTGTTCTAGTATCGAGTTGTAATATTGAGTTGTAAGTAAATAAAAGTGTGATGATCATCATTATTAGAGCATTGCCCCAGTGAGGAAAGGATGATGGAGACTATGATTCCCCCACAAGTCGGGATGAGACTAGGACTTTAAAAATAAATAAAAGAGGCCAAAGAAGCCCAAATAAAAAAAGAGGCCAAAGAAGCCCACCAAAAAAAGAAAAAAAAGAAAAAAATGAGAGAAAAAGAGAGAAGGGGCAATGTTACTATCCTTTTACCACACTTGTGCTTCGGAGTAGCACCATGTTCTTCATATAGAGAGTCTCTTGAGTTATCACTTTCATATACTAGTGGGAATTTTCATTATATAACTTGGCTTGTATATTCCAACGATGGGCTTCCTCAAATGCCCTAGGTCTTCATGAGCAAGCAAGTTGGATGCACACCCACTTAGTTTCAGTTTGAGCTTTCATATACTTATAGCTCTAGTGCATCCGTTGCATGGCAATCCCTACTCCTCACATTGACATCAACCGATGGGCATCTCCAATGCGCGTTGATTAGCCGCGTCGATGTGAGACTTTCTCCTTTTTTGTTTTCTCACACAAAGTCCATTATCATATTCTATTTCACCCATAGTGCTATATCCATGGCTTGCGTTCATGTATTGCGTGAGGGTTGAAAAGGCTGAAGCGCGTTAAAAAGTATGAACCAATTGCTCATCTTGTCATCGGGGTTGTGCATGATGGGAGCATTTTGTGTGACAGAAATGAAGCATGACCAAACTATATGATTTTGTAGGGATGAGCTTTCTTTGGCTATGTTATTTTGAGAGGACATAATTGCTTGGTTAGTATGCTTGAAGTATTATTGTCTTAATGTCAAATGATAGACTATTGCTTTGAATCACTTGTGTCTTAATATTCATGCCATGATTAGATTACATGATCAAGATTATGCTAGGTAGCATTCCACATCAAAAATTATCTTTTTTATTGTTTACCTACTCGAGGACGAGCAGGAATTAAGCTTGGGGATGCTGATACGTCTCCGTCGTATCTATAATTTTTGATTGTTCCATGCCAATATTATACAACTTTCGTATACTTTTGGAACATTTTATACTATTTTTGGGACTAACATATTGATCCAGTGCCCAGTGCCAGTTCCTGTTTGTTGCATGTTTTATGTTTCGCAGAAACCCCATATCAAACGGAGTCCAAACGGGATAAAAACGGACGGAGAATATTTTTGGAATATTTGTGATATCTGGGAAGAAGAATCAACGCGAGACGGTGCCCGAGGGGGCCACGAGGCAGGGGGCGCCCTGACCCTTGTGGGCACCCCGTAAGGCGGTTGCTGCTATTCTTTTGCCGCAAGAAAGCTAATTTTTGGAAAAAAAATCGTGGCGAAGGTTTCAATCCAATCGGAGTTACAGATCTCCGGTTATAAAAGAAACGGTGAATGGGTAGAATCTTGAAGGCAGAAATGGAGAGAGACAGAGAGACAGATCCAATCTCAGAGGGGCTCTCGCCCCTCCCATGCCATGGAGGCCAAGGACCAGAGGGGAAACCCTTCTCCCATCTAGGGAGAAGGTCAAGGAAGAAGAAGAAGAAGGGGGGCTCTCTCCCTCCCAGTCCCGGTGGTGCCTGAACGCCGCCGGGGCCATCATCATCACCGCGATCTACACCAACACCTCCATCATCTTCACCAACATCTCCATCACCTTCCCCCATCTATCTACAGCGGTCCACTCTCCCGCAACCCATTGTACCCTCTACTTTATGCTTCATATTATTACCCAATGATGTGTTGCCATCCTATGATGTATGAGTAGATTTTCGTTGTCCTATCAGTAATTGGTGAATTGCTATGATTGGTTTAATTTGCTTGTGGTTATGTTGTTGTCCTTTGGTGCCCATCATATGAGCGCGCGCGTGGATCACACCATAGGGTTAGTTGTATGTTGATAGGACTATGTATTGGAGGGCAAGAGTGACAGAAGCTTCATATGCATACGGGATTGAAGGGGGGCCAATATATGTTAATGCTATGGTTGGGTTTTACCTTAATGAACATTAGTAGTTGCAGATGCTTGCTAATAGTTCCAATCATAAGTGCATAGAATTCCAAGTCAGGGATGACATGCTAGCAGTGGCCTCTCCCACATAAAACTTGTTATCGGTCTAGTAACGTAGTCAATTGCTTAGGGACAATTTCGTAACTCCTACCACCACTTTTCCACACTCGCTATACTAACTTTATTGTTTCTTTATCTAAATAGCCCTACTTTTTATTTACGCACTCTTTATATTCTTGCAAACCTATCCAACAACACCTACAAAGTACTTCTAGTTTTATACTTGTTTTAGGTAAAGCGAACGTCAAGCGTGCGCAGAGTTGTATCGGTGGTCGATAGAACTTGAGGGAATATTTGTTCTACCTTTAGCTCCTCGTTGGGTTCGACACTCTTACTTATCGAAAGAGGCTACAATTGATCCCCTATACTTGTGGGTTATCAATGATCGACGTGCATGTATTTGAGAGTTCGGATTTGAGATATGTGGATGCCGGGAGCGAAATATGAGGGCGCGTTTGCATGCTTCCGCGGGGGTATAGGAGGCCGGACTTGCCAAGTCCGGCTATAGATGCTCTAATAGGTCATATATCTTGTGAAAAGAGAATTGTGCCTTGGTAAGGGGTGGCCAAACCTGGGATTGTCCCCAAGAGGCTCCGCCAGTGTCTGGTGAGCTAGTTCCACCACAAAGAACCTAACCATCTAAGCTAGACTCAATTTGGAATGTGCCTTGTGTTATCTTAGGTGTCAACTAAATAACCATTATTGATGGGTTAATCTTATCAGTTTGGGGGGAATACTGGTAAATATGGTTAAATTGTGTTTTCCCATTTTAAAGTCGGTATATTGGCGCATCCTTAGATGGGATATCCCTTGTCATTTGTACAATCATTGGGGTGGGGCGTTAAAAGAGAATTTTACCCCTTCCACTCCTAATATTTCGCAAATCGTCTAGAATTTGAGCAAAATACACTTGATTTTGCTAGTCCTTGGACTTTCCACATGGTTTCAGTTTCGGGCTTTATCCTCCAGTGAATATACGTATGTACTTGGATTCAGGATTGAGAGGCGGAGGATCAATTGTTCAGCCGATGCTAGAGTGTGGGGGCAAGGATACCACGGTGAACGTTCCAATTGGAATGAGAGGGTATAATGCTAGACCCGAAGACAAGGCATGGGCGGCCCTATTGAAAGAAGATGATACATTTGGAAGGAGAGGGGTCAATCACCGGGGATTAAATGAGGTGGGGTCTCCTATTGTGTGTGTGTGTGTGGGGGTCATGGGATATCAACCATCGGATGAAGCCATGATGCCATGCCATAATAATTAGTTATACATTTTTTCATGAAAAAACTGAAAAGAATTATGAATGGTCACAAGACATACGTCTCCTATCTCTAGAAATTCCAGATCCAAATTCAAAATATACATGGAGAAAGGAAAAGCCCATAGGTTAATAGTGTCAGATTTGCTTTTCTATTCTTTTTAGAAAAACTTCCAATCTATTCATCATTTATCGCAAAGAACACTAGAAGTAACAAATTACATCCACACCTATACACCATCTAGCTTATTTAGGCAGGCGTCACCATCATCATCCCTCCCTCACCGAAGTCTAGCAAATCCTGTTGTAGTAGACAATCGGGAAGTCGCCGAGCTAAGTGAAGGAAATATGCCCTAGAGGCAATAATCACTACAAAAAAAAGACACATCCGTGACATTTTGGGCCGAACGAAACTTTTTTTTGTCATACATATGACACTTCTATGACGATAATTGTGAAAAAACCGGTATTATCATAGATGTGGTGGGCTCCTACTTCTACTAGTAAGTTTGCACGTGCAAAGCACGTGTAATCTCGAAATAATTCTAAGCCTCCCATGTTGCATCAGGATGTCCTTTGCAGTCGGAGAACACATCTCTAATAGTATATTTGTGTCGTAGTGGTTATATAGCGGACATATGTGCCACCTTCAATTATCTCTCACATTTGCCAAATTGATGAAGTATTAAGAAATGAATTAATATCACTACGTTTGATCCATGAATGTTATTTAATAACAGGTGATACCTAATACCACATGCGTATACTTAATCCCGATCTTAACAAACTCATCATATGAAACCACAAAAGAAAATCCATTCAATCAATTACACAAAGACATGTATCAAGTATTGAATAGCAACAAAATAAAAGCAGAATTAACTTTGCATCAGCCATGACTTAAGTACGTGCAAATTCCAGTGAAATCAATCATCCGACCCACTATTGTGTGCACAAGGGATTATACACAAAAGTGAAAGAAATAATGTCGAGTTAATCTTTTAGTAAATGTAGTATGATTGGAGAAGCATGAAGATATTTTACTGACCTTGATGCCTAGTAGAAGGAAAATAATAGAGCACGGAGACTTACCAATGGCTAGTTGTCATGATGTTTTTTTTCATAAATATGCCATCTATGAATTTATTGTACTGACATCGCTGACTATCTTCTAAAAAGGATAAGACCTGAGCAATGAGCTATCAATTTTCCTTCACCAATATGATGGACCTCTCAAATGGGGCTTGTTGCAACCAGCAAAGATCCTACATCTTGTCACCTTAGGTTCAGAATATTAGCTTCAGCATCGCAACAACTTCAAGATTTGCAGTACTACTATCTACGCTACTTTTGTGCCCTTTCATATAAGTAACAACACCTAAAAGATCATCAATATGCATCTTTATACCAAGGCAAAATGAAATAATAAGCATCTACATGATAACAGGAAGGTCAATTTTATACCAGACTGCCTGTGAATGTACTTGATTAATCACATTGACTTGGTTTTTTCATATGGATAACACTATGCAGTTCCCTTTATCTTGGTGAGAACAAATGCATAGGTAGAAGACTTCTACACATCTGAATTTGCTAATTAGCTAAAAATGTGAGTCTAATCAGATTCTGAGAACACAACAGAATAGAAAAAGACATCAGATCAATATGACACTTGGTGGCTGGTGCGTAGCAAGGGCATGTAACTGGCCAAACTTAACGCAATGACAGATCCAAAGGCCATGGTCGTCGCTTGAGCCTGCGTTGGTTCCCGGCTGAGTGGATGCAGCCTATGGAAGCTGAGAACCGGGGGGGGGGGGGGTGGGCAGCATCCGCCGGCACCTGCTCGATGTCGACCACGGAAGGGAGACCACCGCTGACTATGTTGCTCGCCATTCTCCCCGCCAAGAAGGGGATCAGAGGATCTGGTTGGAGGATGTCGAGGATGCGAAGCTAGCGAGGCAGCTGTCCGCGGGGCCGCCAGGATGGACGGCGAATAACACCATGGAACATGAGGTGTCCCTCATGGCCTGCTAGGTGGTGTTGGAGGCGGCTTCCAGACGGCTGGCTGTAGGAGGATGCGCCGTCCCCGACAGCCAAGCCAGGTGGTGTAGGAGGAGGCGCTGTCCCCGCCGGCCGGCCAAGTAGTGTAGGGAGGCGGCGCCGCCGACGGCCGAGGCGAGGCGATGGGTTGGGGCAACACAGAGATGGGAGGGGAGGCGTCGTGAAGGTGCGGTGGCTGGAGGCGATTGGGAGCGAAGCGATGATGAAGCGGTTACTTTCCTTTCTTTCTTTCTTGATTATCGTGGGCAGTTTAATTCCTTTCGTGCCAAAGGAAGGTGATCACGGAAGAGAAAGTACTTTCCTTTCTTTCTTGATTGATTGACGTGTGGGCAGTTTCTTTCCTTTCGTGGCAAAGGAAGGTGATCATGGTAGAGAAAGTTGTGTTCAGCGTTAAACGCGTTTAGTCGCTCACTCTTAGGACAATAAAAACTGTTGGATGAATGTGAATGGATGGCCGAGATCTGTTGGATCTGCCCCACTGGGTCTTTTTATATTGGTATAGATGACAAAAAATCATGACAGAAAATGGGTTTTTTCGTCCTAGGCGGGCCGGAGACGCAGCTGCATGACATTCTTTGGGCCGTCCATGACGGAAAAAACCGTGGTAGAAGCGAGGGGGAGGAAAATTTTGGGGAGTTGCCGGTTACGGTGGGAGGTCGGGGGCCGAAGCGATGCGCTGCTTTCTCGTGACACGCACGCTGCTGCGTGTGCAAGGCGTTGGCTCTAAATGAACCCGAGCGAGGCGTTGGGCTCTAACTGAACCCGAGCGATTGCACTCAGGCTACACGTTACTGAGTCCGAGCGATCGATCAATGGCTGTTAACTAAACCCGATTGAGCGTTTGCCTCTGGATGAACAGGACCCCGTGGTGTGGAGGGCTGGATGAACAATAGACGTGGAGGGGTGCCCGTGGAGGGGTGGTTGAACAGGACCCCGTGGTGTGGAGGCTGAATGAACAGTAGACGGTGGAGGGGTGGTTGAGCAGAGCTGCTGGAGTAGCGCCAGCGGTGGAGGCTGGATGAACAGGAGCCCGTGGAAGCTGGAGGAGGTCGACGGTAGCCCGTGGAGGCTAGAGGAGGTCGACGGTGGAGATGAACAGTATCCCGTGGAGTCCCGTTTTGCGGTACGCCACACCCCTCCCGATGAATAGGACCCCCGTTTCGACCGTAGGAGGTTTGTTTCGTCCGTTTTGCGGTACGCCACACCCCTCCCGATCAACAGGACCCCCGTTTCGACCGTAGGAGGTCCGTTTCCTCCGTTTTGCGGTACACCACACCCCTCCCGATCTACAGGACCCCCATTTCGACCGTAGGAGGTCCATTTCCTCCGTTTTGCGGTACGCCAGACCCCTCCCGATCAACAGGACCCCATTTGAACGTGGCCGGTTGAACACAAGGCCGTTTCCTCCGCTCTGCGGTACGCCAGGCCTCGTTTCCATCGCCTGTTCCGTCCAAGTCGGTTGGCTCCCACGCGTTCCGTTGCCTCCCGATGAACACGACGCATTCCGTTGCCTCCCCATGAACACGACGCATTCCGTTGCCTCCCCATGAACACGACGACGACTGTTTCTCCGTTCCGACCAGCCATGTACACGAGCCCTCGCCGTACGTATGCGCGAGTAGGCGTTCGAGACCCTGCCCGTATGTACGTACGTGGCCGTATTTTCTTTCTTGCACCCTCACCGCTATACGTACGTGTACATGCTACGTGCGCGCCTCTACTACGACACGTGCGTGCCTCTACAACGACCGGTGTACGCATACACGTTCGCGACCAGAATGACAACGCTACGTACGCTTCGACTAGGTGGATCCCGACTGTCAGGCACTTCCTTGCGTGCGTAAATGTAGCTGGTGGGTCCCAGCAGTCAGATGGGCGAATCGTTTTTTTGCCCGGACGCACTTCCTTGGGTTAGATGTAGCTGGTGGGTCCCAGCAGTCAGGGGGGCGAATCGTTTTTTTTGCCCGGACGCACTTCCTTGCGTGCGAAGATGTAGCTGGTGGGTCCCAGCAGTTAGGGGGGGCGAATCGTATTTTTGCTCGGACGCACTTCCTTGCGTGCGAAGATGTAGCTGGTGGGTCCCAGCAGTCAGGGGGAAACGTTTTTTTCGTGAAATACGATGGCCCGTCCGGTGAGTCCCCGCTGTCAGGTGGAGGAATCATTATTTTGCGCGTAATAAGGAGGCACTTCCTTGCTGCGGCCGTGGACCCAAATTGTCGCCTCTCCACGTCTGATCCATGTCCGATGGAAGTCGTTCCTTGACCACGTTGACCACGTCGCGCCTAGAGCACCATGGCGGTGGACGACGGCGAGGCCTAGGAAGGGGACGACTCGGAGCCAGGGAAGACGCAGCAGTGGATGCCCACGCGAAGAGGAGTACGAGGGTTCACTGGTTCGGCTGCGGTGTGAGGCTGCTGTCGCCGCAGAATAACAGGGGGTGTGGGTGAGTAGAGGGATGGCCTGGCCAGCGGTGGGAGTAGTAGGGGGCGGTGAGGCCTCTGCGGCATCACAGCCGGCCACGGGAGGCAGGAGCACGCGGCACGACCGGCGCTGGTTTGTGCGGCTGGAGCAAGAAGACCAGAGGTTGAAGAAGCACTACGGCCGTTGGATGAACATCGACGCAATGTGAGCTAGAATCGTCCATATTGACTAAGTTGACAAAGCCCTCCGTCCCCGTCAACTTGGTAGGCCCACAAGTCATCCTCCCACTATGCTGGGTTCCAGCTGGCAGGGGGAGTATTCATTTTTTGTGTGCATAATAAGGAGGCACTTCCTTGCGTGCGAAGATAGCTGGTGGGTCTGACATGTCAGCGGGGGGCACGTTTTTTCACGAAATACAGAGGCCCTTCCGGTGGGTCCCAGATGTCAGGTGGAGGAATAGTTATTTTGCGTGTAATAAGGAGGCACTTCCTTGCTGCGGCCGTGGACCCAGCTGTCAGCCTCTCCACGTATAGTCCACGTCCGATGGAAGCCGTTCCTTGACCACGTTCACCACGCAACACCGAGAGCACCAGGGCGGTGGACGACGGCGAGGCCTAGGAAGGGAACAACATGGAGACAGGGAAGACTCGGCAGTTGTTTCCCACGCGGAGGGGAGTACGACTGTACGAGGGTTTGCTGGTTCGTCTGCCCTCGCCGGAGAATAACAACAGGTGTGGGTGAGTAGAGGGATGGCTATGCCAGCGATGGGAGTATGATGGGCGGTGAGGCTTGCGCGGCAGCACTACCGGCTGCGGGGAGGAGGGAGCAGGCAGTCCCACCGGCGCTTGTTTGAGCGGCTGGAGCAGGAAGAGCAGAGATTGAAGAAGCACGACGGTCGTTGGATGGACATCGTACGGTCACTGGAGCTAGAATTGTTCATATTGACTAAGTTGACAAAGCCCTCTGTCCCCCTCAACATAGTAGGCTCATTAAGTCAGCCTCCCACCATGGTGGGTCCCGCCAGTGGGGAGTATTCATTTTCCGTATGCGTAATAAGGAGGCACTTCCGGTGGGTCCGGTGACAATGGCGTTTTTAAATACGGTGGTCCGTCCGTGGGCCCCAGCTCGAGGCAAGCGTTTTCACGAAATCTGGTGGCCCGTCCGGTGGGTCACAGCGGTCGAAGCGTTTTTTCCGTGAAATACTTTGGTGGCCCGTCCGGTGGGTCCCTATTTGTCGAGTAGAGGAATAATTATTTTGTGAGTAATAAGGAGGCACTTCCTTGCCGCTGCCGTGGACCCAGTTGTCAGCCTCTCCACGTACAATACTCTTCTGATGGAAGTCGGTCGTTGACCACATTGACCACGCCGCGCCGAGAGCACCAGGGCGGTCGACGATGGCGAGGCCTAGGAAGGGGACGATGCGGAGCCGGGGAAGACGCGGCAGTGGATGCCCACACGGAGAGGAGTACGAGGGTTCACTGGTTCAGCTGTGGTGTGAGGCTGTCGTCGCCGTAGAATAACAGGGGGATTGGGTGAGTGGAGGGATGGCCTGGCCGGCGGTGGGAGTAGTATGGGGACGGTGAGGCCTCCGTGGCAGCACAGCCGGCCACGGGAGGCAGGAGCATACGGCACGACCGGCGCTGCTTTGGGCGGCTGGGGCAAGAAGACCAGAGGTTGAAGAAGCACTACGGCCGTTGGATGGACATCGTTGACCACGCTGCACCGAGAGCACCAGGGCGGTGGACGAAGGCAAGGCCTACGAAGGGAACAACACGGAGTCGGCGAAGACACGACAGTGGCTGCCCATGCGGTGGAGAGTACGAGGGTTGACTGGTTCGGCTGTCGTCGCCGGAAAAGAACAGGAGGTGTGGGTGAGTAGAGGGATAGACAGGCCAGGGATGCGAGTATGATGGGGCCATGAGGCCTGCAGCAAAGACCGCCGCCACGGGAGGAGGGAGCAAAGTGTTCCGGCGGTGCTGGTTTGGGCGGTGAGGTGAAGATCGAGATCAAGAAGCATCGATGCCGTTAGATTGACATCTAACGGTTGACGCCGTAGAGTCGATTGTTGACTAAGTTTCTTTTAAGAAACCTTGTGTAGGCCCACAAGTCAACCTCCAAATCTGTGGCATAAACATAAAGCCCATTTGCTATTTTTATAATTTGCAGCCCATTTGCTAATTCTTAAGTAATTTATTACAGCCCATTTTCTGCCCAGGACCACGGTCAAAAAGTTCAACCTTATTTTGCATATTTCGGTGGAGTCCAAACTGTTGTAATCCCGAAATGATAAATATTTTTTTTAAAACTTATTGATTTGCCAAAAAATCATTTTGTTTTCGTAAGCAAATAAGACGTGGGACAATTGAGTTGGTTTAAGGGAAAACCAGTGGTAAAAAAACAGCGCTGGGTGGGAAAAAACAACAAAAATAAGGATGTAAATATGAAAAGGGAATTTTATGTGTTTTCAATATAATGATACGTGTATATGAACTAGTAAACTATAGGTAGAGATTAGAAAACGGATGTAGGACATGCGTTTCAAGAGGAAAATAGAACTGGGCTGTGTGTTTGATTCAGTAAAAAAACTGCCTGCGAATGTTGTAAGACAAAATATAACTAACGCTGGCGGGCCAGAGGCCAGTAGATACCTGCTGGATCTTTGTGCCCCTTTGTCGTCATGGGCTGGGCCTGTTAAAAACAAAACCAACCATGGGCAGTCTACAGCCCAGTTGAAACTTGCTCGACCTGAAAAAACAATATACCCTAGGCAGTCTAGATATCAGCACGAATCAAGTTGTGCATATTTGTTGTTGGCATGAACCACATCGCCGCATGTCGGGTTTGCAAAAGCCATCCATCGCGAATGGAAGTTGCATAGCACAGTAATCATCGCCGGTGATATGATCGATGATTGGTTGGATGATCGGATAATTGAGCCTGAGGAACAAGGAGTGGTTGCCAAGGCTGTAAACCCGCTTCCAGTTGAATAAGCCTGGCCAAACGGAGCTGGGATCTTTCTCGAACACGAAGCAGCCATAGCCATCAATGTCACGAACGCCCCACGCATTGTACTGCATGTGGTTTGATGTAATGGTTTAGTCAATTTGGTACGTGCGAATGAGCATCAAATGACCGCCGTCAGCTGAACGAGCGATAAACCAGCACCCATCGGCTGGTATGATTCCAGTGTCCTGGAATCATGAAGGCCAGCGCATTCAGCGTCTGCTGCAACAATTCAAATTGGAGACCAAAAGGACAAAAATAAACAATCATGTTCGTAGTATGTGTGGAATTAAGATTATTATAACAGTGACACATATCATAGACAGAGAATTGCAATGCCGTGGTCATAATCATACCCCAAGTTAAAAAATAAGCCAATGGCTTTCATATTCTAGCAACATGTCATGGTTCAAACATCATGTAACAATGAGAGGAAAACAACTATGACAGTGCCTACTCATATTCTACCATAGCACTTACTACTACTATTGTCATATCAACTCTAAGCAATAACATGCGTTGTTATAAAAATCTTGTAAACGAGAGTAACATATAGCAATCATGATGTTATGCTCATAATATGTATTCTAAAAATCATTAGATGCCAATTTTTCTCATATCAACTCTAACAATAACATGTGTGGTCATAAAAATCTAGGAAATGAGAGGAACATATATCAATGATGTGGTTATAGACATGCTATGCATTCTAAATTTGTAACAAATGAACATGCAAATGTATTCATAAGGTAAATATGAGATGAGATAGAACAATTACACGACGATAGATTCCACCAAAGATAGGCAGCCAATCGTAAGGCCGATCACAGAACGATGCCATCGTGCACTATTGCATCGCATGACAATGTTGCCTCAACAGATTGATGATGAGCCATAACCATGTATGGCGACCGGATTCCAGATAGACTAATCCCATGTTGAACAAGGCAATGAGCTTGTAATCCATGTAGTCTTCTGATGGTGTGGGCACTTCGCAGATTACAACTTTCTGCAAACAGAGGTCGAGCCAAAAGCTTGACGCGTCTCGTGCGTAGTAGGCAGGAGTGTTCGGCGGGCCGCGAGGCTCGATGGCGGCAGTATCCTATCCAACGATGGAAGGGTGATCTCTCGCTGCGTGTAGATATCCACGAGACGCCGCGGACTACCGGTGTGGTGGATGAGGACGATCCAGTTGGCCTTCATGCCCGCCCAGTAGTGGCCGCGCATGAAGGACAAGTGGACGGGTAGTGGTAGCATGTCGAGGGGCACCACGGCAACCTCCATAGGATCATCAAGTCGGTGTCTGGGCCACCTGCGAGGATCGGGCATCAGCAAGCAGGGTGTCTTGAAAAGAGCCGGCGGTTGCGCATTTAGTAGACGGTACAAAGACACCGAGCATGCGGCCATACAGACGGTGCTGAGTAGGTCCATACGACTACAGATCTGCTCCAAGAGAACATTGGGGAGGGAATTCCAATCGCGGCTCTGCGTGTCAGTCGGTTCTGCCATTGGGGTTTTCAGTGCCTGCGAGCCAGCAAGGAAGTGGATTCGGGCGGGCGAACGAAGAAGCTTCTCCTCGTGTGGCCGAAAGCAGGAGCGGGGGATACAAGATGCTGAGCTACCAAGGAAGATGGCACGGGCGGGCGAGAGCGGGGGTAAATGGTGTGCGGCTGACGATGGGGAAGAGAGGAGGAAGAAGAAGATAGGAGGAAGAAGAGTGGAAGACGGGGAAGAAAGTGCATTAAGTCTCAATTCTACTAGTACTACTACCAGGATATAGGCACCGTCCTTCGGAGTGTAAATAGTTACACCGATGACATGTGGGTCTACCACAAGAGGGCCCATATGTCAGTTAATGGAGGACAGAGGTGCGTAGGTGTATTTGCGGAAGCGTGCTCTACTGGCAAACATGATGGCAGTACTGGTTAAAGCTGATTTAGTAACACCAACACGCTGGTTTAGCTTATTAATTACGTGTCCCATCTGCTGCAGCGTGTATTGTCACTTCACTGCGAAGACTAGTTGAATAGTTCTGTCTGACCGAGATGTGGAATAATGGATCGCGAGGACTTCCTTTCTACAGTATCCCTATGCCTCTACGTTCACTTCACTCATTTTGCTCCGTACCTAGTCACTTGTTGAAATCAGAGAAAGACAAATACTCCGTGATTTGGGAACAGAGGGAGGCTTTTACTCCATACTATTTGGGAACAGAGGGAGTATCACCGTATGGAGGGAACATAGGAAGCTTGAAATATGAACATGTCAATGGGAGGGAGTAAGCCCCATGCATGCATGCATGCATGCAACATGCAACACTCACACGTACTCCACATGGACGCACGCAACACTCACGCACCCATGCGGCACACAGCACACGACGCAACACACACGCTCATGCTCAAGTGCTCAACCTACTCCCTACGTCCGTGAAAGACTGTACATTTAGAGATTTACACATTGACCAGGGTATAATTAACGCTCAAAAGTAGCAGACTTATGTGTGCATGCGACCATTGAGATAAGAAGATTAAATGAAGGCCGTTGCATGCTGTAATAAGGATAGACATGTGGCCTATACCTACAACACAAGTTGGTGCATTAGTTAATCAATATCGATTTAGATTAAAGGCTAAATGCATTGGAAGTGTAGATGTACACCATATACTACTACACTCTTTGTTTTATAGCCGATGTACACTCTTTGTTGGAAGACCGAGGGAGGACACGTGCATGCACTCACATACACAGCCATGGCGGTCCGGGCGCAAGGGTTGGACTCGTGTCGCGCCTGCGTAAAGTTTTGTTTAACTGATTTCTTTGCTCGCCAACCGGGTGGGACCAATAAACCAGGTGACAATTTAACCAGTCAACAAAGTGCCACGTCGACTATGTGGCCGGTCAGTAGGGTGCAATACGGTGCTCTACGATGAGCTAGTGATCGTATAATCGACGCAAAACTATATATAGTGACCGTAAAGAGCGTATTGTTACATACGTTGACCGCCAGTGTATTTTTCTCGTTTCACCCATATTAACTGGAAAGGACGCATTATGGACTACTACTAGTACTAGTACTGCTTTGATGTGTCCCGTCAACTCGCCGAACGAGGAGAAGCTTGCTTACTACGCCTCTCCCTTGCCCACGCGCGCGGTGGTTCGCAGGACGAGGAGAGGGTTTTGACTACAGCGCCCTCTCCCTCTCCCTTGCCCTCGCCCTCGCCCTCGCGGTGGACGTGCAGCAGTTCAATCGGTGTCAGATTGCCAGAAGCATATTGTACTGTAGTATCATCATTGTTGGACCTTCCGAAGAGGCGAAGAGCCAAGTGCAAGGTTCACACGAGTACGAACTATTGAACCTCCCGAAGAGGCAAAGAGCCAAGCGCAAGGTTTTATAGGAGTTGTTGTCCTAGTAGGAGTGTACTACAACTATAACAAACGATGCTACTGTATGATGCCGCCATGTCACGTATATCCAAAGCTGTGCCACCTTTTTTTTCTCAAAGAGCGTGTTGGAGCCCGTGCAACAACCACACAAGTTGCACGTACACATAACACATTTACTAGTAATAAATTCTAAAGGACAAATGCCAGTATGCCACACAAGTTCATCTCCAATTCATGTGATAAATTTGTGCACGACTAGTCTACATATATTCACAGCGCTACCGTTCACAATTACCGTACTCCACTTACACGTTATAGATGGGCTACATGTCCTCCTCCGTGTTCCAGTCCCTGTGTGTTCTTCATGGATGGCACGATCCATAGCGGTGGGCAACGGAATCATTGTTGCAGCTTTCTAGTCCGGTTCCACATGATGTAGACTCATCCAAGTGAGCGGCATAAATCGAGGATAGCGTGTCCCAAAGATGTCGTTCACCCGGCGGTGCGCACTGAAGACACAACCATGCTTCATGAATGGCAGGCCTTCCGTGTCATGCACGGAAGGTGGCATCCGCTTCACAATGGGGTAGCTGTCCCCGATGAAAAGCGAGTACTCTCCAAGAGTGTTTCTTTTCACCCACGTAGCATCACAGGGGTCGAACTCGGCGCCGTTCATCTGGTACACGCGGCATCCCAGATCTGGACACATGGTGACGTACATAGTCAAGGTCCATGCATAATAATGTTGTGCTCAAATATGGCGGTCGATGTCTTTGTGCAAAGAAATAGTACTACTCGGTATAGAGGAAGTAAAATAACCCCTTATTATATATAGCCACTCTTGGCTACATGGATGAGATAGTAAGACATGGAAAAACAAAAATGGTGGCAGCTAGTGGGTTCAAGTCCTCCAAGGTAAAAAGTACTCCTACTAGTACTACTAAGTATACTACTAGTACAACAATGAAAGAGAAGGCGAGAGGGTTAAAAAATGGAATACCTGGGTAGATGGTGACGGTCCGATCGTGGTAGATTGTGTGACAATTTTGCACATCAGTGGTACCATGGGTAACGCATCGCTAAGATAGTTGATCCCAATATGCCAAACTCAGCTACAAGGTTCCGAGTTAGACCGAATCGCGGATGCAAATGCACATCCAGATCGGCGATCTTATTTTGATCGGGAATGATTGGTCCCTCGCAAAATAATGGAGTACCGTTAGGGATGCAAATGATGGTTTGTGCATTCCGTTTGTAATCTCCCGTACCGTAGGATGGCAACCAGATGAAACAAGTCCCCTGGCTTGTCACCGCAAAGATGCGGCCTAGATGGCGCACGGCGTCTTCGAACGTGTAGGGGTACAAATCTGCCGCCGCCAACATGCGCCAGCCTCTGCCGTTACTACCTCTTGCATTGATGGAAAACCTTATGTCGAAGACCGCGATGAGATAGTAATCGTCGTAGCCGCGTCGCTTTGTCGGCGGGTCCGCAATTGCTATCTTCTTCAATCTCATGTAGGCATCATCATACGTATTCAAGCCCAGCCAGTCCGGAAGGCCGATCCCAATGGTGGAGAAGTGGTCTACCGGAACGGCCGCACTGTTGTGGATGTTGTGCAAAATGATGGTGGTATCTGGCCGGAGGCAAGCCAATCTTCGTTGGCACCAACCCAGACCTATATATAAGACGGTGGGCAGCGGAGAAATTACGGGATGGAAATGGAATAACTAAGTACTACATGATCAAACTCCATTCTTGACCTGCTCATCGGACAAAATCCGACTACCTCTCAATGTCGGCAACTCTAAGCGGAGTCAACGTGCAACCATGGCCGGGGAGCGATGGACTGTTCAAGGATTGTCCCATAGAAGAACCTTCTCCTCGAGGACGCATGGAAGACCAACAAGCATGTCCTTTTCCCAAGCCTGTTTAAGCGACATCTTGAAAAAGTTGGTGCAGGAAGCACCGAAGTCTTGCGGCGGTGAGGACGCCGGAGTGGCGTCTGATTTCTCCCAGAGGAGGATCGTCCAAGGTCTCCCAGCCCCGACGAGGAGGAGAACCTCCTGGCGAATCCATGGGAGCAGCGACGAACTGCCTTCTCTTCGGGGGGAGGGGAACTGGCGAGGAGGAGATAAGAGCGTAGTAACTGCAGGGCCTCGTCCCTTCCAACTGTAGATCGTTCCTCAGCGAAGGGGTGAGGCTATTATTTACTACTAAGTACTAGCATTATGGAACGTTATGGGATTGCATTATACTGTAAATAATAGCACTAGTAAGAAAATTTTGGCACTAGGTAGTAGTTTTTGGCGTGGATTAAGAAATTTTGGGTATGTTTTTGCCATTTTTGTACACGCCAACTAGTGTCAAAAAACTTCGTACATTATGTGACTGAGGAGTACGACTCGTCTTTATGCGATACTAGTACTACTTTTCTAAACTAGTAGTGTGATGTACTGTACTTCTAGTCTAGTCTAGTATAGTGCACCAGTTTTGAACTCTTGAATCTCAGGGCCAAGGAGCTACAGTTGGAAGTGGAGGGTACTATTGTTCTCTAGAACCATCACTGTACTATCAATGCAGGGAAGTACACTGCGTGGTGGCCTGGTGGGTACTCTCGGTGCTCTATTCAGCCGCTCCTCTCACGTAGCTGGCCTACTCAGCCGCTCCTCTCACGCACACACTAGCAGCCTGTTTATCGGGACGTTACTGAGGCGAGTAACATTTGAGTTATTTGATACAATGAGACTAGGCTTTTCGCTTCCATTTGTGGAGGTGTAATGGATCTCGTCGAACTTTGTTAGTAGTTCCTTCTTTATGAATGAGATGAAGCAAAGCTTTTGCCTCCGTTTAAAAAAACACGTCAAGAGGAATTTCTTTCATAGTAGAGCCGATAATGGAGTGAAGTCCATGCGTGCAACGCCACAAGCTACAGAGTAGTAGTAGAGCACTTTGCATACAGAGCCATATTGCACAGTTCCCAATGCCCCGCCAGGCTTTTCCGGCTCCTCGGGCTTAATTGGGAGGCGCTAGTTTAAATATGCTACTAGCTGATGAGGAAGCTGCAAGCGAGGTGCGGCTAGGGTGATCACGCGAGCCACGGGATGCTGGGAAGGAAAACCCGTTCACATGGCTAGGATGTCCAGTTCACCCAGATTGTGGGGCCGCACGTCCGTTTGACTTCAAAACTCAAACTACACGTGTAAAATATTGGCTCGCAGCGAAGTGTAGTAGTACTATTTTAAAAAAAGGCCGCCGTATGCGTTCGCCGATCGAACCCACAAAGCGAGGTATACACTCGCGACCACTAGTAGTACTCGTTGGAGTACAACGCAAAATATTATCGCCTTTTGTCGCTAGTAGTACGTACATTGTTCCTTACAAGAAACCCCTATTAATGCAAGAAACCACTAAAATGCCAAGAAACTACTACCACTTGCATACGTGGCAGACTTAAGATAAGACTACCTTATCAACCATTGTAGATGCTCTTACCAACAAAAATCCTCGAGTGACCTCCTACCTCCGGCCCGTCCACCTAGTCATCCTCGGCCATGGGACGCAGCCACCGACGCGTATAAGGCGGGTCAAAACCGCCCGGCGGTGCGGAGCCCATGTTGCGGCAGCCGGATGCCGGCTCCGTCTGGCGCTGACGCTAGCTAGCCAAGATAGCTCCGTCCACCGCTTGTGCGCAAGGTTTGCTAGCTAGATTAGCACGGCAGCGATGACTTGCTCATGCGGCGCCGCGCTAAGGCCAGCCATCCGCTCGGCGAAGGCCAGCGGCTTGCTTGCTCGCTCGTGGGTCACGCCGGGCCAGCTCGCCAACCCGTCGCGGAGGCTGCGCAGCGTCTGCCCGTCCCGGAGCGGGCGGCCAACTCGCTCATCACGACGCCACCGACGAACACGCATCAAGATCTTGTTTGAAGTAATGTTCAGGAAAAATAATGATTTGAGGGGAATAACAGGATAGAAGGTCGATGTGGGTCCCTCGTGTCAACGGTCAAACAAAATGTGTTGGTTTAAGCTGCCTCGTCGGCCGCAGACGTGTGGGCCAACCCAGTCATAAATGGGTTTAAACGAACCTAATCGGTAGGAGTACCGGGTAGTAGTTTTGGCATGGATTAAGAAATTTTGGGTATGTTTTTGCTATTTTTGTACAATAGGTTCTTCCTAGGGCTGGTTGAAAGTGGTAGTTTTTTGTTAAATACTCTACATATTGTAAGTAGGAGTGAAAGTTAAGCTTTGGAAGCCAATAAGCAAGGCTAGTTATATAGTGCATATGTGTACATGATTGAAAGTAAATATCAACCATGAGTGACTAATATCTTGATAGAAAACTCGAAACTATGGAATACTAGGAAAAAATGCATGGTTGGAAATACTAGCAATATTCATGTCTCATTTAATCTAATCATAATTAGAATAATACTTATTCACAAACTTGGTACAAAACACCCTAATTTTGATATACATATGTCACTAGAGATATATTATGTTTCAATTATAATATATTCCTTGGGTTGTTTTGGTGAGGTCAGGGAGGGATGTGGTTGGTTTTAAGATACTAATTATGGGTTTTTCTGCAGATTGGTAGACAAGTGGGATGTTGGTGAGAAAAGGCAACAACTTACCTCACAATCGTTAGATGTAGATCTAATGGTCAGAAATGACGGATGGCAGACACACCAGCATCACCAACTTAGTCTTGTGTAGGAGTACTAGCAAGATCCGTGCATTGCACGGAACATCAAGATGCATTTTTTTATAAAACACTTGTTGTGATTGACCCTTGCGGGAGTAATCCCATGTGTAAAACTAATGATATCTCGAGAAATATGAGATAAGGTGAAGAGGAGTGGGGTGTGGTGGTGGTTGGTGGGGGACTGAGCGGAGGCATGGGGATTGACGACGCCAAAGCAGCCCACTGTGCCGCTTTGTTCCAGAGGCTTCCTTTCTTAATTGCTCAACAATGAGGTTTGTTGGACATAAGGATGAACGAGGGAAGGCCTTGTCTCGCAAATGTGGAGAGGGTGCGGTATCTTTTAGTTTAATTTCCATCCGTCAGATATAGATCAGACGGTCTATATTGCAAGATGGCACACGTACCATCATCACCAACTCGGTTTTTATAAGAGAAGAAATATAAGTATGGAGATACAAATGTATTATCGATACTTGCTTCCGTAAACTAGCATCTACATTCTATTCAATGCCTCGGCATGTGGGGCCTTAGCACAATGACTTCTCGACTGTGTAAAACAAAGATTTTCCCGTCGCCGACAAGGAGGGGGTGACGGCGGCATGCTTTTCGGCTTGCTCTAGTCCTAGTAGTCATACTAGGTGGTCTAAGCACGTGTAGATTTATTCTTTTTCACGTCTCATGTTCGCCGTACTGCCACGACTGTTGATGAATAGACGGTAAGTTATTCATGGGGAAACCCTTGTTGAGCGTGTTTGCGAGAGAGAGAGAGACAGTGTGCGTGTGTGATATGTTAGAGACTGAGGCAATGATAACAGATTCTTTGTGTCTATGTGTGTGGAGGATAGAGAGATACATGTACATGGGGCTTTGTGTTGTGTAACATGGAGACACATATACATAATTAGAGTGAGTGTGTGAGATACACATGCGGACATGGGGAGAGATGAGGATCCAGATACATGGGTGTTTGTGCGTGTCTGTGTGTGTTTGTGCACACGTTTGTGTGTGACAGGGAGAGAGTGTATGTGGACTAGAGAGACCACTGATGATGTAAACCTAGTATAAAGGAAGGGGGAATGGTGTGACATGTGTAGTAGCGAGATAGCACGGGTGCGGGAGGGGGGAGCAGACTATTTGGAAGAGACATCGAGTGTGTGTGTGTGGGAGAAGGGTGTGAGAGCGAGAGAAAGAGAGAGCTAGCGACGGAGAGAGAGAGAGAGAGAGAGGAAGAGAGGGGGCGAGAGGGGTCGTTTGTGTCCATAAATGGCGTATAGATAGGGAGACAATGTTGATGTTGTCCGAAATTGGCCTATGAACGGAGACGCAAGGGAAGCGAGTCATCGTGGTGTGTGATAGGGACTTCATGAGAGATCTAGAATAGATGGTGTAGAGAACAATGTGCGAAATCGAGAACGATTATACATTAGGGAGCTATGCAAAGAGTCACGACATATATGTATGCAGGGAAGGAGCTAGGCGGGTCCGCCTGTGGGAGAGATAGAAAGAGGAGAGTGGTGCACAAGGAGACAAAGTGTGCTTGTTTGCAGGGGGGGTGGTGTGTGAGGTGAGTGCGCGAGAACCACATAACTAGGGAGATAGACGTTTGGGGGGGACGTTTTGTGTGTATGGGAAATATACACTCTACATAGTGCGTGTGCTTGGGTAAGAGAGATAGCGGGAGACCTAGAGAGTGAGGGAAGAGATTTGTGCATGCCCGAGAGACAAGGTGATAGAGACCTATGTTGGGGTCCGGACTTTTCAAGAGAGAGGGGTGTTAATGTGCTCGTGTGTTGGTGTTTGGGGGAGAGAACGACTTCTCTATGTGTGTGTGTGTGTGTGGTGGTGGGGGGTTGACTTCAGATAAACAGTGAGGTGTCTATATTTGAGGGACTTTACCATAATTGAGATATTGTGCACTTATGGTTGATCAATTTGTTTCACAGTTTGTACTATGAGATAACGATACTTTTGAACATGCGTGATATACCTTGATGTACCACAATTACAAACCTAAGATTGGAATTTTGGAATTCGACTCCATCATTAGCTTTTGTAATTCATTTAAACGGAGGTACATTTTTTAAGCCAGGATTTCGTGATTTCAAATTCATATATCAAACCTAGAGATATACACATACATGCATGTTCAAACTTTATACTCATTCACTTTATTCATACACATACACATTTTTGCTTTTGTCATCATATTTAGGATAAACACATTTGGAATTTCATTTGAATTGGAACGTATGATGGTATTTGCTTGTAGTAGCTCAATGATCCATATTTGAATTGAATGGACAATCTAAGTTTCGAGTTGGAGACACTGATTTTCAAAACTTGCACATTTTTTTATGCAAAACAAACAAATTGTTGGCCATGATATCATAGTCGGCCAGACGAGAGCAGAATACTTATAATTTTAGGCGCCAAAAGCTTTCAAACTTCCCGCTCACATCGAAATATCACGCTACCGAAAGTTTAGCCTCGCGATATTCCTGTTTTACCCTGCCACATGAACGGAAAAGGGCTGCTTTGGTAACTCCATTGTTTTCCCCTCTTTGCCCCCAACATTCTTCCCCAGAGGCCCTCCCATTCCCCTCCCCGACCCCCCAACCACGGCAAGCCACCGAATCTAGTCCTCCGCCGCTGCGGTGGACCTCACACCCCGCCGGATCTACCTTCCGCACCTTGGAACCCCCAACTGCCAACTCACCACTTCACCGGAGCCGCTTCAGCGACTGTCTTGTCCATCGCTTCCCGATCTCCTTGACCGCCATCATGGTCCACCGCACCGGATCTGCTTAACCGGCGCCCTCGTCCACCACAGTAGGCCCTTCATCGACTCCCTCGTCCGCCTTTGCTGGCCCTTCATACAAGCCCTCGTCTGCGGCAACAGATCCGCCTCACCGAAAGCATCATACAACACGCCTGAAGCCTTCGTCCATCGCAGCCGGACCCGCTCCACGGACCCCATATTCAACTCCTCCGCCCTGCTTTACCGACGCCGCAGCCTCATCGAGTTATTTCGATTTGTACTCCTTCGCTTTTTCTCTTTATCGTGCAACTGTTCACTTACCGTAGATGAGCTTTCTTGTATGTCGACAGCGCCGCAATCAGAGTAATCGGAGCCGCTTGATTTGACGATACCGGCCCAAACTCAACCGCAACACGAGCACCATCGATGATCCTTAGCTATCAAGTATGACAATGATACCCATACGCCACCGAGAATCAGGTACTATTATCCAACGGCCGGTGCCTATGTTCACTTTCCTAGCATAAGCACCGAACCTTTGAATTTCTTCAGGGCATCATTCAGTTTTTCATGAGACGTGTTATTCTGCTTGCACCTGTAGGGCCATACTTCTGGCAGTGAACATGTTACATGTGCTAAATTACATACCAATGCACATATAGTTAATATGCTTTAGTTTTGTTCTGATGCCACCTATTAGTTCCATCGATCGCTTAATGTTCTCTATTCTTAATAACACATCATCAAACTAGCATGTGGTTCCGCTGCTTTTTGTTCGTTTTACCCTACATTTTCTGATGCTAGCTATTACATCACTGCTCCGAGCCTCTGTTCATTACTTGTTTGTGTGCTCTTGATCTTCCCAAGTTGCATGACTAATTTGATGCTTCTATTAATTATGGAGCTGCCGACCCCATCAAGCAAAATATTTGTTCTTTTGGGGCTGGCACCTCGAACAAGCATAAAAATAGAGGGAAGCAGATATATTGTCGTGTATGCACACACCCTTCTTTCATTAGTTTAGATGAACCATTGATGATCAATTCAGACCAAAGGCATGCGATTAAAATTAGTTTTACCTAAATAGATGGTGCAGAATAAACTACAACAACTAGATTTGCAACCACGGGATGTCGATTTATATCTTCAAAGAACATTGCAACAGCAGCTAGGCTTCACAGCAACATATGATAAGCTAGTGTGTTTTAGTACATGTGAAATGTAATGCGAGTGGGATGCTTTCTTGGCTTGTGCCCTCAACGTGTAATCCTACCGAATTACAAATAGTTCAGTTATATGCTTTGCTGTATTGCTTGATTCGAATGCTTGTTTGTTGTTACGCTATACCTGAGTTGGCCAATATGTCGCTAGCGTTCGCTATACTATCGTAAAGAAATGCATGCCTATTTCATTTGAGTCCTTAAATTTTCCTCTCAACTTCATCACAAGACTGTCTTCGTAGTTTATATGAGGCCACACTGTTAAGTGCTTTCTCAGATTATTTCAACTGCTTAGATGCCTTGGCAACTTAAATATAACGGTTGTACACTCCCTTTCAACTAGGGATGTCAACTGGGTCCCGTTTTATCCCGATTAAAGTCCACTAGTGGTATGATAGTTCAAAAGAGTTTTAGTTTTTTGAGGAAAATGAACTAGGGAGGTAGCAAAAACTAACTAGATGGGACTGGCGATGTCGTTTATTTGCCACTTACATCCCTAGTTTCATCTTACCATTTTAATTTCTTTTCGGCCGATGTCGCTTGAACCATTTAAATATAGTTTGCCATGCTCGGCAATAATTAGTCCGTCGTTTACCATGTAAGCTTCGTCTGGATCGTCGATAACTATCTCTTACTTATGTCCAATGAAACCTTTCAGGATGCCATTCACACTAGGACACAATGTACAACCCCGTAATCTATTTGTGGAAGAAGTCGCCATCCATGTTACCAGATGGTAGCAGTTCAGAGGCAACACCACGGAGAGCGCCTGAGCACAGATATTATAGTGCTTGAGGCTCTAATTGAGGCAGAAAGAGATGGTGTGGCTGCCATGAATGAGGTAATCTTTATCTTGAGGCTGGAAATTACGAAATTAGCGGCACACATTATGCAAGCAACCCAAGAATTGGAGGAAGTAAGAATGTTGCATTTGAAGATGGAGGAGATCCTGCTGTTTCTGCTATCTGAAGCCCAAGGTAATCCCGGTTCTTCTTTGGATACCAGTTGAAATTGTCATTAGATTATTGTACTTGCATGTTGTGTCATGTCTCTGAATGGATTATGTTGCAAGACCCCCTATGTTGTCCATGTGTTGTAATGATCCGAATTTTTAGGCGAGGTAATCCTCAGTACTTGTATGATTGACATAAGGTGAACTGTTTTTCGTGTGAGCATATCGTATTGGATGAAATAATTGTTTGAATCAGAGTGTGTCCAACCCTCATCAATTCGAAGATCACGGCATTTCTAAATCATAATCATATATAAAGGTGGAATAAATCTTTGTTGTGGTTTTGAAGAAATAAATAACAAAACGTATAATTGTCTGTGGATATTCGTAATGGAATACAAATTGGATTTGAATTTAGTTTGCCAGGTCCCAGGGCAAACGTGAATGCTAATTCTCCCAAGTTTTGAACGAAGCGGCTAAACACCCACTATAATTTGTGGGCTGCCCGAAGCAAGTGTTTGTGAGATGGAAATTACTGTCTACCCTCGACACTTGACATCCTTATCGACCGGATTTACACTGCTGTCGATAGGGGTAGACTAGTAACTTCAACCAGACGTGACACGACGGCCTCTGAGCCCATTCAGACACGGTGGGCGCCAAACGTGGGCGGCAAAACACATTTGATTCAAGCTCTTCTGAAAGACATGTGTCTCCTCCTCCATTTCCCCATTCATACATGTCTTTAAATAGGGGCAGATCTGTAACTTCCATCCCCGTTAATAAACACTCCTCGTCCGAAATCGATGTAGGCTAATATTTTAAATAGGGGCAGATCTGTAACTTCCATCAGACGTGACACAACCGCCCTACTTGTCAGCCCCGTTCATACACCGTGGGCGCCAAAACACCCTCTCCTCGCCCGAAATAGTTACCGGCAAATATTTGGGAGATGCAAGATTACCGTCCTATCCCCAACCGACACGATTTCCCGAAATTTTAAACGGGGGATAAGTTCGTAACTTTCCCGCATTTTAGAGAAGCGCGTACCAAAGTTTGAGATCCCCCCTCCCCTCCATTTCCCCATTCATACACCGTCGGCGGCACGACAACCTCCGCACTGCGGCCAGCCTCCTCCGTCCGCCACCCCATCCTCCACCTTGCCGGAGCCGCTACCCCTACCCCGTCGTCCACTGCAAGAGATGGACGTCTCTCATCCACGGCGCTGGACCAGGATCCTTTCATCGCCTCCTCTCGCTTCATCGGCGCCGTCGTCCACCTTGCCGTTGCCGCTCCTACGACCGTCTCGTCCACGGCAACAGGATATATCCCCCGACCTGGCCGTCTGCCGTCTAAAGACTTCTTCCCCGCCGCCGACAGCCATCGCACCCGCATCACCCTCAACGTATCAGCATAGGCCTACACAGCGTCGCAAGAGAGGTGGTACTCTTCCATATGTGCTTAAGTTATTGATCTCACCCGGAAAATAGATCGTAATTTGTTTCTTTGTACTTTTCTTGTCCGTACCAAATCGTAGTGGCTAGTTGAAAGCAAACATTGGTTGCGAAGTAGCTTTGTCCGGTTTGCACCTTCAGATCCGCCATGGCACGGGCACTATACTCGTAAAGCTTATGGTTTCCCCCCTTTATATTCACTACCATCATCATAGGTGCTTCGTGTCGTGCTAGCACTGCTCCTCAAGACCTCAACCCAAAGCTTACGTGTTGAAATACGAATCTGATATGATGCTCATATCACTAAAATAGAGAACGCGTTTAATTGGTCACCTAATGTTCCTATATTCATTTCGAAAAGCATGTGCGCCACCCAATCGGTCCAGCTAGTTCCACTTTCCTGATTTTTCTCTTGATGCTTAGGGTTTTCCCTTTATCTACTCTACTATGATCTGCGTAGGTGCTTTCTCGTCGTACTAGCATTACTCCACCCTTCAAGCTAAACAACACAACACTCGAATTCGAAAGCTTAGTTGTTCAAATATGATTGTGATATGGTACTGATATTAGTTAACCGACACATTTAATTGGTTAGCTAAAGGTCCCACTTGAGTTTCCAAATGCATGTCGCGACATATAGAGAGACAACATAATTGCATTTCTTTGTCACTTGTTGACCATACTTTCTTGTCCATGCCAAATCTTAGTTGTTATTTCAAAGCAAACATCAGTTGCTAACTACCCTTTGCGCGGTTTGCAACTTCAGATCTGCCATCTAACTACCACGGTCAACACTGTACTCATCATGCTTATGTTTTCCCCATTTTATGATGACCACAATTAGCTACGTGGTTCGTGTCGTAATAGCACTGCTCCACCCATCGAGCTAAACAAGCTTAGTTGTACAAATTCATATCAGATATTATTGTTGATATTTATAAAACTGAGAGATGTTTAATTGGTGAGCTAAATGTTCCTACTTTAGTTTCGAAATGCATGTGAGCCACATATGGAGAAACCGGAAAGAATAGTATTTCTCTGTGCGCTCTGGTTCATCATGGGTGGCCAACCGACATTGAATTGTAAGACTTGTAATATCTTCAATCTGCTTGCTCTTCTGCTCTTCTTTAAGATGATACTCTTTTCTTACGATTCATTTGGTCGGTTGAGTTGTTCTCCTTAGTATATTTTGAATCATCGGTCAGGTCAACTTGTTCTTCTTTACTATATGTTGAAGCTATCATCTGCGAAGTGTCATCACTTCTGGAGCTCTCGTATTTTGAGTAGTAGGCCACATTATATTAATGCACACAACAAATTACAGCATGCATGACATCTTTTAAAAGAATTGCAGAGATAGAACAAAGGGGTTTACAGGAGGCGATTGGATTAGAATCACTACGCATTACAAAGAAAATCTCACTTGTTTTTATGTTTTCATGCATGTCGATATTGAACATTATCAAAATGAATATGAGAATGGGCGACGAGAGGAATATTATGGAACGATCCACCGGCTAACAAACTTGGCATGGTGGAGGATGGCCTATCTTATTCACCCATCAAGGTGCTTGCTCTAACTTTGCAAAGTTGTATTGGTCGCACATATTTTGCATCCGACCTCTTGCATTACTTCTACTTTGTTACACCATCTGCTTAGTTTAAGCATCATATATGATTATATGCCATACCTATCCATTTTCTGTACCTATTCCATGTGTCGTCACACTATGTTTTTCCAGTCAAATGTTGTTATTTCATAATAGATGTTCAAAAGGAAGAGGGTGAGTGCAGATCCTCAAGGAGTACAAACTAGGTATTTGGAAAAGGTAGTGATACTGTTAAATTAGATAGATCGGCAGCCACGTAAAACACAGGCCCAACTGTACCACACTTTACCCCTACTCCAAAGGGCCAAACCCCTATTAGAACTGGGAGCCCAAAGGTCGTAATCATCTATGATATCAATTCAAAATTTGAACTCCTAAATTTCTGCTTGTGCCTTGCCTTCTCTCTTGTATGAAAACTAATTTCAGATGAATCTCCTTGCTCAAAGGATCATACGATCTCAAAACAATAATGGGCTCTGCATTGCTCTTGTCAGTGCCTCTCTCCTTTTGCCTTGTAATGTTGTACTTAATTAATTGCTATTTGATTATGTATCATCACCGCACTTTTGAGCTTTATTATCCTCTATTTCTTCCAATATTATTTGATCTATATTTACTCTTTGCAAAATGTAGAATAATGGCAACGCTTATAAAGAATTTTCTTTGGGGAATTTATTGAATTATCCTTCCATCAACAAGGAGAAGGGCTTTGTCCAGCCCGTGTTAACATGTAATGTAAGTTCATCCTTCTCAAGCCTTCAAACTTTGTTCTAGTATAGCATCATTTCCTCCACTGCTGTTTGCTTTGCTGTTTACATCTGATTGGATTTTTGCAACAACTACCAGTTTCAAATTGTAGTTGTAAAAACATGTTCCTTATGCAGAACAGATCCATTTATTTGCTTATATAATTGTGAAACCTGTTACGTGTCTCCTTCTTTCTCTTTCAGAGTCGTATCTCTTACGCCAGGCATAACTTTAGGGAAGATAGTGAGCCAAACCATCTTGAGGACAGCGAGATGACCCCAAGGTCCTGTATGAAGACAGTGAGTTGAAGCTACTCACCAGCAGGTGTGAGAAAACCTCTGCGATCATGCCTCAATCGATTCGACTTCTTTAGTCTCAACTTAAAGCGGAAAGGCTTGCTTCATTTCGGCTCCGACTTGAAGTCAAAGATGCAATGAAGATGTCGAGGAGAGGACTGCCGTCGCACCATCATGCCTTAAATCTAGTGTTGATGTATCTATCGTTGACACAACCGAGGTCTACTCGGCTTCTTCACCGCTTATGGGCCCGAGCTTGCTGTGCCTAGTGCCTTCTGAAGTGCTCTCAGTTTTGTATATTCTTTTGTCGGCACGTTTATTTGCACTGGTGGCGAACTTTGATGCCGAGTGGATGTAATATGTGATAGCCGTGATAGCCTAGCGTAAGTTGCTTGATTATTTATTTCCTTGTTGTCTTGTTTATTTGTTTGCTTGTAGTCATTGCAGTTCTTTTTCCGCTGTTTGCTAGTGGCTGCAATAACCTATTTTTTAAAACTAGGCTACAATAACCATGGGCTAATATTTACTGTAGTGACACTGGGCCTCCTACGGGCCATAGAAACAGTGGGCCTTCTACGGGCCGTAGAAACAATGGGCCTTCTATGGGCCATAGAAACAATGGGCCTTCTACGGGCCGTATCATCAATGGGCCTTATCTGAGGCGTTATGATAACATGGGCCAATAATAGGCCGCATTATGGCCGTAAACGGGCTAGAGTTGGAATCGTCCGTTCATGGGCCGACCATAACGGACCATCGTTAATAGGCCGTATTTCATGACGCTATGAAAATGGCCCAACATATTAACGGACCACAAACGGGCCGACTGTAACCACGGGCTGAATTTGGCCCACATGCAGAAAATGACAGTAACGGGCCGTAAGTAAACGGATGCTGGAAATGAGCCCAAGAATAAATGGACTCCGAGAAGGCCGAAAGATAACATGGGCTGGAACGCCCATTAGCGGTATAACGGGCCGTTAATGGGTATAAAGTGATACACTGTTCATTACGGGCCAGTTTCACCACGAGCCGTTAATGGGTGTTAAGTGATACATTGTTCATTACGGGCCAGTTTCACCACGGGCCGTTAATAGGCCAAGAGTTACATAGGGCCTCATATGGGCCGAAAGACGTCATGGGCCATACATGGGCCAGAAGTGAAAACGGACTGGAATCATATTGGGTGGCCCAGATGACGCTACTGGGCCTAATTCGGATAGGGCGTAACGGGCCTTGGGTTAGCGGGCTGTAAATGGGCTATATGTGAACGAGCCATTAACAGGCTTTCCATGGGCCGCCCGCCACCTTTTGACCAAGTCAAACGGGCGGCCTTTTCACGTGAATGAGCCTCTGTTGGGCGTGCCATGTGTCGACGTATCATAGGCGCCTTGGGTCCAATGAGTGGATGACATCTGTCCCAACGATGAGCCAACACGTGTTTCCTCCAGCCAATGATGATTTTACACGTGGAAAATCCCTATTGGTCGGGGTTGTTAATGGGTTATCGGATCCAAAACCCAACCCGATAGCTTAACGGCGTTTCGTTACGGTGGATGCCACGTGTCGGTCACCCTTGACGAAAGCACTTCTGTGACGCGGGATTATCGTCATGGAAGTGGACACTTCCATGATGATAATTTTGGTAATGTCATGGAACACTTCTATGACAGCACATGTATGACTATCTTGATTCTGTCATAAAATTGTCATGGATGTACATGCATGACAAAAAACGCGACCTACTGTGACAAACACGTATCATCACGGAAGTGTATTTTTTTGTAGTGAATAAAGTTGTTATTTTATATTTCCTTATTCATGATAAATGTTTATTATTCATGCTAGAATTGTATTGAACGGAAACCTAAATACATGTGTGAATACATAGACAAACACTGTGTCCCTAGTGAGCCTCAACTTGACTAGCTCGTTGATCAAAGATGGTTAAGGTTTCCTGACCATGGACATTAGTTGTCATTTGATAACGGGATCACATCATTAGGAGAATGATGAGATGGACAAGACCATTCCGTTAGCTTAGCATATTGATCGTTCAGTTTTATTGCTATTGCTTTCTTCATGTCAAATACAAATTCCTTCGACTATGAGATTATGCAACTCCCGGATACCGGAGGAATGCCTTGTGCGCTATCAAACGCCACAACATAACTGGGTGATTATAAAGATGCTCTATAGGTATCTCCGAAGGTGTTTGTTGAGTTGGCATAGATCAAGATTATGATTTGTCACTCCGAGTATTAGAGAGGTATCTCTGGGCCCTCTCGGTAATATACCTTATAAGTTTGCAAGCAAACGACTAAGGAGTTGGTCACGAGGTGATGTATTACGGAACGAGTAAAGAGACTTGCCAGTAACGAGATTAAACTACGTATGAAGATACCAACGATCGAATCTCAGGCAAGTAACATACCAATGGACAAAGGGAATTACGTATGTTGTCATAACGGTTCGACCTATAAAGATTTTTGTAGAATTTATAGGAGCCAATATGAGAATCTAGGTTCCGCTATTGGTTATTGACCGGAGAGGTGTCTCGGTCATGTCTACATAGTTCTCGAACCTGTAGGGTCCGCACGCTTAACGTTCGATGATGATATTGTATTATATGAGTTATGTGATTTGGTGACTGAATGTTGTTTGGAGTCCCGGATGAGATCACAGACATGATGAGGAGTATCAAAATGGTCGAGAGGTATATATTGATATGTAGGACGATAGTATTCGCATACCAAAAGTGTTCCGGAGTGTATCGAGTCTTTATCGGAGTACCGGAGGGGTTACCGGAATCCCCGGGGGAAATATATGGGCCATATGGGCCATGAGAGGGGAGCACACCAGCCCACAAGGGGTGGCGCCCCCCCTATGGTAGGAGGCCGAATTGGGAGAAGGAAAAAGGGGGCTCTCCCCCCCTTTCCTTTCTCTCTTCCTCTTCCCTTTCTTCTCCGGTGAAAAAAGGCAGGGGGCACTGTCGATGTCAAAACCGGCGGATCTTAGGTAGGGGATCCTGAACTGTGCGTCTAAGGCGGATGGTAACAGGAGATGGGGGACATGATGTTTACCCAGGTTCGGGCCCTCTCGATGGAGGTAATACCCTACTTCCTGCTTGATTGATCTTGATGATATGAGTATTACAAGAGTTGATCTACCACGAGATCGTAGAGGCTAAACCCTAGAAGCTAGCCTATGGTATGATTGTTGTTGTCCTACGGACTAAACCCTCCGGTTTATATAGACATTGGAGGGGGCTAGGGTTACACAGTCGCCACAAGGAGGAGATCTACATATCCGTATTGCCAAGCTTGCCTTCCACGCCAAGGAGAGTCCCATCCGGACACGGGAATGAAGTCTTCAATCTTGTATCTTCATAGTCCAACAGTCCGGCTAAAGTATATAGTCCGCTGTCCGAGGATTCCCTAATCTAGGACTCCCTCAAGAGCCCTGAACCGGGCTTCAATGACGATGAGTCCGTGGCAGATTGTCTTCGGCATTGCAAGGCGTGTTCCTCCTCCGAATATTCCATAGAAGATTTTGAACACAAGGATAGTGTCCGGCTCTGCAAAACAAATTCCACATACCACCATCGAGAGAATAATATTTCCACAAATCTAATCTGCTGACAGCTTTTCTTAACGTGACGTTCTGCCGTGGTCGAGTCATGACGAACCGTTTTTCCGAGCCTGCCACTGCACGTGTCGCGAGGCGGTTTTGTTGGCACGCCTTGTCGGGCGTAGATCGTGTCCCTCTTTTCACGGGATTCTCATCAATACGGGTGTGGGTAACCCAACTGCGCCATCAATTACGGCGCTTGGGGAATAAGCGGTTTTACCAGGCAAATGGGGAGGCGCAGAATCCCTGCTGCCTTTATAAGGGGATAAGGACTCCCATTCGCACCCACGCTTTCTTCTTCCCGATCCATTCCCCTCCGCCCGAGCTCCAGCGCCCAAGCGTTCATCTTCTCTGCCCACAAAGGCCTTCCGAAAATGTCCGGATCCGGAGCAGGAGGCAAATGGATGGCCTCTACCGTCTGGGAGAAGGATATCAAAAAGCTTCGGGAGGCCGGGTATCTGGCCAAGAAAATCAGCCATCGTCTCTCGACGGCGGGACAGATCATCCCTACTCCGGAACCCCACGAGAGGGTAGTATTCCTCCCTCACTTTGTCCACGGGCTAGGGTTTCCCCTCCACCCGTTCATTCGCGGCATCATGTATTACTATGGGATCGATCTTCACGATCTGTCCCCTAATTCCTTCCTCAACATCTCGACATTCATTGTCGTGTGCGAGGCTTTTCTCCGCATCTCGCCACATTTCGGCTTATGGCTGAAGATTTTTAATGTGAAGCCCAAGGTAGTGGGTGGCGAGCACGCCGAGTGCGGGGGCGCTATGGTGAGCAAGATGCCCAACGTTACATGGCCAACAGGCACTGAGGGAGTCCCGGACTAGGGGGTGTCCGGATAGCCGGACTATCGTCACGGCCGGACTCCAAGATTGTGAAGATAAAAGATTGAAAACTTCGTCCCGTGTCCGGATGGGACTTTCCTTGGCGTGGAAGGCAAGCTTGGCGATACGGATATGTAGATCTCCTACCATTGTAACCGACTCTGTGTAACCCTAACCTATCCGGTGTCTATATAAACCGGAGGGTTTTAGTCCAGAGGACAAACAACAATCATACCATAGGCTAGCTTCTAGGGTTTAGCCTCTTTGATCTCGTGGTAGATCTACTCTTGTACTACCCATATCATCAATATTAATCGAGCAGGAGTAGGGTATTACCTCCATCGAGAGGGCCCGAACCTGGGTAAACACATCGTGTCCCTTGTCTCGTGTTACCATCCGCCTAGACGCGCAGTTCGGGACCCCCTACCCGAGATCTGCCGGTTTTGACACCGACATTGGTGCTTTCATTGCGAGTTCCTCTATGTCGTCCCTTTAGGCCCGATGGCTCCTTCGATCATCAACAACGACGCGGTCCAGTGGTGAGACTTTTCTCCCGGACAGATCTTCAGATTCGGCGGCTTTGCATCATGGCCAATTCGCTTGGCCATCTAGAGCAGATCGAAAGCTACGCCCCTGGCCATCAGGTCAGATTTGGAAGTTTGGATTATACGGCCGATATCCGCGGAGACTTGATCTTCGACGGATTCGAGTCGCAGCCAAGCGTGTCGCACTGTCTCGATGGGCATGATCTAGCTCTGCAGCCGAACAGTGCCCTGGAGTCCGCACCAGCATCCGCTCCGACCCTTAATCCGGAGCCGGATTCCCCAATCGAGGACGACTGGTTGGACACCGCCTCGGGGGCTACAATCTCTACGTCGATTGAGCCGAACTCCATCCCTGTCCTTTGCAAAGACCTCGACTCCAGGATGCCGGACTCCTTTCCGGACTCCGAACCCTCCATACCGCCAATCGATTCCGATTAGGCGCCGTCATGGAGTTAACGTCATGACATCTTTCAGCACTCGCCTTTGGCGACATCCTGAATTCACTAAAGTCTCTCTCTTTATCCGGAGAGCCCTGGCCGCACTACGGTCAGAAGGTTAAAAGCGGACGACGAAGAAATTCAACGCCCACCCACCACCCACTTTCAGAGCTAATCGCCGAAAGCTTACACGACGTGCTCGATTTCGACTCAAGACATCGACGGTATGGACGACGATGTAGGAGACAACAATGAACCAAAGCACCTATAGGATGCTGGACAACCACCTCATCTCATGATGTATACATGGTGGATACACCCAAAGGAAATGAAGACGAGGAAAAGCGGGACGCCACGAAGGATAAATCCTCGGCAGTCAAAACGGCAACGTAAACGCCCGAACAAAATCCCGCCTCAACAAAGACCCAGCCATAGAGCAGGTGAACCGTGAACGACGAACAAGCTATCGAGCAATCGTCCGAACAAGACAACTTGGATAAACAATCTGTCCACGGCGAAGACAACAGTCTGGATGATCTCACGCCGGACAAACTATTGGAGCAAAATGACCTCCAGAAAAGGCTCGTCGCCATCGCGTAGCCTGAAAAAAGCGAAGCGGAAGCTCAAAACAGCGGAAGATGCACTCAGGATCGATGGAGCAAAGTATTCAGCACTTGAGACAAGTACGGGCGACAAATGCCGAACTAAGAGCTACCCGAAAAGAAAGCTACTGCCCGAATTCGACGAGGAGGCCTTAGAGCGCCCACAACTAAAAAGTAAGAAGGCCACCCGGTCGGATGGACGACCCCACGACAAAAAGAGAGCGGCGAATGGCGCCGCACACAAGCCAATATGCTATCCGCATAAGGATTCACATCAAAAGGATGGCCCGATTAGGTCCATCTATGGGCCAAGAAAGCAGGCTCGTCAAAGCAATGCAACACGCCAAAATTCCAAAGATCACGGCACACCCAAATATAGGGGCGCCACACACCCCCTATGTTTCACCGATGAGGTGCTGGATCATGAATTTCCAGCGGGATTCACCCGTAAACATAGAGGCATACGACGGAACAACAGACCCTGGAGTCTGGATCAAGGATTATATCCTCCACATACACATGGCCAGAGGAGATGATCTCCACGCCATAAAATACTTACCCCTTAAACTCAAAGGACCAGCTCGGCATTGGCTTAAAAGCCTCCCCGAAAATACCATTGGAAGCTGGGAAGAGCTCGAGGATGCGTTTCGGGCAAATTTTCGGGGACCTATGTCCGCCCTCCGGATCTGCAGACGATCTAAGTCACATAACTCAACAGCCCGGAGAGTCAGCCCGAAATTCGGAACAGGTTCCTTACTAAAAAGAACCAAATAGTCGACTGTCCGGACGCCGAAGCCTTAGCAGCTTTCAAACACAACGTCCGAGACGAATGGGTCGCCAGACACCTCGGCCAAGAAAAACGAAGAACAATGGCTGCATTAACAAGCCTCATGACCCACTTTTGCGCGGGAGAGGACAGCTGGCCAGCAAGATGCAGTACCAGCGACCCAAGTACATCCGAAGTCAGGGATGGAAACGGGAAACCACGGTGCAACAAGGACCAACGCCGGATTAAAGGGAACTGTCCAACGAGCGCGGCGGTCAACGCCGGATTCAAAAGCTCAAGGTAGAACAACAAAAAACTGCCCCTTAAGGACAATAGCGATGATCTATCCAACTTCAACAAAATCTTGGACAAGATATGTCAAATCCACAGTACTACTGGGAGGCCTGCTAACCATACCCATAGAAATTGTTGGGTCTTCAAACAGTCCCAGATCGAACGCCGAACACAAGGGGCTCGACACACCAAGTGAAGATGATGACGAGCACCACAAGCAGAGCCCGGAAAACAAAAGACTTTCCCACAAGAGGTTAAAACAAGAAACTCACTTCACGTGATCAAAGGGAAAAATAGAGCGCCCACTAAAAGGCGCGCCGCACACCGGGTTTTCAAAACCAATCACCTTCGACCATCGTGACTATTCCGAAAATATTCTAACGCAGGATGGACTGCCTTAGTATTGGATCCTATAATCGACGGATTCCAATTTACACAAGTCCTCATGGATGGCGGCGGTGACATAAACCTGATATATCGTGACACAATCCGCAGGATGGGGATAAACCCAACCAAAATTCGCCGTAGCAACACCTCCTTTAAAGGAGTAATGCCAGGCCCATATGCCCATTGTACGGGCTCCATACTGCTAGAAGCTATGTTCGGTTCATTCGACAACTTCCGTCGCGAAAGGTTAATCTTCCATGTCGCCCCGTTTAAAAGTAGCTATCAAGCACTATTGGGACGCGAAGCTTTCGCCCGCTTTAACGCAATACCGCATTACGCATCTCTAACACTTAAAATGCCCGGTCCACGCGGCATCATCTCATTAAAAGGAAGTATTAAGTGTTACTCGAGCACGGAAGAACGGGAGACTGCCTTGACAGCCCCACACCTATCTGGCTCCGCTAGGCAAAGAACCTGAATTGGTAATTCAAACCCCGGACACGGTTAGACGAAGTCCGCGCCTTACTAGCGGCATACCCCATTCAAGGGGCTGCATGCATATATCATAAGAGACACTAAAGCTCAATTTTATTCACTTCTTTGATTCGTACTGCTTATTTAATGTACAAGACATCTTTTGCACGATCCTTTTCTTTAAAACTAAGTTCCTCTCTTTACGGACAAACAACGTGCTACACCCGGCCCGTGATACGGCACAACGGAGACACAGCGCAGACGCAAGAGGGACCCATTGCAGGGATTCTTTTCAGATTAAGACCCTGCGTAAACCTTTTTTATCTCTTGTTGATATACATCCCCGGTTCCTTACTATAACGGAGGAGGAGGCTGGCGTTTTGGCATTGTCCGCACTGCAGAATTTTTTATGCGTGCACTGACACCAGGGGCTTAGGGCATTATTCTGCCCATTTTCATAAAGACCGAATACCTTAGGGAGTATTCGGCGTCTCAAGTTAGGCCTTATATGCATCAGCTCCGAATCATGTCTTTGGTCAAATGTTGGGTTGCCCGGCTCCTGTGTTTTGCTGCCTTACGTTCCGTTTTCACGGCTAACGCGGCACTGTGGAGAACTATCGCGACAGCCCTTGCTCACCAAGCGAGCACCTCGAGAGAAAGCCGAAAACCGATCGTCATGATATAGCGAGACCGGTCAACCACTCGATGACTCATCGAATGTTTAGGATTCCTCCGCATTAACGAAGGACCGGTTTTCGGTCGTGCACACACGCACTTCGAATTCGGGAGAGTGCGGTGCCCCGTGGGCTATATAGTAGCCCCACCCTCGAACTCCTATGGCTAAGTGAAAGTGATAAAGCATTATAGTCCGGTTGCTGGTTTGCTACGCTATCACCTCCTTAACAGGACCAAGACGTTGTATTATGTGTTAAAAAGCGCTTTCTTTGCAAACACCCCCGCACTTTGTGCGTGGGGGCTGAAGCCAAGGACTGCCATCTTTCAGGTTATATACACATATACATAAACGGCCGCACATGGAGTAGTTTACTACTTGAGCGCACAAGTATAAAAAGCTCTTATATTATATTAAAACATTGTTTTCACAAATCATACATGTCATTTAAACATAATATCCTTCGAGCACTGCGTCTCTATTAAACGAGCGCCCAGCAGGACTTCTTCAAAGTAGTGCTCGGCGGTACTAAACTTCGTCCGAAGTCTTGGGATGCAACGTCGGTGACCTTCATCTCTGCCCAGTATGTCTTGACACGGGCGAGCCATCCGCTCCCTCAATACACGCCGATCGCTTTATTGCGTCAATACGCGGTACCGCACCAAGGAACTGCTGCACTAAACCAAAATAACTCTTCGACTGGGGTCCGCCCGGCCACAAATGAGTCATGACATGCTTCATGGCAAGTCCGGATAGTCGATTCAGCTCGCCCATTCGCCAACCGATCGGTCAACGGAAGAAGACGCTCCGGACTATGGAATTGCGACCAATATAGCTCTTCCCTTCGTGCCCTTCTCGCCTCGGAAGTGCTCAACCGCGTCTGCAGCGCTCGCTGCTAAGTCCAGATAAGCATCTCCCGAACTCCACAACTTGTCCAATTGAGCATACTTTGGATCTGTATATTTCCTCCGCAGCAGAAACGGTTTTCCAGCCGTAATTGCCCCGGCCTGACTCAACTCCTCCTTGGCAGCTCTCAAGGCCGAATGGGCATTCTTGGATTCGGCGGCGGCCTTTTTCAGGCCCTCTTGCTCCGCTTGGCGTTCTTTTTCAAGAACCTCGCAACGGTCGGCAGTATCCTTCAATTTTCTTGCCATTTCGGCCATTTCCTCTTTGCTTCGGCAGTGAGCAGCCCGTTCGGCTTCTAGCTCTTTGGCCGCCCTTAAAGCAGCCACATTACTATTTCTGGCTTGCTCTTTCGCTCGGGCGAGTTCCGCCCGTAGCTCTTCCACAGCAGCGGCACCATCTGCATTTAGCATACAAATAGTAAGACATGGGCGTCAAGCTCCCGTACTAGGTGTTCGCGTAGCATTCGCATACCTTGTGACTCGTCAAACTGTTTATTGACCAGTGCGATGTCCGCATCCACCTCGTCAAGTTGCCGCTTTAGTTCGGCATATTCATCAGTCCGGCTGGCCACCGGACGTCCCGCCACCTGTTTAGGAGCGGCGATATGTTATAACTGAGAATTCGATCCTCGGCACGTTGTCAATTTTGACAACATACCGAGTCTCAAGGGCTACTATCTATACAGGCGCATTTTATATGCATAACTCTTAACGTACATCATATTTATGCGTACCTCAAACCCCGTCAAGAAGCTTCGACGACTTCATGCAATCCGCTCTTCGCGGATGCAATTCTTTCAATCACCGTACCCATTAGAGCACGGTGATCTTCTGAGATAGCCGCTCGCCCGAGCAGATCCTTCAGCTCCTCCGACCGCACACCACTTGGCGCCAGACCTTCCGGCCCCGCCGGACTTGGGGCCTCCGCGACGACACCTCAGGGTCGTCCGCTTCACAGGAGGGTGCGACAGGTGGAGGTGTTTCGCTCTCCATCATCTCCGGAAGAAGATCCCCCGAAGACGAGCTCTACTGAGAAGGGCTGAGGTCCGAACTACAAGGTACAATTTCGGTTATCTTCATAAATAAATACAAGGATGTTTCTTATTTACAAGACCCCTTCTTTTTACTTACGGCTCATTTGGAGGGCTGATCCCCTTGGGGAAATAGTGCGGCTGGGTTACTTCCCGGGCCGGACTCTCTGACGAAGATTCCTTTCCCCTCTTTGAGGCCTTGACCCCTGGATCTTCTGAAGCGGTCCTCTTCTCTCCTCGAAGGATGGGACTTTTAATCCCTCCTTCCTTGATAGCCTCCTTCGTAGAGGTAGTTGCTTCCCTGCTGCCCCCTTCGCCTTCTTCAAAAGGCGCGACCTTCAACATCTTGGTCAGCATGGGATCCGGCGTGGTCTCAGGGAGGGGAGCCGGACACCTTATTAACTTTGCCTTGGCAATCAACTCCTGTTCGAAGAAACGGCTCCTTTAAAGGGCATATATATATGATAAATGAATGAACAGCTTGTCCGGTTACATGACTACTTACTTGAGTATCTGGGCGATTGTAGCTTAGTCCTGCGTCCTCAGTCAGGTCCGGACACTTCTCGTGTGATCCGAAGAACAGTTTATACATCTCCACGGGCGTCGTGCCCATAAAATTTTGGAGAGCTCGTGGTCCCTCCGGATTGAATTCCCACAGGCGAAGGGGGCGACGTTTGCAGGGCTGAAGGCGCTGGATTAACATAACCTGTGCCACTGCAATCAGATTAATCTCCCTTTCTTGGAGGTCTCGAATACGGCCCTGCAGCAAAGGAACGTCCTTGGATGGCCCCCAGTCGAGCCCCTTGTTAGCCCATGACGCCAGCCGTTGTGGTGGACCTGAGCGAAAAGCGGGGATCGCCGCCCATTTGGTGCCCCGGGGAGCGGTGACATAAAACCACTCCCGTTGCCACAAACTAAGCTCCTCTTGAAAAGAGCCCTCGGGCCATGGAGCATCAGCACATTTGCTTATGATTGCCCATCCGCACTCTGCTTGTTGCCCCCTGATCATCCTTGGCTCCACCCTGAAGGTCTTGAGCCACGATCCAAAGTGGGGGGTAATATGGAGGAAGGCCTCACATACGACAATGAATGACGCGATATGGAGGATGGACTCCGGATTCAAGTCATGGAAATCCAGCCCATAATAAAACATGAGCCCCCGCACAAAGGGATCCGTCGGGAAGCCTAAATCCCGAAGGAAGTGAGACACGAACACCATGTTCTCGCCGGGCTCAGAGTGGGAATGACCTGCCTCGAGCGGGTAGCCTATGCGAGATCTCGCCGGTTAGATACCTGGCGTCTCGCAGCTTTAGCACGTCTTCTTCTGTGACGGATGAAGACATCCATCGGCCGTGCTGGTCGGAGCCGGACATCATCGAAGGTCCGGAGTGCCTAAATCTGAAGCTTTGGGTGTTGGAACTCGAAGCGTGAGGCGAACTCGATGGAGGGTGTAAAACGAAGAGGGCCTTGGTCTCATTATAAAGAGGTTGAATACCAAGAGCCCACCCCGTGGTCGATTAGGACTCGCCTTTGATAGAGGAGGCATGCCAACGGGCACGGTTGGGTTACCCACGTCCGTATTGATGGGAATCCCGGAATAAGGGGGCACGATCTATGCTTTGATAAGGAGTGCCAGGAAACCGCCTCGCTAAACGCCGCTAAGGTGAAACGGTAAAACGATTCATATAAAGGCCCGGCCGTGGTGTGATGTCACGCCGCGGAATACGTCAGCAGATCTGTGCAAAAATTATTCTCTCTACGGTGTTATGTGGAACTTGTTTTGCAGAGCCGGACACTATCCTTGTGTTCAAAACCTTCTATGAAGTATCCGGAGGAGGAACCCGCCTCGCAATGCCGAAGACAATCAACGCGCCGGACTCATCGTCATTGAAGCCTGGTTCGGGCTACCGAGGGAGTCCCAGACTAGGGGTGTCCGGATAGCGGACTATCGTCACGGCGGACTCCAAGATTGTGAAGATACAAGATTGAAGACTCCGTCCCGTGTCCGGATGGGACTTTCCTTGGCGTGGAAGGCAAGCTTGGCGATACGGATATGTAGATCTCCTACCATTGTAACCGACTCATGTAACCCTAACCTATCCGGTGTCTATATAAACCGGAGGGTTTTAGTCCGTGGGACTAACAACAATCATACCATAGGCTAGCTTCTAGTGTTTAGCCTCCTTGATCTCGTGGTAGATCTACTCTTTTACTACCCATATCATCAATATTAATCGAGCAGGAGTAGGGTATTACCTCCATCGAGAGGGCCCGAACCTGGGTAAAAACATCGTGTCCCTTGTCTCCTGTTACCATCCGCCTAGACGCACAGTTCGGGACCCCCTACCCGAGATCCGCCGGTTTTGACACCGACAGGCACCTTTAACGATTCCGTCAAGGAGTGGCAACAGCAGTGGTTTTACATCACCGAGCCGCGCGGTACGGAATGGGCCGCTACTCCCGAGTTTCGATCTGGTGCCCCCCTGCGGCTTACATCCTGGGTCAAGAAAGGACTGAACTGGTCCTCGTCCAACGAATTGTCGGCACTCCAGACACACGTTAAAGATATGGGATACAAGAACATTGAACTTGTCAATGTAGTCCAGGTGATGTTAGTTCGCCGGATCCTGCCTTGTCAACACCGGACTTGCAATCTATGGTAATTCGATCCGGCCAAGCACCAAACCCTGCGAGAGCTTTTCGGCACCTCGCACAAGGACATCTGGAAGTTGCTTTTCAAGTCCAGCAAATCATGGCCGGACTCCGCCGAAGACCGCGGGTACCAACTGTCCCGCCCTGCAAGTTCACTAAGTCATCGTACTTTTTATCCGCATAACCCAAGGGAAGCGCTTAATGTGTTTTCCACAACTCTCCTAGGGATGGACGAAGAAGGCGGAGCGGATCCATTGTCCGGCCCCACTGCCCGAAGAACCGGCCGTCCCACTTCTGACGAAGATGCTGGTCCCATTGCCTTACAAGGTGCCGAAGAAGACGGCCAAGAAGGAGCCCAAAAAGACCCGGGGCGGCCTTCGTCGCCGCGGCACTTCAGACACAATATCCGAAGGCTCTAATGCCCGTTCCGCCTCCGAAGAGGACGAGGAGGAGGATGAATCCCCTGCGGGGGGAAGAAAGAAGAGCACGACCTCCGCACACTTGGAGGCCGAGTCGCCTAAGAGGGGAAAAAGCTCCTCTTCCGGAGGAGTCCTCTGCCGCCGCCGACAGCGGCCCGGCGTGGGATCCCAGGGCCCAGCCCCTGGTGAATTCGTGAGTATATTGAATATGAGTACGTTTATGTGTCCAGACTCATCATGGCATAATATTTTAACCTGAGCCATTTTTTTGGGTAGTCCGGCAAGGTCCCGTACCAAACAATCCTCATCAGAGGATTCACTGAGCTCGAATGCTATGGAGAGCGAGACGCCCCCGAAGGCCCCTTCCTTCAAACAGGTGAATACCATCGAGGCTTCGTCCCAGAGGGACCCCGACCAAGGAGGAGAGGAAAAGACCGTGAAGGCGGCGCCTGGAGGTCAAACTTCAGGGTCCAGACACATGGGGGAGAAAATTCCCATGGGAGCTGACGGCGGGGGCCATCTGGAATTCGGCTCCAAGCCGGATGCAGTTCTGGAGACCAATACGGCTCCAAAATTAGGCAGGCAGCCTCTCTCAGCTGGAGGGGACATGTCTGTTCCACCGGCAACCTCTGTCCAACCAGAGGTGTCGGATGTTGGGGAACGTAGTAATTTCAAAAAAATTCCTACGCACACGCAAGATCATGGTGATGCATAGCAACGAGAGGGGAGAGTGTTGTCCATGTACCCTCGTAGACCGAAAGCGGAAGCGTTAGCACAATGCAGTTCATGTAGTCATACGTCTTCACGATCCGACCGATCAAGTACCGAACGCACGGCACCTCCGAGTTCAGCACACGTTCAGCCCGATGACGTCCCTCGAACTCCGATCCAGCCGAGTGTTGAGGGAGAGTTTCGTCAGCACGACGGCATGGTGACGATGATGATGATGTTCTACCTACTCCCTCCCTTTTCCTTGTTGGATTAGGAGTGGAGAGGGAAAGAGAGAGAGGGGGAAAGGAAAGGGGGGGGGCGCCGCCCCCCTCCTTGTCCAATTCGGACTTGGGGGGGGGGGGGAGGGGCGCGCGGCGGCCCCTTGGCCGCCTCTCCTCTTCCACCAATTTGGCCCATGAGTCCCAATAACCTCCGGGTGGGGGGGGGGGTCCGATAACCCCCCGGTACTCCGGTATATATCCGATAACCCCCGGAACCATTCCAGTGTCTGAATATAGTCGTCCAATATATCAATCTTCATGTCTAGACCATTTCGAGACTCCTCGTCATGTACGTGATCACATCCGGGACTCCGAACAACCTTCGGTACATCAAAACTCATAAACTCATAATATAACCATCATCAAAACTTTAAGCGTGCGGACCCTACGGGTTCGAGAACAATGTAGACATGACCGAGACACGTCTCCGGTCAATAACCAATAGCGGAACCTGGATGCTCATATTGGGTCCCACATATTCTATGAAGATCTTTATCGGTCAAACCGCATAACAACGTACGTTGTTCCCTTTGTCATCGGTATGTTACTTGCCCGAGATTCGATCGTCGGTATCTCAATACCTAGTTCAATCTCGTTACCGGCAAGTCTCTTTACTCGTTCTGTAATACATCATTCTGCAACTAACTCATTAGTTGCAATGCTTGCAAAGCTTATAGTGATGTGCACTACCGAGTGGGCCCAGAGATACCTCTCCGACAAACGGAGCGAAAAATCCTAATTTCGAAAGACGCCAACCCAACAAGTACCTTTGGAGACACCTGTATTGCACCTTTATAATCACCCAGTTACGTTGTGACGTTTGGTAGCACACAAAGTGTTCCTCCGGTAAACGGGAGTTGCATAATCTCATAGTCATAGGAACATGTATAAGTCATGAAGAAAGCAATAGCAGAATACTAAACAATCGTGTGCTAAGCTAACAGAATGGGTCATGTCAATCACATCATTCTCCTAATGATGTGATCTCGTTAATGAAATGAGAACTCATGTCTATGGCTAGGAAACATAACCATCTTTGATCAACGAGCTAGTCAAGTAGAGGCATACTAGTGACACTCTGTTTGTCTATGTATTCACACAAGTATTATGTTTCCAGTTAATACAATTCTAGCATGAATAATAAACATTTATCATGAAATAAGTAAATAAATAATAACTTTATTATTGCCTCTAGGGCATATTTCCTCCAGTCTCCCATGCTTAGAGTCAATAATCTAGATCACATCGCCATGTGATTTAACATCAATAGTTCACATCACCATGTGATTAACACCCATAGTTCACATCGTCATGTGACCAACACCCAAAGGGTTTACTAGAGTCAATAATCTAGTTCACATTGCTATGTGATTAACACCCAAAGAGTACAAGGGTGTGATCATGTTTTGCTTGTGAGAGAAGTTTAGTCAACGGGTCTGCCATATTCAGATCGGTTTGTATTTTGCAAATTTCTATGTCTACAATGCTCTGCACGGAGCTACTCTAGCTAATTGCTCCCACTTTCAATATGTATCCAGATTGAGACATAGAGTCATCTGGATTAGTGTCAAAATTTGCATCGACGTAACCCTTTACGACGAACCTTTTTGTCACCTCCATAATCGAGAAACATATCCTTATTCCACTAAGGATAATTTTGACCACTGTCCAGTGATCTACTCCTAGATCACTATTGTACTCCCTTGCCAAAATCAGTGTAGGCTATACAATAGATCTGGTACATAGCATGGCATACTTTATAGAACCTATGGCTGAGGCATAGGGAATGATTTTCATTCTCTTTCTATCTTCTGCCGTGGTCGGGCTTTGAGTCTTACTCAATTTCACACCTTGTAACACAGGCAAGAACTCTTTTGTTTGACTGTTCCATTTTGAACTACTTCAAAATCCTGTCAAGGTATGTACTCATTGAAAAACTTATCAAGCGTTTTGATCCATATCTATAGATCTAGATGCTCAATATGTAAGCAGCTTCACCGAGGTCTTTCTTTGAAAAACTCTTTTCAAACACTCCTTTATGCTTTGCTAAATAATTCTACATTATTTCCGATCAACAATACGTCATTCACATATACTTATCAGAAATGTTGTAGTGCTCCCACTCACTTTCTTGTAAATACAAAGCTTCACCGCAAGTCTCAGATAAAACTATATGCTTTGATCAACTCATCAAAGCGTATATTCCAACTCCGAGATGCTTGCACCAGTCCATAGATGGATCACTGGAGCTTGCACATTTTGTTAACACATTTAGGATCGACAAAACCTTCTGGTTGCATCATATACAACTCTTCTTTAATAAATCCATTAAGGAATGCAGTTTTGTTTATCCATTTGCCAGATTTCATAAAATGTGGCAATTGCTAACATGATTCGGACAGACTTAAGCATAGATACGAGTGAGAAACTCTCATCATAGTCAACACCTTGAACTTGTCAAAAACCTTTTGCGACAATTCTAGCTTTGTAGATAGTAACACTACTATCAGTGTCCGTCTTCCTCTTGAAGATTCATTTAATCTCAATGGCTCGCCGAATATTTGGGCAAGTCAATCAAAGTCCATACTTTGTTCTCATACATGGATCCCATCTCAGATTTCATGGCCTCAAGCCATTTTGCGGAATCTGGGATCACCATCTCTTCTTTATAGTTCATAGGTTCGTCATGGTCTAGTAACATGACCTCCAGAACAGGATTACCGTACCACTCTGGTGCGGATCTCACTCTGGTTGACCTATGAGGTTCGGTAGTAACTTGATCTGAAGTTACATGATCATCATCATTAGCTTCCTCACTAATTGGTGTAGGAGTCACAGGAACAGATTTATGTGATGAACTACTTTCCAATAAGGGAGCAGGTACAATTACGTCATCAAGTTCTACTTTCCTCCCACTCACTTCTTTCGAGAGAAACTCCTTCTCTAGAAAGGATCCATTCTTAGCAACGAATATCTTGCCTTCGGATCTGTGATAGAAGGTGTACCCAACAGTAACTTTTGGGTAACCTATGAAGACGCACTTTTCCGATTTGGGTTTGAGCTTATCAGGATGAAACTTTTTCACATAAGCATCGCAACCCCAAACTTTAAGAAACCACAGCTTAGGTTTCTTGCCAAACCATAGTTCATACGGTGTCGTCTCAACGAATTAGATGGTGCCCTATTTAATGTGAATGCAACTGTCTTTACTGCATAACCCCAGAACGATAGTTGTAAATCGGTAAGAGACATCATAGATTGCACTATATCCAACAAAGTACGGTTATGACGTTCGGACACACCATTATGCTGTGGTGTTCCAGGTGGCACGAATTTGTGAAACTATTCCACACTGTTTTAATTGAAGACCAAACTCGTAACTCAAATATTTGTCTCCGCGATCAGATCGTAGAAAGTTTATTTTCTTGTCACGATGATTTTCCACTTCGCTCTGAAATTCTTTGAACTTTTCAAATGTTTCAGACTTATGTTTCATCAAGTAGATATACCCATATCTACTCAAATCATGTGTGAAGGTCAGAAAATAACGATACCCGCCGCGAGCCTCAACACTCATCGGATCGCATACATCAGTATGTATTATTTCCAATAAGCAAGTTGCTTGCTCCATTGTTCCAAAGAACGGAGTTTTAGTCATCTTGCCCATAAGGCATGGTTCGCAAGCATCAAGTGATTCATAATCAAGTGATTCCAAAATCCCATCAGCATGGAGTTTCTTCATGCGCTTTACACCAATATGACCTAAACGGCAGTGCCACAAATAAGTTGACTATCATTATTAACTTTGCATCTTTTGGCTTCAATATTATGAATATGTGTCACTACGATCAAGATCCAACAAACCATTTTCGTTGGTGTGTATGACCATAGAAGGTTTTTATTCATGTAAACATAACAACAATTGTTCTCTAACTTAAATGAATAACTGTATTGCAATAAACATGATCAAATCATATTCATTCTCAACGCAAACACCAAATAACACTTATTTAGGTTCAATACTAATCCCGAAAGTATAGGGAGTCTGCGATGATGATCATATCAATCTTGGAACCACTTCCAACACACATCATCACTTCACCCTTAACTAGTCTCTGTTTATTCTGCAACTCCCGTTTCGAGTTACTAATCTTAGCAACTGAACTAGTTTCAAATACTGAGGGGTTGCTATAAACACTAGTAAAGCACACATCAATAACATGTATATCAAATATACCTTTATTCACTTTGCCATCCTTCTTATCCGCCAAATACTTGGGGAAGTTCCGCTTCCAGTGACCAGTTCCTTGCAGTAGAAGCACTCAGTCTCAGGATTAGGTCCAGACTTGGGCTTCTTCACTTGAGCAGCAACTCGCTTGCCGTTCTTCTTGAAGTTACCCTTCTTCCCTTTGCCCTTTTCTTGAAAGTAGTGGTCTTTTCAACCATCAACACTTGATGTTTTTGTTGATTTCTACCTTCGTCGATTTCAGCATCACGAAGAGCTTGGGAATCACTTCCGTTATCCCTTGTATATTATAGTTCATCACGAAGTTCTAGTAACTTTGTGATAGTGACTAGAGAACTCTGTCAATCACTATCTTATCTGGAAGATTAACTCCCACTTGATTCAAGTGATTGTAGTACTCAGACATTCTAAGCACATGCTCACTAGCTGAGCAATTCTCCTCCATCTTGTAGGCAAAGTACTGTCAGAGGTCTCATACCTCTCGACACGGGCATGAGTATGAAATACCAATTTCAACTCTTAGAACATCTTATATGCTCTGTGGCTTTCAAAACATTTTTGAAGTCCCGGTTCTAAGACGTAAAGCATGGTGCACTAAACTATCAAGTAGTCATCATACCGAGCTTTTGTCAAAAGTTCATAACGTCTGCATTTGCTGCTGCAGTAGGTCTGTCACCTAGTGGTGCATCAAGGACATAATATTTCTGTGCAACAATGAGGTTAATCCTCAGATCACAGACCAAGTCCGCATCATTGCTACTAAGATCTTTCAACAAAGTTTTCTCTAGGAACATATCAAAATAAAGCAGGGGAGCAAAACGCGAGCTATTGATCTACAACATAGATATGCTAATACTACCAGGATTAAGTTCGTGATAAATTTAAGTTCAATTAATCATATTACTTAAGAACTCCCACTTAGATAGACATCCCTCTAATCTTCTAAGTGATCACGTGATCCATATCAACTAAACCATGTCCGATCATCACGTGAGATGGAGTAGTTTCAATGGTGAACATCACTATGTTGATCATATCTACTATATGATTCACACTCGACCTTTCGATCTCAGTGTTCCGAGGCCATATCTGTTATATGCTAGGCTCGTCAAGTTTAACCTGAGTATTCCGCGTGTGCAACTGTTTTGCACCCATTGTATTTGAACGTAGAGCCTATCACACCCGATCATCACGTGGTGTCTCAGCACGAAGAACTTTCACAACGGTGCATACTCAGGGAGAACACTTATACCTCGATAATTTAGTGAGAGATCATCTTATAATGCTACCGTTAATCAAAGCAAGATAAGATGCATTCAAGATAAACATCACATGCAATCAATCTAAGTGATATGATATGGCCATCATCATCTTGTGCTTGTGATCTCCATCTTCGAAGCACCGTCATGATCACCATCGTCACCGGGCGACACATTGATCTCCATCGTAGCATCATTGTCGTCTCGCCAACTTATGCTTCTACGACTATCGTTACCGCTTAGTGATAAAGTAAAGCATTACAAGGCGTTTGCATTGCATACAATAAAGCGACAACCATATGGCTCCTGCCAGTTGCCGATAAATCGGTTACAAAACATGATCATCTCATACAATAAAATATAGCATCATGCCTTGACCATATCACATCACAACATGCCCTGCAAAAACAAGTTAGATGTCCTCTACTTTGTTGTTGCAAGTTTTACGTGGCTGTTTGCTACGTCTCGAGCTTGCGTTGGTTTCCCCCGAAGAGGAGGGGATGATGCAGCAAAGTAACGTAAGTATTTCCCTCGGTTTTTGAGAACCAAGGTATCAATCTAGTAGGAGGCCACGCGCAAGTCCCTCGTACCTGCACAAAACGATAGCTACTCGCAACCAACGCGATTAGGGGTTGTCAATCCCTTCACGATCACTTACGAGAGTGAGGTCTGATAGAGATAATATTTTTGGTATTTTGGTATAAAGATGCAAAGTAAAAAGTAAAAGCAAAGCAAGTAAATAAAGTGATGGAGATTAATATGATGAGAATAGACCCGGGGGCCATAGGTTTCACTAGTGGCTTCTCTCAAGAGCATAGATATTCTACGGTGGGTGAACAAATTACTGTTGAGCAATTGACAGAATTGAGCATAGTTATGAGGTTATCCAGGCAATGATCATGTATATAGGCATCACGTCCATGACAGGTAGACCAAAACGATTCTGCATCTACTACTATTACTCCACTCATCGACCGCTATCCAGCATGCATCTAGGGTATTAAGTTAAAAACTGGGTAACGCCTTAAGCAAGATGACATGATGTAGAGGAATAAATTCATGCAATATGATAAATACCCCATCTTGTTATCCTGGATGGCAACAATACAATACGTGCCTTGCAACCCTTTACATCCTTTGGGTAAGGACACCGCAAGATTGAACCCAAAGCTAAGCACTTCTCCCATTGCAAGAACTACCAATCTAGTTGGCCAAACCAAACGGATAATTCGAAGAGACTTGCAAAGATAACTCAATCATACATAAAAGAATTCAGAGAAGATTCAAATCATAGATAATCTGGATCATAAACCCACAATTCAACGGTCTCACCAAACACACCGCAAAAAGAAGATTACATCGAATAGATCTCCACGAGAGAGGGGGAGAACATTGTTTTGAGATCCAAAAAGAGAGAAGAAGCCATCTAGCTACTAACTATGGACCCGAAGGTCTGAAGTAAACTACTCACACTTCATCGGAGGGGCTATGGTGATGATGTAGAAGCCCTCCATGGTGGATGCCCCTCCAGTGAGCTCGAGACAGGCCCCAAGATGGGATCTCGTGGATACAGGAAGGTACGGCGGTGGAATTAGGTTTTTGGCTCCCTTCCTGATCTGTTGGGGGTACGTAGGTATATATAGGAGGAAGGAGTACGTCGGTGGAGCGTCAGGGGGCCCACGAGGCAGGGGGGCGCGCCCAGGGGGGAGGGCGCGCCCCCCACCCTTGTGACCGCCTCTGGCAGTCCTTGGAGTAGGGTCCAAGTCTCCTGGATCACGTTCGGTGAGAAGATCACGTTCCCGAAGGTCTCATTCCGTTTGGACTCCGTTTGATATTCCGTTTAAAAAACCTTTGAAATAGGCAAAAAGCAATTACAATTTGGGCCTCCGGTTAATAGGTTAGTCCCAAAAATAATATAAAAGTGGAAAATAAAGCCCATTATAGTCCAAAACAATAGATAAAGTAGCATGGAGCAATAAAAGTTATAGATACGTTGGAGACGTATCGGGCATCCCAGCTTAATTCCTACTAGTCCTCGAGTAGGTAAATGATAAAAAGAGAATTTTTGATGCGGAGTGATACTTTGGCATAATTTCAATGTAAATCTTCTTAATTGTGATATGAATATTCAGATCCGAAATATTCAAGACAAAAGTTCATATTGACATAAAAATAATAATACTTCAAGCATACTAACAAAGCAATTATGTCTTCTCAGAATAACATGGCCAAAGAAAGTTATCCCTACAAAATCATATGGTCTGTCTATGCTCCATCTTCCCCACACAAAGTATTTAAATCATGCACAACCCCGATGACAAGCCAAGCAATTGTTTCATACTTTAACATTTTCAAAACTTTTTCAATCTTCATGCAATACATGAGCGTGAGCCATGGATATAGCACTATATGTGGAATAGAATGGTGGTTGTGGAGAAGACAAAAGAGGGAAGATAGTCTCACATCAACTAGGCGTATTAACGAGCTATGGAGATGCCCATCAATAGATATCAATGTGAGTGAGTAGGGATTGCCATGCAACGGATGCACTAGAGCTATAAGTATATGAAAGCTCAAAAGAAACTAAGTGGGTGTGCATCCAACTCGCTTGCTCACGAAGACCTAGGGCATTTTGAGGAAGCCCATCATTGGAATATACAAGCCAAGTTCTATAATGAAAAATTCCCACTAGTATATGAAAGTGACAAAATGAGAGACTCTCTATCATGAAGATCATGGTGCTACTTTGAAGCACAAGTATGGTAAAAGGATAGTAACATTGTCCCTTCTCTCTTTTTCTCTCATTTTTTTATTTGGGCCTTTTCCTCTCTTTTTTTATGGCCTCTTTTTTTATTTTTTATTTTTTATTTTTCGTCCGGAGTCTCATCCCGACTTGTGGTGGAATCATAGTCTCCATCATCCTTTTCTCACTTGGGACAATGCTCTAATAATGATGATCATCACACTTTTATTTTTCTTACAACTCAACAATTACAACTCGATACTTAGAACAAAATATGACTCTATATGAATGCCTCTGGCGGTGTACCGGATATGCAATGAAACATGAGTGACATGTATGAAAGAATTATGAAAGGTGGCTTTGCCACAAATACGATGTCAACTACATGATCATGCTAGCAATATGACAATGATGGAGCGTGTCATAATAAACGGAACGGTGGAAAGTTGCATGGCAATATATCTCGGAATGGCTATGGAAATGCCATAATAGGTAGGTATGGTGGCTGTTTTGAGGAAGTTTTATGGTGGGTGTATGATACCGGTGAAAGGTGCGCGGTATTAGAGAGGCTAGCAATAGTGGAAGGATGGAAAAAAGTGTGTATAATCCATGGACTCAACATTAGTCATAAAGAACTCATATACTTATTGCAAAAATCTAGAAGTTATCAAAGCAAAGTACTACGCGCATGCTCCTAGGGGGATAGATTGGTAGGAAAATACCATCGCTCATCCCCGACCGCCACTCATAAGGAAGACAATCAATAAATAAATCATGCTCCGAGTTCATCACATAACGGTTCACCATATGTGCATGCTACGGGAATCACAAACTTCAACACAAATATTCTTTAAATTCACAACTAATCAACTAGCATGACTCTAATATTATCACCTTCATATCTCAAAACAATTATCAAGCATCAAACTTATCTTAGTATTCAACGCACTCAAAAGAAAGTTTCACATATCTTGAATACCAAGTATATTAACATGAAGCAAATTACCATGCTATTAACGACTCTCAAAATAATCTAAGTGAAGCATGAGAGATCAAGTTTCTTTAAAACAAATCCACCACCGTGCTCTAAAAGATCTAAGTGAAGCATTAGAGCAAAAAATTTCACGCTCAAAAAGATATAAGTGAAGCACTATGAGCAAAACTATCAAGCTCAAAAGATATAAGTGAAGCACATAGAGTATTCTATCAAATTCCAAATCATGTATGGCTCTCTCAAAAGGTGTGTACAGCAAGGATGATTGTGGTAAACTAACAAGCAAAGACGCAAATAATACAAGACGCCCCAAGGTTAGGCTCTTGCCACTCCTTGTTCCATAATCCATCAAAAGAATTCACCCAAAACTTGAAAACTTCACAACACAAAACTCAATAGAAATCTCGTGAGCTCCGTTAGAGAAAGAAAACAAAAGACTACTTTCAGGTACTGTAATGAACTCATTATTTATTTATATTGGTGTTAAACCTACTGTATTCAAACTTCTCTATGGTTCATAAACTATTCTACTAACCATAGATTCATCAAAATAACCAAACAACACACGCAAAACAGAATCTGTCAAAAACAGAACAGTCTGTAGTAATCTGTAACTAACGCAAACTTCTGGAACCCAAAATATTCTACCAAAATTACACGATCTGGAAAATATTTTTATTGATCATCAGAAATTGGAATCAGTATTTTATCACGTTCTGGTGATTTTTAACAATTCGTGCACTGAGCACAAAGATTCTGGAAATTACAGCAAGATCAAATAACTATCATCCAAGAAGATCCAATAGGTCCAACTTGGTACAAACACTAACTAAAAGATAAAACCACATCTAAACAGAGGCTAGATGGATTATTTATTCCTAAACAGAACTAAAAACAAAAAACATAAAATAAAATTGGGTTGCCTCCCAACAAGCGCTATCGTTTAACGCCCCTAGCTAGGCATAAAAACAAGGATAGATCTAGGTATTTCCATCTTTGGTAGGCAATCCATAAGTGGCTCTCATGATAGATTCATATGGTAATTTTATTTTCTTTCTAGGAAAGTGTTCCATGCCCTTCTTTAAGGGAAATTGGAATCTAATATTCCCTTCCTTCATATCAATAATTGCACCAATCGTTCTAAGGAAAGGTCTACCAAGAATAATAGGACATGAAGGATTGCAATCTATATCAAGAACGATAAAATCTACGGGCACATAATTCCTATTTGCAACAATAAGAAAATCATTAATTCTCCCCATAGGCTTTTTAATAGTGGAATCCGCAAGATGCAAGTTTAGAGAGCAATCATCAAAATCACGGAAATCTAGCAAATCACACAAAGTTTTGGGAATAGTCGAGACACTAGCACCCAAATCACACAAAGCATGAAACTCATAATTTTTAATTTTAATTTTGATAGTAGGTTCCCACTCATCATGGAGTTTCCTAGGATAGAAATTTTCAACTCAAGCTTTTCTTCATAAGATTGCATTAAGGCATCAACAATGTGTTCGGTAAAAGCCTTATTTTGACTATAAGCATGAGGAGAATTTAGCACGGTTTGCAACAAGGAAATACAATCAATTAAAGAGAAATTTTCATAATTAAATTCCTTGAGATCCAATATAGTGGGTTTAGCAACATCTAGATTTCTATTTCTTTCAATCCCACTTTTGTCAATTTCATCTTCAAGATCTAAAAACTCAGAATTCTTAGAACGCCTTCTAGGTAAAGGAAGATCATATTCAGTTTCATCAAGATTCATATTGCAAATCAAAGATTTAATAGGGGACACATCAATAACTTTTAGATCTTCATCTTGATTTTCATAGGAATTAGAAGAACACACTTTAATAAAGGCATCTTTGGAAGCACGCTTCAAATGATTCTTTCTTTGCACTCATCAATGGAAATTCTCATAGCTTTGAGAGACTCATTGATATCATGCTTAGGAGGAATAGATCTAAGCTTTAAAGAATCAACATCAAGAGAAATTCTATCAACGTTCCTAGCCAAATCATCAACTTTAAGTAATTTTTCTTCAAGCAAAGCATTAAAATTCTTTTGTGAATTCATAAAATCTTTAACACTAATCTCAAATTCAGAGGGCATATTATTAAAATTTCCATAAGAGTTGTTGTAGGAATTTCCATAATTATTAGAATGATTACTAGGATAAGGCCTAGGATTAAAATTCCTCTATAATGCGTTGTTTCCAAAACTATACCTACCAACAAAATTCACATCCATAGATTCATTATTATTCTCAATCAAGGTAGACAAAGGCATATCATTAGGATCAAGAAACACTCTTAGTAAATAACTTGATAAGTTCATCCATCTTTCCACTCAAAACATTGATTTCTTCTATAGCATGCACTTTTTTATTAGTAGATCTTTCAGTATGCCATTGAGAATAATTAACCATAATATTATCTAGGAGTTTAGTAGCATCTCCTAAAGTGATATCCATAAAAGTGCCTCCTGCGGCCAAATCTAAAAGATTTCTAGAAGTAAAATTCAATCCGGCATAAATTTTTGTATAATCATCCACAAGTTCAAACCATGAGTAGGACAATTACGTATCATTAATTTCATTCTCTCCCAAGCTTGTGCAACATGTTCATGATCAAGTTGCTTAAAATTCATAATATCGTTCCTAAGAGAGATAATCTTAGCGGGAGGAAAATACTTAGAGCTAAAAGCATCTTTGCACTTGTTCCAAGAATCAATACTATTTTTAGGCAAAGATGAAAACCACGCTTTGGCACGATCTCTAAGCGAAAAAGGAAATAGCTTCAACTTAACGACATCATTATCAACATCTTTTTCTTTTGCATATCACATAAATCAACGAAGCTATTCAGATGAGTAGCGGCATCTTCACTAGGAAGGCCGGCGAATTGATCTTTCATAACAAGATTCAACAAAGCAGTATTGATTTCACAAGATTCAGTATTGGCAAGAGGAGCAATTGGAGTGCTAAGGAAATCATTATTATTGGTATTGGAAGTCACACAATTTGGTGGCATCTTGAGCCATCGCGATGAACAAGCAAACTAACACACGAGCAAACAAAAGGCAAAGGGAAAAAGAGGAGGAGATTGGGAAAGAGAGGGCGAATAAAACGGCAAGGGTGAAGTGGGGGAGAGGAAAACGAGAGGCAAATGGCAGATAATGTAATGCGAGAGATAGGGATTGTGATGGGTACTTGGTATGTTGACTTTTGCGTAGACCTCCCCAGCAACGGCGCCAGAAATCCTTCTTGCAACGTCTCGAGCTTGCGTTGGTTTTCCTCAAAGAGGAGGGGATGATGCAGCATAGTAGCATAAGTATTTCCCTCAGTTTTTGAGAACCAAGGTATCAATCCAGTAGGAGGCCACGCGCAAGTCCCTCGTACCTGCACAAAATGATAGCTACTCGCAACCAACGCGATTAGGGGTTGTCAATCCCTTCACGATCACTTACGAGAGTGAGATCTGATAGAGATAATATTTTTAGTATTTTGGTATAAAGATGCAAAGTAAAAAGTAAAAGCAAAGCAAGTAAATAAAGTGATGGAGATTATATGATGAGAATAGACCCGGGGGCCATAGGTTTCACTAGTGGCTTCTCTCAAGAGCATAGATATTCTACGGTGGGTGAACAAATTACTGTTGAGCAATTGACAGAATTGAGCATAGTTATGAGGTTATCCAGGCAATGATCATGTATATAGGCATCACGTCTGTGACAAGTAGACCGAAACGATTCTGCATCTACTACTATTACTCCACTCATCGACCGCTATCCAAAGATGCATCTAGAGTATTAAGTTAAAACAGGTAACGCCTTAAGCAAGATGACATGATGTAGAGGAATAAATTCATGCAATATGATAAATACCCCATCTTGTTATCCTCGATGGCAACAATACAATACGTGCCTTGCAACCCTTTACATCCTTTGGGTAAGGACACCGCAAGATTGAACCCAAAGCTAAGCACTTCTCCCATTGCAAGAACTACCAATCTAGTTGGCCAAACCAAACGGATAATTCGAAGAGACTTGCAAAGGTAACCAATCATACATAAAAGAATTCAGAGAAGATTCAAATATTATTCATAGATAATCTGGATCATAAACCCACAATTCATTGGTCTCAACAAACACACCGCAAAAAGAAGATTACATCGAATAGATCTCCACGAGAGAGGGGGAGAACATTGTATTGAGATCCAAAAAGAGAGAAGAAGCCATCTAGCTACTAACTATGGACCCGAAGGTCTGAAGTAAACTACTCACACTTCATCGGAGGGGCTATGGTGATGATGTAGAAGCCCTCCGTGGTGGATGCCCGCTCCGGCGGAGCTCCGGAACAGGCCCCAAGATGAGATCTCGTGGATACAGGAAGGTACGGCGGTGGAATTAGGTTTTTGGCTCCCCTTCTGATCTGTTGGGGGTACGTAGGTATATATAGGAGGAAGGAGTACGTCGGTGGAGCGTCAGGGGCCCACGAGGCGGGGCGCGCCTGTGGGGAGGCGCGCCCCCACCTCGTGATCTGCCTCTGCACTCCTTGGAGTAGGGTCCAAGTCTCTGGATCACGTTCGGTGAGAAGATCACGTTCCCAAGGTCTCATTCCGTTTGGACTCCTTTTGATATTTCGTTTCTTGAACCTTTGAAATAGGCAAAACAAGAATTCAGGTTGGGCCTCCGGTTAATAGGTTAGTCCCAAAAATAATATAAAAGTGGAAAATAAAGCCCATTATAGTCCAAAACAATAGATAAAGTAGCATGGAGCAATCAAAAATTATAGATACGTTGGAGACGTATCACTGCTACGGGCTGAGCAAGAACCGTTCTTACCTATGCATCAAAACCACAACGATAGTTTGTCAAGTTGGTGATGTTTTAACCTTCTCAAGGACTGGGCGTAGCCACACTCGGTTCAACTAAAGTTGGAGAAACTGACACCCGCCAGCCACCTTTGTGCAAAGCACGTCGGTAGAACCAGTCTCGCGTAAGCGTACGCGTAATGTCGGTCCGGGCCGCTTCATCCAACAATACCGCCGAACCAAAGTATGACATGCTGGTAAGCAGTATGACTTATATCGCCCAGAACTCACTTGTGTTCTACTTGTTCATATAACATCTACGCATAAAACTTGGCTCGGATGCCACTGTTGGGGAACGTAGTAATTTCAAAAAAATTCCTACGCACACGCAAGATCATGGTGATGCATAGCAACGAGAGGGGAGAGTGCTGTCCACGTACCCGCGTAGACCAAAAGCGGAAGCGTTAGCACAACGCGGTTGATATAGTCGTACGTCTTCACGATCCGACCGATCAAGTACCGATTGCACGACACCTCCGAGTTCAACACACGTTCAGCCCGATGACGTCCCTCGAACTCCGATCCAACCGAGTGTTGAGGGAGAGTTTCGTCAGCACGACGGCGTGGTGACGATGATGATGTTCTACCGACGCAGGGCTTCGCCTAAGCACCGCTACAGTATTATCGAGGTAGATTATGGTGGAGGGGGGCACCGCACACGGCTAAAAGATCAACATATCAATTGTTGTGTCTTTGCGGTGCCCCCTGCCCTCGTATATAAAGGAGCAAGGGGGGAGAGGCGGCTGGCCAGGAGGGGCACGCCAGGAGGAGTCCTACTCCCACCGAGAGTAGGACTCCCTCCCTTTTCCTTTTTGGATTAGGAGTGGAGAGGGAAGGAGAGAGAGGGGGAAAGGAAAGGGGGGGGCGCCGCCCCCCTCCTTGTCCAATTCAGACTTGGGCGGGGGAGAAGCACGCGGCTGCCCATTGGCCGCCTCTCCTCTTCCACCAATTGGGCCCATGAGGCCCAATAACCTCCGGGGGGTTCTGTAACCCCGGTACTCAGTATATCTCGATAAGCCCGGAACCATTCTGGTGTCCGAATATAGTCGTCCAATATATCAATCTTCATGTCTCAACCATTTCGAGACTCCTCGTCATGTCCGTGATCACATCCGGGACTCCGAACAACCTTCGGTACATAAAAACTCACAAACTCATAATATAACCGTCATGGAAACTTTAAGCGTGCGGACCCTACGGGTTCGAGAACAATGTAGACATGACCGAGACACGTCTCCGGTCAATAACAAATAGCGGAACCTGGATGCTCATATTGGCTCCCACATATTCTACGAAGATCTTTATCGGTCAAACCGCATAACATCATACGTTGTTCCCTTTGTCATCGGTATGTTACTTGCCCGAGATTCAATCGTCGGTATCTCAATACCTAGTTCAATATCGTTACCGGCAAGTCTCTTTACTCGTTCTGTAATACATCATTCTGCAACTAACTCATTAGTTGCAATGCTTGCAAGGCTTATAGTGATGTGCATTACCGAGTGGGCCCAGAGATACCTCTCCGACAATCGGAGCGACAAATCCTAATCTCGAAATACCCCAACCCAACAAGTACCTTTGGAGACACCTGTAGAGCACCTTTATAATCACTCAGTTACGTTGTGACATTTGGTAGCACACAAAGTGTTCCTCCGGTAAACGGGAGTTGCATCATCTCATAGTCATAGGAACATGTATAAGTAATGAAGAAAGCAATAGCAGAATACTAAACGATCGTGTGCTAAGCTAATGTAATGGGTCAAGTCAATCACATCATTCTCCTAATGATGTGATCCCGTTAATCAAATGACAACTCATGTCTATGGCTAGGAAACATAACCATCTTTGATCAACGAGCTAGTCAAGTAGAGGCATACTAGTGACACTCTGTTTGTCTATGTATTCACACAGGTATTATGTTTCTGGTTAATACAATTCTAGCATGAATAATAAACATTTATCATGAAAGAAGGAAATAAATAATAACTTTATTATTGCCTCTAGGGCATATTTTCTTCATCGGATGCTTTGTTGGTAGCGCTGAAGAGCGTCTCCATCATTGATGAACACTGTGCCCTTATGGGTGCGGTGAGTGAGAAGATTCAGTCTACTTAGAGTGGACTGAATGGAGCCTGTATCAGCCTTATAAAAGGTCTTGAGGTATGTTTTATGAGGTTTCGAAGAGTGTATGGTATGGATAGTAGCCCCTGATACACTGTTCGGTGAAAGAAAGAACCGGACAGAGGATCAAATTTATGTTCGCAGGAAGACTCATTGAATGACATCTATTTCTCTTACATTATAAGCAGGCGTCAGAAGCGGCTGCCGCCTCTCATCTTGGGAGATCTCCGGACTGAATCAAAACCGAGCGGGCCAAAGAAGAACTTGGCCAGTTGAAAATGCAGTTGGGAGATAAACAAGGTATGCACAAGTCTTGTTCGCATTTATTGCGAATGAATTTTCAGTATGATGAAATAGGCTTCATGATTTGCGCTAGGGATGGTGACCGAAGTCGAGGATCTTAACAAGGTTGTGGTCGAGGCCGAGAAAAAGGCAACCATAGAGCAGGCTCTTCGTGAGAAGTACGAGGCCAGGGTTATTAAAGCTAAGTAGGAGCTGCAAGACGTCATGAAGAAATGCGAGACCTTGGAGCAGAGTTTAACAGAGAAAGAATTCGAACTCATCAAGGCGCATCAGGCCACGAGCGATGCCCGGGGGGAAACCCAAAGCGCCCTGCAGGGGATCCAAGAGGCGAAGAAGATCGCGACGGGTAAGGCTTTTTCCATGTAAAGCAAATATTTGAGGAGAAAGTTATGTTTCTAATTTTGAATTCGGATTTCTCAAGGGTATTTGCCGAGCTGCCCCGCAGCATATGGGATGCCGCCCAATTCTATCGAGCCGTAGAAAGGAACACTGCGGATAAGCTCTTCTAGATGCAGTATTTGGCACCAAATTATCCGGTGCCCTTTGTCGATCAACTGAAACAGTTGATCAAACTGCATAAGGCGGCGGAACTGGTCATGAAGGATCTAATTATCCGGCTATGGCCCGCCGAGCCGATTCCAAGCAGGTACTTCGGGCTCGTGAAGCGGCTTGTGAGTGCACGCCGACTTGATGTCATCAAGCGGTCGGTCTGTATAGAGGGTGCATGAATGGCCTTCGCCAGCCAAGGTGCACTAGGGAAGATGGACGTTGAAAAGCTGATGACCGAAGGACCGCCAGAGGGGAAGGAGCACCGCAAGCCCGAATTATATTATGAAAGTGTCCTGAAAGGATCCTACCTTGCGGCGCAGCTATGTCCCAAGCACATTCTATTTCCACGCACGCAAATCCAGTTATCCCTTGTAATGTCTGAACATGGTCATTTATATTATTTATCGCCTGTTATATAAAAGTTTATCCTCCTGGCCGTTTTATATATTAATCACGAGAGTTGGCGATGCCGTCGCTTTACGTAAGAAATGCAGGGTGTTCGGGATAGACCTGGTCACTCTTTATCCCAGTTTTGGGTCCTTCGAAGGAGGTATTCAGCACAACGAACCAGGCAATCGGACTATAGGGCTTTATCGCTCTCACTTAGCCATAGGAGCTTTAGGAAGGTAGGCGCAGCCCCTGGTGTCCGGAAGACCGCACGAGGGGCTCTATAAGCACCTGATCGGAAGAGAAACCCGATCCATCGCACGCTGCATTGGTTATGGCATTATGCGGGAGAAATCCTTAAAGATTTTACAACCTCTCGAACAGCTGACCAGCTCTCGCCGTATTATGATAGTCAATTTTCGGCTTTCTCTCGAGGTGCTCGTCCGGAAGAACCGGGACACAATCGCGAGAGTTCTCCCAGTGCTACCTTAGCCGATATAGCGGAACGTAAGGTACCAAAACGTGGGAGCCGGGCAAACCCAACGGTTGACCCAAGACATGACTCGGAGCTGATGCATATAATGCTATAGGTTCGGGGTGTCGAACTTCCGCGAAGGTATTCAGACTTTATTGCCGTATTATGGGTAAAGCGAAGCCCTTGGCATATTTGAAGGCATATCGTGGTGTACAGATGCCACTTGATAAAATAATTTTTATAAGAAATAACGGCAGATAAGCGTCATATGAATTCATAAGTTGTATTTGAATAGTACGTCGATGCGTATAAGTACAAGTAATTTGATAAAAAGGAAATATGACTGTAGAACCTGCTGAGACAAGGGGGAAGAAGCTGTGTGCGGATTCGGAGTATAGTCGGATGGTCATCGCGGGGAATGTCTAAGGATTCCCGTGCGCGTTCGAGCTGCCTCCGTATCGCCCGTCCTGGTTGACACAACGGTGAACCTGCGAAGGAAATGTAAGAAATGTTTGCGTGTCGGAGAGCGGTTGAGCCGCTGAGTGCGGCCTGTCCTGGCCTTCGTCGGAGTGTTTAATTGAGCTCTCGACGAGCCGGGCATCCTTCCGCGAAGTTGCTTGGAGTCCTTTGATGGTGTCCGGGAGCCTGGCCGTTGACTCGAGGTTCGGCTGCAAGGTGCTACTCGTTGCTTCTGCTGTTAAGGCAGCGGTGTACTCGTTGATGCCGAAGTAAAGTTCGTCCTTGCTAATAACCTGATGACGCCACGTGGTTCGAATAATGTGGCACCGCATTGAATCGAGCGAATGCGGTTCGTCCGAGCAGTGCCTGATAATCACTGCGGAAAGGGACGATTTCGAAGATTAACTCTTTGTTACGGTAATTGTCGGGTGATCCGAAGACTACCTCAAGGGCGATGGAGCCTGTACAGCTGGCTTCCACACCTGGTATAATGCCTCTGAAAGTGGCTTTAGTGGGTTTGATCACCGAATGATCGATGCCCATCTTGCACACTGTGTCCTAGTAAAGCAGGTTTAAACTACTGCCTCCGTCCATAAGGACTCGTGTGAGGTGGAACCCGTCGATTATTGGGTCGAGGACTAGTGCGGCTGGGTTGCCCTGATTGGCGTTAATCGGACAATCCTTGCGGTTGAAGGTGACCGGCCCTAGTTTATATTGTGGGACAACTAGTTCCGTTAAGTCGGCATCCCTAAGGGTGCGTATCCGGTCCGGGTTGGGAATTTGGGCGGTGTTTACCACGTTCACCGTTTGGATTTGCGGGGGAAATTTCTTTTGCCCTCCTGTGTTCGGTGATCTAGGCTCTTCGTCGCCATCATCGCTTTGAGACCTCCCTTCTCTGTTTTTGGCGCCTGCCCTGCCGGCTTGTTTGAAGACCTAGCATTCTCTGTTGGTATGGGTGGCTGGCGTCCCTGGGGTGCCATGAATTTGGCATTGGCGATCGAGTATGCGGTCCAGACTGGATGGACCCGAATTGTTATTTTTGAGTGGCCCTTTCCACTGACCGGACTTTGAGCCACTAAACCCGGCAATAACTGTCGTATCTTCGGCGTTTTCACCATATTTGTGGCGCTTGTGTTTGTTGCGACGTGGTTTGCCGTTGCTTCCCTGGCCTCTGATTTGTCGGGTTTGCTTGCTGTGTTGTTGCTACGAGCCAACCAGCTATCCTCACCCGCGCAAAAGCGGGTCATAAGTGTCGTGAGGGCTGCCATGGATTTTGGCTTCTCTTGGCCGAGGTGCCGGGTGAGCCACTCGTCACAGATGTTATGCTTAAATGCCGCTAAGGCCTCTGCATCCGGACAATCGACAATTTGGTTTTTCTTAGTTAGGAACCGGGTCCAGAATTTCCTGGCCGATTCCCTTGGCTGCTGAGTTATATGACTTAAATCGTCAGCATCCGGCGATCGCACATAAGTGCCCTGGAAATTGTCCAGGAATGCATCTGCCAGGCTCTCCCAACTTCCGATGGAGTTTGCCGGCAAGCTATTCAGCCAATGTCGAGCCGGCCCTTTGAGTTTTAGCGGGAGATACTTGATGGCGTGTAGGTCATCCCTGCGGGCCATGTGAATGTGGAGGAAGAAGTCTTCTATCCATACCGTGGGGTCTGTAGTACCATCATATGATTCAATGTTTACGGGTTTAAACCCTTCTGGGAATTCATGATCCATTACTTCATCGGTGAAGCATAGGGGGTGTCTTGGCGCCTACATGTGCGAGCTATGTCATGACGCAGTTCATACGAGTCTTGTCTGTTGTATTCGGCCTGGCCGGATTTGCTTTTAGTGTATCCGGCGTGACGATCATCGTCATGCGTTGGGGCGCGACCCCGTGATCCGTAGATTGATCTTGTATGTTCTGCTTTGTTTTCCAATACGTCTCGCAGGTCCCGCGTGTTGTCCCGGGCCTTGGTATTTTTGTTTGAATGGCGGCGGGGTGTGGGCTGGACTTCGGGCTGATATGCCCCTCTGTCTCGGCCATGAGGTGGCTGATCAGCCGCATCATACGCTCGTAATGTAGGTTTTAATGTTTCCTCCTCGAGTTGGGTTAGCAACCTGTGCTTTGGGTAACTCTCGGTTGGGCGCTCGAGTTCGTATTCCTCGGCCACCAGGACTTCAGTCCATCTATCCGCTAGCAGATCTTGATTAGCTCGAAGCTGTTGTTGCTTTTTCTTCAGGCTGTTTGTTGTGGCTATAAGCTAGCGCTTGAAGCGCTCCTGTTCGACGGGATCCTCAGCACGATAAATTCTTCGTCGCCGAGGCTCACCTCGTCTTCAGAGAGAGGCATGTAATTTTCATCCTCTGATTCTCCCTCTATTGCTTGTTCCGGAGGGCTAGCTTGTTCATCCTCCCGCTCGAGGTCTGGCTGGAGGGGATTGTCGTCGTCTTCAACACTATCCGGAGCGTTACTGTCTCTTGTGCCGGTATCGCTACTTTTGCTATGCCGGGACTTGGAGCGGCGCCGCTGACGTCGGTGCTTGGATTGCTTCTTGAAGGGATTATCCTCCGTTGCCTTATCGCCATCGCCTTCATTGGGGGTGTCCACCATGTATATATCACATGATGAGGTGGCAGTCCAGTGCCCTGTGGGCGGTGGTTCCTGTTTGTCTCCTGCATTGTCGTCCATACCGTCGATGTCTTCGGAGCCGAAATCGAGCATGTCGGTTAAATCATCGACAGTGGCTATTACGTGGGTGGTTGGTGGGCAGCGAATTTCTTCGTCGTCCTCATCCAACTCTGAAAGCACAAGTGCTCCCTGGGTGGTTTTGGTAATTAATGTCAACATATCTCTTGTTGGACTAACACTTTTATCTAGTATGTTTCAGACAAGTTCAACAATGGAGTGGCATGGACTAGAGGATGTGGAACCCCTTCAAGATGCTAAGGACAAAGGATTGGCTCAAGCTTGAAGATCAAGACTCTAAATTTTCTAGTTTAGTGATCCAAGATCACATTGAGTCTATAGGAAAAGCCAATACTATCAAGAGGGGATGAGGTGTTGCTTAATGGCTTGCTTGCTCAAAGTGCTTAGTGATATGCTCCAAAGCCCTCAACTACTTTCCCACATCAACATATGTCCTAAACCCAAAGTCTAACTCGGCTCCACCGATTCTTTCTATTCGGCGCCACCGAGTTCAGATGTCTTAGCCACTGCCACAAACCCTAGGCAAATCGGTCTCACCGATAGGGATCTCGGTCTCACCGAGATGGGATTGTAATCTCTCTGCGTATGTCCATCCATTACCAAAATCGGTCTCACCGAGTTTGAGTAATCGGTACTACCGAGATTACAATGCAAACTTTCTGGTTAGCTCATTACCAAAATCGGTCTCACCGAGTTTGTGTAATCGGTCCTACCGAGTTTGCCTGACCAACTCTCTGGTTAGCTTATTACCAAAATCGGTCCTACCGAGTTTGTGTAATCAGTCTCACCGAGATTACGTTAAGCCCTAACCCTAACCATATCGGTCCCATCTTGAGTTGCATGTCGGTCCCAATCGAAAATCCTAACGGTCACTAGATTTGCTGAATCGGTCCAACCGAGTTTAACAATTCGGTCCCACCGAGTTTGGCAATTTGTGTGTAACGGTTAGATTTTGTGTGGAGGCTATATATACCCTTCCACCTCCTCTTCATTCGTGGAGAGAGCCATCAGAACGAACCTACACTTCCAATACACATTTTCTGAGAGAGAACCACCTACTCTTGTGTTGAGGCCAAGATATTCCATTCCTACCATATGAATCTTGATCTCTAGCCTTCCCAAGTTGCTTTCCACTCAAATCTTCTTTCCACCAAATCCAAATCCTCTGAGAGAGAGTTGAGTGCTGGGGAGACTATCATTTGAAGCACAAGAGCAAGGAGTTCATCACCAACACACCATTTGTTACTTCTTGGAGAGTGGTGTCTCCTAGATTGGCTAGGTGTCACTTGGGAGCCTCCAACAAGATTGTGGAGTTGAACCAAGGAGTTTGTAAGGGCAAGGAGATCGCCTACTTCGTGAAGATCTACCGCTAGGGAGGCAAGTCCTTCGTGGGCGACGACCATGGTGGGATAGACAAGGTTGCTTCTTCGTGGACCCTTCTGTTGGGGAACATAGTAATTTCAAAAAAATTCCTACGCACACGCAAGATCATGGTGATGCATAGCAACGAGAGGGGAGAGTGCTGTCCACATACCCTCGTAGACCGAAAGCGGAAGCGTTAGAACAACGCGGTTGATGTAGTCGTACGTCTTCATGGCCCGACCGATCAAGCACCGAAACTACGGCACCTCCGAGTTCTAGCACACGTTCAGCTCGATGAAGATCCCCGGACTCTGATCCAAAGCAGAATGTCGGGAAGAGTTCCACAAGATGAAGGCGTAGTGACGATCTTGATGTTCTACCATCAGGGCTTCGCCTAAGCACCGCTACAATATTATCGAGGACTATGGTGGAGGGGGGCACCGCACACGGCTAAGAGATCAAGAGATCAATTGTTGTGTCTAGAGGTGCCCCCTTGCCCCCGTATATAAAGGAGCCAAGGGAAGGGGCGACTGCCAAGGAGGGCGCCAAGGGGAGTCCTACTCCCACCAGGAGTAGGACTCCCTTCTTTCCTAGTTGGAATAGGAGAAGGGGGAAGGAGGAGGGAGAGAGGAAGGAAAGGGGGGTGCCGCCCCCCTCTCCTTGTCGAGTAGGACTCCCTTCTTTCCTAGTTGGAATAGGAGAAGGGGGGAAGGAGGAGGGAGAGAGGAAGAAAAGGGGGAGCGCCGCCACCCTCTCCTTGTCCTATTCGGACTAGGGGGGAGGGGCGCATGGCCCAGCCCTTGCCTCCTCTCTTCCTCTCCACTAGGGCCCATGTAGGCCCATTAAGCCCCCGGGGGGTTCCGGTAACCTCCCGGTACTCCGGTAAAATCCCCGTTTCACCCGGAACACTTCCGATATCCAAATATAGGCTTCTAATATATCAATCTTCATGTCTCGACCATCTCGAGACTCCACATCATGTCCGTAATCACATCCGGGACTCCGAACAAACTTCGGTACATCCAAACTCATAAACTCATAATATATCTGTCATCGAAACCTTAAGTGTGCGGATCCTACGGGTTCGAGAACTATGTAGACATGACCTAGAAATGTTTCTGGTCAATAACCAATAGCGGAACCTGGATGCTCATATTGGCTCCTACATATTCTATGAAGATCTTTATCGGTCAAACCGCATAACAACATACGTTGTTCCCTTTGTCAACGATATGTTACTTGCCCGAGATTCGATCGTCGGTATCTCAATACCTAGTTCAATCTCGTTACCGGCAAGTCTCTTTACTCATTACGTAATGCATCATTCCATAACTAACTCATTAGCTACATTGCATGCAAGGCTTATAGTGATGTGCATTACTGAGAGGGCCTCTCCGACAGTCGGAGTGACAAAACCTAATCTCGAAATACGCCAACTCAACATGTACCTTTGGAGACACCTGTAGAGCTCCTTTATAATCACCCAGTTACGTTGTGACGTTTGGTAGCACACAAAGTGTTCCTCCGTAAACGGAGTTGCATAATCTCATAGTTATAGGAACTTGTATATGTCATGAAGAAAGCAATAGCAACATACTAAACGATCAAGTGCTAAGCTAACGGAATGGGTCAAGTCAATCACATCATTCTTCTAAAGATGTGATTCCGTTAATCAATTGACAACACATGTCTATGGTTAGGAAACATAACCATCTTTGATTAATGAGCTAGTCAAGTAGAGGCATACTAGTGTGTTTGTCTATGTATTCACACATGTATCATGTTTCCGGTTAATACAATTCTAGCATGAATAATAAACATTTATCAAAGGAAATCAATAATAACTTTATTATTGACTCTACGGCATATTTCCTTCAGTCTCCCACTTGCACTAGAGTCAATAATCTAGATTACACAGTAATGATTCTAACACCCATGGAGTATTGGTGCTGATCATGTTTTGCTCGTGGAAGAGGCTTAGTCAACGGGTCTGCAACATTCAGATCCGTATGTATCTTGCAAATCTCTATGTCTCCCACCGGACTTGGTCCCGGATGGAATTGAAGCGTCTCTTGATGTGCTTGGTCCTCTTGTGAAATCTGGATTCCTTTGCCAAGGCAATTGCACCAAGATTGTCACAGAAGATCTTCATTGGTCCCGATGCACTAGGTATGACACCTAGATCGGAAATGAACTCCTTCATCCAGACTCCTTCATTTGCTGCTTCCGAAGCAGCTATGTACTCCGCTTCGCATGTAGATCCTGCTACGACGCTTTGTTTAGAACTGCACCAACTGACAGCTCCACCGTTTAATATAAACACGTATCCGGTTTGCGATTTAGAATCGTCTGGATCAGTGTCAAAGCTTGCATCGACTGTCACGCCCAATATGCGATACTATCCTAAAGAGACTCGAAGGTCCCACCAAGGATAGAACCGCATATTGAAACACTTTTGCAAGGTGGATATCATTACATCAACATTACATAATAGATGAGGATACATACAAGAGGCATACAATGCCACACGAATACAACATGACAATACATAAGAGCATCATCCGACTACGGATGAAACACAAACAGAAACTCAAACGACATCCACCCGGCTAGCCCAGGCTGCCGACCTGGAACCTATCCCCTGATCGAAGGAGAAGCAGTAGAAGAACTACAAAAAAACAAGTAACATCGCTCTCGCGTCAAGATCATCGCATAACCTGTACACTCAGAATCGTTGTAGTAAACTGTGAGCCACGAGGACTCAAAGAATCCCATTACCATGGGTATCAAGACTAGCAAAGCTTAAATGGGTAAGTAAGGGGTAAAGTGGTGAAGTTGCAGCAGCGACTAAGCATGTATGGTGGCTAACTTACGCAAATAAGAGCAAGAAAAGAAGCAAAGCAAGCGGTCGTCAACTAGTAATGATCAAGAAGTGATCCTGAACTCCTACTTACGTCAAACATAACCCAAGAACCGTGTTCTCCTCTCGAACAACCCCGAAAAGAGACCATCACGGTTACGCACACGGTTGGTGTATTTTAGAAGAGTTTACTTCAAGTCTACTAGAACCGGATATTAACAAATTCCCATCTGCCACATAAACGCGGGCACGGCTCTCGAAAGTTTATACCCTGCAGGGGTGTCCCAACTTAGCCCATGATAAGCTCACGCGATCAACGAAGGATATTCCTTCTCCCGGGAAGACCCGATCAGTCTCGGAATCCTGGTTTACAAGACATTTCGACAATGGTAAAACAAGACCAGCAAAAGCCGCGATGCGCCGACAATCCTGATAGGAGCTGCACATATCTCGTTCTCGTGGCAACACCGGATAAGCGAAGCGTCTGGTACCGACGTAACCCAAGTTGACAAGGGATGGTCCCAAGACGGTGCTCTAGTTTGGACCAACACTTAGACAAGCATTGGCCCGGGGGCTAAAACAAAGATGACCCTTGGGTTAATTACTCCCAAGGGAAAAGTAGGCGGTGGTGAGGCAAATGGTAAAAACAAGGTTGGGCCTTCTTTGGAGGAGTTTTATTCAAAGCGAACTGTCAAGGGGGTCCCATAAATCACCCAACCGCGTTAGGGACGCAAAATCCGGGAACATAATACCGATATGACGGAAACTAGGGCGGAAAGAGTGGAACAAAACACCAGGCATAAGGACGAGCCTTCCACCCTTTACCAAGTATATAGATGCATTAATTAAATAAGAGATATTGTGATATCCCAACATAACCATAATCCAACTTGGAGCAATCTTCATCTTCACCTGCAACTAGCAACGCTATAAGAGGGGCTGAGCAAAAGCGGTAACATAGCCAAACAACGGTTTGCTAGGAAGGGTGACAAAGGTTAGAGGTGGTTTCATGGCAATTTGGGAGGCTTGAAAAGCAAGATATAGGTAGCTCGGCAAAGCGATAGAACGAAGCAACTAGCATAGCAACGATAGTAATGAGATCCAAGGTGACGGTCATCTTGCCTGAAATCCCGCTAGGAAGAAGAACGAGTCCATGAAGAAGATGAAGCCACGAAGACGAACCAAGCGTGAGCGAACGAGTCCTCATGATCGCAACGAACGGGAACTATTGAGAAGAAGCACACAACACGGTAAACACACCACACATATGCAAGACATGATGCACAACAAGCATGATGCAAGACAAGACTACATGAAGCTACTCATGGCAAGAGATGATGCAAACAAGAGCAACACATCAAGGCAAGTTTAAATGAGGCCGGGAACAACATAGAACAATTCCGGTAAGTCCTCATATGCAAATTTCGAAATTGGTCCAGATCTGAATAAACCTTATGTTCAAGTTGTTAAACAGCAAGTTTAGATGCACCAAGAGAATCTACACGAAATTCTAGTCAAGTTACATATAAAGTTCATTTAATTCAGGGCTACGGCCTAGAAGATATGAGCAAAACAAGTTAAGCATGGCATTGATGCAAAATGCATACAAACATCAAACAAACACAGCAAAACATGGATGCAACATGATAATATGAAACTACGTGCAAAATCAAGCAAGTTTCATATAGAGCACACTCAAAACGGAGCAACGGTTCAACACATACACTCTATACAAGTTTAAAGGACAAGCTGTCCAAAACAACAACTAGGCATATTGCAAGCATCAAAACAATATGCTACAGCACCTCAACAAGAAAACAAAAGGCATGGGCATGATGTACAGGTAATGCATAACAAAACATGAACACTGAGCTATCTCCAGAAATCACTAGAACATGCTCAAAAGACATGGCAAGAATGGCGAATAACTGGCGGACACCTGGCGCATCGAATCCGGGGCGTTACAACACTCCTCCACTAACAAGAGATCTCGTCCCGAGATCTTAGGACCGAGACGGAAGGGAAAAAGGCATGAGGTGGAATAAGGACAAAAGAGAGATGAAGAACAAAGACGAGAACACTCAGGTAGAAAAGAGTAAGAATGAATATGACAAAAAAAATCAAAAGCTCAAGGAACAAGATAAGAAAAGAATAAGACTGAAAGAATTTAGGCAGCACTCCGGTTGAACAAGGATGGAATAGAACATGAGCTTGAGAAGATGGAAGGATACTTGGCTTGAGGAACAACACAATACCTCCGGAATACTTGAAAGATTGGAATGAGAAGAACGGGGAAGAATAAGACAATTTCTACCATGAATGAAATAGAAAAGATCCATAGAAGAAAACATTTAGGGGAGTTGTTGAGAAAATCAACAACAAAAGAATAAGCTTGTTGTGGACTTACTGCAAACATCACCAAAACTTTAGGTGAAACTACGCCACAAACGAAAATGATTGAAATAGCTGAGAAGGACGAAGAAATGCAAAACTCCACTTCAAAAGAACACGGAGAATTAATTGCACTTCGAGATGCAAGAAGAAAAATACTTGAGCTCCTCCAAAAGAATCTTGATGAACACTTGAAGAATGAATTAAATCATGAAGAACCACCATGAAGAACTCCGGTAACAAAAAGATTATGAGATTGAATGAAGGATGAAAGAATAAGATGAACCTTGCGATGATTTAGATGGAGGTTCCGACGAGATGGCCGAGGAAATTTGAACTCCGGAAAAGAATATATGAAAACACTTGGAACTAGAATTTATTCATCAAGAACAAACTCCGAAGGAAAGGATTAATCAGCTTGGATGAAATAAGAATAAGATTTATTGCATGCTTATCCTTCATCAAGTTAAATTGATGACAAGCAATGGATTTTGCATATTACTTATTCTTCTTGAAAAGAGATTGAGAAGTGACATAACGCAAACTTGAGAAGGTCTTCATGAATCACCGGAAGAATATTAAGACGAACGAAAAGGGCACAGATATATAGAATAATTGGAGAACGAATCTAAAAACTTAGAATGAAGAAATCTTCCGAAAAGATGGCCTCTGGATGATCGAGAGAGAAAGCAACTCCTGAAATGCTCCGGATGGATGAAAAGAATTTGCATGACTTGAAACAATTTGATAGGATAACATCGAGCTAGCACCGCGAATCTCCGGGAGAACGGACAAGATTTAAGAGAAACTCTACTTCGGTCTTCAAAGGACGACGATAAACACCACCAAAATTGCTAAGGCACTCCGGGGGAACGAAAAGCGAAGAGGTTGAGCTAACAATGAAAATGATTTGAAATTGATCTTGGAAAAGATCCGACTGATGAAAATCATACTTACGTCAAACTTGAAAAGAATTTGGGAATAGCTCCAGAATAATTAGACGAGTCAGGTAAGATCCTGGGAAAAGACCTGTGGGTTAGGGCCCACTGGAAAGAAACACTGTTGGAAAAGGATTGTCGAAGAGATGATACACCGGAATGATTGAAAGACTTGAATGAGGTGACAACCTCGAAATAATTGGATGCAAGCACGAATCTTCTGGGATGTCTTCATCACTCCGGGATAATAAACGGGCGAGAGGCGAACGATCAAGGGGAAACATTTGAGCTGACGGAAAGAATATAATCACTCCCGAAAATTGAACTGAATCCACCAGAGAAGAAAAAGAGATGATGAATGTTAAACAAGACGAGAATTCACCGGTTCAAATAATTGGCGAAGGACTGAAGAGGTTCCACACGAATGACATTGATGCTCGAAAGAGACTCGGGCTCCGGGAAGAAAAAGGGTGGGAGGGCGGGAAAACAAAGCCAACTTGAAAGGGGAACCGACGAATATCTTGAAGAGAAAAACAACGGTTGAAATCATTGAGGAAAGAAAGCAAAGACTTCTCACGAGTAGGATGGATACTCGATTACAGACTCCGGTTTCGAGAAGAAGAAGGGTGGGCGGGTGGGGAAAAAACAAGGACAACTTCAGACAGGGAAACAACTTTGATAGAAAAGAGCTGAGGATAGATCTCTCAAAAGACAAAGAGGTTGGAGTCGACTTGACGAGAGATGCACTGGGATAAAAGAGGAAGGACAATGAACGAAAACTAACCGTGTGATCCTAAAGAAAAATTTGCACGGGAAGAGGAGTAGTTCAAAACATCTACGCCAATATTTCTCACCAGAGCGACGAAGGGACTGAGGAGTAAAAAGAAATCCTACTCTCCGATATAACTAGACTCCTAAAAGTTTTATTCTAGACTCAACTGCGGCCAAACTACACGATCAATCAAGGGGGCTCCTAGGGTCGGTCAAGGCTCTGATACCAACTTGCCACGCCCAATATGCGATACTATCCTAAAGAGACTCGAAGGTCCCACCAAGGATAGAACCGCATATTGAAACGCTTTTGCAAGGTGGATATCATTACATCAACATTACATAATAGACGAGGATACATACAAGAGGCATACAATGCCACACGAATACAACATCACAATACATAAGAGGATCATCCGACTACGGATGAAACACAAACAGAAACTCAAACGACATCCACCCGGCTAGCCCAGGCTGCCGACCTGGAACCTATCCCCTGATCGAAGGAGAAGCAGTAGAAGAACTACAAAAAAACAAGTAACATCGCTCTCGCGTCAAGATCATCGCATAACCTGTACCTGTAACTGTTGGTGCAGAAAACTGTGAGCCACGAGGACTCAGCAATCCCATTACCATGGGTATCAAGACTAGCAAAGCTTAAATGGGTAAGGAAGGGGTAAAGTGGTGAAGTTGCAGCAGCGACTAAGCACGTATGGTGGCTAACTTACGCAAATAAGAGTGAGAAAAGAAGCAAAGCAAGCGGTCGTCAACTAGTAATGATCAAGAAGTGATCCTGAACTCCTACTTACGTCAAACATAACCCAAGAACCGTGTTCTCCTCTCGAACAACCCCGAAAAGAGACCATCACGGTTACGCTGCAGTTGGTGTATTTTAGAAGAGTTTACTTCAAGTCTACTAGAACCGGATATTAACAAATTCCCATCCGCCACATAAACGCGGGCACGGCTCTCGAAAAGTTTATACCTGCAGGGGTGTCCCAACTTAGCCCATGATAAGCTCACGCGATCAACGAAGGATATTCCTTCTCCCGGGAAGACCCGATCAGTCTCGGAATCCCGGTTTACAAGACATTTCGACAATGGTAAAACAAGACCAGCAAAGCCGCCCGATGCGCCGACAATCCCGATAGGAGCTGCACATATCTCGTTCTCAGGGCAACACCGGATAAGCGAAGCGTACAGGTACCGACGTAACCCAAGTTGACAAGGGATGGTCCCGCACGGTGCTCTAGTTTGGACCAACACTTAGACAAGCATTGGCCCGGGGGGCTAAAATAAAGATGACCCTTGGGTTAATTACTCCCAAGGGAAAAGTAGGCGGTGGTGAGGCAAATGGTAAAACCAAGGTTGGGCCTTGCTGGAGGAGTTTTATTCAAAGCGAACTGTCAAGGGGGTCCCATAAATCACCCAACCGCCTTGGGGACGCAAAATCCGGGAACATAATACCGATATGACGGAAACTAGGGCGGAAAGAGTGGAACAAAACACCGTGCATAAGGACGAGCCTTCCACCCTTTACCAAGTATATAGATGCATTAATTAAATAAGAGATATTGTGATATCCCAACATAACCATAATCCAACTTGGAGCAATCTTCATCTTCACCTGCAACTAGCAACGCTATAAGAGGGGCTGAGCAAAAGCGGTAACATAGCCAAACAACGGTTTGCTAGGAAGGGTGACAAAGGTTAGAGGTGGTTTCATGGCAATTTGGGAGGCTTGAAAAGCAAGATATAGGTAGCTCGGCAAAGCGATAGAACGAAGCAACTAGCATAGCAACGATAGTAATGAGATCCAAGGTGACGGTCATCTTGCCTGAAATCCCGCTAGGAAGAAGAACGAGTCCATGAAGAAGATGAAGCCACGAAGACGAACCAAGCGTAGACGAACGAGTCCTCATGATCGCAACGAAACGGGAACTATTGAGAAGAAGCACACAACACGGTAAACACACCACACATATGCAAGACATGATGCACAACAAGCATGATGCAAGACAAGACTACATGAAGCTACTCATGGCAAGAGATGATGCAAACAAGAGCAACACATCAAGGCAAGTTTAAATGAGGCCGAACAACATAGAACAATTCGGTAAGTCCTCATATGCAAATTTCGAAATTGGTCCAGATCTGAATAAACCTTATGTTCAAGTTGTTAAACAGCAAGTTTAGATGCACCAAGAGAATCTACACGAAATTCTAGTCAAGTTACATATAAAGTTCATTTAATTCTGTATACGGCCTAGAAGATATGAGCAAAACAAGTTAAGCATGGCATTGATGCAAAATGCATACAAACATCAAACAAACACAGCAAAACATGGATGCAACATGATAATATGAAACTACGTGCAAAATCAAGCAAGTTTCATATAGAGCACACTCAAAACGGAGCAACGGTTCAACACATACACTCTATACAAGTTTAAAGGACAAGCTGTCCAAAACAACAACTAGGCATATTGCAAGCATCAAAACAATATGCTACAAAGACCTCAACAAGAAAACAAAAGGCATGGGCATGATGTACAGGTAATGCATAACAAAACATGAACACTGAGCTATCTCCAGAAATCACTAGAACATGCTCAAAAGACATGGCAAGAATGGCGAATAACTGGCGGACACATGGCGCATCGAATCCGGGGCGTTACATCGATGTAACCATTTACGACTAGCTCTTTGTCACCTCCATAAACGAGAACCATATCCTTTGTCCTTTTCAGGTATTTTAGGATATTCTTGACCGCTGTCCAGTGATCCACTCCTGGATTACTTTGGTACCTACCTGCCAAGCTTATTGCTAAGCATACGTCAGGTCTGGTACACAGCATTGCATACATGATAGAGCCTATGGCTGAAGCATAGGGAACTTCTTTCATTTTCTCTCTATCTTCTGCTGTGGTCGGGCATTGAGTCTGACTCAACTTCACACCTTGTAGTACAGGCAAGAATCCTTTCTTTGCCTGATCCAGGTATGTGCTTTGTGAAAGTCCAATCAAGCGTCTTGATCTATCTCTATAGATCTTGATGCCCAATATGTAAGCAGCTTCACCGAGGTCTTTCATTGAAAAAATTCTATTCAAATATCCCTTTATGCTATCCAGAAATTCTATATCATTTCCAGTTAACAATATGTCATCTACATATAATATCAGAAATGCTACAGAGCTCCCACTCACTTTCTTGTAAATACAGGCTTCTCCAAAAGTCTGCATAAAACCATATGCTTTGATCACACTATCAAAGCGTTTATTCCAACTCCGAGAGGCTTGCACCAGTCCATAAATGGATCGCTGGAGCTTGCACACTTTGTTAGCACCTTTTGGATCGATAAAACCTTCCGGTTGCATCATATACAACTCTTCTTCCAGAAATCCATTCAGGAATGCAGTTTTGACATCCATTTGCCAAATTTCATAATCATAAAATGCGGCAATTGCTAACATGATTCGGACAGACTTAAGCATCTCTCTGGGTGAGAAAGTCTCATCGTAGTCAACCCCTTGAACTTGTCGAAAACCTTTCGCAACAAGTCGAGCTTTGTAGACAGTTAAATTACCATGAGCGTCAGTCTTCTTCTTGAAGATCCATTTATTCTCGATGGCTTGCCGATCATTGGGCAAGTCAACCCAAGTCCATACTTTGTTCTCATACATGGATCCCATCTCAGATTTCATGGCCTCAAGCCATTTTGCAGTATCTGGGCTCATCATCGCTTCCTCATAGTTCGTAGTTTCGCCATGGTCAAGTAACATGACTTCCAGAATAGGATTACCGTACTGAGGGAGTCCTAGATTAGGGGGTATCCGGACAACCGGACTATTGAAGCGTGAAGATACAAGACTCAAGACTTCGACCCGTGTCCGGATGGGACTTTCCTTGGCGTGGAAGGCAAGCTTGGCGATCCGGATATTATGTTTCCTTCCTTGTAACCGACTCCATGTAAACCCTAGCCCTCTCCGGTGTCTATATAAACCGGAGAGGTTGGTCCTTAGAAGGCCGATCACAACTACAATCATACCATCATAGGCTAGCTTCTAGGGTTTAGCCTCTACGATCTCGTGGTAGATCTACTCTTGTACTACCCGTATCTTCAATATTAATCAAGCAGGAAGTAGGGTTTTACCTCCATCGAGAGGGCCCGAACCTGGGTAAACATCTGTGTCCCTTGCTTCCTGTTACCATCAGCCTAGGACACATAGATCGGGACCCCCTACCCGAGATCCGCCGGTTTTGAAACCGACATTGGTGCTTTCATTGAGAGTTCCTCTGTGTCGTCGCTGCAAGGCTCGATGGCTCGTCTCGTTGTCAGGGACAACGTTACCGCGGGGGAGCCCTGGCTGTAGGCCAAACTCTTCGACTAGGCAGCTTCGTCATGGCCGCCCCATCGGTTGTAGCGCCGACGATGGCCTCTCGGGTCATCACGCATAAACTTTGCATCAATTCGGAACTCGCCGAATAGATGGATCCGATAGAGCTCTCTTCTCTCAATGAGCTCTTGGATCGCATCGCCGCTTTGGGAGTCGCAATGGACTACGACCGGATCGGGCTTAAACCCGACCAAAGGGACATTAAATCCCCGTCGGCCACCCATGAGATAGCGGTAGCGGAGTATCCGCATAGGGATTATCCCTTTATTTTGAGGACGAATTATGTCCGGATCACCAAGCTCCCGGAGCCGAACACCCACTGTCGGTGTCAAAACCGGCGGATCTCGGGTAGGGGGTCCCGAACTGTGCGTCTAGGCGGATGGTAACAGGAGAGAAGGGACACGATATTTTTACCCAGGTTCGGGCCCTCTCGATGGAGGTAATACCCTACTCCTGCTTGATTAATATTGATGATATGGGTAGTACAAGAGTAGATCTACCACGAGATCGTAGAGGCTAAACCCTAGAAGCTAGCCTATGGTATGATTGTTGTATATTGTATATATATGACTAGCCCGCCCCTGGTTTATATAATGCACCAGAGGCCTAGGATAACAAGAGTCCTAACCGAATACGCCGGTGGGGGAGGAGTCCTTGTCTTGATCACCAAGTCTTGTGGAATCTTCCTTGTATGCGGCACCTGTCCGGACTGGCCCATGAGTATGCGGCCCTGGGGGTCCTCGGCCCAATCTAACCGATTGGGGGATGGCGTGGTGAGTACCCCCTAGTCCAGGACACCGTCACCCACCCAGGGGAGGATACGACCCAGGTCCCGGACTTAGAACCGGGCGCGAGGCCGGAAAAATTGGGCAGCGTCCCGGATCCCGAGCTGATAAGCTCGGAAGCTTCCATGCCCCGGGGTGCTAGATCGGATCAGAATCCGGATTCAGCTATAACCACCCACGCGGACTTGAATCGTCTCTCCCATATCAGGCAAGAGCCCCAGGAGACAATGCATCATTACTGGGCCAGATTCCTCCTTGCGCTAAACAAGGTCGAGGACTGCCACGAGGAGGATGTAGTCTCGCTCTTCTGCAAAAACTGCACAGACAAAGGAATCCTTAATGCTATTAGTCGCCGTGACATAGTACGCTTTGCGGACTTAGCAATCATAGTACATAAGTACTGTGCGATGGAAAGCGTCTGGAAAACTCAAGCTGAATCTTGGGACAGTCCGCCTTTCACCAAAACCCTTGTCCGAACTAAACGGGCGAACTCTCGTAAGTCGGCGGATTCAATCCCCAAGAAACCAAAGCCCACCCCAGGGCGGGAAACCGTATTGGAAAAATGGCTCAATGGGCCATGTAAACTCCACGTCACTCCGGACACAACACCAACTCATAGCCTTAGGGCATGTTGGATACTCGGGCAGGTTGCAAAAAGTGGCGAGGATCTTCTTACAGAACAACATCCCGCCAACGAGCACAATAAGGTACTAACAGTGTTCGAGACTTTTGCCTCAAACAGTAGGCGCAAGAGAGCTCATCGAAGCTCATGGAAATTTGCCATATGGCCAAAATAAACCCTCGAACGACACTGCTATAACTTTTAATGCGGTGACGAACCTCGATCCTGACTGTCCCGCACCAAAGATCTCTGGTTCTTAGCCCAATCGTGGACGGCTTTCGGCTCACTAAAGTGCTCATGGATGGCGGAAGTGGATTAAACTTGATCTATGAAGAGACACTCAGCAAGATGGAAATTGACAAAGGCCGCATTGAACAAAGCGACACAACCTTTAGGGGAATTATCCTAGTCGGGCAGCGCAGTGTGCAGAAAAAATCACACTCGACGTGGTATTCGGCACCCCGGAGAATTATAGGTCCGAAGAAATCACATTCCAAGTGGCCCCTTTTAGCAGCGGATACCACGCCCTTTTAGGGCGGCACGTGTTTGCAAGCTTTCAAGCTATACCCCATTACGGGTACATGAAGCTCAAAATGCCCGGGCCTAATGGAATCATCACTCTAGCCGGTGATCCGGACGTCGCACTTCGCGCCGAAAACAAAACCGCAGCACTAGCCCTGGAGGCATTATCTGAGGCCCTAGCAGCCGAAGAATTAACAACATTGCGGGCCACCGTGGACAGGGACGATGTGATACTCGACAAACGACCCAAGTCCACCTCATTTAAACCCGCAGACGAGATTGTCAAATTCCAAGTCCATCCAACGGACCCCATGAAGACAGCTTCCGTCGGGACACAACTGAGCCCCGCAATGGACGCCGCACTACGAGACTTCTTACGCGAGAATTGGGATATCTTCGCCTGGCACCCATCGGACATGCCAGGCATCCCGCGCAGGTTGGCCGAACACAGCCTCAATATACTAAAAGGATACAAACCGGTCAAGCAGACTCTAAGACGGTTTTCAGAGCCCAAACGGCAGGCCATGGGGGAAGAGCCAGCCAAACTACTCGAGGCCGGATTCATCAGAGATATCAAGCATCCGGATTGGCTGGCAAACCTGGTAATGGTACCAAAGAAGGACAAATCCTCGCGCCTATGTGTCGACTTTAAAGACCTCAACAAGGCTTGCCCCAAGGATCCCTTTCCCCTCCCTCGCATCGATGAAATCATTGATGCCACAGCAGGACACGACTCGCTGTGTTTCCTCGACGCATACTCTGGATACCACCAAATAAAGATGGCAGAGTCTGACCAAGCTGCAACAGCTTGCATAACGCCATATGGCCCTTTTGCTTCAACACTATGCCCTTCGGGCTCAAGAACGCCGGCGCAACCTACCAACGCATGATTCAATCATGCCTGGAAAAGCAAATCAGTAAAACAGTGGAGGCATACGTGGATGACGCGGTCATAAAAACAAGACACGTCGAATCCCTAATAGATGACTTGAGGCTTACATCCGACAATCTCCGGACATACGACATCAAGCTGAACCCGGAAAAATGTGTTTTCGGCGTCCCCTCGGGGAAACTACTCGGCTTCATCGTTTCCAACAGAGGAATTGAAGAGAATCCGGCAAAAATCGAGTTCTGCCGCAGCTTGGCTATACCAATGCACCTCAAGCACATCCAAAAACTAGCCGGATGCGTGGCTGCTCTAAGCCGCTTTATCTCCGTGTTAGGAGAAAAGGCATTACCTCTTTACCGCCTTCTTTGGCGCACCGAACACTTCGATGTGGACGGATGCAGCCGCGCCGCATCGATGAAATAAAGACCTTATTGGCCAGTAATCCAAGATTAACAAATCGAATATTGACGAACCTATGCTACTGTACATAGCGGCAACGCATCAAGTTGTAAGCGCAGTGCTCGTCGTTGAACAAGAGGCTGACGGATGCAAATTCCCGCTCCAGAAGTCGGTTTACTACGTATCCACGGTCCTAACCCCATGCAAATTCCGATACCCACACTATCAAAAAATAGCATACGCGGTTTTCATGGCATCCCGGAAGCTACGACACTACTTTCAAGAGTGTTCGACACGGTGGCCTCCGAAGTACCACTCAATGACATAATAAATAACCGCGATGCTACGGGCCGGATTGCCAAATGGGCCATTGAGCTCCTTCCGTTCGACATAACATACAAACCACGGCGTGCCATCAATTCGCAAGTATTGGCTAACCTTGTCGCCGAATGGACAGAAGCCGAACTCCCTAAAGAGTATGGCGTATACTCAAACTGGATCATGCACTTCGACGGCTCTAAAATGCTGGCCGGATTGGGAGCAGGTGTAGTCCTGACGTCTCCCACCGGAGACACGGTCCAAAGGCCCTCCGAATATTATACACAGACTCCAACAATGCAGCCGAATACGAGGCTCTGTTGCACGGTCTTCGGATGGCAGTCTCTATGGGCATTCAACGCCTAGAAGTGCATGAGGATTCAAACCTCGCAATATCACAAATAAATGGAGATTTTGATGCCAAGGACCCAAAAATGGTGGCCTAGAGTAATGCCGTCCTCAAGATGTCACCGTTCGAGGGGCTCGAATTCCACCATGTGGCTCGAGAAAACAATCAAGCGGCGGATGTCCTCGTCAGATCGGGCGCTTAAACGCGACCCTGTCCCACCTAACATATTCCTGGAACGGCTGTTCAAGCCATCCGTAGTATGGGAAGGGGAGTCTGGCAATACTAGCACGGATTCGAATACACCCCCAGATTCCAAACTATCCGACATAGTCGGAGGTTCTAACACCGAAATAACGTCCTCGGCCCACGAAATCATGGCTGTAATCGCCCCGTGGACCAAGCCTTTCTTGGCCTACCTAAATAGGCAGGAGCTCCCCAGAGACCAAAATGAAGCACGCTGCATCGTCCGGCGCTCTAAAGCTTACAAAGTCTACGAAGGGGAACTCTACAAGAAAAGCGTTACCGGAGTACTCCAAAGATGCATCTCCGAAGAGGAAGGGCGGCAACTCTTGGCTGAAATCCATGCCGGACTGGGCGGGCACCACGCCGCGGCTCGAGCATTAGTCAGCAAGGCCTTCCGTACAGGTTTCTACTGGCCGACGGCCCGAGCAGACGCACAGGACCTTGTCCAACATTGCGTTGGTTTCCAGCTCTTTGCCAATCAGAGTCATATGCCCCCTACTGCTATCCAAACAATACCCATAACTTGGCCCTTTGCGGTCTGGGGGCTGGATATGGTCGGACCTCTTAAAGGGGGAAGCCATAAGAAAAAATATTTATTGGTCATAGTGGACAAATTCACCAAATGGATAGAAGCCAAACCAGTCAAAACGGCTGAATCCGGACCAGTAATAGACTTCATATCCGGGGTCGTACACCGATACGGTGTCCCCCACAGCATCATCACTAATAATGGCTCAAATTTCACAGCCGACGAAGTGAAAACTTGGTGCGCAAAAATGGGCATTAAGCTTGATTACGCTTCCGTCTACCATCCCCAAACAAACGGCCAGGTGGAGCGGGCAAATGGTCTCATCATGAGCGGCATCAAACCCGCACTAGTGCGATCCTTGACAGAGTCGGATACACCTTTGGGTCGAGGAGCTCGACTCCAGACTGGGGCTGCGGACCACCCGAATCGCACCACCGGATATACACCATCTTTATGGTGTACGGTGCGTAAGCATTACCTCGCGACATAATACATGATTCGCCACGCGACGCATGTACGAAGAGAAGGAAGCCGAGTTAGATCGGCAGATAACTTGGACACCACGAGGAGGAGCGCGACGTCGCAAAAGCCCGCCTCGCTTTCTATCGCCAGCAGGCTCGACGATATCAAAGCAGAAGCACGGGCCAAAACTTACAATATTGGCGAGCTCGTTCTACGCCTACCGGAGAAGAAGAAGGACAAGCTCAAACCCAAGTGGGAGGGTCCTTCGTCATTGACAAAGTTCTCACCGGAGGAGCATACCGCCACGTAATGCATCCGATAATGCACTCGAGCCGAACCCATGGAACGCGGCATCTGGAGATTCTACGCCTAACGCCGAACTCAATGTTCGTCTCCTAACCCCTCCTTTTTAATTATGCTCCATCCTTTTTCCTTTCTCGACCTTTTTTCTCTTCACACAAAGTATTCAATACAGTGCGGAGTCCCGGATCACTCCGGCCGCACTAGGTGTGTAAGCAATACCTGGGGGCTTCCTATACGGAAGCTAAAAATAATTATGCACATGGCTTTCTGCCCATCACATATGCATTTTGTTTCCATATGTGCCTTTTCTTCACCATTATATGCATCGATATGACTTAAGATGTGGCCAAGCTGGGTTGCCTGGCTCTTGTGTTTATGCCCTACATTCCCGTTAATTCGGCTAGGGCATAAGGGGAGCACCTCTGTGATTGTTATTGCCGGTTCAGCCGGATGTGTACCTCAGACTGGGTGAAGCCGAAAGCTAGTTTAGAGAATATTCGGTCGGTGAACAAAAGATGTGTTTGTTTATTATAACGTAAATCCCCAGAAGTCTTGTATCATGCGCCATCGTTCGCAGTCTGGACATGCGCATCATCGCATGCGTACCCAGGGAAAGGAACCCCTAACGGAACTATTCTCCCCGGAAGATGTTTCTTACTATCCATGTAATATAACATAACTAGTTGGGTACTTGTCTGCTCAAGCACTTATGACCCCTACACCTTGTTTCCACGCATACCCCAGTTTTGTATAACTGAGTGGGTATTCGGACACACCCCGAACTGTAGGATCCGGGGGCTGAAGCAAAAAGGTCCGCCATGACAAATGATTTTAATCCGGCTAGGGGCTAATTATGTCCATTAAATTACACAGTCACTTGGACTTACTATATTCCTCCTCTATACCGTCCAACATGCTATCTAGCTTACAATCCTGTTGAGAATACTTAGCGGCTAACGCTACCTGGTCATATACCAGACTCATGGGAATTTCTTGCCCATCGAGCCCCGCCGGTCCTACTTCAGCCATATGGTTCGGGTCCAGCTTGGTGTAGCGCGTCTTCACCATAGCCCAGGCTTCTCTTGCGCCTTGCCGGCAAGCGGACACCTTCCACAGTCGGAAGCACCGCCGTGCTCCTTGAAGCATATTCACAAGCTCCCCCATGCCATTCGGCAACAAGCTTGATGGCCACAAAGCCTGAGCAACACCCTGCATCACTTGCCGAGCTCGCTCGTGCAGTTGCGAAAGGTCTTGCAGTAAATCACTTGCAGATGAGGGCATCTCCTCCTCAGGGCGACCCGTTAACATTCCTGCAAGCAAAATTCTTTCCATATACTTCCTCGCCGAACTATACTACAGTTCGTCTAGGCAATTACCATAAATGCCGCGTCGAAGCCTTTTGTTCTCCTTCACGGAGTCCGCCAGCTGAGCGCGGAGATCTTTTAACTCCACGTCCAGCTGGACTTTGGCATCTTGAAGATCGTTCTTCTCCTACCTAACTCGCGTAAGAATGCGCTCGCCAGCCTCCAGCTGCCTTTTGAGATGCGATGCGTCCTCTCTTACGCCCTCCGGATTCACCCCGGGATTGTCTGCAGAATTTTCTGTTAGACTTGTCATATCAGCCATTTACTAACTAGTGCATCTTCGTAAAATTGTGACAATTGTTACCAGATGAGGGCTCTTGGGGTTCCTCTAACTTGGCAACTGCGGCCCTCAGTTCGACCTTGCATTCCTCCAGCTCCCGAGACAATTGCTCATTCTTATCTACAAGGACCTGTGCATAAATTGATCCTTAAAACAGTTGTTCCAACCGTTTCAAGTCTCGTGGGCTACTGCTACACATGCTTATCTAATTTTCTTACCAGATATCTTTGGTATACTGGTCCATCGCCGGGCAAGCCCGCCTTTGAGCAGCTCGAATGTATGCGCTCTCCGAATTGAAGGCGTTAAATGCCTCTTCGGAGAAGATGTTGTTCTGAAATGCGGCCCGTCACGGTGATTCATGGCGCCTCTACTTCAGAATTCGTGGTCGAGAGCATATCCGCATTCTCTATTGGAGAACTATGCGGCATCGGCCCGCCTCCGCCTCCGCTCTCAAGCTGGTTCTGAATCCGGCCGGTGGAGGCGTGGTTGGCGAGATCCCGGATATAGTCCGCTGCTCCTCTTCCGCCAGACACAAAGGGTGTTGTCATACTTCAAAATACCATAATCACAGACAAGTTTTTGCCTTACCTCAGAGCGGCGAAGTCGGCCCTTACCGCCTTCCTCCCGAGCCTGCCCGATCTGGACGCCCTTGGCCGACGAGTCCCTAGGGGCTCGGCCCCGCCTCAATCGCTATCTCTGCAAAAACATGACAGCCGAGGGTAAGGCATGACATTCAAGGAGTCCTCTTCGGAGGACAGGGTTTTTTGACTTGGCTTACGCGCGACGTAGGAAGCGGTCCAGGATAGTCGGCAGTAATGGCCACTGAGGCGCCATCGCAGCTCGCTTGATAAAATATCCCGTTGACGAGCTCCACAGTAATATCCGGATCTTCTTCGAGACTTGGATCTAGGGCCCTTCCGGGGTCCTCTGGCTGCGGGGAGGGGCTGGAGATTCCTTCTACGGCCCTCCTCAATTCCTGCTCGGGAATATCGAGGCAGATGATCTTTGCGAACAACGCCACAATAAGTGACGTAGGGAAAGGAATGACAACCTACCCAGTTTGGGGGGTTGTACATGGAGAATCCATCTCGCGGTTTGATGTGAAGGAATTCCTCCTCTTCCCCTTTGAACAAATCGGACAATATCCTTGCCAGCAAAGGCGGAGTCCGGACCCTTACGGCCACAAATGGGTGGCATCATCTTCCCGTTGAAGTGCCACATGGGCCTCCCCGATATTGAAGTGGTTGCACTCCCGACATGCATATTGCCATAACCTCGACTATCGTCAGTCCGGAGTTGGCCAAGAACTTTATCTTGCTCATCGTGTAATATATTTCCTGGTATCCTCCTCTTGGGGCCTCGGGGCGCCATCTTAGACGGGCGGGCGTTCTTGAACTGGGAGACCTGTCCGACTGGATCCTAAGGGGAACGTCGTCAATGTAGAACCACTCAAGGCCAATTCTCCGGTGCCTTCTTGGGAGTGCCGAAAGGTATCCGGTCTCGGCAATGCGCCATACCTTGCCCCGCCTAACCGACATAGGGATTCTCCCTGGTTGTGGGGGACGAGGTAACAACTTCTTCCATAACTCAAGTGAGGCTCGCAGCCTAAAAATAGCTCATAAAGGGCAACGTGCACTGCTATATGTAGTATAGAGGCAGGGTAAGATTGTGTAATCGAGGTTGTAGAACTCCAGAGCCCGCCAAGGAAAGGGTGGATAGGAAACCCGACGCCTTAGCGTATGCGGATGAGGCATATTCGCTCCTCCGAGACGGATTCGGAGATCTCTCCGCTTGCTCCCCGCCATTATAGGTGGTTATTCCGGCTCGGACAGGGACCATGAATGCTGGTGGAAGAAACCCTTGGGTTTGTAACTAAATCAAACGGCTATGGGGAACTGAACACTCTTCCCAGTCCCCCGGCTTGGAGTGAGGAGAGCGAGCAGAGGAGCTGTGACGACCGGCCATGTTGGAATGGTTTTTCCAGAGCGCTCTATTGGATGCTTGCTCGAGGGGTAAGAGTGAGGTTTGGATCTGAGAATCCCCGTCTCTTCAAATAGGTGGTCAGCCCACAAGATTGAGGGTGGTAAATGGGAAAAACACCAAGGAGTACAACATTGATGGAGTTTCGGACACTATTTGCCGTAACAGGTACTTTGGAGTATTCGGAGATGGAACCCGCCCTGCAATGCCAAAGATAAGACTGCCAGCCGGACTCATCGTCATTGAAGCCTGGTTCAGGGGCTACTGAGGGAGTCCTGGATTAGGGGGTATCCGGACAGTCGGATTATATACATCGTCCGGACTATTAAAGCATGAAGATACAAGACTCAAGACTTCGACCCGTGTCCGGATGGGACTTTCCTTGGCGTGGAAGGCAAGCTTGGCGATCGGGATATTATTTTTCCTTCCTTGTAACCGACTCCATGTAAGCCTAGCCCTCTCCGGTGCCTATATAAACCGGAGAGGTTGGTCCTTAGAAGGCCGATCACAATTACAATCATACCATCATAGGCTAGCTTCTAGGGTTTAGCCTCTATGATCTCGTGGTAGATCTACTCTTGTACTACCCATATCTTCAATATTAATCAAGCAGGAAGTAGGGTTTTACCTCCATCGAGAGGGCCCGAACCCGGGTAAACATCTGTGTCCCTTGCTTCCTGTTACCATCAGCCTAAGACGCACAGATCGGGACCCCTACCCGAGATCCGCCGGTTTTGACACCGACACGTACCACTCTGGTGCAGATCTTACTCTGGTAGACCTACGAGGTTCGGTAGTAACTTGATATGAAGTTTCATGATTAATATCATTAGCTTCCTCACTGATTGGTGTAATTGTCACAGGAACCGGTTCTTGTGATGAACTACTTTTCCAATAAGGGAGCAGTATGCATTACCTCATCAAGTTCTACTTTCCTCCCACTCACTTCTTTCGAGAGAAACTCCTTCTCAAGAAAGGATCCGAATTTAGCAACAAAAATCTTGCCCTCAGATCTGTGATAGAAGGTGTACCCAATAGTCTCCGATTTGGGTTCGAGTTTATCTGGGTGAAATTTCTTCACATAAGCATCGCGGCCCCAAACTCTAAGAAACGACAACTTTGGTTTCTTGCCAAACCACATTTCCTAAGGCGTCGTCTCAACGGATTTTGATGGTGCCCTATTTAACATGAATGAGGTTGTCTCTAAAGCATAACCCCAAAACGATAGCGGTAAATCAGTAGAAGACATCATAGATCGCACCATATCTAGCAAAGTACGATTATGACGTTCGGACACACCATTTCGTTGTGGTGTTCCGGGTGGCGTGAGTTGCGAAACTATTCCGCATTGCTTCAAATGTAAACCAAACTCGTAACTCAAATATTCTCCTCCACGATCAGATTGTAGGAATTTTGTTTTCTTGTTACGATGATTTTCCATTTCACTCTGAAATTCTTTGAACTTTTCAAATGTTTCAGACTTGTGTTTCATCAAGTAGATATACCCATATCTGCTCAAATTATCTGTGAAGGTGAGAAAATAACGATACCCGCCGCGAGCCTCAATATTCATTGGACCACATACATCAGTATGTATGATTTCCAACAAATCAGTTGCTCGCTCCATAGTTCCAGAGAACGGCGTTTTAGTCATCTTGCCCATGAGGCACGGTTCGCAAGTACCAAGTGATTCCAGAAGTCCATCAGTATGTAGTTTCTTCATGCGCTTTAAACCAATATGACCCAAACGAAAGTGCCACAAATAAGTTGCACTATCATTATCAACTCTGCATCTTTTGGCTTCAACATTATGAATATGTGTATCACTACTATCGAGATTTAATAAAAATAGACCACTCTTCAAGGGTGCATGACCATAAAAGATATTACTCATATAAATAGAACAACCATTATTCTCTGATTTAAATGAATAACCGTCTCGCATCAAACAAGATCCAGATATAATGTTCATGCTTAACGCTGGCACCAAAGAACAATTATTCAGGTTCTAAAACTAATCCCGATGGTAGATGTAGAGGTAGCGTGCCGACCACGATCACATCGACTTTGGAACCATTTCCCACGCCAAGATCGCCACCTCGCCCTTAGCCAATCTTCACTTAATCCGTAGTCCCTGCTTCGAGTTGCAAATATTAGCAATGTAACCTGATCAAATACCAGTGTGCTACTGCGAGCATTAGTAAGGTACACATCAATAACATGCATATCACATATACCTTTGTTCACTTTGCCATCCTTCTTATCCGCCAAATACTTGGGGCAGTTCCGCTTCCAAAGTGTCCACCGCTTGCGGTAGAAGCACTCGATCTCGTGCTTAGGTCCGGACTTAGGTTTCTTCTCTTGAGCCGCAACTTGTTTGCTGTTCTTCTTGAAGTTCCCCTTCTTCTTCCCTTTTCCCTTTTTCTTGAAACTTGTGGTCTTATTGACCATCAACACTTGATGCTCCTTCTTGATTTCTACCTCCGCAGCTTTTAGCATTGCGAAGAGCTCGGGAATAGTCTTGTCCATCCCTTGCATATTATAGTTCATCACGAAGCGCTTGTAGCTTGGTGGCAGTGATTGAAGAATTCTGTCAATGACACTATCATCAGGAAGATTAACTCCCAGTTGAATCAAGTGATTATTATACCCAGACATTTTGAGTATGTGTTCACCGATAGAACTATTCTCCTCCATCTTACAGTTATAGAAATTATTGGAGACTTCATATCTCTCAATCCAGGCATTTGCTTGAAATATTAACTTCAACTCCTGGAACATCTCGTATGCTCTATGACGTTCAAAACATCGTTGAAGACCCGGTTCCAAGCCGTAAAGCATGGCACACTGAACTATCGAGTAGTCATCAGCTTTGCTCTGCCAGACGTTCTTAACATCGCTGGGCCAGATTCTGCAGCAAGCACGGCACCCAGCGGTGCTTCCAGGACGTAATTCTTCTGTGCAGCAATGAGGATAATCCTCAAGTTACGGACCCAGTCCGTGTAGTTGCTACCATCATCTTTCAACTTAGCTTTCTCAAGGAACGCATTAATATTCAATGAAACAACAACACGAGCCATCTATCTACAACAAGCATAGACAAGCAAAATTCTATCAGGTACTAAGTTCATGATAAAATTAAGGTCAATTAATCATATTACTTAAGAACTCCCACTTAGACAGACATCTCGCTAGTCATCTAAGTGGTCACATGATCCAAATCAACTAAACCATGTCCGATCATCACGTGAGATGGAGTAGTTTCAATGGTGAACATCACTATGTTGATCATATCTACTATATGATTCACGTTCGATCTTTCGGTCTCCGTGTTCCGAGGCCATATCTATATATGCTAGGCTCGTCAAGTTTAACTCGAGTATTCCGCGTGTGCAACTGTTTTGCACCCGTTGTATTTGAACGTAGAGCCTATCACACCCGATCATCACGTGGTGTCTCAGCACGAAGAACTTTCACAACGGTGCATACTCAGGGAGAACACTTCTTGATAGTGAGAGATCATCTTAAAATGCTACCATCAATGAAAGCAAGATAAGATGCATAAAGGATAAACATCACATGCAATCAATATAAGTGATATGATATGGCCATCATCATCTTGTGATTGTGATCTCCGTCTCCGAAGCACCGTCGTGATCACCATCGCCACCGGGCGCCGACACCTTGATCTCCATCGTAGCATCGTTGCCGTCTCGCCATCTTATGCTTCTACGACTATCGCTACCGCTTAGTGATAAAGTAAAGCATTACAGGGCGATTGCATTGCATACAATAAAGCGACAACCATATGGCTCCTGCCAGTTGCCGATAACTCGGTTACAAAACATGATCTCATACAATAAAATATAGCATCACGTCTGGACCATATCACATCACAACATGCCCTGCAAAAACAAGTTAGACGTCTTCTACTTTGTTTTTGCAAGTTTTACGTGGCTGCTACGGGCTTAGCAAGAACCGTACTTACCTACGCATCAAAACCACAACGATAGTTTGTCAAGTTGGTGTTGTTTTAACCTTCGCAAGGACCGGGCGTAGCCACACCCGGTTCAACTAAAGTTGGAGAAACTGACATCCGCTAGCCACCTTTGTGCAAAGCACGTCGAGAGAACCGGTCTCGCGTAAGCGTACGCGTAATGTCGGTCTGGGCCGCTTCATCCAACAATACCGCCGAACCAAAGTATGACATGCTGGTAAGAAGTATGACTTGTATCGCCCACAACTCACTTGTGTTCTACTCGTGCATATAACATCTACGCATAAAACCAGGCTCTGATGCCACTGTTGGGGAACATAGTAATTTCAAAAAAATTCCTACGCACACGCAAGATCATGGTGATGCATGGCAACGAGAGGGGAGAGTGTTGTCCACGTACCCTCGTAGACCAAAAGCGGAAGCATTAGAACAACGCGGTTGATGTAGTCGTACGTCTTCACGGCCCGACCGATCAAGCACCGAACCTATGGCACCTCCGAGTTCTAGCACACGTTCAGCTCGATGACGATCCCCGGACTCCGATCTAGCATAATATCGGGGAAGAGTTCCGTCAGCACGACGGCGTGGTGACGTCTGCCGTCGCAGGGCTTCGCCTAAGCACCGCTACAATATTATCAAGGACTATGGTGGAGGGGGGCACCGCACACGGCTAAGAGATCAAGAGATCAATTTTTGTGTCTAGAGGTGCCCCCTTGCCCCCGTATATAAAGCAACCAAGGGGAAGGGGGTGGCCGGCCAAGGAGGGGCGCGCCAAGGGGAGTCCTACTCCCACCAGGAGTAGGACTCCCTTCTTTCCTAGTTGGAATTGGAGAAGGGGGGAAGGAGGAGGGAGAGAGGAAGGAAAGGGGGGGCGCGCGGCCCAACCCTTGCCTCCTCTCTTCCTCTTCACTAGGGCCCATGTAGGCCCATTAAGCCCCCGGGGGGTTCCGGTAACCTCCCGGTACTCCGGTAAAATCCCGATTTCACCCGGAACACTTCCGATATCCAAATATAGGCTTCCAATATATCAATCTTCATGTCTTGACCATTTTGAGACCCCTCGTCATGTCCGTAATCACATCCGGGACTCCGAACAAACTTTGGTACATCAAAACTCATAATATAACTGTCATCGAAACCTTAAGCGTGCGGACCCTACGGGTTCGAGAACTATGTAGACATGACCTAGAACTGTTTCCGACAATAACCAATAGCGGAACCTGGATGCTCATATTGGCTCCTACATATTCTACGAAGATCTTTATCGGTCAAACCGCATAACAACATACGTTGTTCCCTTTGTCATCGGTATGTTACTTGCCCGAGATTCGATCGTCGGTATCTCAATACCTAGTTCAATATCGTTACCGGCAAGTCTCTTTACTCATTACGTAATGCATCATTCCATAACTAACTCATTATCTACATTGCTTGCAAGGCTTATAGTGATGTGCATTACCGAGAGGGCCCAGAGATACCTCTCCGACAGTCGGAGTGACAAAACCTAATCTCGAAATGCGCCAACTCAACATGTACCTTTGGAGACACCTGTAGAGCTCCTTTATAATCACCCAGTTACGTTGTGACATTTGGTAGCACACAAAGTGTTCCTCCGGTAAACGGGAGTTGCATAATCTCATAGTTATAGGAAGTTGTATAAGTCATGAAGAAAGCAGTAGCAACATACTAAACGATCAAGTGCTAAGCTAACAGAATGGGTCAAGTCAATCAGATCATTCTTCTAATGATGTGATCCCGTTAATCAAATGACAACACATGTATATGGTTAGGAAACATAACCATCTTTGATTAATGAGCTAGTCAAGTAGAGGCATACTAGTGACATAAAGTTTGTCTATGTATTCACACATGTATCATGTTTCCGGTTAATACAATTCTAGCATGAATAATAAACATTTATCATGATATGAGGAAATAAATAATAACTTTATTATTGCCTCTAGGGCATATTTCCTTCACCTTCATGGGTGGAGCCCTCCGTGGACTCGCGCAACTGTTAACCTTCGTGGGTTGAAGTCCCCATCAACGTGGATGTACGATAGCACCACCTATCGGAACCACGACAAAAACATCCATGTCTCCAATTGCGTTTGATTCCTCCAATCCCATCCCTTTACATTCTTGCAAGTTGCATGCTTTACTTTCCGCTGATCATATACTCTTTGCATGCTTGCTTGAATTATGAATTGTGATTGTTAAACTTGTGCCAAAACTCCACTTGAACTTAAAGAGTTAAAAACTGCAACTTTCGGAACTTAGTGTCTAATCACCCCCCCCTCTAGACACCTCTTCTCGATCCTTTCAATTGGTATTAGAGCTTTGGTCTCCATTGCCTTGGTTTAAACACCTTTTGAGGAAGATGGATGTGTCTACTTTAGGGAGTCTTAGACATAGAGTGCCTATTCTTGATGGAGAATATTTTCATGAGTGGAAAAATGAGATGCTTGTGATTTTCAATGAATATCATTTGAACAAGTACATTGCTAGCCCTTGTGCACCTCATGTTGATCCCTCGCATCCCACACCCGAAGAGGATCTTGACATGATTCACAATCTTAGAACCATCAATCTTATCATAAGAGGATTGCCCAAAAACTTGATTGCTAGTTTGCCTACTCTTGATTGTGCCTATACTATATGGAAATTTCTTGAGGAACGACTGTAACATCCCAAATTTTCAATTTGGAATGTTATACATTAGGTCATCATGCATATCATATTTTTCTCGCATTTTTCTGATCCTAGAAATTTCACGCAACTCAAGGACCCTCGGAGAGAGTTGGAAGTTTCATTATTTTCATATTTGGGATTTCTCAAATTTTGGAAGTAGGATCATGAGATTTATTTAATTATCTTCATAAAGTTTTTCCTATAAAAATCTCAAGAGAGGGAATAATATGACTTTCCCAATATTTAGGAAAAACGAAGATATTTTAAATAAATCAAATTTGGTTTTCGAAAGATTTATTTTGCTTAGGCAAAAAATGAGCATTTAAAATTTTTATGCACATTGCAGTTTTTAAAAGTTCATTTTGTTCGACTCATTTTTAGGAGTCGGAGAAAATTTGTTTTATTTAAATCGGAGTTCGTTTGATATTTTTTTAATTCGTTTTGGTTTAATTTTATTTAAAAAAACGCGCCCTTCTGGACCGAGGCCCACTGCCCAGCCAGCCAGCCCTGTGCCCATCGCCCCCAGCCCACCTCCCCTTCTCCCTTGCGCGCGCCGCCGCCCGTCTGAGACTCCCGCCGCCACGCCGCCCGAGTCCGGCTCCGACCAGCGCCGTCGCCCCCTCCCCAAGGAACCAGCCGCCCCTTTATAACCCGGCGCCCCCTCTCTCCTCCATCGCCCGCCCGCCGCCGCCCCCAAGCCGAGCCGCCGCCGTCGAGGGCCTTGCCCGCCGTCGCCGAGCCCCCTCGCCGCCCTAAATCGCCCCTCAAAACCCGCCACCCACCGCCCCTCGCCCGACCATGAAGCCCGCCGGCCCGCGGCGACCGCCGGAGTAGCCGCCCGCCCGTCCGATCCGATCCGGTTTTCCCAATAAACCGATCCGGTTTTATTTAAAAAAATGTTTGGTTTTTTTTAAAAACCTAGATTGGTTTTATTTTTCGGTTTTCTTATTTAGTGAACGCTCACCGACCCGTTCGCTTCAATGAACGTGTTCGTTGGATTAGTTCTGCTAATCGAACGTCCGTTATTTAGATCGCTCGTCGTTTTCTTTTAAATCGGATTTAATCCGTTATTTTTCGCATTCGATTTACGATCCGATTTTCAAAACTGTTTTATTTCTTGCTCGTTTATCTAATCAGGTGATTCAAGCTACCGAGTTTCAGAACGAAACCGCCGTTCGACTACCCTACTTTCACAGAGTTTTGCTACTGTGAAATTTTGACCTATTTTCAGATTGCTAAACCGAGTCGTTCTCACACGAGTTACGACATTCGATGAGTTATTTGACTCGATTCTTTTGCCACCGGGGTTCTTAAGTTGAACTATCTGGTTAGATCTTTTATTCGAGATTTCCTGTGCATTAGATGAGTACTTATTGTATGCTTGTTGTTTGTCTGCGTGAGATCGCCTTGAGTGCGCCGCTTGTTATTTCAATCTCTAGGACTCATGGATCATCAAGAAGGCAAGTAACACTTTGATCATACTTTTCTACTACCCAGTTTTATGCATTAGATCAAACCTCAAACACTTGCATGATTAGGATCTAATCAAATTGTGGGATGGGAAGTAGATTGAGGTAGTACCTATTACCTGCTTACTTATGAAACCTTGGGAGTTACTTCTACGTTTGCTTGATTAAGCCATGCTATGCTAGTAGACGTGGATTGGGTGAGTGAATATCCATGATGTATGTGAGATTGTTAATTAATGGTTTATCTAAGGTGGCAACTTAAACACACATCCGGGTGGATTGAGGCACTGGTTTCTATCAGACTTGCTCTGTATTTCTTCGGACCGCCACCCGTGCTCTAAGGGATCATAAGATTATTCAAACTAGAAACTTACGTGTGCAGCCACAAGCCAATTATGGGCTCGCATAGTTGACTAAGTTGTGCGAACTCTTACGGGTAGGCTAGCTGATGTAGGGGATGTAGGTTGGTACGGTCTACCCACATGTAAGGTGCTAGCGTTTCGAAAGACTATGTCTCGGTCATCCGCTTTCTCAAACACCATGTAGTGCGAGAACCAAGCGGAGGCGATCGAGTCTTGTGGGGAAAAGTGCTAAACCTCTGCAGAGTGTAAAACTAATCATGATTAGCCGTGTCCCCGGTTATGGACGTTTTGAGTATCTAGTACTTGAATATCATGTGAATCTCAACATGTTAATGCAAATAAATGTTATTGGGTTTTTAATGAGTACTTTTAATTGGGATTGAGGATGCCGTCAACCATTCTCAATGTTTAACAACCACCATGATAGTTAAAAAAATTATTCCTTTGATGTAGGGAAAAATCAGCTTTATGCAAAAAATGTAAATCAGAGAGCCTTACCACCAGCCAAATATGCATGTAGTATAGGCTTATTGCTTCATTGCTCTCTATGTGTTACATTGCCAAAGATATTCCATGTCTTGACCCGTTTTGGCTGCAACTTTTCATGTTGCAGACTTTTCAGACGTCGAGTAAGGTGTTAGGCCGTGGTTCTATACTCGGTGATGCCGTTGGAGTTGATGGACTCACTCGCTTTTCCAAGCCTTCCATTGTTATTATTAGATGGCCTTAAGCCATATTATTGTGTTAAGTTCCCTTGTGGACAACGATGTAATAAGTGTGTGATTGCTACTCTGCTATAAATCCTTCAAGTCTTGTGTGGTGTCGACATCGATCCAGTGGATGACATCGAGCACAGGCGCTAGATCCATTCGGGTCTGGTCGCGACAACGATTTCCAGATTATTCCTTGAAAAATTTAGATGAAATTCTCCATAAGTCTATTGCCTTGAGTAAGATGAATTCTAGTGATCCTAGCTTTGGTGATTGTCTATTTGAGCTTACTAATCTCATGCGTGTTATAGGAAATGTTGGGATCATTAGCGATATCATATCCGAAGCTATTAGAATCCATAAAGATGACCATTGTGATGATCATTTATCTAATGAATTACCCTCTCTAGGAATTGATCAATCACAAGATGATATTGAACATGGATACTATGATGAGGATGATGATAGTGAATATGATCTTGACGATGCAATGAGACACTTTGGTCTTATGGCAAATCTTCGCGGCTACATGGCTGGAGGAAAGTAATGGGTCCTTGATTGCGGATGTACTGATCATATGACCGGAGATAAAGACATGTTCCGTGAGCTTGCTGAAAACGACGGCCCTCGAAAGTATGTCACTTTTGGTGATAATTCAAAGGGTAAGGTGGTCGGCCTTGGTAAGGTGGCCATCTCACATGATAGCTCCATACAAAATGTCATGCTTGTTGAATCTCTTGGCTACAACTTATTTTCAGTATCTAGACTTGCTGATTTCGGTTTCAATGTCCTATTTACTGAAGTAGATTGCCAAGTGTTTCATGGAGATAATCATAAAATGGTCTTTACCGGTGTACGTAGAGGTGATCTCTACATTGTTGATTTCACTAAAAAGGCTCAACCTAGAACTTGCTTTATTGCTAAATCTTCTAAAGGTTGGTTGTGGCATAGAAGATTAGGTCCTGTTGGTATGCGAAACCTTGACAAGCTTATTAAAGGAAATAATATCCTTGGCATTAACGATGTCATATTTGATAAGGATAGAATTTGCAGCGCTTGTCAGACAGGTAAACAGGTTGGAGGAAGGCATCCCGTGAAGAACATCATGACCACAAGGAGGCCACTCGAGCTACTTCACATGGACCTCTTTGGTCCCAACGCTTACAAAAGTTGATGATTTTGGTGGAAACTCTTTTGGTCTAGTTATAGTTGATGATTTTTCAAGATTTACGTGGGTGTTCTTTCTCGATGATAAATCGAAGGTTCAAAAGATCTTCAAAAACTCCGCTAGGAAGGCCCAAAATCAATTTGAAGTGAAGATCAAGAAGGTTCGCGGCGACAACGGAACGGAGTTCAAGAACGCGAATGTGGACACCTTTCTTGACGAAGAAGGGATTTCACATGAGTTCTTGGCTACGTACAGACCTCAACAAAATGGAGTTGTTGAGAGAAAGAACCGGACGCTCATCGAAATGGCGAGAATGATGCTTGATGAGTACAAGACGCCGAAGCACTTTTGGGCGGAAGCAGTTGAGACAGCTTGTCATGCAACAAATCGCTTGTATCTTCACAAGCTACTCGGCAAGACGGCCTACGAGCTTCTCACCGGTAACAAACCCCAAGTTGGATACTTTCGAGTATTCGGCTCAAAGTGCTACATTCTTGATAAGCATCGTCGTTCTAAATTTGCTCCTAAGACTCATGAGGATTTCCTACTTGGTTATGGCTCAAACTCTCACACATACCGTGTCTACAACAATTTCACCCGAAAGGTTGGAGAAACGGTATATGTGAAGTTTGATTAATCTAACGGCTCGCAAGTAGAGCAATTGCCAATTGATGTAGGAGACAAAGGCCCCTCGGAAGCAATTCAAGACTTGTCTATTGGCAAGATTCGTCCACGGAGGTGAAGGAGAGTACCTTGTCCGTCCAAGTGGAAGCTTCTACCTCACGACAAGGTGAACCAAGAGTTGATATGGAAGCATCCACAAGTGGGAACGCCAAGATGAAAAAAAGAGGAAGTGCACCAAGACGATCGTCAAAAACCTCCTTCTCCACCACGACAAGAGAACAACAACGCCAACAATGAAGAAGAACAAGATGAAGAAGATGTTCAACCAAGACCTAAGCAAAAGCTTTCACGAATTCGAGCAAGAATTGCTAAAGACCATCCCGTCGTGCAAATCTACAAAGATATCCAAACAGGGAGAATCACTCGCTCTAAAACTCGTTTAGCTAACTTTTGTGAACATTACTCATTCATCTCTAGCATTGAACCTATGAAGGTTGAAGAAGCATTGGAAGATCCGGATTGGATAAATGCTATGCATGAAGAGCTACACAACTTTGAGAGAAATCAAGTGTGGACATTGGTTGAGAAGCCCGACAACAACCACAACATCATCGGTACCAAATGGGTGTTTCTCAACAAGCAAGATGAAGATGGACAAGTAGTTCACAACAAAGCACGTCTCGTCGCCCAAGGATACACATAAGTTGAAGGTATGGACTATGGTGAGACTTATGCTCCCGTTGCTAGACTTGAGTCCATTCGCATCTTACTTGCCTATGCTAATCACCATGATATCACCTTGTACCAAATGGACATTAAAAGTGCTTTTCTAAATGGTGAAATTGAGGAGGAAGTTTATGTTAAGGAACCTCCCGGCTTTGTCAATCCGAAGAAACCTGATCATGTCTACAAACTTCACAAAGCTCTTTATGGTCTTAAACAAGCTCCTAGAGCGTGGTATAAATGCTTGACCAAGTTCCTTATTGAAAAAGGCTTTGAAATTGGAAAAATAGATTCTACTCTTTTTACTAAAAGGGTCAATGGAGAAATATTTGTATGCTAAATTTATGTCGATGATATTATATTTGGTTCTACTAACCCTCATTTTAGTGAAAAGTTTGGGAAGCTAATGTCGGAGAAGTTTGAGATGTCTATGATGAGTGAACTCAAATTCTTTCTTGGTTTGCAAATCAAGCAAACTAAGGAAGTTACCTTTGTCTCTCAAACGAAGTACACCAAGGACTTATTCAAGAAGTTCAATATGCAAGAATGCAAAGGTATGACTACACCCATGCCTACTAGTGGACATCTTGATTTGACCAAAGATGGTGAACCGGTTGTTCAAAAGGTTTATTGCTCTATGATTGGTTCATTGTTATATCTATGTGCTTCACGTCCCGATATCATGCTAAGTGTGTGCATGTGTGCACGATATCAAGCTGCTCCTAAAGAATGTCATCTTAAGGCCGTGAAAAGGATAGTGAGATACTTAATCCATACACCAAACTTTGGCATTTGGTATCCCAAGAGGGCTTCTTTCGATCTTGTTGGCTACTCCGACTCGGACTATGCCGGTGACAAGGTTGATAGAAAGTCCACTTCGGGTACTTGTCAATTTCTTGGTAGATCTCTTGTGTCTTGGTCTTCCAAGAAACAAAACTCGGTATCCTTATCCACCGCCGAAGCGGAATACATTGCCGCTGGTTCATGTTGTGCTCAATTACTTTGGATGACCCAAACTCTTAAAGATTATGGGATATATGTGAAACATGTTCCATTACTTTGTGACAATGAGAGTGATATCAAGATTGCTCACAATCCGTGCAACACTCTCGAACTAAGCATATTGAAGTTCGTCATCATTTCATTCGAGATCATGTTGCTAAGGGTGACATTAATCTTAAGCATGTTCGCACCGACAAGCAATTAGCGGATATATTCACTAAACCACTTGATGAGAAAGTGTTTTGCAGGTTAAGAGGAGAATTGAACATCATTGATGCTTCAAACTTGGAGTAGGAACTCCATTGGATACATGCAAGACTTGAGCTTATGAGTAATCCTTGATATTTCTCTTATGATGATAACCTTATGTCTTGGATACATTTGCATCTTGCATGTTATCTAACCCATGTAGGTACTTGGATGAATGTAAGTCTATCAGATTACAACTCACTCACATCTTGAGCAATCTCTACATCACCAAGTCTCTACACAATGGTGGTTGAAGACAAGGAAGCACGAAACCATTCGAACATATCCTTTGGCAAATTCTATGTTGAGTTTCATGATTGTCATTTTGGATACACAAGTGCTCTTCCTTGCAAGAACTAATCCATGTAGGTAGATGAACTCAAATTCCAAGTGGTGCTCCCAACTCTTGATGAGCTACATCAACCTTGAGCAACCCACACAAGTTCAACTACATGATCACGATCAACACCACCACCCAAGGTATGTTATCCATCTTAGAGAAGCTTTACTCCAAGTCATGAGTCAAAGAAACTCGACAAGATGTGAATACATCAAGATGCTTAAACAAAAAATGGTAACCCCATTTTGAGCTTAAATGATGAGTATGACCTATGATCAAGTGATCCCACTTGACTCCTAAGTCAATATACTCTAACATAGGTGACTTTGTCGCCGACCATCTCTAGATGAAGTTTTTCTTGTGTTTTCTTTTCTGTGCCCTTGCTTTTGTCTCATGCATATTTGTTTCCCCTTTCAAAAAAAACTTCATCTAAATTTCCTTCCCTTCTTTTTCTTTTCTTTTCTTTTTAATTTGTTCTGCATTCCCTGCATCCAATTCATTGCAAATCTTTCTGTTAATTCCTTGCAAATCCTTGTGAGATCTTACTTGTCCAGTGAGCTAAGGTGACAAGTGTCTTTCTCTGTGATGAACTCGGTTCCACCGATTTCTTGTTTTCGGTCTAACCGAAGTTGTTCGGTGCGACTGAAGCATCCAACTCGGTGCCACCGATTTCACTACAGGAAAAACATTTTGCCATTTATTCCTGCACTACTCTTGATCCAGCTCCACTTAATAAATCTTGTCCTCTACAAGCATCACATTTTATCGGTGCTTTGTCTTTGTGACTCAAGGACCAAACCCATCCATGACAAATTCCGTAAGACCCTTCCTGGAAATTGATGTCAAAGGGGAGAGAGATCACATCAAAGCTTATCACTTCAACAGGGGAGAGAGATATCTCTAGGGAGAGAATACTCAAGGACAGAGTGATCTTCAAGGATCCCAGATGCTTGGTGTTCAAAGAGGAGAGATTCCACATGTCTTCTTGAGGGGAAAGACATGTTCATATGTGCTTATTTGCATTAGCTCTGTTCATTTGTTTCCTTGAGCTCTGATTTTGCATTTTGCTCTGATTTTCTGTTCTGCCTTCTCTCCCAAGATCCCATGATAGATTCAGGGGAGCAAGACATCTAAGGGAAAGAAATTCTTTAAATTCATTGCACATCTTTACCTTTGGGGACATGTCTATGTTAAATGTGGTACTTAGTACTCACTCTCTACATGTCATCCCAGTCTTGGTACTCTTGTGGTTTCTTTTTGTTTGCTCTGGCCAACAGGTGTATCTGTGTTATCTAACCTTGTTTACGCAGGTTCATTCCATCCTAAGCCAACTCAAGACCACAAGGTAAGTATATGCATCACAATCATGTGTATGAGAAATTTTTGCTGATGTATATGTTGTTTGCAAGATAGACTCATGAGCATGAAGGTACATTTCCCATATTCACATCATTTGCTCTGATGCATATAACCAAGATACATGTAACACATTGCCTTCTCTGTCATGGTTATGCTCTCACATGCTTCTAATTTCCATATTCACATGATTGCATACATGTAGGGGGAGCCTATGCTTGTTACATGTCTTTCCAAAGCTTTACTTGCTATTCTTTATATCTTTATTTAAAGCTTTGATGTATGTTGTCATCAATTATCAAAAAGGGGGAGATTGAAAGCAGAAGTGCTCCCTGGGTGGTTTTGGTAATTAATGTCAACATATCTCTTGTTGGACTAACACTTTTATCTAGTATGTTTCAGACAAGTTCAACAATGGAGTGGCATGGACTAGAGGATGTGGAACCCCTTCAAGATGCTAAGGACAAAGGATTGCCTCAAGCTTCAAGATCAAGACTCTACATTTTCTATTTTAGTGATCCAAGATCACATTGAGTCTATAGGAAAAGCCAATACTATCAAGAGGGGATGAGGTGTTGCTTAATGGCTTGCTTGCTCAAAGTGCTTAGTGATATGCTCCAAAGCCCTCAACTACTTTCCCACATCGACATATGTCCTAAACCCAAAGTCTAACTTGGCCCCACCGATTCTTTCTATCCGGTGCCACCGAGTTCAGATGTCTTAGCCACAGCCACAAACCCTAGGCAAATCGGTCTCACCGATAGGGATCTCGGTCTCACCGAGATGGGATTGTAATCTCTCTGTGTATGTCCATTACCAAAATCGGTCTCACAGAGTTTGAGTAATCGGTACTACTGAGATTACAATGCAAACTTTCTGGTTAGCTCGTTACCAAAATCGGTCTCATCGAGTTTGTGTAATCGGTCCTACCGAGTTTGCCTGACCAACTCTCTGGTTAGCTTATTACCAAAATCGGTCCTACCGAGTTTGTGTAATTGGTCTCACCGAGATTACGTTAAGCCCTAACCCTAACCATATCGGTCCTACCGAGTTGCATGTCGGTCCCACCGAAAATCCTAACGGTCACTAGATTTGCTGAATCGGTCCAACCAAGTTTAACAATTCGGTCCCATTGAGTTTGGCAAGTTGTGTGTAACGGTTAGATTTTGTGTGGAGGCTATATATACCCCTCCACCTCCTCTTCATTCATGGAGAGAGCCATCAGGACGAACCTACACTTCCAATACACATTTTTTCTGAGAGAGAACCACCTACTCTTGTGTTGAGGCCAAGATATTCCATTCCTACCATATGAATCTTGATCTCTAGCCTTCCCAAGTTGCTTTCCACTCAAATCTTCTTTCCACCAAATCCAAATCCTGTGAGAGAGAGTTGAGAGTTGGGGAGACTATCATTTGAAGCACAAGAGCAAGGAGTTCATCATCAACACACCATTTGTTACTTCTTGAGAGTGGTGTCTCCTAGATTGGCTAGGTGTCACTTGGGAGCCTCCAACAAGATTGTGGAGTTGAACCAAGGAGTTTGTAAGGGCAAGGTGTAACATCCCAAATTTTCAATTTGGAATGTTATACATAGGTCATTCATGCATATCATATTTTATTGCATCTTTGTTCGGCAATCCTCGAAATCCTAAACAACTCAAGGACCCTCGGAGAGAGGTTGGGATTTTCCGGTTTTCATATTTGATTTTTATCAAATAGTGAAAACGAGGATTTTTTATTTTAATTATTTTTCTCACCGAAAAATATTTCATAATAAAATAAATGAGGGGAGATAATATGACTTCTTCAAAACATTTGAAATATTGGAGGAAAAATGTTAAAATTATTTGTTGGTTTTTTATTTGATTTTATTTGGATTTTATTTGCGTTAGAAAAATTGCACGTTTTCAAAAAATTGCATTTTAGGGCCAAGAAAATGTTCATCTCATTCTAAATATTTCATTTAGACGGTGAAAATTTGTTTTGGCATTTTTAGATTTTTATTTATTTTTCTAGGATTTTTCTAAGTCTCGTGAATTTATTTAAAAAAACGCCACTGCTTCAAGACCCGACTCTCACCGAGGCTCACCAGCCGCCCACCGGGCCGCTTCTTCCCAAGGCCCGCCCGTGTCCGAGGCGGACTCCGCCTCCCGCCGTCGCCGCTTGCCCCCTCCCCCAAGCCGCCGCACCCTCTTTAAATACCGGAGCCTCTCCCGCCGCCGCCACACACCACCACCCACCACTGCCGCCTCGAGCCGAGCTCGAGCCCGAGCCCCGCCGCTTCGCCCGAGTCGCTGCCGCTGCCTCCCGCTGCCACCCCACGCCGAGCCCGAGCCCCGCCGCCCCGCTTTTCCAAAGAAAACCGTTTCGGTTTTTTTTTGAAAACCCTAGGTTTTCGTTTTTTTATTTATAGATCGGTTTATTTCTCCGGTTTATTTATTTTAGCGAGCATTCGCTCGTTCGTTCGTTTTAACGAACGCGTTCTTCGTTTAGGTTCAGATAATGAACGTTCATTCGTTAAGCTGTTCGTCGTTTTTCTTTTTCTCGGATTTATTCCGTGATTTTTATGATCGCGATTTCTGATCCGATTTTTGATCTAGTATAACTTTTCGCTCGTTTATCGGAATCAGGCGATTCAAGCGCCTAGAGTTTCGCCTCGAAACCCTCTTTCCGAATAATCAACTCAAACAAGTTTTTGCCTCTGTAAAATTTGACTTAGGTTCATATTAGTAAAATGGATCTTGTTTCTTTCGCCGTTTGAGTTTCGTTGCTTCGTTTGGTTTGATTCTTTTTGCGAACCGGAGTTCTTAAGTTGAACTTTCTGGTCAGCCTCTTTTAGTTGAAGTTTTGCTTGTGCATCTTTGCTTGTTGCTTATGTATGTTATTGTTTGCTTGCGATAGAATTCCCGGAATGCGAAGCGTGTTACTATGAGTCTCTAGGATTCGCGGATCGTCAGCAAGGCAAGTAACACTTTGATCATACTCTTTTCATACCCAGTTTTTATGCATTAGCTCAATCCTCAAACATTGCATGATTAGGATGTCATTAACTTGTGGGTTGGGAAGTAGTAGTTGAGGTAGAACCTATTGCCCTGTTACTATCAAACCCTTGGGAGTTACTTCTACGTGTTGCTTATATTGTTATGCTATGCTCGTAGACGTGGTTTGGGTTTGAGTGAATCCATGACAGATGTGAGATTGTTAATTAATGGTTTAATTTAAGGTGGCAACTTTAATACACATCCGGGTGGATTGAGGCACCGGGGAACCCAAAGTGTTGTCTGCTTTATTTTTGGAAATCCGGCACCGGTGAGATCTTCCTATGGACCGCCACCCGTGCTCAAAGGAATCGAGATTATTCATGCTAGAAACTTCCTTGTGCAGCCACAAGCTACTATGGGCTCTAGCATAGTTGAGTAGGTTACGTGAAGCTCTTGAAGAGGTAGATCAGCAGGTAGTGGGTTTTGTAGGTTTGGTATGGTCTACCCGGAGTAGAGAGTTAATGTTTCTGAAAGACTATGTCTCGGTCATCCGTTTCTCAAACACCATGTAGTGCGAGAAATCAACGGAGGCGATCGAGTATTGTGGGTAAAAGTGTGCAAACCTCTGCAGAGTGTACAATCTAATCATGGTTAGCCGTGTCCCCGGTTATGGACAATTTTGAGTATCTAGTATTTGAGTTATCACATGTATCTCATCACTCTTAAATAATATTGTTGGGATGTTAACTACTTTAATTGGGATTGAGTTGGGGTTATACCTTCTCAATGTTTCAACCACCATGATAGTTAAATAAAAATATATCCCTTTGTTGTAGGGAAAAATTGGCTTTTCGCAAAACTATAACTATAGAGCTTTCCACCAGCCATATATGCATGTGGTGATAGCATTATTTATGTTCTTGCTCTGTTGTGTTATATTGCCAGCATATTCCATGTGCTGACCCGTTCTCAGGCTGCAACGTATTATGTTGCAGACTTTTCAGACGAGGAGTAAGGTTCATTAGGTCGTTGTCGTGCAGCTCAGCTATGCCGTTGGAGTTGATGGACTCACTTTATCTTCCAAGCCTTCCGCTGTTATCGCATTAGATGGCCTTAAGCCATATTATTGTAATAAGTTCTCTTTTGAGACATTCGATGTAATAAGTGTGTGATTGCTACTCGTTATAAACCCTTCGAGTAATCGTGTGTGTCAAGACATTCGATCCGTGGATGACACTAGAACACGTAGACTTGACCATCTGAGGTCGGGTCGCTACAAGATGGTATCGTGAGCACACGCTGAGTGTAGGACACGACCACTAAGATAAACCATAGGTCACTCTTCTCTACTCATTTCTGACTCCTCTTCATTTTTCCACTCTTTAGGATGACGGAGATGAAGAACAAGTTTGCACAACCGGATGAAGACACACCTTTTGGACGCCACTTGAAGGAAGTCACTAGGTACTTGAACATTGGAATACCAAGCTTCACCGGGACGTACAGCGCCACCTTACCAGAAGAGGAGTGTTGGATGATTCAAGTACAAGTTCCAGGAAGGACGTTCTCGCCAACTTCTAAACCCATAGAATTTTCTTTCAAAGCACCCACCTGGAGTCTCTAAGAAGAGCATGGCAGCCCACATTACCATGGGACGCATTGGAGAAGTCTACAACAGGAGCTTAAGGACACCATCTACCAAATATGTGGGCCGAGACGAGCAATGGGAAGTAATCAAGACCAACAAGGATAGATCCATTGCAGCTTTCATCCAAAGCCTAAACCAAAGACATTCGACGTCAAGAGAACCAAAAAGCGCAGACATGATGGAGTTGAAGAAGGCGAAGACCAGATCATCGAATCGGAGGAAGAACTCAAGTTCACACGCCGATTTAATATGAGGAGGAAATCAAGCTACTGGAGAAGAACGACGACCTAGTTAAGAAGATCGGAGTATTCATGGGAGGATCAGCACCGGAAGAAGAACACGACGACCCCACTTGCCTGGACAACTACATCATCATCAACGACACCGATTCCGATCCAAGTGATGATGACTATGAAGACGAAGCTGGAGCAGACATCATGGAGTCTTCAACCGATCAAAATTTCTAGATGACCACCATATATTAATAGTATTTTTCCCCATGTATGTAATAGTAGTTGAGCACTTTTGCGATAGTTCTAGACCGTTTGTATGCCCTTGCTTGATTGATTGAGTGAAATGATTGTGTTTGCCTCATATGCATATGGGTAGTGTTTTCTCATTAGACCTTTTTTCTATTCTAATCTCTTCCATCTAAACCCATCAGATTCCTCCGAGACGTGACACCGGTTTTGCTTTCCCACCAGAGCTCACCCAGTTGATCCAGCAGCAGAATGCCTTGATGCAATTGCTAGTTCGTAACTGTGGCAACAACAACAACAATAACCCGCCGCCAGTGGACAACTTAGCCCGTTTCCTAAGGTTACAACCGCCGGTGTTCTCTAGTAGCACCGAGCCAATAGTTGCTGATGATTGGCTACGCCGTATTGGAAGGGAGTTAACCACCGCAGGATGCACAGATGCTGAGAAGGTGCACTTTGCCGCACATCAATTGGATGGACCAACAGCCGCATGGTGGGAGAATTACACGGCTACTTTTCCTATAGCCAATGTCACTTGGGACCAGTTTCAGCAAGCCTTTCGCACGGCCCATGTCTCAACTGGAGCCATGCAGATGAAGAAACGCGAGTTTCGCAACTTACGCCAGGGGAACCATACTGTAGCTTGGTACATGGATGATTTTAGCAAGTTATCACGCTATGCCCCTGATGATGTGGCCACAGATGCCGCGAAGCAGGAGAAGTTTATGGAAGGGTTGAATGATGAGATGAGGATGCAGTTGATGGTGGAAACTTTCAACAACTACCAGGAGTTGGTAGACAAGGCCCTTATGATTGAAGGAAAGCAGCAGCAAATTGAGAGCCGTAAGAGGAAGTATGGACAAGGGAACTATAATTCAGGAGCTCAACAGAAGCCCTGCTTAACCCCGAACTCGGGAGGACTTGTTCATAATCATGGAGGTCACAACCACACTGGAGGAGGATCGCATAACCACAATGGTGCCAAGAATGGAAATGGGAACGGAGTTAATAACAATCAGAACCGCTCCAACCCAGCTACACCCGCCAAAAGGGACCTAAGTCAAGTTACTTGCTTTAAGTGCGGGAAGACAGGGCACTATGCCAATGATTGCCTCAAGGAAGAAATGGAAACGGAAATGGGAGCTACTGGGAAGAAGCCCAATCTATTCAACAAAGGACAAGTGAACCACGTTAACATGGAGGAAGTTGAAGAGCAAATGGACGCGTGATAGGTAAGTTTTGGTTAAGTCATTTACCGCTCTTGTTCTTTTCGACATCTTTGGTGCATCGCATTCATACATATCAAGGGATTTGTGGATAAGTTTAAGCTACCAACCCAAACCCTTAGGACCCCTCTTTAGTGAGCTCGCCTGGAGCAGAGTACATGGCTAGCCGATGGTGCAACCAGATACCCCTAACCATTGGCACACATGTTTTTCCGTCTGACCTAATTATCTTGGAGTCGCAAGGATTGGATGTGATATTAGGTATGGACTGGATGTCAAAGTATGGAGGAAGCATTGATCGTGCTAGAAAATCAATTTATCTTACCACCCCGGAGGGAAAAATGATTAAGTATGTATCTAGGCATGTGCCTAGGAGGAGCCAAGTGAATGCCCTCACGGGAGTTGTTCAGGAGGAAGTGCATGTAGTAAAGGATTAGCCGGATGTTTTTCCAGAGGAGTTACCGTGGCCGGGGACGAATCCGAGGATCCGGTGACACAGGTCTCATAGGAGGTGAAGTCAGTATTCGACTCTATCGCCACTGAGTGTGTGGCCTCCGAGGCAGGGTCCATCCACCCGTCCTCGGACGACGCAATAGACTCCGGATCTAGGGCCGGAGTAGCCACAGGTGTGATCTCCCGAACACCGTCTGACGGCAGAGCTAAGTCGCGTTTCATCGTGATCGCGGCGCGACTGACATGGGCTCGAATCCGTCAAGATCAAGTCTCCGCGGATGTCGGCAGATAGTTCAAGTTTCCAAACTTGACTCGACGGCCAGGGGCGTAGCTTTCGGTTCGCTTCAGATGGCCGCCGAAGTTGGCCCACAAAGACGGCCGCCAAATACGAAGATCTATCCGGGGAGGAAAGCCTCGCCCTGGGTCGCATCGTTGTCGATGATCGAAGGAGCCATCAAGCCCTTATCGCAACGACACAGTGGAACTCTCAATGAAAGCACCAGTGTCGGTGTCAAAACCGGCGGATCTCGGGTAGGGGGTCCCGAACTATGCGTCTAAGGCGGATGGTAACAGGAGGCAGGGGACACGATGTTTACCCAGGTTCGGGCCCTCTCGATGGAGGTAATACCCTACTTCCTGCGTGATTGATCTTGATGATATGATTATTACAAGAGTTGATCTACCACGAGATCATAGAGGCTAAACCCTAGAAGCTAGCCTATGGTATGATTGTTGTTGTCCTACGGACTAAACCCTCCGGTTTATATAGACACCGGAGGGGGCTAGGGTTACACAGAGCCGGTTACTAGGGAGGAGATCTACATATCTGTATTGCCAAGCTTGCCTTCCACGCCAAGGAGAGTCCCATCTGGACACGGGACGAAGTCTTCAATCTTGTATCTTCATAGTCCAACAGTCCGGCTAAAGTATATAGTCCGGCTGTCCAAGGACCACCTAATCCAGGACTCCCTCAGGCACCACTTGGGGAAACGCCAAGCAGGATTCGGATCCTACTTGGGGCGCACCCTGGCAGCATCCCCTCTCCCTCTCACCTATATATATGTGGGGGCGTCCCTAGCACACCCTAGACAATGGCCTAGCCGTGTGTGGTGCCCCCTCCATCGTTTACTCCCACGGTCATATCTTCGTAGTGCTTAGACGAAGCCCTGCGTGGATCACTTCACCATCAACGTCACCACGTTGTCCTGCTGACGGAACTCATCTACTACCTGGAAAACTTGCTGGATCAAGAAGGCGAGGGACGTCATCGCGTTGAATGTGTGCAGAACTCGGAGGTGCCATACGTTCGGTACTTGATCGGTCGGAGCTAGAAGAAGTATGAATACATCATCCGTGTTGCCAAACGCTTCCGCTTACGGTCTACAAGGGTACATAGAAACACTCTCCCCCTCGTTGCTATGTATCTCCATGGATAGATCATTACTTGTGCGCAGAATTTTTTTTGTTTTCCATGCAACGTTACCCAACAGTGGCATCATGAGCCAGGTCTATGCGTAGATGATATGCACGAGTAGAACACAAAGAATTGTGGGCGGTGATAGTCATATTGCTTACCACCAACGTCTTATTTTGATTCGACGGTATTGTGGGATTAAGCGGCCCGGACCAACCTTACATGTCCACGCACATGAGACCAGTTCCACCGACAGACATGCAACTAGTTTTGCATAAAGGTGGCTGGCGGGTGTCTGTTTCTCCCACTTTAGTTGAATCAAATTTGACTGTCGCCGGTCCTTGAAGAAGGTTAAAACAGCAAACTTGATGAAACACCGTTGTGGTTTTATGCGTAGGTAAGAACGGTTCTTGCTACAAGCCCGTAGCAGCCACGTAAAACTTGCAACAACAAAGTAGAAGACGTCTAACTTGTTTTTGCAGGGCATGTTGTGATGTGATATGGTCAAGACATGATGTGATAAACGTTATTGTATGAGATGATCATGTTTTGTAAGATATCTGACAACTGGCAGGAGCCTTATGGTTGTCTCTTTATTGTATGAAATGCAAACGCCATGTAATTTCTTTACTTTATCACTATGCGTTAGTGATAGTTGTAGAAGCAATAGTTGGTGAGACGACCACGACGCTACGATGGAGATCAAGGTGTCGAGCCGGTGACGATGGAGATCATGACGATGCTTTGGAGATGGATATCAAAAGCACAAGATGATGATGGATTTATCATGTCACATATTTTGATTGCATGTGATGTTTATCCTTTATGCATCTTATTTTGCTTAGTACGGCGGTAGCATTATAAGATGATCCCTTAACTAAATTTCAAGGTAAAAGTGTTCTCCCTGAGTATGCATCGTTGCTACAGTTCATTGTGTTGAGACACCACATGATGATCGGGTGTGATAGACTCTACGTTCACATACAACGGGCGCAAGAAAGTTTTGCACATGTGGAATACTCGGGTTAAACTTGACGAGCCTAGCATGTACAGACATGGCCTCGGAACACTGGAGACCGAAAGGTCGAACGTGAATCATATAGTAGATATGATCAACATAGAGATGTTCACCATTGATGACTACTCCATCTCACGTGATGATTGGACATGGATTAGTTGATTTGGATCAAGTGTCATTTAGATGACTTGAGGGATGTCTATCTAAGTGGGAGTTCTTAAGTAATTTGATTAATTGAACTTATTTTATCATGCACTTAGTCCTGATAGTATTTGCATAACTATGTTCTAGATCAATGGCTCGTGCTACCGTTCCCCTGAATTTTAATGCGTTCCTAAAGAACGCTAAGTTGAAAGATGATGGTAGCAACGTTGAAAGATGATGGTAGCAACTACACGGACTGGGTTCGTAACTTGAGGATTATCCTCATTTCCGCACAGAAAAATTATGTCCTTGATGCACTACTAGGTGCGCCACCCCCTCCAACAACTATAGATGTTGTGAACGCCTGGCAGTTGTGTGTTGATGACTACTCGATAGTTCGGTGTGCCATGCTTTACGGCTTAGAATCGGGACTTCAAAGACATTTTGAACGCCATGGAGCATATGAGATGTTCCAGGAGTTGAAGTTAATATTTCAAGCAAATGCCTGAGTTGAGAGATATGAAGTCTCCAACAAGTTCTATAGCTGCAAGATGGAGGAGAACAGTTCTGTCAGTGAACACATACTCAAAATGTCTAGGTATCATAATCACTTGACTCGGGTGGGAGTTAATCTTCCAGATGATAGTGTTATTGACAGAGTTCTTCAATCACTGCCACCAAGCTGTAAAGGCTTCATGATGAACTATAATATGCAAGGGATGGAGAAGACAATTCCCGAGCTCTTCGCAATGCTCAAAGCTGCATAGGTAGAAATCAAGAAGGAGCATCAATTGTTGATGGTTAACAAGACCACTAGTTTCAAGAGGCTTGAAGTGTTATTTGGTGCCAACGTTGAGCTTGAACATTATATCTGGATCTTGTTTAGTGCGAGACAGTTATTCATTTAAATCAGAGAATAATGGTTGTTCTGTTTATATGAGTAATATCTTTTATGGTCATGCACCCTTGAAGTGTGGTCTATTTCTGTTGAATCTCGATTGTGGTGATACACATATTCATAATATTGACGCCAAAAGATGCAAAGTAGATAATGATAGTGTAACATATTTGTGGCACTGCCGTTTAGGTCATATTGGTGTAAAGCGCATGAAGAAAGTCCATGCAGATGGACTTTTGGAATCACTTGATTATGAATCATTTGATACTTGCGAACCATGCCTCATGGGCAAGATGACTAAAACTCCATTCTCTGGAACAATGGAGCGAGCCAATGACTTATTGGAAATAATACATACCGATGTATGCGGTCCGATGAGTGTTGAGGCACGCGGTGGGTATCTTTATATTCTGACCTTCACAGATGATTTGAGAAGATATGGGTATATCTACTTAATGAAACACAAGTCTGAAACATTTGAAAAGTTCAAAGAATTTCAGAGTGAAGTGGAGAATCATCGTAACAAGAAAATAAAGTTTCTACGATCTGATCGCGGAGGCGAATATGTCACGAGTTTGGCCTTCATTTAAAACAATGTGGAATAGTTTCACAACTCACGCCACCTGGAAAACCACAGCGTGATGGTGTGTCCGAAGGTCGTAACCGTACTTTATTAGATACGGTGCGATCTATGATGTCTCTTACCGATTTACCACTATTGTTTTGGGGTTATGCATTAGAGACAACTGCATTCACGTTAAATAGGGCACCGTCTAAATCCGTTGAGACGACACCGTATGAACTGTAGTTTGACAAGAAACCTAAGCTGCCGTTTCTTAAAGTTTGGGGTTGCCACACTTATGTCAAAAGGCTTCAGCTTGATAAGCTCGAACCCAAATCAGAGAAGTGCGTCTTCATAGGATACCCTAAGGAAACAATTGAGTACACCTTCTACCACAGATCCGAAGGCAAGATTTTTGTTGCCAAGAATGGAACCTTTCTAGAGAAGGAGTTTCTCTCGAAAGAAGTGAGTGGGAGGAAAGTAGAACTTGATGAGGTAGTTGTACCTTCTCTCAATTTGGAAAGTAGCTCGTCAAAGAAATCTGTTCCCGTGATGCCTACACCAACTAGAGAGGAAGCTAGTGATGATGATCATGAAACTTCAAATCAAGTTACTACTAAAACTCGTAGGTCAACCAGAGCATGATCCACACCAGAGTGGTACGGTAATCCTGTTTTGGAAGTCATGTTACTAAACCATGGCAAACCTACGAACTATGAAGAAGCTATGATGAGCCTAGATTTCGATAAATGGCTTGAGACGATGAAATCTGAGATAGGATCGATGTATGAGAAGAAAGTGTGGACTTTGGTGGACTTGCTCGACGATCGGCGAGCCATAGAGAATAAATTGATCTTCAAGAAGAAGACTGATGCATACGGTAATGTTACTGTCTACAAAGCTCGACTTGTCGTGAAAGGTTTTCGACAAGTTCAAGGAGTTGACTATGATGAGACTTTCTCACCCGTAGCGATGCTTAAGTCTGTCTGAATCATGTTAGCAATTGTCGCATTTTATGATTATGAAATCTGGCAAATGGACATCAAAACTGCATTCCTTAATGGATTTATTAAAGAAGAGTTGTATATGATGCAACCAGAAGGTGTTGTTAATCCTAAAGGTGCTAACAAAGTGTGCAAGCTCCAGCGATCCATCTATGGGCTGGTGCAAGCATCTCAGCGTTGGAATTTATGCTTTGATGAGGTGATCAAAGCATATGGTCTTATACAGACTTTCGGAGAAGCCAGTATTTACAAGAAAGTCAATGGGAGCCCTGTAGCATTTCTAATATTATATGTGGATGATATATTGTTGATTGGAAATGATGTAGAATTTCTGGATGGCATAAAAGGATACTTGAATAAGAGTTTTTCAATGAAAGACCTCGGTGAAGCTGCTTATATATTAGGCATCAAGATCTATAGAGATAGATCAAGACGCTTAATAGGACTTCCACAAAGCACATACCTTGACAAAGTTTTGAAGAAGTTTAAAATGCATCAGTCAAAGAAAGGGTTCTTGCATGTGTTGCAAGGTGTGAAATTGAGTCAGACTCAATGCCCGACCACTGCAGAAGATGGAGATAAAATGAAAGTCATTCCCTATGCCTCATCCATAGGTTCTATCATGTATGATACGTTGTGTACCAGACCTGATGTGTGCCTTGCAATAAGTCTGGCAAGGAGGTACCAAAGTAATCCAGGAGTGGATCACTGGACAGCGGTCAAGAACATCCTGAAGTACCTGAAAAGGACCAAGGATATGTTTCTCATTTATGGAGGTGTCAAAGAGCTCATCGTAAATGGATACGATGATGCTAGCTTTGACACTGATCCGGATGACTCTAAGTCACAATCCGGATACGTATTTATTTTGAATGGTGGAGCTGTCAGTTGGTGCAGTTCCAAGCAGAGTGTCGTGGCGGGATATACGTGTGAAGCGGAGTACATAGCCGCTTCAGAAGAAGAAAATGAAGGAGTCTGGATGAAGGAGTTCATATCCGATCTAGGTGTAATACCTAGTGCATCATGTCCAATGAAAATCTTTTGTGACAATACTTGAGCAATTGCCTTATCGAAGGAATCTAGATTTCACAAAAGAACCAAACACATCAAGAGACGCTTCAACTCCATCCGTGATCAAGTCAAGGAGGGAGACATAGAGATTTGCAAAATACATACGGATATGAGACCCGTTGGCTAAGCCTCTTCCACGAGCAAAACATGATCAACACCAAGACTCCATGGGTGTTAGAATCATTACAATGTAATCTAGATTATTGACTAGTGCAAGTGGGAGACTGAAGGAAATATGCCCTAGAGGCAATAATAAAGTTGTTATTTTATGTTTCCTTATTCATGATAAATGTTTATTATTCATGCTAGAATTGTATTGATTGGAAACCTAAATACATGTGTGAATACATAGACAAACACGGTGTCACTACTAAACCTCTACTTGACTAGCTCGTTGATCAAAGATGGTTAAGGTTTCCTGACCATGGACATGAGTTGTCATTTGATAACGGGATCACATCATTAGGAGAATGCTGTGATGGACAAGACCCATCCGTTAGCTTAGCATATTGATCATTCAGTTTTATTGCTATTGCTTTCTTCATGTCAAATACATATTCCTTCAACTATGAGATTATGCAACTCCCGGATACCGGAGGAATGCCTTGTGTGCTATCAAACGTCACAACGTAACTGGGTGATTATAAGGATGCTCTATAGGTATCTCCGGGGGTATTTGTTGAGTTGGCATAGATCAAGATTAGGATTTGTCACTCTGAGTATCAGAGAGATATCTCTGGGCCCTCTCGGTAATACACATCATAAGCTTGAAAGCAAACGACTAAGGATTTGGTCACGAGGTGATGTATTTCGGAACGAGTAAAGAGACTTGCCGGTAACGATATTGAACTAGGTATGAAGATACCGACGATCGAATCTCGGTCAAGTAACATACCGATGGACAAAGGGAATTACGTATATTTTCATAACGATTCAACCGATAAAGATCTTCATATAATATGTAGGAACCAATATGAGCATCTAGGATCTGCTATTTTTTATTGACCGGAGAGGTGTCTCGGTCATGTCTACATAGTTCTCGAACCCATAGGGTCCGCACACTTAACGTTCGACGACGATATTGTATTTCATGAGTTATGTGATTTGGTGACTGAATGTTGTTTGAAGTCCTGGATGAGATCACTGACATGATGAGGAATCTCGAAATGGTTGAGAGGTAAATATTTATATATAGGACGATAGTATTCGGACACCGGAAGTGTCCCGGACTGTATCGGGTATTTATCGGAGTACCGGAGGGGTTACCGGAACCCCCGGGGGAAATATATGGGCCATATGGGCCTTGAGAGGGGAGCACGCCAGCCCACAAGGGGTGGTGCCCCCCCCCCCTATGGCAGGAGGCCGAATTGGGAGAATGAAAAAGGGGGTTCGACCCTCCTTTCCTTTCTCTCTTCCTCTTCCCTTTCTTCTCCGGGAAAAAAGGCAGGGGGGCGCCACACGGGGAAACCCCAAGTAGGATTCGGATCCTACTTGGGGCGCACCCTGGTTGTCTCCCCTCTCCTTCCCACCTATATATATGTGGGGGGCGCCCCTAGCACACCCTAGACAATGGCCTAGCCATGTTTAGGCAAAGCCCTACGCGGATCACTTCACCATCACCGTCACCACGCCGTCGTGCTGGGGAACTCATCTACTACCTCGACAACTTGCTGGATCAAGAAGGCGAGGGATGTCATCGCGCCGAACGTGTGTAGAACTCGAAGGTGCCGTACATTTGGTACTTGATCGGTCGGAGCTAGAAGAAGTTCGACTACATCAACCGCATTTTCAAACACTTCCGCTTACAGTCTACGAGGGTATGTAGACACCCCCCCCCCTCGTTGCTATGCATCTCCATGGATAGATCATTGCATGTGCGTAGAATTTTTTTTGTTTTCCATGCAACGTTACCCAACACTAAGGTCCAACAGGACCAACACACCAGAATAACAACCATCACGGATGGAGAGAACCGTAGATCAGAAGGATTCAACCTATAGACACACAAACACAGTCGAGCAAAGATCGGATCCATGCTAATCCAACAAACACCGACATTATCCTACATGATCCGCCGGAGACACACCTCCACACGCCCTCCGACAATGCTAGACACGTCGTGCAGACGGGCTTGGTTCGTCCAATTTGCATCATGTTTACCTACTGTTATTTATAATTTTTTTATGCATAATAATGCTTTTTGGAGTAATTCTAATGCCTTTTCTCTCATAATTTGCAAGGTACACACAAAGAGGGAGAATTCCGGCAGCTAGAAATCTGGACCTGAAAAAGCTACGTCAGGCTACCTATTCTGCACAACACCAAATGAGCTGAAACTTCACGAGGAATTTTTACGGAATAAATAAGAAATGCTGGAGCAAATAACTACCGGAGGGGGACACCTTGTGAGCACAAGACACTGTATGCGTGCCACAGTGGGCTATGTTTCAGCCCAGCCCACCTCCGGTGCCCATCTTCTGGTATATAAGTCATTTTGACCTAGAAAAAAATAAGAAGAGGACTTTCGGGGCGAAGCGCCGCCATCTCAAGGCGGAACTTGGGCAGGAGCACTTTTGCCCTCCGGCGGAGTGATTCCGCCGGGGGAACTCCCTCCCGGAGGGGGAAATCATCGTCATCATCATCACCAACAACTCTCCCATCTTCGGGAGGGCAATCTCCATCAACATCTCCAACAGAAACCATCTCCTCTCAAACCATAGTTCATCTCTTGTGTTCAATCTTTGTACCGGAACTATAGATTGGTACTTGTGGGTGACTAGTAGTGTTGATTACATCTTGTAGTTGATTACTATATGGTTTATTTACTGGAAGATTATATGTTCAGATCCAATATGCTATTTAATACCCCTCTAATCTTGAGCATGATTATCATCTGTGAGTAGTTACTTTTGTTCTTGAGGTCACGGGAGAAATCTTGTTGCAAGTAATCATGCGAACTTGATATGTGTTCGATAGTTTGATGATATGGTTCCCTTAGTGGTGTCATGTGAACATCGACTACATGACACTTCACCATAATTGGGCCTAAGCGAATGCATTGTGGAGTAGTTATTAGATTATGGGTTATGAGACAGAAGCTTAAACCCTAGTTTATGCGCTATTCCATAAGGTGCCGATTGGATCCAAAAGTTTAATGCTATGCTTAGAATGTATTCTTAATACTTTTCTTGTAGTTGCGGATGCTTGCGAGGGGGTTAATCATAAGTAGGAGATTTGTTCAAGTAAGAACAACACCTAAGCACCGATCCACCCACATATCAAATTATCAAAGTAGCGAACACAAATCAAACCAACATGATGGAAGTGACTAGATGAAATTCCCGTGTACCCTCAAGAACACTTTGCTTATCATAAGAGACCATTTTGGCCTGTCCTCTGCCTCAAAAGTATTGGGCTACCTTGCTGCACTTTTGTTACTATTATCGTTACTTGCTAGTTACAAATTATCATGCTATCAAACTACTCGCTACTTACAATTTCAGCGCTTGCCGACATTACCTTACTGAAAACCACTTTGTCATTTCCTTCTGCTCCTCGTTGGGTTCGACACTCTTACTTATAGAAAGGACTACGATTGATCCCCTATACATGTGGGTCATCAAGGCTCTTTTCTGGCGCCGTTGTCGGGGAGTGAAGCGCTCTTGGTAAGTGGAAATTGGTAAGGAAAAATTATTACTACATGCCGAAATTTATTGTTACTAGTTACTATGGAAAACAATCCTTTGAGGGGTTTGTTCGGGGTATCTTCACCTCGACCGGAACCACAATTAGTCACCCCTCAACCAACTTCACCTACTGAAAATATTGAATATGAAATTCCTTTGGGTATGATAGAACAACTGCTAGCTAATCCTTATGCAGGAGATGGAACCGAACATCTTGATATACACTTGATATATGTGGAAGGAATTTGTGGATTGTTTAAGCTTGCAGGTTTACCCGGAGATGAAGTTAATAAGAAGGTTTTCCCTTTATATTTGAAGGGAAAAGCATTGGCATGGTATAGGCTATGTGATGATATTGGATCTTGGAATTGGAATCGATTGAAATTGGAGTTTCACCAAAAAAATACCCTATGCATCTAGTTCATCGTGATCGGAATTATATATATAATTTTTTGCCTCGTGAAGGATAAAGTGTCGCTCTAGCTTGGGGAGGCTTAAGTTAATGTTATATTCATGCCCCAACCATGAGCTCTCGAAGGAAATTATCATTCAGAACTTTTATGCTCGGCTTTCTCATGATGATCGATCCATGCTTGATACTTCTTGTACTGGTTCCTTTATGAAGAAAACTATTGAATTCTGGTGGGATCTTTTGGAAAGAATTAAACACAACTATGAAGATTGGGAACTCGATGAAGGTAAAGAGTCAGGTATTAAGCTTAAGTATGATTGTGTTAAATCTTTTATGAATACCGATGCTTTTCAAAAGTTTAGCACTAAATATGGACTTGACTCTGAGATAGTAGCTTCCTTTTGTGAATCCTTTGCTACTCATGTTGATCTCCCTAATGAGAAGTGGTTCAAATATCACCCACCTATTAAATAAGAAATTAAAGAACCAGTAATAGCCAAAGATGAAACTATAATCTATAATGTTGATGTAGTTGTTCCTACTGCTTATATTGAAAAACCACCTTTCCCTGTTAGGATAAAGGAACATGCTAAAGTTTCAAATGTGTTGAATAAAAGTTATATTAGAACACCTAAACCAGCTGAACAAATCAATGTAGAACCTAGTGTTGCTATGGTTAAGGATCCCCTGGTTCAAAATATAGATGGGCATGTTATTTACTTATGTGATAAAGCTGCTAGAATTGCCAAACCTGATGAAAAAGATAAACATAGAACTGTTGTTGTCATGCATGTTGTCTCAGTTAAAATAGGAGATCACAGTTATCATGGTTTATGTGACATAGGTGCTAGCGTGAGTGCTATTCCTTTTACCTTATATTAAGAAATTATGAATGATATAACACCCACTGAAATAGAAGACGTAGATGTTACTATTGAACTTGCTAATAGAGACACCATCACACCACTTGGGATTGTTAGGGATGTTGAAGTCTTGTGTGGGAAAATAAAATACCCTACTGATTTTCTTGTTCTTGGTTCCCCACAAGATGACTTTTGTCCCATTATTTTTGGTAGACCTTTCTTGAACACCGTTAATGCTAAAATAGATTCTGAGAAACAAACTCTTGATGTTAGCTTTGGTGATGAGTCTCATGAATTTAATTTTTCCAAGTTTAGTAGAAAACCTCATAAAAAGAATTGCCTAGTAAGGATTAAATTATTGGTCTTGATTCTATTGATGTGCCTCCTACTGATCCTTTAGAAAAATATTTGCTAGACCATGAAAATGATATGCATATGCATGAAAGAAATGAAATAGATAAGATTTTCTTTGAACAACATCCTCTGCTTAAACACAATTTGCCTATTGAAACTCTAGGAGGTCCTCCTCCACCTAAAGGTGATCATGTGTTTGAATTAAAACAATTGCCAGACACTTTGAGATATGCTTATCTTGGTAAGAAGAAGATATATCCTGTTATTATTAGTGCTAACCTTTTAGAGCATGAAGAAGAAAGATTATTGAAAGTTCTAAGGAAGCACCGAGCTGCTATTGGATATACTCTTGATGATCTTAAGGGCATTAGTCCCACTCTATGTCAAAGACACAAGATTAATACGGAACCTAATGCCGAACCCGTTGTTGATCACCAACGCCGGTTAAACCCAAGATGAAAGAAGTGGTAAAACGGAAATATTAGAGCTTCGGAAGGTGTATAATCTATCCTATATTTGATAGTAGATGGGTAAGTCCTGTTCATTGTGTCCCTAAGAAAGGAGGTATTACTGTTGTTCCTAATGATAAGAATGAACTAATTCCACAAAGAATTGTTACAGGCTATAGAAAGCAACTAGAAAAGATCATTACCCTCTGCCTTTTATTGATCAAATGCTAGAAAGATTATCTAAGAACACACATTTTTCCTTCCTTGATGGATATTCTGGTTTTTCACAAATACCTGTTTCTCAACCTGATCAAGAAAAGACCACTTTTACTTCCCCTTTTGGAACTTATGCTTATAGACGTATGCCTTTTGGTTTATGCAATACACCTGCTACCTTTCAAAGATGGATGACTGCTATATTCTCTGACTTTTGTGAAAAGATTATTGAGGTTTTCATGGATGACTTTTCTGTTTATGGGAAGTCTTTTGATGATTGTTTAAGCAATCTTGATCGAGTTTTGCAGAGATGTGAGCAAACAAATCTTGTCTTGAATTGGGAGAAGTGCCACTTTATGGTTAACGAAGGTATTGTTTTGGGCCATAAAATTTCTGAAAGAGGTATTGAGGTGGACAAGGCTAAGGTTGATGCAATTGAGAAAATGCCATGTCCTAAAGATATCAAAGGTATTTGTAGTTTCCTAGGTCATGCTGGTTTATATAGGAGGTTTATTAAAGACTTCTCTAAAATTTCTAGGCCTCTTAAAAATCTCTTGCAAAAGGATATGCCATTTGTTTTTTATGATGATTGTTTAGAAGCCTTTGAAACACTCAAGAAAGCCTTAATTTCTGCACCTATTGTTCAACCACCTGATTGGAGCTTGCCTTTTGAAATTATGTTGAAGCTAGTGATTATGTTGTTGGTGTTGTTTTAGGACAAAGAGTTGATAAGAAACTAAATGTTATTCATTATGCTAGTAAAACTCTAGATAGTGCTCAACGAAATTATGCTACTACTGAAAAAAGAATTCTTAGCAGTGGTGTTTGCTTGTGATAAATTCAGATCTTACATTGTTAATTCTAAAGTTATTGTTCACACCAATCATGCTGCTATAAAATATCTTATGGAAAAGAAAGATGCTAAACATAGACTCATTAGGTGGGTTCTCTTGCTACAAGAATTTGATTTGAATATCATTGACTGAAAAGGAGCGGGGAACCTCGTAGCTGATAACTTGTCTAGGCTTGAAAATAATATGATGACCCACAACCTATTAATGATAGTTTTCCTGATGAGCAATTAGCTGCAATAAATGTTTCTCATAGTACACCTTGGTATGCTGACTATGCTAATTATATTGTTGCTAAATACATACCACCTAGCTTTACTTACCAACAAAATAAAAAATTCTTCTATGCTTTAAGACATTACTTTTGGGACGGCCCACATCTTTATAAAGAAGGAGTAGATGGTATTATTCAACGTTGTGTACCTGAGCATGAACAGGGACAAATCCTACGGAAATGTCACTCCGAATCTTATGGAGGACATCATGCGGGAGACAAAACTGCTCACAAGGTATTGCAATCTGGGTTTTATTGACCTACCCTCTTCAAGGATGCTCGTAAGTTTGTCTCATCTTGTGATGAATGTCAAAGAATAGGTAATATCAGTAAGCGTCAAGAAATGCCTATGAATTATTCACTTGTTGTTGAACCATTTGATGTTTGGGGATTTGATTACATGGGACCTTTTCCTTCCTATAATGGGTATACTCATATTTTGGTTGCTGTTGATTATGTTACTAAGTGGGTAGAAGCTATCCCAACTAGTAGTGTTGATCACAACACCTCTATTGAAATGATTAAGGAAGTTATTTTCCCACGGTTTGGAGTCCCTAGATATTTAATGACTGATGGTGGTTCATGCTTTATTCATGGTGCTTTCCGTAAAATGCTTTCCAAGTATGATGTTAACCATAGAATTGCATCACCCTACCATCCTCAGTCTAGTGGTCAAGTTGAACTTAGCAATACAGAAATAAAATTAATTTTGCAAAAAATGTTAATAGGTCCCGGAAGAATTGGTCTAAGAAATTAGATGATGCACTTTGGGCTTATAGAACAGCGTATAAAACCCTATGGGTATGTCTCCTTATAAAATGTTTATGAAAAAGCTTGTCATTTGCCTCTTGAGTTAGAACATAAAGCTTATTGGGCAATTAAAGAACTCAACTATGACTTCAAACTTGCCGGTGAAAAGAGGTTATTTGATATTAGCTCATTAGATGAATGGAGAACCCAAGCTTATGAAAATGCCAAGTTGTTTAAAGAAAAAGTTAAAAGATGGCATGATAAAAGAATCCAAAAGCTTGAGTTCAAGGTTGGAGAATATGTTCTTTTGTATAACTCTCATTTTAGATTCTTTGCAGGAAAACTCCTCTCCAAATGGGAAGGACCCTATGTTATCGAGGAGGTTTATCGATTTGGAGCTATCAAAATAAATATTGTCGAAGGTACTAACCCGAAGGTTGTTAATGGGCAACGAATAAAACATTATATCTCACGTACGCCCATTAATGTTGAAAGCAATATTATCCAAACTATGAAACCGGACGAATACATAAAAGAAACCTTCCGGAACACTCCGGAATCATGAAAAAGAGGAGGTACGTGATACGATAAGTAAACGGACTCCAAAAAATCCGCAAAAATATTTTTTGTCAGTTTTGGAATATAACAAAAATTAGGAAAATAAGAAACAACCAGGAAGGTCACCCTGGTGGGCACAAGACACCAGGGCGCGCCTGGTCAAGCGCGCCCAGGTGGGTTGTGCCCACCTCGGGTACCTTCCGGACTCTGTTTTTCTTCCATTTGCTTGTTTCCCAAGATAAAAAATATATTTATTTACCCCCTGAAACTATTGACCACCGTATCACGGAGAAATCTTCTGTTTTCTTTTCTTGCTGTTTTCGGTCAGTCTGTTGAGCTGTGCATCATGTCTTCCTCTTCCTCCAACGACGTGGAAGGGGATGCTTGGTCGATGAAGATCGAGCTGAAGAGAGAAGAGCCCAAAGAACCTCTCGGAGGGAGCAAGAGCAAGGAGGCCATCGGAGACCAAGCTTCGGTGGTTGAGCAAGCCATGCCAGCCGAGGAGGAGGAAGAAGATATCCTTAAACCCTACTATGATTATCTTACCCCCACAGAGATTGAAACCTTTCAGATCATTGAAATGGTTCGTGTGCAAAATAAATATCTCACTCATGAAAATATTCTGTTACAAGAGCACATCGCCTTCCTCCGGAGCGTCGTCCATAGATTGGAGAATATCTTGATCATGAAGGCCAAGATCACTACTCCATCACCACCACCACCTCTTACTTTATCACCAAAAGAAAATTGAGTATCGGGTATGGGCACTCCCCTTGGCTTTTGCCAAGCTTGGGGGAGGTGCCCTGGTATCGTAAATTCTCCACTATCCTTTGCCTTTACTTATTTTAGCTCAATCCATAGTTATCTTTTGCTTTAGATGAATAAAAGTTTAGTTCGATCCTTTCTTTTTGAGAGTTTGCTTAGTGATTTATCTTTGTAATCGTGGGCGAGATATATAATAAAGTTTAGTTTGAGTTTTGCTTTCTTTACTTTCATGTTCAATAAAAAGAAAGGAAATAAATGAAAAAGATCATATGCTAATCTTATGGTAAGTAATGACACCACATAAGAAAAAGTATAAGTAGAAAATTTTATTAGAGATTGACAAACATAGCATTGGTCAATGATGCAATTCATGAAAGAATTAATAAGGGAAGAGAAGATTCACATGCAAATACACTATCCTAGAAATCTTTTGTGATTGTGAGCCCCCATAAAACTATTATATGCCAAAATTGTTGACGTTGGACATGGAAGACAACTTAATGATTTATGTTTGTTCATATTCACATAGAAGTTATATTTTCATAGATCCTTCAACATGTGGTGCTTGCCCCCCATCTTTGCTAGCCAAAAATTCCGCACTACGTAGAGATACTAATTGTGCATCCAAAAACCCTTAAACCCAAATCTTATTTTCAAGAGTCCACCATACCTACCTAAGGATTGAGTAAGATCCTTCAAGTAAGTTGTCATCGGTGCAATAAGGCAATAAAAATTGCTTCTTGATGTCTACTACGCAACCTTGTTCTTGTAGACGTTGTTGGGCCTCCAAGTGCAGATGTTTGTAGGACAGTAGAAAATTTCCCTCAAGTGGATGATCTAAGGTTTATCAATCCGTGGGAGGCGTAGGATGAAGATGGTCTTTCTAAAAAAAACTGCAACCAAATAACAAAGAGTCTCTTGTGTCCCCAACACACCCAATACAATGGTAAATTGTATAGGTGCACTAGTTCGGTGAAGAGATGGTGATTAAAGTGCAATATGGATGGTAGATATAGGTTTTTGTAATCTGAAAATATAAAAACAGCAAGGTAGCAAGTGGTAAAAGTGAGCGTAAACGGCATTGCAATGCTAGGAAACAAGGCCTAGGGTTCATACTTTCACTAGTGCAAGTTCTTTCAACAATAATACATAATTGGATCATATAACTATCCCTCAACATGCAACAAAGAGTCACTCCAAAGTCACTAATAGCAGAGAACAAACGAAGAGATTATGGTAGGGTACGAAACCACCTCAAAGTTATCCTTTCTGATCGATCCATTCAAGAGTTCGTAGTAAAATAAAACGAAGCTATTTTTCCGTTCGATCTATCCTAGAGTTCGTACTAGAATAACACCTTAAGACACAAATCAACCAAAACCCTAATGTCACCTAGATACTCCAATGTCACCTCAAGTATCCGTGGGTATGATTATACGATATGCATCACACAATCTCAGATTCATCTATTCAAACCAACACAAAGAACTTCAAAGAGTGCCCCAAAGTTTCTACCGGAGAGCCAGGATGAAAACGTGTGCCAACCCCTATGCATAAGTTCACGAGGTCACGGAACCCGCAAGTTGATCACCAAAACGTACATCAAGTAGATCACGTGATATCCCATTGTCACCACAGATAAGAACATACAAGACATACATCAAGTGTTCTCAAATCCTTAAAGACTCAATCCGATAAGATAACTTCAAAGGGAAAACTCAATCCATTACAAGAGAGTAGAGGGGGAGAAACATCATAAGATCCAACTATAATAGCAAAGCTCGCGATACATCAAGATCGTGCCAAATCAAGAACACGAGAGAGAGAGAGAGAGAGAGAGATCAAACACATAGCTATTGGTACATACCCTCAGCCCCGAGGGTGAACTACTCCCTCCTCGTCATGGAGAGCGTCGGGATGATGAAGATGGCCACCGGTGAGGGATTCCCCCTCCGGCAGGGTGCCAGAACGGGTCTAGATTGGTTTTCGGTGGCTACAGAGGCTTGCCGCGGCGGAACTCCCGATCTAGGTTATGTTCTGGGGGTTTCTGTATATATAAGAGGTTTTGGCGTCGAGAACAAGTCAGGAGGGTCTCCGGGCTGTCCACGAGGTAGGGAGGCGCGCCCCCCACCCTCGTGGGAAGCCCAGGACTCTTCTGGCCCAACTCTTTTACTCCATGGCCTTCTTCTGGTCCAAAAATAAGCTCCGTCAATTTTCAAGTCAATTGGACTCCGTTTGGTTTTCCTTTTCTGCGATACTCAAAAACAAGGAAAAAACAGAAACTGGCACTGAGCTCTAGGTTAATAGGTTAGTCCCAAAATAATATAAAAGTGCTCAGTAAAGCCCATTAAACATCCAAAATAGATAATATAATAGCATGGAACAAAAAAAATATATAGATACGTTGGAGACGTATCAAGCATCCCCAAGCTTAATTCCTGCTCGTCCTCGAGTAGGTAAATGATAAAAACAGAATTTTTGATGTGGAATGCTACCTAACATATTTATCAATGTAATCTTCTTTATTATGGCAAGAATATTCAGATCCATAAGATTCAAGACAAAAGTTTAATATTGACATAAAAACAATAATACTTCAAGCATACTAACTAAGCAATCATGTCTTCTCAAAATAACATGGCCAAAGCAAGCTATCCCTACAAAATCATATAGTCTGGCTATGCTCTATCTTTATCACACAAAATATTTAAGTCATGCACAACCCCGATGACAAGTCAAGCAATTGCTTCATACTTTTGATGTTCTCAAACTTTTTCAATCTTCACGCAATACATGAGCGTGAGCCATGGACATAGCACTAGAGGTGGGATAGAATGGTGGTTGTGGAGAAGACAAAAAGGAGAAGATAGTCTCACATCAACTAGGCGTATCAACAGGCTATGGATATGCCGATCAATAGATATCAATGTGAGTGAGTAGGGATTGCCATGCAACGGGTGCACTAGAGCTATAAGTGTGTGAAAGCTCAACAAGAAACTAAGTGGGTGTGCATCCAACTTGCTTGCTCACGAAGACCTAGGGAATTTTGAGGAAGCCCATCATTGGAATATACAAGGCAAGTTCTATAATGAATGATTCCCACTAGTATATGAAAGTGACAACATAGGAGACTCCCTATCATGAAGATCATGGTGCTACTTTGAAGCACAAGTGTGGTAAAAGGATAGTAACATTGTCCCTTCTCTCTTTTTCTCTCATTTTTTATTTTTTTTGTTTGGGCCCTTTTCTCATTTTTTATGGCCTCTTTTTTTTCATTTCGTCTGGAGTATCATCCCGACTTGTGGGGGAATCATAGTCTCCATCATCCTTTCCTCACTGGGACAATGCTCTAATAATGAAGATCATCACACTTTTATTTACTTACAACTCAAGAATTACAACTCGATACTTAGAACAAAATACGACTCTATATGAATGCCTTCGACGGTGTACAGGGATGTGCAATGAATCAAGAGTGACATGTATGAAAGAATTATGAACGGTGGCTTTGCCGCAAATACGATGTCAACTACATGATCATGCAAAGCAATATGACAATGATGAAGCATGTCATAATAAACGGAACGGTGGTAAGTTGCATGGCAATATATCTCGGAATGGCTATGGAAATGCCATAATAGGTAGGTATGGTGGCTGTTTTGAGGAAGGTATACGGTGGGTGTATGATACCGACGAAAGGTGCACGGTATTAGAGAGGCTAGCAATGGTGGAAGGGTGAGAGTGCGTATAATCCATGGATTCAACATTAGTCATAAAGAACTCACATACTTATTGAAATCTATTAGTTATCGAACGAAGTACTACGCCAAGATGCTCCTAGGGGGATAGATTGGTAGGAAAAGACCATCGCCATTCCCCGACCGCCACTCATAAGGAAGACAATCAAAAATAAATCATGTCTCCGACTTCATCACATAACGGTTCACCATAATGCATGCTACGGGAATCACAAACTTTAACACAAGTATCTCTCAAATTCACAACTACTCACAAGCATGACTCTAATATCACCATCTTCATATCTCAAAACAATCATAAGGAATCAAACTTCTCATAGTATTCAATGCACTTTATATGAGAGTTTTTATTATATCCCTCTTGGATGCCCATCATATTAGGACTAAATTCATAACCAAAGAAAATTACCATCCTGTTTAAGACTCTCAAAATAATATAAGTGAAGCATGAGTATTCATCTATTTATTCAAAATAAAACCACCGCCGTGCTCTAAAAGGATATAAGTGAAGCACTAGAGCAAATGACAAAGTACTCCGAAAGATATAAGTAAAGATCAATGAGTAGTCGAATAATTATGTAACTATGTGAAGACTCTCTAACATTTAAGAATTTCAGATCTTGGTATTTTATTTAAACAGCAAGCAAAACAAAATAAAATAAAGTGACGCTCCAAGCAAAACACATATCATGTGGTGAATAAAAATAGAGCTCCAAGTAAAGTTACCGATGAACGAAGACGAAAGAGGGGATGCAATCCGGGGCATCCCCAAGCTTAGGCTTTTGGTTGTCCTTGAATATTACCTTGGGGTGCCTTGGGCATCCCAAGCTTAGGCTTTTGGTTGTCCTTGAATATTACCTTGGGGTGCCTTGGGCATCCCAAGCTTAGGCTCTTGCCACTCCTTATCCCATAGTCCATCAAATCTTTAACCAAAACTTGAAAACTTCACAACACAAAACTCAACAGAAAACTCGTAAGCTCCGTTAGTATAAGAAAATAAATCACCACTTAGGTACTGTTGTGAACTCATTATAAATTCATATTGGTGTAATATCTACTGTATTCCAACTTCTCTATGGTTCATACCTCCGATACTACTCATAGATTCATCAAAATAAGCAAACAACACATAGAAAACAGAATCTTTCAAAAACAGAACAGTCTGTAGCAATTTGTATCAAACGTATACTTATGGAACTCCAAAAAGAATCAACCTAAAATCACTCTCCAGTAAATAATGGCAGCTAATCTCGTGAGCGCTAAAGTTTCTATTTTTTACAGCAAGATCATAAAGACTTCACCCAAGTCTTCCCAAAGGTTCTACTTGGCACAAACACTAATTAAAACATAAAACCACAACTAACCAGAGGCTAAATGAATTATTTATTACTAAACAGGAACAAAAAGCAAAGAACAAAAAAAATTGGGTTGCCTCCCAACAAGCGCTAACGTTTAACGCCCCTAGCTAGGCATGATGATTTCAATGATGCTCACATAAAAGTTAAGAATTGAAACATAAAGAGAGCATCATGAAGAATATGACTAGCACATTTAAGTCTAACCCACTTCCTATGCATAGGTATTTTGTGAGCAAACAACTTATGGGAACAATAATCAACTAGCATAGGAAGGCAAAACAAGCATAACTTCAAAACTTTAAGCACATACAGCGGAAACTGGATATTATTGCGATTCCTACAAGCATATGTTCCTCCCTCATAATAATTTTCAGTAGCATCATGAATGAATTCAACAATATAACTATCACATAAAGCATTCTTTTCATCAGCCACAAGCATAGAATTTTTATTACTCTCCACATAAGCAAATTTCTTCTCATCAATAGTAGTGGGAGCAAACTCAACAAAATAACTATCATGTGAGGCATAATCCAATTAAAAACTAAAATCATGATGACAAATTTCATGGTTATAATTATTATTTATAGCATACATGTCATCGCAATAATCATCATAGATAGCAACTCTATTCTCATAATCAATTGGAACCTCTTCTGAAATAGTGGATTCATCACTAAATAAAGTCATGACCTCTCCAAATCCACTTTCATAATTATCACAATAAGATTCAACACCCTCCAAAATAGTGGGATCATTACTTCCTAAAGTTGACACTCTTCCAAACCCACTTTCATCAACATAATCATCATAAATAGGAGGCATGCTATCATCATAATAAATTTGCTCATCAATACTTGGGGGACAAAACAAATCATCTTCATCAAACATAGCATCCCCAAACTTGTGGCTTTGCATATCATTAGCATCATGGGTATTCAAAGAATTCATACTAACAACATTGCAATCATGCTCATAATTCAAATATGTAGTGCCAAACATTCTAATGCATTCTCCTTCTAGCACCTGAGCACAATTTTCCTTCCCATCATTTTCATGAAAGACATTAAAAAGATGAAGCATATGAGGTACCCTCAATTCCATTTTTTGTAGTTTTCTTTTATAGACTAAACTAGTGATAAAACAGATTCGATTGCAAGATCTAAAGATATACCTTCAAGCACTCACCTCCCTGGCAACGGCGCCAGAAACTGCTTGATGTCTACTACGCAACCTTCTTCTTGTAGACGTTGTTGGGCCTCCAAGTGCAGACGTTTGTAGGACAGTAGCAAATTTCCCTCAAGTGGATGACCTAAGGTTTATCAGTCCGTGGGAGGCGTAGGATGAAGATGGTCTCTCTCAAAAAAACCTGCAGCCAAATAACAAAGAGTCTCTTGTGTCCCCAACACACCCAATACAATGGTAAATTGTATAGGTGCACTAGTTCGGCGAAGAGATGGTGATACAAGTGCAATCTGGATGGTAGATATAGGTTTTTGTAATCTGAAAATATAAAAACAGCAAGGTAGCAAGTGGTAAAAGTGAGCGTAAACGGTATTGCAATGCTAGGAAACAAGGCCTAGGGTTCATACTTTCACTAGTGCAAGTTCTCTCAACAATAATAACATAATTGGATCATATAACTATCCCTTAACATGCAACAAAGAGTCACTCCAAAGTCACTAATAGCGGAGAACAAACGAAGAGATTATGGTAGGGTACGAAACCACCTCAAAGTTATCCTTTCTGATCGATCTATTCAAGAGTCCGTAGTAAAATAACACGAAGCTATTCTTTCCATTCGATCTATCCTTGAGTTCATCCTAGAATAACACCTTAAGACACAAATCAACCAAAACCCTAATGTCACCTAGATACTCCAATGTCACCTCAAGTATCCGTGGGTATGATTATACGATATGCATCACACAATCTCAGATTCATCTATTCAAACCAACACAAAGAACTTCAAAGAGTGTCCCAAAGTTTCTACCGGAGAGCCAAGACGAAAACGTGTGCCAACCCCTATGCATAAGTTCACGAGGTCACGGAACCCGCAAGTTGATCACCAAAACGTACATCAAGTAGATCACGTGATATCCCATTGTCACCACAGATAAGCACATGCAAGACATACATCAAGTGTTCTCAAATCCTTAAAGACTCAATCCTATAAGATAACTTCAAAGGAAAACTCAATCCATTACAAGAGAGTAGAGGGGAGAAACATCATAAGATCCAACTATAATAGCAAAGCTCGTGATACATCAAGATCGTGCCAAATCAAGAACACGAGAGAGAGAGAGAGATATATCAAACACATAGCTACTGGTACATACCCTCAGCCCCGAGGGTGAACTACTCCCTCCTCGTCATGGAGAGCGCCGGGATGATGAAGATGGCCACCGGTGAGGATTACCCCCCTCGTGAGGTGCGGAACGGGTCTAGATTGGTTTTCGGTGGCTATAGAGGCTTGCCGCGGTGGAACTCCCGATCTAGGTTATGTTCTGGGGGTTTCTGTATATATAAGAGGTGTTGGCGGCGAGAACAAGTCAGGAGGGTCTCCGCTATCCATGAGGTAGGGAGGCGCGCCCAGGGGGGTGGGCGTGCCCCCCACCCTCGTGGGCAGCCCGGGACTCTTCTGGCCCAACTCTTTTACTCCATGGCCTTCTTCTGGTCCAAAAATAAGCTCCGTCAATTTTTAGGTCAATTGGACTCCGTTTGGTTTTCCTTTTCTGCGATACTAAAAAACAAGGAAAAAACAGAAACTGGCACTAGGCTCTAGGTTAATAGATTAGTCCCAAAAATAATATAAAAGTGCTTAGTAAAGCCCATTAAATATCCAAAAGAGATAATATAATAGCATGGAACAATCAAAAATTATAGATACGTTGGAGACGTATCACTTCTAAAAGTGTTAGATCATTTAGTGTAAGAGAAAATTGAGCATTGTACGAACTTGTGATGGTGAAGAATAAAAGCGACAGACTGCATAATAAAGGTCACTATCACAAGGGGCAATATAACATGATGTTCTTTTGCACTAAGGGATTCAGCGTACAAACAAAAAATGCATGACAACATCTGCTTCCCTCTACGAAGGGCCTATCTTTTACTTTTATCTATTTACTTTTATGCAAGAGTCAAAGTTCTTCTTTCTATTCCTTTTTATTTTCTCTTTTAGCAACCATCATGTTGTGAGGAAAGATATAGGCACATATATCCAGTTGGATATGGGTAGCATGAGTTATTATTGTTGACATCAGCCTTGAGGTGAATACGTTGGGAGGCGGAACTATAAGCCCCTATCTTTCTATGTGTCCGGTTGAAATGTTTGTTCATGTGTATGCGGTGAGTGTTAGCAATCATAGAAGACTATATGATGGTTGAGTATGTGGACTTGCCTAAAGGCTCCGATACGTGAACCTTCCTGAAAAGATGATGAATTGTAGTTGCAAAGTTGACTGAGAACATAGTCTGTTGGTTTCCAATAGAGTTTATTCTTTATACTTCGATGTTGTGATGAATTGCTACTTATTCATGAGAAGTCTATGATAAAAGTTCTATGATAAAATTTTTATGTTAAAGTTTGTTGTTGTTATAATAATTCACATGATACTTCTATGTTCGTATTTTGTTTTTATCGACACCTCTCTCTCTAAGCATGTGGACATGTTTTTCGATTTCGGTTTTCGCTTGAGGACAAGCGAGATCTAAGCTTGGGGGAGTTGATACGTCCATTTCGCATCATGTTTACCTACTATTATTTATAATGTTTTTATGCATAATAATGCTTTTTAGAGTAATTCTAATGCCTTTTCTCTCATAATTTGCAAGGTACACACAAAGAGGGAGAATTCCGGCAGCTGGAAATCTGGACCTGAAAAAGCTACGTCAGGCTACCTATTCTGCACAACTCCAAATGAGCTGAAACTTCACGAGGAATTTTTACGGAATAAATAAAAAATACTGGAGCAAATAACTACCGGAGGCGGGCCACCTGGTGAGCACAAGACACCAGGGTGCGCCTCGGCCCCCAGGCGTGCCCTGGTGGGTTGTGCTCAGCCCAGCCCACCTCCGGTGCCCATCTTCTGGTATATAAGTAATTTTGACCTAGAAAAAATAAGGAGAGGACTTTCGGGACGAAGCGCCACCGCCTCGAGGAAAAACTTGGGCAGGAGCACTTTTGCCCTCCGGCGGAGCGATTCCGCCGGGGGAACTTCCCTCCCAGAGGGGGAAATCATCGTCATCATCATCACCAACAACTCTCCCATCTCGGGTAGGGCAATCTCCATCAACGTCTTCAACAGCACCATCTCCTCTCAAACCCTAGTTCATCTCTTGTGTTCAATCTTTGTACCGGAACTATAGATTGGTACTTGTGGGTGACTAGTAGTGTTGATTACATCTTGTAGTTGATTACTATATGGTTTATTTGGTGGAAGATTATATGTTTAGATCCAATATGATATTTAATACCCCTCTGATCTTGAGCATGATTATCATTTGTGATTAGTTACTTTTGTTCTTGAGGTCACGGGAGAAATCTTGTTGCAAATAATCATGTGAACTTGATATGTGTTCGATATTTTGATGATATGTATGTTGTGATTCCCTTAGTGGTGTCATGTGAACGTCGACTACATGACACTTCACCATATTTGGGCCTAAGGGAATGCATTGTGGAGTAGTTATTAGATGATAGGTTGCGAGAGTGATAGAAGCTTAAACCCTAGTTTATGCGCTATTCCGTAAGGGACCTATTGGATCCAAAAGTTTAATGATATGGTTAGAATTTATTCTTAATACTTTTCTCGTAGTTGCGGATGCTTGCGAGGGGGTTAATCATAAGTAGGAGGTTTGTTCAAGTAAGAACAACACCTAAGCACTGATCCACCCACATATCAAATTATCAAAGTAGCGAACACAAATCAAACCAACATGATGAAAGTGACTAGATGAAATTCCCGTGTACCCTCAAGAACACTTTGCTTATCATAAGAGACCGTTTTGGCATGTCCTTTGCCTCAAAAGGATTGGGCTACCTTGTTGCACTTTTGTTACTATTATCGTTACTTGCTCGTTACAAATTATCTTGCTATCAAACTACTCGATACTTACAATTTCAGTGCTTGCAGACATTATCTTGCTGAAAACCACTTGTTATTTCTTTCTGCTCCCTTGTTGGGTTCGACACTCTTACTTATCGAAAAGACTACGATTGATCCTTTATACTTGTGGGTCATCAGGGCCTAGGCGGGGAGAACTTTATTCCATCTTCGAGGAGCCGTCGTCGCCTCTCCTTCCTAAGCAAGGACACCAGCCCTAACTAAACACAAACAAAAATCTAAAAACAAAGCAGCCCTCCCGCTAGTAAGGGTTGGGATCCACCATGGCCCTAAGGCCATAGGGAACATGGTAGATGGCGCCAGCCCTAATGGGGGCCAGAAAACTCTAAATCGCCTAGCCGCCGGAGGGTTGCGAGACGAACACGTATGGACAAATCATGTTGAATTTGTGTTTTTGTTTCTTCATGTGTATTTTGAATTTGGATTTGATTTTTTTTAAGGATTGTACACACAACACACATGTCTTGTGAACATTCACAATTTTTTGAAACATGATATCATGTGACATGCCTCATACAGGTAGGGGTAAGAAACAACAGCATGGAGCTAGGGGTTGAGCATTTGATATGCCGCAAACTCTATTCGACCAATTCTTCGTTGATTTTACATATTTGTTTATACATGTATAAAAATGTTCACCTGGTTTCATAAAAAGATGTTTGTCTAGTACAACAAATGTGTAATATTGTCTCAGTCGACCAAAACTATTTGAAGCTTAAGTATTAAGGGCATGTGGTAAGTAATCCAAATTTGAAAATTAAGTATTAAGGGCATCTTCAACAGTGTGCCATAAAATGGACATAACCAAAACTATTTGAAGCTTAAGTATTAAGGGCATGTGGTAAGTAATCCAAATTTGAAAATTAAGTATTAAGGGCATCTCCAACAGTGTGCCATAAAATGGACATAATATTCGTCCACAGACATGTCCAGACGCGTCCGCAGACACATGTACGCAGCCTATACCTCAAATGTCTGCCTCTATTAACTTACAAAATTTATCTGCCAAATAAAGCCACTTTCCGTCAAATAGAAGCCACTTAGCTGCTTTTTGCCAAATAGCACAACACGTAATGGCTTTTGATTGGCCAGGCCAACGTCTGGGCTCCGCAAATCTCCCACAACTTTACATCTAGTTTGTGAAAATTTGGACGCACATTGTATTTGTTCTCAGAGCTAAGGTTTTTTTAGGGATCTCAATGTTAACAGAGAGCTAGGAAATTCTCATATGACAGACTTGGCAAAATTGATGGTTTGGTCAATTGACACGTGTGGGCGTTGACCATCTCGACCACACGCATCCATCATCGTCCAGTACTATATGCACGAATCTTGGCATAATCTGGCTGATTTTCTGTGCCACGTAGGACAATGCGTGTGTGTGGTGTGTGACATAGTTCGCCCACACATTTGTTTTACCACACGGAGGGGCCGGTGTGTGGGCGTTTAGCAGTTCACCCACACATCAGTTTTCAGTCACGTACAAGGGCTGGTGTGTGGGCATTTGCCATCTCACCCACACGCCCGTCTCCTCTCCCACACCCAAGCTGCTAGTTGCCATGTGTTTTTGCAGCGCATATGACAACTGCCCCTGGTGTGCTTTATAAGCAGGTGGCAACTCTCTTTTTCTACCCGAGTTGCCATGTGTTTTTGCAGGGTACACGGCAACTGCCTAATATGCACGTAAGCAGATGGCAACTCTTTTTTACCGAGTTGCCATGTGTTTTTGCATGGTACATGGCAAATACCTCAACGTGCACGTACATGGCAACTGCCCTAACGTGCACGTAAGCAGATGGCAACTCTTCCTTTTTACATGGCAACTGCCCTAGCATGCTTGTGAGCACATGGCAACTCTCTCAACTGCCTAGTATTAGTATGTGGCAACTCCTAAAGTTATGAAATCATGGCAACTACATTAGATCGTACCATACATGGCAAGCTGCGGTTAAGCAACCATGGCAAGCTGCAGTTAAAGCGAACATGGGCGAGTGCGAACCATGGCAACATTGATGGCGGTGGGCGTCACGCATCGCGTCTTGGGACCAGGAGGGCGAGGCCTGACATACGGGCGTGTGGGCGTTATCAACTTCGCCAACACGCACGCGTGTGAGAGGGTTCGGAAGGGAAAAAAAGATGTGTGTGGGCATTAGTTGTTTTGCCCACACATAGATGTGTGGGTTGGTTGCTGTCCATGCCACACGAGGCATGTGGCACAACTACCCGATACACCACACGTGTGGCAGTTATCGGGGCCCTTAAAATATTCAAAATCTCTCCGTCTAACACTACTGTAAACGTTGCCGTATTGGACAAAGATAAGGCAAAAACACAAAATAGGGTCCATTAGACACATAGCATAAATTAAGTACCAGCGGTGATACATCCATGTCCAAGGAGATAGCAAATCAAGGTTCGATACAGATACAGAAGCCACACACATAAAATCGTCTAAAATACATATAAGGCTGGAGGATTGGATGGACTAGAACGACAAGTAGTGTGCATCAGGAATACGGCTGGGGCTGAACGACCGAGAGAAAATGCTGATTGTCCCTGGGGCGATGCAAGGAGTGCCAGCTGCATGCTCACATGCATATTCACCGAAGGTCCCTCAATGCGCAAAGACTAATTATTGAAGTTTCTTAGAAAGAGCAATACGAAGTACTTGGATCACACTGGAACTGGAGTAGCATCATATTCCCAGGGGTGCGGCGCAGAGGGCGTGAAGTGCGCCGGGAGTGGCGCGGTTGTATCCAAACAAGTCTAGCATCCTCGGATTCTGGCAGTCGACTTCATGGTTCCCTTCCTTGGCACAGTCTTCTTCCGTTGGCAACATCTTCTCAGTCAAGGAAAAACCGAAAAGCATGCAACTGGTTCTGGCAACCTTCCTTCCATCAGACCCAAGTTTAGCAGCACCATCACCAGAAGCCTTTCGAATTCCAAGTGGGTTAGGCTGGCTGCCATTCGTAGCTTCTTCGTTGTTCTTGCTCGCCAGCCAGAGCTGTGGTGGAGCAACTGCGGATGAGGGCGAAGCCACTTCTGCTGGCGGCGGAGTAGACAGAGAGAGAGGATATCCTTGAGCTGCAGATGAAAACCCTCCGTTCATGGCAGACGAGGTGCGCATGTAGTTGTACAGCCCATATCCCCCTTTTGCGGAACATGTATCAGACACCATTCCTTGGAACAGAGGAACCGTCTGACAAACTTCTTGACCTTGCAAGACCTCCGGGAACCCAACGGATTCACCGAAGCCTACAGGTTGGTAGGCGAAATAGGAGCTTTGAGGTGGAAGCCTGCTTGCTGGACCACTCAGCATGCAGCTTTGTGTATCAGCAAGGAACCCCGTACCATCAGAACGCCTGAATTCTGTGGCGCCACCTGGCTGAGGAGGACATGTAACACGATGAGTTCCAGAACCCATCAATTCTTGACCTTGCAAGACCCTGGGGAGCTTATCAGCTCCCACGGAGTCCGGACGACCATTTCCATCTACAACATTTTATGGCCAAGTCAGTTAACATATCGTTAAGAGTCGTAGAATACCAAGCATACGTGGTTACCTACAAAGCGTCAGCAGTGCCGTGGGAAGTGGGAACTTACACAGAGTTGGGACGTCCACATTGCCCTGAGGGCACAGTTTAGTTCGTTTAGAACTGGATGCTGACAGAGACTGAGCAATAGAGACCGAGCCACCAACTATCTCGATCTCCCATGGAGATAGTCTATTTTGGCTATTATAGTCCGTGCCATCCTCCCATCTTACCTGAACAAGAGGGTATCATTTTAGTTCACAGATTATCAATGAACCAGACAGCTATAAATTAATGCTTGATATAAAAGATACAGTACAACTCTTAATGCATCTTCAGTGATTCTACAGCTAGAGCAAATTTGGACATAACTTCCTATTATCAATTCATTTTCTAAAAAGACATTTTCATCACCATGCTATGTTTTAAAAAGTACCCCTACCCAAAGGATAAAATCTAAATAATAAAATGCTACGTTTTGAATTTTTTTCCCCTCCTATCTTTGGTTTTTTCACCACTTTTCCTTGAAAACCGCCTTAAGTGTCCCACCTTATATTGACTTACCAAATAAATTTATGTTTTCTTTCGTAAGCCAATAATTATCATTAATAAATTGATATATGATAATCTAATTGATCGCGCTATTACTCCTGGTACCAATGAAGATTCATTCCAAAATAAGGCTGATTGGATCGAGTTGAAATGCATGCGCAAAAATATACGACGATACGGAGCTCGTCTCCAAAAATCATGCTAGAGTTTTTCACATCATCGATAAATCATTATAAACAATAAGATCGGTTATTAGCTATGAAAAGCCAAGCTTAGCTAAACAATACTAGTATTAGCGTGGAACTTGAGAAAGCAATGGAAAATGACCCCAGAAACTTCATTATTATGGCTAAGCCCTACTTTAGTCAAAACATAAATTCTTACTCCCTCCGTTCCAAAATAATTGTCGTGGTTTTAGTTCAAATTTTATAAACATTTATTTACACAATCACATTAATATGGGCAGGTAAATCACAGGCTAACATACTAGAATATTTATATCCCATTGCAATGCACGGGCAATTATCTAGTATCTAAAAAATTGCATTTCAGGCTATGTGTAAACACTATTTTTTTGGTAAGGCAAGGTGGATTGGCAAGTCTCTGCATAAATTTAAGGGTGAGTAAACCTGAATGTGAGGATGTGTCTTACAGCACATTGTGAGCACTTTCAACTCTTTCAAGCCTCATTAGAGCATTTTAAGTCAGATTCATGGTCAGGCAATATAAAAGGCCCAGAAAAAAATACAATTATCTAAAATACTGCAAGGCAGCACGAAGATAATGGCGTTCTGAATTGCTAAGACCTAAATGCTTAATGCAATCGACTGAAATGCCTACCAGCAGGCTTTTCCATTTTGAACCAGTCCACCTAATGGGGTCTACTTCATTAATACCTGTAATCATTCCAGATCGCCTACAAAACAGGAAGTAAAACTCAGTACATATTGTACATAACTAAATTTTAGTTGAGTTCAAAGGGACAGACCTCTCATTAACATCTTCACTCCCATACTGAATCTTAAACCTCATTCCAATACAAAATGGACGATTCAGGCTCTTCAGGAACTTCCAGTACGGAATAATAAATTCGGATGCAGCAGCTCTGTAGAGAGTTTAATAAATTCAGATTCGAAGTCTGTATGTACATGTTTTATGCCCGCCCAACCTAAAAGGAATAGCTTTTCTATGGTTTCAGTGAACAGGTTTCACTGTCCTTTTGTAGTTACACATTGTAATGTATTTTCTTGATGAACAATATGACTTATATATGTGCTCAAACTAAAAACCTATAAATACAAACAGGGTTGTATCATACTGCTACTTTTAGCGAGCACCAATAACCTCCTTGTTCACCATCATCACCACTATACTACTTAATGGATGGGAAGGCGCTGTGTTAATTAATAGCACCAATAATGTATCATCCAGAATTATATGTCCAATTTTAGGGCAACCTTATGCTACTTAAGAATGAAAATTATATGCTTAATTAACAAACCTTGGATTGTAACAGATGTGAAAAACACTTCTATGTTTCAAGGAATTAGCCACAGCGGACAGTGTATGTATCTTTGAGCTGTTGCTATTGAAAGCTTTCAGAAGGGCCTCATTTTTAAGCTGAATGGCTCTCCTAACACCAAGTCGTAGTTCACCATCATCACCACTATAAAAGGGAGAACACTTAATGAATAAGAGAAATAAGGACAGAAAGATTTAAAGTTCATCATTGTTCATTTGCTTACCGGAGAAATAAGACTGCATCCCCAGAGACAAGTTTCTTTTTATTGACAAATGAACTCCATCCAGTCGTTAAAAGATGCCTACGTGGTTGACCTGGAAGCAAAAGGAGCATTTTCATAACATCACACATGTACCTTGCTAGAACAACAAGATGCTGATATATTTGCTTCAAAATCAGAATAAATGACAGGACTGCAGAGAGCAGTTTGACCATTATTTTGAAAAAGAAAATGTAATAATCTAACTCATATTACGTACTCCCTCCGTCCCAAAAATTCTTGTCTTAGATTTGTCTAAATACGGATGTATCAAGTCACGTTTTAGTATTAGATACATCCGTACTAGACGAATCTAAGACAAGAATTTTGGGACGGAGGGAGTAGTAAATTTTGGGCAGTGTAAATAAACCTGCTCATGAAGCATAAGATGTGGTGCTGGGAAAGGTTACCAAGGGAACCTTATGCCAGTTCATCAAAGGGCTAAGGCCTCCTTCGGTTCATAGGGTAGGAAAATCGTAGGAATAGGAAAGTCATAGGAAATGAGATGACATGAATCTCAAATCCTATGAGTAGGAATAGGAAAGGAGATGCTCTTTGATTCACATCGTAGGATTTTTTCCATTGAGTCTGGGCTAATGTTTATTTTCCTATTAAATGTGGAGGATAGGAAGAATTTCTCCATAGGAATAGGATTCCATTCCTACAAACCAAAGGGCTCTAAAGAAATCTTTCCTATAGAAATCCTTCCTACGAAATTCCTACAAGATTCCTCTAAACCAAAGGAGGCCTAAACAGAAAAAAGAGAACAATAACAATGCCCAGTTTACAAAAAAGAACTGCCTGTGAGCTGAAAGTGAAAATTTAGAGTTGAGGCTACATCTTCCATATATTTAACAATGCTCACTAAAAGAGTCCTCCAAAATTATATTAGGTATGTGTGTTTGAAGAGTAAAATGGAGTTACAGAGAGCTTTCTTCAGTGGGCTATCTTTGCCTCCGAATAAATGATTAGATGGAAATATTAGTACATAATCTTCCAACTGAAGCATCAAGTGTAACGTTTACCAGCAACATAGAAATAATACATAATGCAAAAAAGAGCATTGCATAATCCTGGTCAAGCACTGCATTCAGCACTGATCTCACCTCTATAGATATGGCGGAACCTCCACTTCGCTCCATGCAAATCCTTTGCGACAAGCTCTTGGGAAGGCCTGATCTGCTGGTAGTCCTAAAAAGAAACAATATAGTTAAAGTGGTTAGAGGCGCAATCCAAACCATGAAAACAAGGAATCATTTCAAGAGCCAAATGGCCCAAATAAAATTTCCAAACTCACTCACCAGTGGAGGGAAACAGTCCTCGGCAGCACGGCGGGGAACAGAGAATCCCCCGTGTGTGCTCGTATCAGAGGCTGTTAGTGTCTTGCAGAACATGTGCAGCATCCGGGACTTCCTTTCTCCATCGCCATCCTCCATGTCATCTTCGCCTTCAAACCTACCACCTCCCATGTTCTTCTCTAAGACCTGAACCAATAGAGAATGTGCAGATTTGATGAATCCGACATGTCCATAGGAACAACAATCGGCAGTTAAAATTCACAAGCAGAATATTCCATTTCTCTCCTTTCTAGAAGAGAACGAACAAAACCCAGAAGTTTGTCATTTGACATTGGTAACTTAAGTATTCCTAGTTAGCTTTTTTTTCACAGCAAGTATTCCTAGTTAGCTTAATAGGCCTAGGCATGCTAAATCAAGGCACATTGTACTACGGAAGGCCTTCCGTTTATTCAGACGCATGCAGTAAATGAAGTACTCCGTAGCTAAATGATGTGAGAAATTGCTAAAAACGACACATGTAGTAAACAAAATGTAGGCATTATTAATTACACTGCATGATTGCAGCACGCTGAAACCTGAAAACCAACCGAAGCAGCCACACATTTCACCTCACACCCCCAAAATCCCATGGAAAAATCATGGGGGCACACACACACATGAATCCAGCAAAGTGACTGGATGGAGCAGCATCTGTTCTTACCTCGCCCTCCGCAACCAGAGCCAGCCGCGCGTAGACCTCGTCGGTCGCCGGATCCGCCTGCAGCACAGACACACGCGCGACCCCGGTCACCAGATCAGCACGACAGCCAGCACAGGAAGAGGCCAAAAACGAGCAATGACACGAGCAGCAGGGCGTGCTCCGGAAGACTCACGCATAGCTCGACGTCCACCACGCGGCACGCCACGTGCGGCGGCAGGGCCACCGGCACGTCCCCTCCGCCGCCGGCCGCCGCGAGGTGTGCCTGCGGCAGGTAGACGACCGCGCTGCCCCTGCGCGGCAGCGCCACGACGGGCCCCGCGCAGGCGTGCCACAGGTCCCGGCACACCGACACCGCCGCCGCCGCCTTGCCAGGCTCGCCCGCCGCGTTGAGATCGATGCCCATGGCGCCCGCCCGCAGCCCAGCCGTCCCGTCCGGAAAAGGGGGGGCGCGGTTAAAAGCAGGCGGGCGAGGAATCAACCGCGGCCGCGGGGAGGATGTGGGAGCAGCAGGATGCGGAGCAGGAGGAGGGCCCCATTAATGCCCCCGAGGGCGTCGCTCTGCAGCCATCTCCTTGTTGTTCTAGCCCCCCGTCCCCATGCCGCCCTGCCCGGCCTGCCCCCCCTCGATCTCCTCCTCCCTCGGCTGCCGCGCGCGGAAGCAAGGTCGCTGTTGGGGTGCTGTTCCTGCTGCCGCTGCCGCGTCGCTGTGGGCTGTGGCTGAGCCTGAGCCTGAGCCTGAGCCTGCTGGGGACTGGGACACGAGTCGCCCACGATTTTATGACGCGGGCGTGAGGCGTGGGGCGTGGGGCGTGGGCGTGCCTGGGGACGGATTGGGCGGGGCTTTTCCCTCGTCCTTGGCCGCTCTCTCCGGACTTTAGTGGCACGGCGCGGTGCGGTGCTCTGCTCCGCTGCCCGCCCGCTCAGTGGCCACTGCTCGCGGCCGCAGCGGCTGCCGCTTTCGGAACCACTGTTCCCCCACCAGGAGGCCACCGCCAGGCCCAGGCCCAGGCGCCAGCGCCTCGGGTAGGGAGCGTACAGTGCCCTGCCACCGTACCCCGTCAGCCGTCACCAACGGTAGCCTCCTTACCCTGTCTGTCTGTCGTTACGCCACACCTTTTTCCAACGGTGGTGAAAGAAAACGGCCGTTCAACCTTCGCTCTGAACAAATTCAGACCGCCCGCCTTGTGAGCTCGAATTTATCTGTGTCCGTTTGTTTGATTGTGGATGGACACATGTGGCTACTTACGTGCGTGTGTGCATGATGGTGGCGTAGGAGGACGGCTGGCCGTAGGTGATGAAATGAAAGCGTGCGTTTATGGGCCTGGGGCCTCTCCTCTACTAGGACAGGTGGTTCGGTTCCTACCTATCCATGCATCCATCTCGGCGCTGTCGTGTCGCGGCACGTATCAATGCGTGCGCCCGTCGTCGATCCGCTTCAATGCTCAGCATGCAGTCGGCCGATCTGACTGAGTGGCTGACTGACTCTGCTCTGCTGCAATCAATGGCCGATAAGCACGCAGTGATTGCCCGCCAGCCCCCGGGCTCACGGCCACGGCCACAGTCACAGTCGCAGGCCTGCCCGTTTCAACTCCTCCCGGCGGAAGACAGGAGCTGTAAACGACTGGAAACCGGTCCGTCCAGCTCCGGGCAGCGTCGCAGCGCGCCAGGGCGTGGTGCGGTCAAACTGGAACAGGCCGTGCCGTGGCCATTTCCCTGCTGCGCCAGCTGCTTGCTATTTATAAGCGTGTGCCCATGCTAGTCCAGTCCAGTCCGTGATCAGGCACGGCAGGCTAGCTCATCAAACCTTTTCTCTTCTATGTAAGCGCAGCCGCGTCAATTCAAACAGACGCGCATTTTATTTGTTTTTTATTCGTCTGTATTGGCTGCCCGTTTATCGCCCGTCCATGTCGGACCGGTGCACCCAACCGGCTGACCTAATTTTTGTCCGCGTAGAAAACAATTTAAATTTAAAAAAGACCCACGGTCAGAGATCATGCCAACGGCCATAACATCGCCCAGAGTTCATGCACGCAGCCATGCCAACGGCCGACATATATGCAAGCCTCCAGAAAAACACCACACAATTCATGTTGACGCACTTGCCAGCGGCCGGCACAAGCACACAAAAAAGGGATGGAAGTTCAACCACGCCATCTCGACCGTGGTCATACCGGCACGCTTGCCGGCATAAAAATAGATGGCGCTCTCCACCATAGATCAATCATCAAGTTTGAGCATATCGACCTGCATCTTCTCGAACCACGACCTCTTCCTCGGGAATACCGTGCTCAAGTCCACCTTCATGATCTCCACCCCCTTCAACATGGAAGAGAGCGCCACTTCTTTTGCTTTGGTCTTGGCTTTGGTCGCCTCGATCTCGAGCATCTTCGCTTGCCTCTTCGCCTCCATCTCGAGCTTCTTCGCTTGCATCTCCTCTCCATCTCGAGTTGTTTGCTTTGTATCTCCATGCAGGTCTTCATTTGATCTTCTTTGTCTTGCCGACGCTTCTCCTCCCTTGTATCCTTTTGGGTCATCATGCCTTGTAGAGTTGCTTGCAAGGCAATCCACGCCGCATCACGCTTGTCCTCTTCCTTGGAGTTCGTCTTTCCCCGCAGTCGTAGCTTCTCTCCATCACCATGCTCCTCGACGGCTTCCAGGCCTCCATTCTTCCGGAGGGCCGCATATTGCTCCTTGAATTTCTTGTCGCCTTTTATGACCATCCAACAATGGGTGAGGGTGAACGGTTTGTTCCCATGTTGGTCCTTGAATGATTTCAAAGCTTGGAATGCCTACAAATGAAGACAAGAATGCATATTCATATGGGCAACGGTCAGGCAAGCATGAAATAACAAAAACGAAGATGGAGGAATGTATACCATGTCTTTGATGCCGAGGCCACTCACGGGATGGCCTTCGATGCTCTCAAGGGTGGCACAAAACTCATTGCACTTGTGTTGGAGAACGTAGCATGCAATTTCAAAAAAAATTCCTACGATCACGCAAGATCTATCTAGGAGATGCATAGCAACGAGAGGGGGGGAGTGTGTCCACGTACCCTCATAGACCGAAAGCGGAAGCGTTAGGTTTAACGCGGTTGATGTAGTCGAACGTCTTCGCGATCCAACCGATCAAGTACCGAACGTACGGCACCTTCGAGTTCAGCACATGTTCAGCTCGATGACGTCCCTCGAACTCTTGATCCGGCAAAAGGTCGAGGGAGAGTTTCGTCAGCACGACGACATGGTGATGGTGATGGTGATGTGATCCGCGCAGGGCTTCGCCTAAGCACTATGACGCTATGACCGGAGGAGTAAACTATTGAGGGGGCACCTGTAAGTGCATCTAGTGCCACCCCTAGTTGGTTTTGGAGTATTGACGACAAAGGTTGAGGGACTAATGCGTTTGTGAGAATTGCAGGATAACACAGGTAGTGTCCCTCATTGATTCGGTTTACCTACTGGAGATGACCCCTAAAAATGTATGAAGACATTGACGACAATGGTGGTATGTGAATATATTCATATTGAAGACTATGACATGAGAAGACATTGAGTGAAGACTATGGAGCGCCAAGATCGTGGTCGCTTTTGTTGTTTCCTTTTTCTTCTTTGTTGAGTCATAGGAACCAACGTCTTTGTTAAGTGGGGTCCAAGTGAACAAAGTCGTAATGATCAAGTGATGCTCAACCCAAATCCTATGTCTTCGACGAAGACAATAAGAGCAAATCTTATCCAGAGTCGGATGAGTCGACTTTGCTTGTAGCCCAAGTAAAGTTGTCGTGTGTGTTTGAAATCGACCGTTGGAACACGTGTCGGTTCCTTAGTGACCTGTGGTCATTTCGGACATATCAGATCGGGTTGCCTAGTGGCTATAAATAGCCCACCCCTACACCATAAATTGGTGGCTGCTCGAGAGTTAGTGCACGGCTTTTGTCGCTTGAGAGCAACCCACCTCGAAGCCTTTGAGAGAGAGAATCCTTGCGAGGACAAAGCCCAAACTCCCGAGCCAAAGAGTGTTAGGCATCATCAAGTCTTTCTGCTCATGCGTGACTGAAGACTTATTACACTTGAGGACTGTGAATCCTCCAAATTGTTAGGCGTCAAGGCTCGAGCATCCAAGAGTCATTGTGGATCGCCGGTGAACGAAGTCTGTGAAGGTTCTAAGTCTACCTTGAAGACTTACCAGAGTGATTGGGCGAGGACTGCGTGTCCTTAGCTCAAGGGAATAAGGTGAAGATGCGGTCTTGAGTTGAATCTCAACCTCCCTAACCCGAGACGTCATAGCTTGTCACAAGAATCGAACTGGTCCAACAAATCATGTGTCTTCAACAAGTGACCGGTTCTATCCTCTCCTCCCTTTACTTAGAGTTTGTCTTCGTGAAGTCATTGCCTATTTGTCGTACTGTTTGACTTCATTGCTTGACTACTATCGTTGGTTGGCTTCATACTATCTTCCATCCCGATCCTTACTACTAAGTCGCTATTAGTCTTTGTACTTTCACATTCTGCATACTTGACTATGGTTTGCTTGTTGTAGTTTATCTTCCACGCATATCAATTAGGTCATTTCTATTGTTTGTCTTTGAAACTTCCACGTTTGAAGACTTCCATAAAAATCGCCTATTCACCCCCCACTCTAGTCGATAACTAGCACTTTCAATTGGTATCGAGCAAGGTACTCCTTGTTACGTGTGATTAGGTTTAACCACCGAGTTTTAGCTATGTCGACTTCGTGGATAATGAAAGTCTCCGCTGCTTGCCCGTGTTCGATGGAACCGAATATCCCTTTGGAAGAATAAGATGCGCATGCATCTTGAAGCCATTGATGTCGACCTCCGGTATGTCGTCAAGAACGGCGTTCCCAAAATCGTGAAGGTGTCACCCTGCTGATGTCAAGAAGTTCATTCAACTAGACTCTACTGCCAAGAACATCATCTGTGGTCATCTGACCAAAGGACAGTATGGCCGTGTGAGTGCTCTGGAAACGTCAAAGCTAGTCTGGGACTGGCTATCCAAGGTCAACGAAGGTGTCTCAACCGAGAGAGATCAAAGGATCAGTGTTCTTCGCAACCTCTTCAACCGCTTCAAGAGAAACGACAATGAAAATGTCCAGCTCACATTTGATCACCTCACCGACATCACAAATGAGCTTCGTGCTCTCGGCGCCACTGATATTACCAAGCATGAAATCGTCAAGACACTACTGAGATCACTTGACAGCTCCTTTGACACCCTTGCCCTCATGATACAATAACGCCCTGACTTCAAGACACTCGATCCGTCTGATATACTTGAGAGGCTTAACAAACATGAGTTCCAGCTTTCTGAGAAAAGAGATATCTTGGTCCCAACTATGGCCGAACACGCGCTTTGAAGGCAAAAGTTGTTTCCTCATCTGAAGAAGAATCATTGCGATTACGATGATCCACGAGGACATTGGAAAGGAACTTGCTATGCTTGTGAAGAAGTTCCAAGTTCACTAAGAAGAAGGGCTTAAGAAAGTCTTCACGATCTAGCTCAAGAAATGATGAAGCTTCCACTCATGACTACAAGAAGAGAACATGTCACAAGTGCAAGAAACCCGGACACTATATCTTTGAGTGTCCACGATTGGGACAATGAGAAGAAGAAGAAGAAGAAGAGCAAGGAATATGATTCCGATGACAAGAAGAAGAAGAAATCTTCAAAGTCTTCTTCCAAGTCCTCATCAAAGTCTTCATCTCATAAGAAGAGCTCATCTGGCAAGGCTCATGCTTTTGTTGGCAAGGAAATGGATTCAGAGGAGGAGTCTGCATACGAGGAGGCGGAGGTGGAGTCCTGAAGGGAGTCCGACCACTGGCGTTGCAAGTCCGGCTCTAGCCACGACCTATGTTGCCAAGTCCATCTTCAACATCAAGACAATGACTTCCACACCAACGCCAAGGCGATGACAAGGACGACCTGCTCCCACCCTCTTGCTTCATGGCATGTGGTGCCAAGGTAAAATCACGTGATGCTTACTTTCAAACATCAAGTGAAGATGACTCTGATTGTGAATCCAAGCCCAGCTACAAAAACTTGCTAAAATTGCAACTGAACAACAAAAAGCTATGGAACATACTCAAAAACTGTTAGAAAAAACCGATGACCTGTTGGACGCGGAAATGACACGTTCACAATCCTTAGTTGAAGACATAAAAAATCTTCATGCTAAGTACCAAGAACTTGAAAGTCGTCATGAAACGCTCTCAACCACTCATGAAAAGCTCTCCTATGATTATCTTCAAAGGAAGCAAGAGCTTGAGAAATTGAGAGCGGCTCATGAAGATCTTCAAAAGAGAATGAGTCACTTCACAACAGATGTATCCCCGCCAGGATGGATTTGAACCACCATGTCTAAAATGCCTTGAGTGTGATAACGCTACCTCATGCTGAATGTTCCACTATCGCTATCGTTGCATTGTCTTCAACTACCGATGTGGTAACTAACCCCTCTGCGGAGGATACCACTACTATTGCCGAGAAAATGCTAGGTTGAAGACATTGCTTGAAACAGGGTGTATAAAAGTCCGAAAGGACATCGAGACACTTTGCGATGTCCTCAAAAGCGATTCTGAACCGAAACCCTAGGAAAGAGGGTGTTGGGTTTGAGAGGAAAATGAATGTTGATGGTTCCTCTTTGGAAGCCCGAGCGGTATCCCAAAACCACATGGGTTGTTTGCCAAAGGGACCTTCAATGGATCCATCCACCTTATCTGGCTTTACCTGTGCTAATCCTATTATCATAGATGAATCCCTTGATGCAAACTATAAGCTGTTCAAGAATCAGAATGGTGAAGTGTTTGCGAGGTATATTGGTACTAACTGCAGGAATGGACCACCTATGAAGAAGATCTGGGTTCCCAAAAGTTGTCTTGAGAATCTTCCAGTGAATGTGATCATGACACCACCTGGGATGAAGACAAACCCCAGACCTAAGGCGTCATATGGTCCAAAGGCTTCAAACAGACAGAGGACTCACCTGAGTCACCCTAACGCCAATGTTTTGCAGGGAAACCGTACTCAAACTTGTGAATATGAGCGTGTGTATTCAAACCGCTATGTTCATAGAACTAAGAACTTTTCTGCTTATTCATATGAGTATCATTCATCTCCTGCAAGGCTATTTGCTAGGGCTCCAAAGTCAAGTTCTCAGATGTCGCACTTAGACTCATTGCTTCTAAGCCACCCCTCAAGATGTGGGTGGTTAATAAGAATTAACTTTACATTGCGGGAAGGGTCTCCAGCCGAAAATCAAAGGCGTCTGATGCTATTGCTGGGGACCTAAAACATCTTGTAGGGCGCAAGATCAAATGCCCAAATGGTCTCACTATGTATTTTGTTCCTGAATTGTTTGCCATTCATCCTATCAGTCCTAATCTGATCTGAGCTTCAATAATCCTCTTGCACGTCAAATGTTTATGCTTCACAATACTCTTGGTGAAGCCTATCCCCTAACTGCATCAGAGGGTATGACACCTCATGCTTCGTAATGGATTATGGACAGCGGATGCACTAATCATATGATCGGTGATCGAAGTCTTCTCATGGACTCAACCTTACGTCCATCAGACAAGAGTCACATCACATTTGCTGACACTGGTAAAAGCAAGGTATTGGGTCTAGGTAGAGTTGCAATCTCAAAGGATCAACAAATGGATAAAGTGATGCTTGTTGAATCCTTTGGCTTCAACTTAATGTCTGTCTCGATGCTTTGTGACTTGAACATGATTGTGCTATTCGGAAAATATCGTTGCCTTGTACTAATGGAATCTGACAAGTCTCTAGTCTTTGAAGGGTATCGGAAAGATGATCTATACATGGTAGATTTCTCAAAGAGGTCCACAGCTTGCCGTATGTCTTCTTCCAAAAGCTTGAATCTTGGCTCGCATCGGAGGTCGGGGCATCTTGGCATGAGGAACTTACACACACTCGCCAAGAAGAAGCATGTCATAGTGAAAGTGCTAGTTATCGACTAGAGGGGGGTGAATAGGTGATTTTTATGAAAGTCTTCAAAACGTGGAAGTTTCGAAGACAAACAATAGAAATGACCTAATTGATATGCAGCAGAAGATAAACTACAACAAGCAAACCATAGTCAAGTATGCTGTAATGTGAACATACAAAGACTAATAGCAGCTAAGTAGTAAGGATCGGGATGGAAGATAGTATGAAGCCAACCAACGATAGTAGTCAAGCAATGAAGTCAAACAGGTACGACAAATAGGCAATGACTTCACGAATACAAACTCTAAGTAAAGGGAGGGAGAGGATAGAACTAGTCACTTGTTGAAGACACAGGATTTGTTGGACCGGCCCAGCTTGTGTGGCAACTCAGACGTCTGATTAGGGAGGCTAAGATTCAACTCGAAGACCGCGTTTTCACCTTATTCCCTTGAGCTAAGGACACACAGTCCTCGCCTAATCACTCTGGTAAGTCTTCAAGGTAGACTTCAACCTTCACAGACTTCGTTCACCGCGATCCACAATGACTCTTGGATGCTCGTAACGCGACGCCTTAACCGGCCGGAGGATTCACAATCCTCAAGTGTAATAAGTCTTCGTGTCACGCAGATGTAAAGACTTCAAGATGCCTAACACTCTTTGGCTCGAGTTTGGGCTTTGTCCTCGCAAGGATTTCTCTCTCTCAAAGGCTTCGAGGTGGGTTGCTCTCAAACGACAAAAGCCGTGCACTAACTTCCGAGCAGCCACCAATTTATGGTGTAGGGGTGGGATATTTATAGCCACTAGGCAACCCGACATGATATGTCCGAAATGACCACAGGTCACTAAGGAACCGACACGTGTTCCAACGGTCGATTTCAAACACACACGGCAACTTTACTTGGGCTACAAGCAAAGCTGACTCATACAACTCTGGATAAGATTTGCTCTCATTGTCTTCGTCAAGACATAGGATTTGGGCTGAGCATCACTTGATCATTCTCGACTTTGTTCACTTGGACCCCACTTAACAAAGACGATGGTTCCTATGACTCAACAAAGAAGAAAAAGGAAACAATGAAATGACCACGATCTTGGCGCTCCATAGTCTTCACTCAATGTCTTCTCATGTCATAGTCTTCAATATGAATATCTTCACATACCACCATTGTCGCCAATGTCTTCATACATTTTAGGGGTCATCTCCGTAGAGGTAAACCGAATCAATGAGGGACACTAGCTGTGTTATCCTGCAATTCTCACAAACACATTAGTCCTCAACCAAATTTGTCGCCAATACTCCAAAACCAACTAGGGGTGGCACTAGATGCACTTACAATCTCCCCCTTTTTGGTGATTGATGACAAACTGGTTGAAGTTCTCAACGGGGATAAAGTATGTGAAATTGTAAAGGATAGGGTATTGTCTTCATAAGTGGCAAAGGCTCCCCATGAAGATGTGCATATAAGTAATTTGCTTTTGAAATGCAAATGCACATGGCAAGTTGTACTTGTGGAGATCCTCTTCAACTTATGAAGATAATTCATCATGCATGAAATGATATAACTAAGAGAATGACATGCATAATGAAAAATGGACGTCTGCGAGAATGATCTAAGTGCGGAAGTTATCATCGCACATGCGGAATTTATCATCGCATCACGTAAAAGCAAATAAGTAGCAGACGACCATCGAGTTTAAGTGTTACAACTCAAAGAACCAAATGTATCAAAAGCGAGAGTTGTAAACACTAGGCAAAATATAAAGCAACCGCCCATATGAACCCGCTTGAAGACTATCAAACTCATATGCTTCTCCCCTTTTGTCAAGAAGGACCAAAAGGTTTGAAGACATAGAACATCTACTGCTCCCATGAGGAGTAGGTGAAGCAGCAGGGTTGTCGTTGTTGTTTGGCGCGCAGACGAACTTGGTGCGATGTCGATGCATGCAGAAGTAGGGGGCGGTGAAGTAGCATCGTCTTCATCATCGATCACTCTGGCATTCACAGTTGCCGTGGAGGAAGAATAGTCAGAGTCTTCAAGGGATGGAGTTCAACGTAGGACAACATTCCGTGGAGGAGTGGAGTCAAACTTGAATATTTCAGTGAAGCCATCGTCTTGAAGATCTGCTTCAGCACTGAGCAGCGTCAAACTCTTCCATGATCGCCGACAAGTCTCGTGAGTGACAAAAGCATTCTTGGTGGCAAGATTTCGAATGCGATTGACGTCCACCAAGAGGCTTTGCATCTGTCGCTTGAGCCGAGTGATGCTTGTCTTGTTTACGATGCGATTGCCACAATAAGTTCTCGTTCATTTAGGACGCGAGAGCACTTCTTAGGCCTTTGGGCAATTGTGCTCTCAGTAGCTTCAGTTTGCGCACGGTGAGGCATACGAGTGTTCCCAGCCATTGGATAGACACGAGTTACTGCGTGGACTCCTTCCATGGGTTGAGTGAAGCTTTGGTGATCAACATTTTAAAGACAAAGAGGCTTATTGGCAGGCTCAGGGTATATGGCTTCAACTGACATATCAACCTCTGGTAGAAAGATTAGATGATTGCGAGCAGAGGGCTGATAGTTGATAGCAGAGTGTAGCTTAATGAGGCGCATGACTCATGGAGCATAGAATTTCAGGCCAAAAAGGTCAGAACTAGACGCAGCCAATTGCCGGATGAAGAATTCTTGTGTATTGAAGCTGATGCCATTGAGGATGTAAAAGACCAATGTCTTCATGGCTCCTTCAAGTTTTGCAGCTGATGAATGCCCTTTGATAGGCCATAGAGTTCGCCTCGTGATGTGATATATTGTGCGAGGCAGATACTCAAGGTCATCAACAAAGAACTCCTTTGGGTATTCAGCGTCAGGTGGCAAAGGCTTCATCATGCTCAACATCTGGCTCATGTTGGGCTCTGGCTTATGGAAGATGCTCTCCGGTGCATTGCGGTGGAGTTGACAATCGTTCGAACAGCTCTCCGGGAGTGGGTAGGCCCGTAAGCTCAATGACGTCAAGAGCTTTGGCTTCATGATGAACATTTCCTGTCATCCACTCGAGAACCCATGTCTTTGTATCCCTGTAGTAGCCGCGAATGTGGAGGGTAGCATAGAATTGAAGCAAAGTTCCTCATTCCAATGTTCTTTATGCATCACAAAGTCGAGCGCACTGCATCACAGCGATTAAGTGCTTCTTCTAAGCATGGCAGTCCAGCAATGGCTTCAGTGTCGAGGCGCATATGAGGGAAAATCATACAGAACGCAGGAGTAATAGCTTCGCTGCTGATAGCTCCAGAAACGATCTGATGATATTCGTGGCCTTGAGTAGGGGTTCTTTGCTCTGTCAAAGAAGGTGTTGTGGGCTTTGAAGCCATTTGAATTGAAGGACCCTCAGAGAGGTGGCGCATCAGTGGAACCTTGGCAGTCTTGGCTTTGGTTTCTGGATCAGAGGCCTATGCTCAACATGATAATCAAACTGAGGACCAGAGGCATTAGGCGGAGGGACCAGAACGGGCCATCTGACAGTGATCAGCTGACCATAGTTGTAAGCTTGCTCAATTGTATAGGGCCTTGGTGGCGGAACAGGAGAAGTGGCAACAACAGAGGCGTTAGGCTGCACAACAGATGCTTCAGGAGCAGTTGCATCATTGGCTTCTGGCACATTGGTTGGTGCAGGCTCCACATTTGCTTCAAATGCATGACTACGTCATTGGCTTCATTTGTGTTGGTGGTGGCAGCCTCAAGATTTTCAACCTCCACTTGACGAAATGGAGGGTCAAGACCGCACATTTACTTCAGAACAACTTCTTCAAGAATGGGGGAGTAGGGACATGTTCTTCTTCCTGGTTGTCATCGGCCGATGTAATGGATTGTCTTCAGCAGCTTTGGCTTCAGACACGGAGACATTCACAGTCGGAGTGGCTTCTGGAAACACTTGACATGCAACAGATTGGTGGTGCACTTCACCTTCTGGAGCGCTCGAAAGAGGGACTTGAGGCCTTGGTCCTTTGTGAAGCCTGCGGAATGTTGGCGACGCCTTTGGAGATGGAGTTGACTGGGCCTCAAAGTCTTCCTCTTCTTCTTGCACAGGTGGTGTGACTTGTTGTTGTTGGGGAGTACTCGGGGAGTCTTGTTGTTGTGGGTGATCAGCCCATGATACATCCTGAGCAATTGGCGTCAGAGGACGACCAATGCTGATGAGTTCGCTGTTCGTGAGAACAGGCGATGATACCAAGTTGTGTTCATCTGAGGGAGAACTTCATCATCTTCAACATTGTCATTGTGGCCAATGTCTTCAACAACGGTGGGATCATCTGCTGGAATGTCTTCAGCTTCATGAGCTTCTTTGGAAGCAGGCTCATGAACTATCATCCGTCGTTCTTGGTGTTCAGATGCAGGGCAAACCATTGAGATAGGTTCAACAACTAAGGGCTCTGTGGGAGCAGCCCAATTCTTCTTGGTTTTGCGCTTCTTCTTGGAGGGAGCAACATCAGAGGCTTCAGGATTTTTCCTTTTTCTGGCTTCAGCCTCGGCAGTCCTTGTCTTCTTCAGTTCTGAAGTGGTTGACCTAACCTTTGGCTTCGAGCCAGTCATGCTGCGTGGGAAGACTATGTGAGGTTCTTCCTGCCTTGAAGGTGCAGATTGGTCAGTTGATTGCTTCTTCTTCTTCTTTGCAGGCATTCTGGGGTCAATGCCAGGACGACCAAGAGCCTTGCGCTTCTCAGCCTTGTTGTAGGCTAGCACATACTTGTCACCCATACTCTTCATGCGCTCACGAGAGCCTTTAGCTTCTTCACGCTTCTTGAGAAAGGCTTCTTTGAGCTGTGCAACATGATCTTGAAGTTTTTGACATCTTGCACGCTGAGCTTTGCCACATGCTTCTTGAACTGAGCTTTCTCATAGTCGATCTTGTGCTTCAGTTCAACGATGCGCTGAGCAAGAGCTAGCTCATAAGCAATGGCGCCATTGAAGGAGACGCTGAGGCCAATGGGAAGTTGCAGATCTTCAAAGCTGAGATTTGGGGTGTCAAACCAATCATCAATGAAGTTATGGATGATTGCCACATCAAAGAGAGGCAAATCATTGAAGATCTCTGCTTCTTCCTTGCTCTTGATCAGTTGCTCAAGGGCATCATCTGCAAGATCTTCATCGTTGGATAGATCAATGTGCTCTTCTCGCAGAATGGCAGCAGGAGTCCATGTCTGATCAGTATTTTTGACGATTTTATTTTTCTTCTCCGTCTTCTTGGAGATACGTGATTGATCTTCGCACCGCATTAATCGCCTTCGTGGAGGTGCGATGGCGATGGCTTCACGTGTGAAGCTTTTGGAGGAGCGGTGATCTTGAAGCCTTAGGCTTCTTTGGCTTCGCGACTTGAGTAGGAGCTGGGGCTTCATCGTTGTCGATATCATCATCGTAATGATCCACTTTGGCACCTTGGACCGAGATGTGAGTGATGAGGCCATCAAGGTTGTAGAAAGGACCGATGGCATTGGGTTCTGCATCACGTGAGCCGTCAGCACGGGGAGCAGAGGGACCAGGGCTGAAGTCTAATCCCAATGACTCCTTGTTTTCCTTGGCCGATGCCTTTGCGTGCTGGAAGTTGCGCTTGAAGAGATTATCTTCACGACACCAGAGCAATGACGATGGGTCGGCATTTTCATGAATAGGTCCACGGACCATACAAGGATAGAAACCTCAATGCAATAGCTTCATCTCTGTTCTTGGGTGGAAGGCCTCGAAAGAGAATATCACCCCAAGGACTTTTCATAGCATTCTTCTCGGCGTATTCTGGGTCACGAACTTGTATTTGAACCATTGTTCAGCCCAATATCGTCGAATCCATTGGATTCGTGTCTTGCGCTGATTATAATTCTCTTCAGGATCTGTCTTGTAAAGCTCAACGAGGTCATCAGGCAAATCTCTTGATGTTCCCCCACGACGCTGTCTGCCACCCTACCTTACTGATTTCTCTGCAGCCATGAACTTCAAACTGAATGGCTTCAACATGTTCAAAGGCTTCAAAGGCTTTCGCTTGCTAGACAAACAGGAACTGGCTTCGGGAGAGTTAATGTGATGTCAGAGAATTCTGCAAACGAATGCGCACTATGAGAACCAAGGGATTCTCCCACGGACATGTACCGTGATAAAGATTAGAGATGCGAGGGAAGGGGAAGAGGTCATATGCATTCTCAGAAGATTTTGAAGATAAATTAGTGTGAAGACATTGACCTCATGATGTGAAGACATTCACTTATATGTTGAGAGTTGGTTCCAGATTTGTATGAATTCGTGAATAAGTACAAGTGAGGAATCAACTAGTTATGAAGCTTAAGTGAATATACTAGGCAGTATGAAATGCGCATGTAATCGATCTAACATTGTATAGGCAGAAACCAATTTTGGTAAATAGGATGAATCTTTGAGGATCAAAAGGATGGTAAAAATAGAGTTATATTTACCACACGAAGAACTGCTAGATGGGATGAGTAGGAGACTGAGCAGTTCAATCCACCGTGCCCTAATTTGGTGACGGAGGACACCTACGGCGGCGGCGGAGAGGACGATGTTCGCGGCCGGCGTGAGGACGGCGTCGGAGAAGTCGCGGCAGCTAAGCGCTTAAAGCCGGGCGTCGTCGAGAGCTAGCGGTGGCGCTAGGGTTTTGACGAGGTGGAGAGGTGGAAGAAGGTTTTCTTTACCGCAGGGGACATGTATTTATAAGGAGGTGTGCGGCACCGCGCAATTACTCAGGTGGCCCTGGTGGTTCACATCTAAGGGGCACGTGGCAAGCATGCAACATACTCAGAGTTGTCCCACATTCCCACGCCCGCCAGGTTTGTCGGATGGTCGTTCCGGCTTCTCCGGATTTCAAACAATAAGGATGAATCATTTAAAACGGACTTAATGTTTATCTCTGTGTCTTCTGCTGACAAGGACGCAGAGAAGACATTCGACAGTTTCAATAGAATGCATATGATTTGGACAGATAGAGTTTGAGATAGAAAGCATAGAGAGATTAGGGTCCGATCACATTCCCTTAGTTCAAAAGATTCAACTAGGAATACATAGCTATAAGTGAATGCTGTAGAGGACAGAACACTAGTATATATATATCAGAAAGCAATCAAATCAACATTGTGAAGAAAATCATGAAGATTGAAATTTGAAGACAAACCAAATGTGAAGACATAGCAAAAATAACGCCATGAGTGAAACACTTCAAACAGAGAAATTTGGTGGTGGCGTTACCCACCATATAGGAAGTATTAGACCCAGACACGGCGCATACGCTATCGTGGCGCCTCCAAAGTCAAATTCCACGTTAATGTATTCACACTCAGAATGTAAGTCTTCATTGATTGAAGATATACTTTACTTCGCGTGTTGCACATCTAAGTCATCAACATGCATAAGTGTTAGGATGTGTGTCTGATCACATGACATTTGAGGATTCCAAGATATTTAGCTCACACCGTAACTTGCAAAACCTTTTCTCATCCAAGGGCTTTGTGAAGATATCTGCTAGTTGCTCTTCAGTGTTGACGTGAATGATGTCAATATCTTTTTTCATGACATGATCTCTGAGAAGGTGATGAAGAATTTCAATGTGCTTTGTCTTCGAGTGCTGGACTGAATTGTTGGCAATCTTGATGGCGCTTTCATTGTCACAGAAGAGAGGTACTTGTTTCAGATTGATGCCATAGTCCTTGAGAGTTTGCTTCATCCATAGAAGCTGAGCGCAGCAAGATCCAAAGACAATGTATTCAGATTCAGCAGCTTGAGAGTGATACACAGTTCTGCTTCTTTGAAGACCAACAGACAAGTGATCGTGCCAGAAAGTGACATGTGCCTGATGTAGACTTGCGATCCACCTTGTCACCAACATAATCAGCATCCGAGAATCCAACCAAATCAAATTCTGAGCCCTTTGGATACCATAATCCGAGTGTTGGGGTGTGAGCCAAATATCGAAGAATTCGCTTCACTGCTAAGTGATGCGATTCCTTTGGTGTAAAGCTTTTGGAATCGAGCACACATGCAAACACTAAGCATAATATCTGGCCTAGATGCACATAGGTAAAGTAAGGAACCAATCATGGAGCGGTATACCTTTTGATCAAATTCTTTACCATTGTCGCCGGGACCCGGATGGTGTTTGGTGGCATTGGCGTCGTGTAACCTTTGCAATCTTGCATTCCAAACTTCTTCGCACAATCTTTGAGGTATTTTCCTTGAGATATGAAGATGCCATTCCTTTGTCGATTTAATTTGAAGACCAAGGAAGAACTTCAGCTCACCCATCATGGACATCCGATATTGCTCTTGCATCATGTATCCAAACTCATCACTATACTTCCGTTGGTGCGTAGAAGATAATGTCATCCACATATATTTGGCACACAAACAGTTCACCATCATATGTCTTCATGAAGAGTGTGGGATCGAGGGATCCAGGTTTGAAGCCATGCTCTTCAGGAAGTCTTTGATTGTATCATACCAAGCGCGAGGAGCTTGTTTGAGGCCATACAGTGCTTTGTTTAGCTTGTACACCATATCTGGATGTTTTGGATCTTCAAAGCCAGGTGGTTGAGCGACGTATACTTCTTCTTCAATCTTGCCGTTGAGAAATGCACTCTTCACATCCATTTGATATAGCAAGATGTTGTGGTGGTTAGCATAGGCTAGCGATGCGAATAGCTTCAAGCCTAGCCACAGGAGCAAATGTTTCATCGAAGTCAATTCCTTCAACTTGAGTATATCCTTGAGCCACAAGATGTGCTTTGTTTCTGACGACTTGACCATGCTCATCTTGCTTGTTTCGATATATCCATTTTGTGCCAATAATGCTATGCTTGCGAGGGTCAGGACGCTTGACAAGTTCCCAAACATTGTTCAGCTTGAACTGTTGAAGTTCTTCTTGCATAGCTTGTATCCATTCAGGTTCCATAAAGGCTTCAAAGAACTTTCTTGGGTTACGATATTGACACAAAAGATAAGTGTCCACATAAATTTGCTAACTGTGTGGCTCTTGAGCGAGTAAGTGGACCAGGTGCATTGATGCTATCAATTATCTTCTCAATTTGTACTTCATTTGCAACTCGAGGATGAACTGGACGAAGACCTTGCTCTTGCTGATCATTCTCATCATTGGGAGAATTGTCTTTAGACTGAGCATTGTCCTCAGTCTGGTTAGGTGCAGAAATGATAAGTTCCTCTTCAGTCATGCTTGAAGGCATGATTTCACCAGTTCCCATCGACTTGATAGATTCATTGGCGGAGCTTCGTCTAGTGTACTTGGCAGAGCTCTCTTTGTGAACCATTGGTTTCATCAAATCGCACGTCCACGCTTTCGACGATTTTGTAGAGATAGAGGTTCAAGACTACAGAAGAGTGCGAGTCCTTTCCAGAATCGAGCATGAAGCCTTCGTGAGCTTTAGGTGCAAATTTTGACTTGTGATGGGGATCCTTGATCCAGCACCTAGCTCCAAATACTCAAGTAGGCGACATTTGGCTTCTTGCCAAGAAGGAGCTCATAGGATGTTTTGTTCGTAAGCTTATGGATGTAAACACGGTTGATGACGTGACATGTCAGTATCAATAGCTTCGTGCCGTAACTTTCTTGGTGTCTTGTACTCGTCGAGCATTGTTCGAGCCATCTCAATGAGGGTTCTGTTCTTGCGCTCTCTGATGCCATTTTGCCGAGGTGTGTATGGAGCAGTGAACTCATGAGTGATTCCCATTGTATCCAGATAAAGATCAAGTCCGGTGTTCTTGAACTCGGCCGTTGTCACTTCCGATATGCTTGATCTTGACGCCATAATTGTTCATGGCTCGATTACGGTTGCCCGAAGACATCCCGCACTTCAGTCTTGTAGAGAATTATGTGCACCCATGTATATCTTGAGTAGTCATCAACAATGACGAAGCCATAGAGACAAGCGGTTGTTGTGAGGGTAGAGTAGTGAGTAGGGCCAAATAAGTCCATGTGTAACAGCTCAAGGGTTGAGATGTCGTCATGATTGTCTTCGAGGGGTGCTTTGCCCTTGTCATCTTTCCAGCTTCGCAGGCACCACACAAATTATCCTTCTTGAACTTGACACCCTCGATGCCTATGACATGCTTCTTCTTGGGGAGTGTGTAAGTTCCTCATGCCAAGATGCCCCAGCCTCCGATGCCGAGCCAAAGATTGAAGCTTTTGCAAGAAGACATACGGCAAGCTGTGGACCTGCTGAGAAATCTACCATGTATAGATCATCTTTCCGATACCCTTCAAAGACTAGAGACTTGTCAGATTCCATTAGTACAAGGCAACGATATTTTCTGAATAGCACAATCATGTTCAAGTCACAAAGCATCGAGACAGACATTAAGTTGAAGCCAAGGGATTCAACAAGCATCACTTTATCCATTTGTTGATCCTTTGAGATTGCAACTCTACCTACACCCAATACCTTGCTTTTACCAAAGGTCAAGAAATGTGATGTGACTCTTGTCTGATGGACGTAAGGTTGAGTCCATGAGAAGACTTCGATCACCAGTCATGTGATTAGTGCATCCCCTGTCCATAATCCATTCTGAAGCATGAGGTGTCATACCCTACAGTATAGTTAGGGGGATAGGCTTCACCAAGAGCATTGTGAAGCATAAACATTTGACGGGCAAGAGGATTATTGAAGCTCAGATCAAGATTAGGACTGATAGGATGAATGGCAAACAATTCAGGAACAAAATACATAGTGAGACCATTTGAGCATTTGATCTTGCGCCCTACAAGATGTTTTAGGTCCCCAAAGAATAGCATCGACGCCTTTGATTTTCGGTGGAGACCCTTCCCTGCAAAAGAAAGTTAATTCTTCTTAACCACCCACATCTTGAGGGTGGCTTAGAAGCAATGAGTCTAAGTGCAGCATCTGAGAACTTTGGCTTTGGAGCCCTAGCAAATAGCCTTGCAGGAGATAAATGATACTCATATGAATAAGAAGAAAAGTTCTTAGTTCTATGAACATAGCGGTTTGAAGACACACACTCATATTCACAAGTTTGAGTACGGTTTCCCTGCAAAACATTGACGTTAGGGTGACTTAGGTGAGTCCTCTGTCTGTTTGAAGCCTTTGGACCATATGACGCCTTGGAGTGCAGGGTTTGTCTTCTTCCTGTGTGGTGTCATGATCACATTCACCGGAAGATTCTCAAGACAGCTTTTGGGAACCCAGATCTTCTTCATAGGTGGTCCATTCCTGCAGTTAGTACCAATATACCGCAAACACTTCACCATTCTCGATTCTTGAACAACTTATAGTTTGCATCAAAGGATTCATCAATGATAATAGGATTAGCAATGTAAAGCCAGATAAGGTGGATGGATCCACTGAAGGTCCCTTTGCAGCAACCCATGTGGTTTTGGGATACCGCTCGGGCTTCCAAAGAGGAACCATCAACATTCATTTTCCTCTCGTACCCAACACCCTCTTTCCTAGGGTTTCGGTTCAGAATCTGCTTTTGAGGACATCGCAGTGTCCGATGTCCTTTTAGACTTTTATCGTCCTGTTTCAAGCAATGTCTTCAACCTAGCATTTTCATCAGCAATAGTAGTGGTATCCTCCGCAGAGGGGTTAGTTACCACATCAGTAGTTGAAGACAATGCAACAGTAGCAGTAGTGGAACATTCAGCAACATAGTTAGCGATATCACGCTCAAGGCATTTTAGACATGGTGGTTCAAATCCATCCTGAGCGGGACTGATCTGTTCAGCGCGAAGTGACTCATTCTCTTTTTGAAGATCTTCATGAGCCGCTCTCAATTTCTCAAGCTCTTGCTTCCTTCGAAGATAATCATAGGAGAGCTTTTCATGAGTGGTTGAGAGCGTTTCATGACGACTTTCAAGTTCTTGGTACTTAGCATGAAGATTTTTTATGTCTTCAACTAAGGACTGTGAATGTGTCATTTCCGCGTCCAACAGGTCATCGCTTTTGTCTAACAGTTTTTGAGTATGTTCCATAGCTTTTTGTTGTTCAGTTGCAATTTTAGCAAGTGTTTTGTAGCTGGGCTTGGATTCACAATTAGAGTCATCTTCACTTGATGTTTGAAAGTAAGCATCACGTGATTTTACCTTGGCACCACGTGCCATGAAGCGATAGGTGGGAGCAGGGTCGTCCTTGTCATTAGCTTGACGTTGGTGTGGAAGTCATTGTCTTGATGTTGAAGATGGACTTGGCAACATAGGTTGTGGCTAGAGCCAGACTTGCAATGCCGTGGTCGGACTCCTCTTCGACTCCACCTCCGCCTCCTCGTATGCAGACTCCTCCTCTGAATCCATTTCCTTGCCAACAAAAGCACGAGCCTTGCCACCGAGCTCTTCTTATGAGATGAAGACTTTGATGAGGACTTGGAAGAAGACTTTGAAGATTTCTTCTTCTTCTTGTCATCGTAATCATATTCCTTGCTCTTCTTCTTCTTCTTCTCATTGTCCCACTGTGGACACTCAGATATATAGTGTCTAGGTTTCTTGCACTTGTGACATGTTCTCTTCTTGTGGTCATGAGTGGAAGCTTCATCATTTCTTGAGCTAGATCGTGAAGACTTTCTGAAGCCCTACTTCTTAGTGAACTTCTGGAACTTCTTCACAAGCAAAGCAAGTTCCTTTCCAATGTCTTCGTGGATCATCGTAACTGCAATGATTCTTCTTCAGATGAGGAAACAACTTTTGCCTTCAAAGCGCGAGTTCGGCCATAGTTGGGACCATAGTGTCTCTTTTCTCAGAAAGCTGGAACTCGTGTGTGTTGAGCCTCTCAAGTATATCAGACGGATCGAGTGTCTTGAAGTCAGGGCGTTATTGTATCATGAGGGCAAGGGTGTCAAAGGAGCTGTCAAGTGATCTCAATAGTGTCTTGACGAGTTCATGCTTGGTAATCTCAGTGGCGCCAAGAGCACGAAGCTCATTTGTGATGTCGGTGAGGCGATCAAACGTGAGCTGGACATTTTCATTATCGTTTCTCTTGAAGTGGTTGAAGAGGTTGCGAAGAACACTGATCCTTTGATCTCTCTGGGTTGAGACGCCTTCGTTGACCTTGGATAGCCAGTCCGGACTAGCTTCGACGTTTCCAGAGCACTCACACGGCCATATCGTCCTTTGGTCGATGACCAAAGATAATGTTCTTAGCGATAGAGTCCAGTTGAATGAACTTCTTGACATCGCCAGGGTGACACCTTCACCAGTTTTGGGAACGCCATTCTTGACGTCATACCTGATGTCGTCATCATTGGCTTCAAGATGCATGCGCATCTTATTCTTCCAGTAGGGATATTCAGTTCCATCGAACACTGGGCAAGCAGCGGAGACTTTGATTATCCCTGCAGTCGACATAGCTAAAACTTCAGGTAGTTAAACCGGATCACACAGAACAAGGGAGTACCTTGCTCTGATACCAATTGAAAGTGCTAATTATCGACTAGAGGGGGAGGTGAATAGGCGATTTTTATGAAAGTCTTCAAAACGTGGAAGTTTCGAAGACAAACAATAGAAATGACCTAATTGATATGCAGCGGAAGATAAACTACAACAAGCAAACCATAGTCAAGTATGCTGTAATGTGAGCGTACAAAGACTAATAGCAGCTAAGTAGTAAGGATCAGGATGGAAGATAGTATGAAGCCAACCAACGATAGTAGTCAAGCAATGAAGTCAAACAGGTACGACAAATAGGCAATGACTTCATGAATAAAAACTCTAAGTAAAGGGAGGGAGAGGATAGAACCAGTCACTTGTTGAAGACACATGATTTGTTGGACCAGTTCCAGTTGTTGTGACAACTGTACGTCTGGTTAGGGAGGCTGAGGTTCAACTCAGAAGACCGCGTCTTCACCTTATTCCCCTTGAGCTAAGGACACACAGTCCTCGCCCAATCACTCTGGTAAGTATTCAAGGTAGACTTCCGAACCTTCACAGACTTCGTTCACCAGCGATCCACAATGACTCTTGGATGCTCAGAATGCGACACCTAACCGGCTGGAGAATTCACAGCCCTCAAGTGTAATAAGTCTTCAGGTCATGCAGACAGAAAGACTTCAGTGATGCCTAACACTCTTTGGCTCTGGGTGTTTGGGCTTTGTCCTCGCAAGGATTTCTCTCTCAAAGGCTTCTAGGGGGGTTGATCTCAAACGACAAAAGCCGTGCACTAACTCTCGAGCAGCCACCAATTTATGGTGTAGGGGTGGGCTATTTATAGCCGCGAGGAAACCCGACCGATATGTCCGAAATGACCCTGGGTCACTAAGGAACCGACACGTGTTCCAACGGTCGATTTCAAACACACACGTCAACTTTACTTGGTCTACAAGCAAAGTCGACTCATCCAGCTCTGGATAAGATTTGCTCTCATTGTCTTCGTCGAAGACATAGGATTTGGGTTGAGCATCACTTGATCATTCTGACTTTGTTCACTTGGACCGCACTTAACAGTACGGTGGTTCCTATGACTCAACAAAGAAGAAAAAGGAAACAACGAAACGACACAGCCTTCGCGCTCCATAGTCTTCACTCAATGTCTTCTCATGTCATAGTCTTCAATATGAATATCTTCACATACCACCATTGTCGTCAATGTCTTCATACATTTTTAGGGGTCATCTCCGGTAGGTAAAAGAATCAATGAGGGACACTACCTGTGTTATCCTGCAATTCTCACAAACGCATTAGTCCCTCAACCAAATTTGTCGTCAATACTCCAAAACCAACTAGGGGTGGCACTAGATGCACTTATGCATAGGCATCGAGGGTGTCAAGTTCAAGAATGATCATTTGTGTGGTGCCTGTGAAGCTGGAAGGATGACTAGGGCAAAGCACCCCTCGAAGACAATCATGACGACATCTCAACCCTTTGAGCTGTTACACATGGACTTATTTGGCCCTACTCACTACTCTACCCTCACAACAACTGCTTGTCTCTATGGCTTCGTCATTGTTGATGACTACTCAAGATATACATGGGTCCACATAATTCTCTACAAGACTGAAGTGCAAGATGTCTTCAGACGCTTCGCCAATCGAGCCATGAACTATTATGGCGTCAAGATCAAGCATATCAGAAGTGACAACGACACTGAGTTCTAGAACACCGGACTTGATCTTTATCTGGATACAATGGGAATCACTCATGAGTTCACTGCTCCATACACACCTCAACAAAATGGCATCGTAGAGCGCAAGAACAGAACCCTCATTGAGATGGCTCGAACAATGCTCGACGAGTACAAGACACCAAGAAAGTTACGGCTGAAGCTATTGATACAAAGATGTCACGTCATCAACCGTGTTTCCATCCATAAGCTTCTGAACAAAACATCCTATGAGCTCCTTACTGGCAAGAAGCCAAATGTCAGTTACTTCAGAGTATTTGGTGCTAGGTGCTGGATCAAGGATCCCCATCACAAGTCAAAATTTGCACCTAAAGCTCACGAAGGCTTCATGCTCGATTCTGGAAAGGACTCGCACTCTTACAGTAGTCTTCAACCTCTATCTCTACAAAATCATCGAAACTGTGGACGTGCGATTTGATGAAACCAATGGTTCACAAAAGAGCTCTGCCAAGTACTCTAGACGAAGCTCCGCCCAGCGAATCTATCAAGCTGATGGGAACTGGTGAAATCATGCCTTCTGAAGCACAGCCTGAAGAGGAACTTATCATTTCTGCACCTAACCAACCTAAAGAAAATGCTCAGATTGAAGACAATCCTCCCAATGATGACAATGATCAGCAAGAGCAAGGTCTTCGTCCAGTTCATCCTCGAGTTGCAAATGAAGTACAAATTGAGAAGATAATTGATAGCATCAATGCACCTGGTCCACTTATTCGCTCAAGAGCAACACAGTTAGTAAATTTCTGTGGGCACTTTTCTTTTGTGTCAATATCAGAACCCAAGAAAGTTGCTAAAGCCTTTATGGAACCTGAATGGATACAAGCTATGCAAGAAGAACTTCAACAGTTCAAGATGAACAATGTTTGGGAACTTGTCAAGTGTCCTGACCCTCGCAAGCATAACATTATTGGCACAAAATGGATATCGAAACAAGCAAGATGAGCATGGTCAAGTCGTCAGAAACAAAGCACGTCTTGTGGCTCAAGGATATACTCAAGTTGAAGGAATTGACTTCGATGAAATATTTGCTCCTGTGGCTAGGTGAGGGAGTCCTGGACTAGGGGGTGTCCGGATAGCCGAACTATCATCTTTGGCCGGACTACTATACTATGAAGATACAAGATTGAAGACTTCGTCCCTTGTCCGGATGGGACTTTCCTTGGCGTGGAAGGCAAGCTTGGCGATACGGATATATAGTCTCCTACCATTGTAACCGACTCTGTGTAACCCTAACCCTATCCGGTGTCTATATAAACCAGAGGGTTTTAGTCCGTAGGACGAACAACAATCATACCATAGGCTAGCTTCTAGGGTTTAGCCTCTCTTGCTCTCGTGGTAGATCTACTCTTGTACTACCCATATCATCAATATTAATCAAGCGGGAGTAGGGTATTACCTCCATCGAGAGGGCCTGAACTCGGGTAAAACATTGTGTCCCTTGTCTCCTGTTACCATCCGCCTACACGCATGTTCGGGACCCCCTACCGAGATCCGCCGGTTTTGACACCGACATTGGTGCTTTCATTGAGAGTTCCTCTGTCGTCACCGTAGGCCCGATGGCTCCTTGATCATCAACAACGACGCAGTCCAGGTGAGACTTTTCTCCCCGGACAGATCTTCGTGATTCGGCGGCTTTGCTGCGGGCCAATTCACTTGGCCATCTGGAGCAGATCGAAGCTACGCCCCCGCCATCGAGTTAGATTTGGGAGTTTGAACTACACGGCCGACATCCGCGGAGACTTGATCTTCGACGGATTCGAGCCCACAGCCAAGTCGCCGCCTTTGTCTCGATGGGCACGATCTAGCTCTGCCACGAGCAGTGTCACGGAGGCCGCACCATCCGCTCAACCCTTAGCTCGAGCCGATTCCCCGATCGAGGGCGAGTGGTTGGACACCGCCTGGTGCTACGATCTCAACGGCGATTGAGCGAACTCCATCCCTCGCCCTTATGCGAAGACCGTGACTCCAAGGTGCGGACTCCTCTCCGGACTCCGACGCTCCGCGCCCGCCAATCGAATCCGATTGGGCGCCGGTCATGGAGTTCATCGCGGACATCTTCGATACTAAGCCCTTTGGCGATATCACGAACTCATTAAAGTCTCTCTCTTTGTCGAGAGCCTGGCGGACTACGATCGGGAAGGTCGGGATGCGGACGACGAAGAAATTCAACGCCCACCCACCACCCACTTTGTATCCACTGTCGATGATTTAACCGACATGCTCGACTTCGACTCCGAAGACATCGACGGTATGGACGACGATGCCGGAGACGACCAAGACCCAGCGCCTACAGGGCACTGGAAGGCCACCTCGTCATATGACATATACATGGTGGACATCCCAAAAGATGGGAATGGCGATGGAACGGCGGAGGATGACCCCTCCAAGAAACATCCCAAGCGTCGGCGTCAGCGGCGCCGCTCTAAATCCCGCCACAGCACAAACGGTGATTCCGGCACGGGAGATAATAACACCCCGCATAAAGGTTAAGACAACCCCTCCAGCAGGATTCAGCGCAGGAGGAGGGAGAAACAAGTCCGCCTGACGGTCTGCGAGAAAAAGAGGTAGAGGGCGATAATTATGCGCCCCCCTCGAAGAAGAGGCAAGCCTCGACGACGACGAATTTGTCGTGCACGAGGATCCCGCCAAACAGAGGCGTTTCAAACGCAGGCTTATGGCCACGGCAAGCAGCCTCAAGAAAAGCAGCAGCGGCTTAGAGCTGACCAAGACTTGCTAGGCGGACGGATGGACTGAAGTCTTTGCAGCGAAGAGTATGAACTCAACGCCCCTCAAGAAATGCCCCAACGCAGGCTGCTACCCCAATTAGAGGAAGCAGCACCCAAACCTACATCACCGGCGCATGAAGCGGCCGACCGCCACCCGTGGTCGCGACAGAGAGGCCTCTAGACCCTCCATTCAAGCCGCATTCGGCGTCGCCGAAAAGTACCAAGGCACGGGAAGCGTGCGGACACTGCGAGACATATTGGAGGACAAGGAAAGGCAAACAAGATCGATCTACGGATCGCGTGGGCGCCCACGACGCGTGATGACAACCGTCACGCCGGATACAAAGAACTCCCGCCGGGCGAACCACGATGAGACAAAGCTCATATGAGCTACGCCGTGATATAGCCCAATACATGAGGTGCCGCACACCCACTATGCTTCACAGATGAAGTAATGGATCATCAAATCCACGAGGGCTTCAAACCCGTAAACATCGAATCATACGATGGTACCACGAGATCCTGCCTGCGGATCGAGGACTATCTCCTCCATATCCACATGGCCCGCGGTGATGATCTACATGCCATCAAATACCTCCCACTCAAGCTTAAAGGACCAGCTCGGCATTGGCTCAACAGCTTGCCAAAGATAATCAATTGGTTGTTGGGAGGACACGGAAGCCGCATTCCTTGATAACTTCCGGGCACATACGCGCGACCACCAGACGCCCGATGACCTCGACCACATAATTCAGCGGCCCGGAAGAATCGGCGGACAATTACGGACACGGTTCCTAACCAAGAAAAATCAAATCGTTGACTGTCCGGATGCAGAGGCCCTTGCAGCCTTCAAACATAACATCCGCGACGAGTGGCTAGCCCGGCACCTAGGACAGGAAAAGCCGAAATCCATGGAAGCCCTTACCACACTCATGACTCGCTTTTGCGCGGGAGAGGACAGCTGGCTAGCTCGAAGCAACAACTTGACCAAAAACCCTGGTAGTTCGGATACCAAGGCTAGCAATGGCAGGTCGCGTCGCAACAAGAACAAGCGCCGCATTAACGGCGATAATGATGAAGATACGGCAGTCAATGCTAAATTCAGAGGCTCTAAACCCGGACAGCGGAAGAAGCCATTCAAAAGAAATACCCAGGGCCCGTCCAACTTGGACTGAATACTCGATCGCTTGTGCCAGATACATGGCACCCCCGAAAAACCAGCCAATCACACCAACAGGGATTGTTGGGTGTTCAAGCAAGCGAGCAAGTTAAGTGCGAAGTCAATGACAAGGGGCTGCATAAGCGATGACGAGGAAGAGCCCGGCCGCCGAACAATAAAGGATGAAGGGCTTTCCCACACAAGTGCGGATGGTGAACATGATATACGCAACCCACATACCCAAAAGTGAGCGGAAGCATGCACTAAGGGACGTATATGCGATGGAGCCAGTCGCCCCAAAGTTCAACCCATGGTCTTCCTGCCCGATCACCTTCGATCGAAGGGACCACCCCACTAGCATTCGTCACGGCGGTTTCGCCGCATTGGTTCTGGACCCAATTATTGACGTATTTCACCTCACTAGAGTCCTGATGGGCCAGGCGGAAGCAGCCTGAACCTGCTTTATCGGGATACAAATCGCAAAATGGGCATAGACCCTCAAGGATTAAACCTACAAAGACGACCTTTAAAGGCGTCATACCGTGTAGAGGCCAATTGTACAGGCTCGATTACACTCGAAGTGGTTTTCGGATCCCGGATAACTTCCGAAGCAAAGAGTTAATCTTGACATAGTCCCGTTCATGATGGCTATCACGCCTTTGCTTGGACGAACCGCATTTGCAAAGTTCAATGCGGTGCCGCATTTCGCATACCTTAAGCTCAAGATGCCAGGCCCTCAAGGAGTAACCACGGTCAATGGAAACTGAACGCTCTCTCCGAGCGGAGGAGCACGGCGGCCCTCGCGGCGGAGGTGCAAAGCAGCCTCTCACAGCAATTCTCGAGTCCGGCCACTAAGCGTCCGGCACCGCTGCGCGCCGGAGTAACCTACAACAAGACCGCCTGGCACGATCCAAGCACGCGTAGCAATCCGGCCCCGACCCCGGCCCTCGCGAAATTGCGAAGCCAGTACTACGCGTACATAACTACGCTCTGGAGAGACCATGGGCATAAGGGGACGGGCCACGATCACGGCACGCCCAGAATGCGGCTAAACCGCACCAGGGGCTCCCGATTGTGTCATTCTTTTTTCTTTTCTTCTTTTTTCTTACTTTCAGGACTCCGTTTTCCAGAAGTCCTGTCCGGCACTAGAATTGCCGAACTCACGATGCAACAGCCAGGGAAGCGTAGTTACGTCGAGTGTCCGGTGGTCTCTACTACGAGCATTATACATGTTTTACATACCATCCATGACTTACCCACGGAAGGACATGTTAAATAGTCCCATCCCTTGCTTATCGCACAATTTGTATCGTTCTGCTTTTATTTGCAGTTTCTTTTTAATAACCAATATATAGCTCTCGCCTATTATTGCATTCTTTTCCGATATATATGTTCATTTCATGACATGTTGCACCCGTACAGTTTGGTACGGCCAATACACCAGTGGCTTAAGTACCCCAAAAGTATGGTGTGATAAGTCCGAACACTTTCACAAGTGCGGCACCCCGAACTTATAGCATTATATGCATCGGCTCCGAATCATGTCTTGGGTCAATAGTTGGGTTTGCCCGGCTCCCATGTTTTGGTACCTTATGTTCCGTTCTATCGGCTAAGGTAGCACTGGGAGAACCACTGCGATTGTGCCCCGGTTGAGCTGGGTTGAGCACCTCAGTGGAGAAAGCTAAAACTGACCGTCATGATAGGGCGAGAGCCGGTCGCTGTTCGAGAGGTTTTTTCGGTTCCCTAAAGACTTATGCCGCTTAGAGCGAGGAACTGGAATTGTCCGGCCAAGGCGTGGATAAGCGCCCCGAACTCGGTCTTCCGAATACTAGGGCTTCACGAAATTTAAAATTATAGAATTCTATGGCTAAGTGAGAGTGTTCAAGCATTATAAGTCCGGTTGCCTTGTTCGTTGCGTTGAGCGCCTCCTCGATGGACCCAAGAATGGGAACAAGAGCGCTCAAGTTTATCCCGAACACCCCAAAGACTGTGGCATGGGGGCTGAAGCCAATGACTTGCCATCTCTCAAATTTGATAAATGGCCGCCTGATGGGTAATATTTTAAATTAACAAAGCGTTGCTTAAGCGCATATGAACAAGTTTTCAGCGTACATGATAACAAATGCGAGTCTATTCAAAATTACATCTTTGGAGCACTCATCCGCTATACTGGCGGGCACCCTTCAGACGCCCTCATAGTACATCTCGGGCTTGCGATGATCCTTGCCCTTTGGTGGCCGTCCGTCACAAGCTTCTCCGCATCCGGCTTGCCCGGTGCACTTTAGCACGGGCAAGGGCAACAGGCACCTTCAATGCAGACGGAGCGCTTGATGACTTCAATCCATGGACAAAGGCGTCCACCAAATTACACTAACCCGGCGTAGCTCCTGTGCATGGCTTCCAATGGCCACAGCCGAACTATGAGGCCCTTCATGGCTTGTTCGGCGACCTTGTGGAGCTCGATCAGCTGCTTCAGCTGGTTGCTCAGGGGCACCGGACGGCCGGCCTCAGCATACTGAGACTAGAACACCTTCTCCGTCGAGCTCCCCTCCTTGGCGCGGTAGAACACGGCAGCATCAGACACACTACGGGGCAGATCCTGCGAACGCTCCTGGAGAGCTCCGGATTCGGGTAAGTACTAGATAATTGACTTTTACATTCTTGCTCTGCATAAAGAATGCCTTACCCGCCGCGATCTTCTTTATTGCCTCAATCTCCTGGAGGGATTTTTGGGCCTCGGCCTTAGCAGCTTTGGCACTCTCAAGAGCCGAGGCAAGCTCGGACTCTCGGGTCTTCGAGTCACGCTCCAAACCCTCGTGTTTTTCCACGAGAGCCTGGAGCTCTTGCCGTACCTCCGCCAGCTGCGCCTCCCCCTTCTCTCGCTCGGTGCACTCCGCAGCCGCTTTGCTTTCGGCTGCGGACACCGCTTCCTTCAGGGTCGCCACCTCGTTCGTGGCCCCTACAATACCCACGTTATTCCTGTCATTTTTTGCAACCGAAGCCTTTCTATAAGGTATTTCTTTAATAAGGTATTACTTACCTTCCTTGTCCTCGAGCTGCTTCTTGGCAAGGCCGAGCTCGTTCTCGGACCGCTCGAGGCTCTTCTTTAATGCATTGACCTCCGCAGTTAGTGCGGCAGAGGTCAGCAGCGCAGCCTGCATTCGCATATTGACATACTTATGTTAGACTCCTGTGTATATCTTTTTAGATCCTTAGTCCGGCTTTTCTTTCCGAACACCGAACTAAGCATCGAGAACTCTTGTATATGCGGTAATATTTTTAAATATTCTAAAATTACCTCAAAGCCTGTTAGAAGGCTGGTACAGGCTTCAGTCAGCCCGCTCTTGGCGGACTTAACTTTCTGGATCACCACACTCATAACAGTGCGGTGCTCCTCCTCGATGGAGGCGCTGTTAAGCGCCTCCAGTAAGCTATCCGGTGCCTCCAGTTGGACGGAGGACACCGGCGTCTTACCCATCCTACGAAGGGACCGCTTTCTGGACTTCGGAACCGCTGAAGGTTCCGGTATGGAGTCCGGACGAGGGTCGGGCTTAGAGCCCCTGGGGGTCTCGCCCCCCACGCGCCTGGAGTCCGGGAGGTTGCCTTGCAGCGCCTCCTGTGCCACCTCCTCTTGACCAGGCCCCCCTTGGGGCCCCACCTCGGTGTCGTCCGCAGCGTGAGGTGAGGAGGCAGCCGGAAGTGAAGTGCTCTCCATTTTCGACGAACTCAGGGACCCGCTTGACGAAGCGGCGAGCTCGCCCTTGGGCGGGCTTCATGATTGTTCGGCATTAGAGAACACTATGCAATGAAAAAAACATGGGTATTCGGACACTTACGATCTCGCCAGGGGCTTGGCCCTTGTTGGCCACACCTCCTCGTCGTTGTCGGCGTTGGTGGAGAAGTCTGGATGAAGGGTCCTTCCCTTCTTGGACCCTCCGGCCTCCCCAGTTGGGGTGGCCTTCCTTTTCTTCTCTCCCCCCGCTGGGAGAGAGGCTTCTTTTTCCTCCTCCTCTTCCTCAGAGGAGGATTCCGCCTCAGAGTTGTCGGGCGGTGAGTCCGACAGCACCTGGCGCCGGGAGCTCTTTCGAGTTCCCGTGGCCTCCTTCTTGGCCTTCTTCTTCGGCACCACGTGAGGTACCGGAGCCAGCAAGCCTGTCAATCGGGCGTCCGGTCTTCGGCAAGGGGCAGACGATTAATCTGTCCGGACGTCTTCACCCGATCTGTCGAAAGGTTAGGGAGTTTTAGATCCCGCATAGAGTCAAACTATGAAAAAGAGTCCCATAAAGGGTAAAATAACTTACCTCGCTGGCTTGACGCTGCGAGCTGAATCCAGCGATCTTGATGGCGGATGTAGAACCTCGGCGCCCTTGAACAACACCTTCCGGGCATCTTCGTGCGTAGTGTCGAAGAGCCTTTTCAGAGTTGAGTCTTTGTGCGGATCGAACTCCCACAATTTGAAGGCCCGTTGTTGGCATGGGAGAATTCGGCGGATGAGCATCACCTGGATTATGTGGACAAGCCTGAGATTCTTGTCCACCAGGTTTCGGACGCAGGTTTTTAGTCCGGATAGCTCGTCCGAATTCCCCCACGTCAGCCCGCTCTCTTTCCATGATGAGAGCCGTGTGGGGAAGCTAGATCGAATTGGGGCCGCCCATTGAGAGTCGCCATGGCTCGGTGATGTAGAACCACCCCGATTGCCACCCCTTTATGGTCTCCACAAAGGAGCCCTCGAGCCATAGGACTTTGTCCATCTTGCCAATCATGGCGCCTCCGCACTCCGCTTGGCGGCCGCCCACTACCTTCGGCTTGACATTGAAGATCTTCAGCCATAAGCCAAAGTGGGGCTGGATGAAGGAAGGCCTACTTCTGACGATGAACGCCGAGATGTAGAGGATGAAATTATGGGACAGATCGTGGAAGTCAAGGCAGTAGTATAACACGAGCCCCCTGAAAAATGTATGAACTGGAAAACCTAGTCCGCGGATGAAGTGAGAGGAGAAACACCACCAACTCATGGGGCCCAGGGGTTGGAATGAGCTGCCCTCGTCGGGTAGCCGGTGCTTGGCGATGTTGCGGACAAGTATCCGGCCTCCGCAGCTTTTGATGTGCCCCTCCGTGACGGAGGAGGCCATCCACCCGCCTCCGCCTCCGGACATAGTTGGAGAAGGTTGAGGTGGGATGTGCGGACTTGGGCGCTGGAGCTCGAGTCTTGTGAAATGGATGAGCAAAGGAGGAAGAAGGCGTGGGTGAAAAGGTGGATCCTTATCCCCTTATATGGATGGACGAAGCTATGCGTCCCCGCCACCTGGTAAAACTCGCTTATCTCCCAAAGCGCCGTAATCAATGGCGTGGATGGGTTACCCACGTCCGTATTGATGAGAATCCCGGAATAAGGGGGCACGATCTATGCTTTGATAAGACGTGCCACAGAAACCGCCTCGCTAAACGCGCTAAGGCAGGACAGTAAAAAAATGATTCGTATAAAAGCTTGGCCGTGGTGTGATGTCACGCCGCGGAATACGTCAGCAGATCTGTGCAAAAATTATTCTCTCTACGGTGGTATGTGGAACTTGTTTTGCAGAGCGGACACTATCCTTGTGTTCAAAACCTTCTATGAAGTATTCGGAGGAGGAACCCGCCTTGCAATGCCGAAGACAATATGCACGCCGGACTCGTCGTCATTGAAGCCTGGTTCAGGGGCTACTGAGGGAGTCCTGGACTAGGGGGTGTCTGGATAGCCGAACTATCATCTTTGGCCGGACTCCTAGACTGTGAAGATACAAGATTGAAGACTTCGTCCCTTGTCCGGATGGGACTTTCCTTGGCGTGGAAGGCAAGCTTGGCAATACGGATATATAGATCTCCTACCATTGTAACCGACTCTGTGTAACCCTAACCCTATCCAGTGTCTATATAAACCGGAGGGTTTTAGTCCGTGGGGACGAACAACAATCATACCATAGGCTAGCTTCTAGGGTTTAGCCTCTCTGATCTCGTGGTAGATCTACTCTTGTACTACCCATATCATCAATATTAATCAAGCAGGAGTAGGGTATTACCTCCATCGAGAGGGCCCGAACCTGGGTAAAAAAACATCGTGTCCCATGTCTCCTGTTACCATCCGCCTAGACGCACAGTTCGGGACCCCTTACCCGAGATCCGCCGGTTTTTGACACCGACACTAGGCTTGAAGCTATTCGCATACTGCTAGCCTATGCTAACCACCACAACATCTTGCTATATCAAATGGATGTGAAGAGTGCATTTCTCAACGGCAAGATTGAAGAAGAAGTATACGTCGCTCAACCACCTGGCTTTGAAGATCAAAAACATCCAGATATGGTGTGCAAGCTAAACAAACCACTGTATGGCCTCAAACAAGCTCCTCGCGCTTGGTATGATACGGTCAAAGACTTCCTGAAGAGCAAAGGCTTCAAACCTGGATCCCTCGATCCCACACTCTTCACGGAGACATATGATGGTGAACTGTTTGTGTGCCAAATATATGTGGATGACATTATCTTCTATTGCACCAACCAGAAGTATAGTGATGAGTTTGGATACATGATGCAAGAGCAATATCGGATGTCCATGATGGGTGAGCTGAAATTCTTCCTTGGTCTTCAAATTAAATCGACAAAGGAATGGCATCTTCATATCTCAAGAAAAATACCTCAAAGATTGTCTCAAGAAGTTCTAATGCAAGATTGCAAAGGTTACACGACGCTAATGCCAGCCAAACACCATCTGGGTCCCGACGACAATGGTAAAGAATTTGATCAAAAGGTATACTGCTCCATGATTGGTTCCTTACTTTACCTATGTGCATCTAGGCCAGATATTATGCTTAGTGTTTGCATGTGTGCTTGATTCCAAGCGGCACCAAAGGAATCGCATCACTTAGCTGTGAAGCGAATTCTTCGATATTTGGCTCACACCCCAACACTCGGATTATGGTATCCAAAGGGCTCGAATTTGATCTGGTTGGATTCTCGGATGCTGATTATGCTTTGGTGACAAGGTGGATCGCAAGTCTACATCAGGCACATGTCACTTTACTCGTACGATCACTTGTCTGTTGGTCTTCAAAGAAGCGTAACTGTATCACTCTCAAGCCGCTGAATCTGAGTACATTGTCTTTGGATCTTCTTTGCGCTCGGCTTCTATGGATGAAGCAAACTCTCAAGGACTATGGCATCATCTGAAACAAGTACCTCTCTTCTGCAACAATGAAAGCGCCATCAAGATTGCCAACAATCCAGTCCAGCACTCGAAGACAAAGCACATTGAAATTCGTCATCACTTTCTCAGAGATCATGTCATGAAGAAAGATATTGACATCATTCACGTCAACAACTCAAGAGCAATGGCGAGATATCTTCACAAAGCCCTTGGATGAGAAAAGGTTTTGCAAGTTACGGTGTGAACTAAATATCTTGGAATCCTCAAATTTCCTGTGACCAGGCACACATCCTAACACTTATGCATGTTGATGACTTAGATGTGCAACACATGAAGTAAAGTATATCTTCAATCAATGAAGACTTACATTCTGAGTGTGAATACATTAACGTGGAATTTGACTTCAGAGCGCCACGATAATTGTGCACCGTGTCTGGGTCTAATACTTCCTATCTGATGAGGTAACGCCACCACCAAATTTCTCTGTTTGAAGTGTTTCATCATGGCGTTATTTTTGCTATGTCTTCGCATTTGGTTTGTCTTCAAATTTCAACTTATCTTCATGATTTTCTTCACTATGTTGATTTGATTGCTTTACGATATATATACTAGTGTTCTGTCCTCTACAAAGATTCACTTATAGCTATGTCTTCCTAGTTGAATCTTTTGAACTAAGTGAATGTGATCGGACCCTAATCTCTCTATGCTTTCTATCTCAAACTCTATCTGTCCAAATCATATGCATTCTATTGAAATCGTCGAATGTCTTCTCTGCGTCCTTGTCGTGAGAAGACACAGAGACAAACATTAAGTCTGTTTTAAATGATTCATCCTTATTGTTTGAAATCCAGAGAAGCCGGAACGACCATCTGACAAACCTGGCGGGCGTGGGAACGTGGGACAACTCTGAGTATGTTGCATGCTTGCCACGTGCCCCTCAGATGTGAACCGCCAGGGGCACCTGCGTAATTGCGCTGTGCCGCACACTTTCTTATAAATACATGTCCCCTGCGGTAAAGAAAACCTTCGTCCACCTCTCCACCTTGTCAAAACCTTAGCGCCACCGCTAGCTCTCGACGACACCGACGACGAAGCGCTTAGCTGCCGCGACTTCTCTGACGCCGTCCTCACGCCGGCCACGGACATCGTCCTCTCCGCCGCCGCCGTAGGTGTCCTCCGTCGCCAAGTTAGGGCACGGTGGATTGAACTGCTCGGTCTCCTACTTATCCCATCTAGCGCTTCTTCGTGTGGTAAATACAACTCTATTTTTACCATGTTTTTGATCCTCAAAGATTCATCCTATTTACCAAAATTGGTTTACGCCTATACAATGTTAGATCTATTCTCGTCGCATCTCATACTGCCCAAAGATATTCACTTAAGCTTTATATCTAGTTAGATTCCTCACTTGTACTTATTCACGGATTCGTACAAATCTGGAACCAACTCTCAACATATAAGTGAATGTCTTCGCATCATGAGGTCAATGTCTTCAAACTGATTTATCTTCAAAATCTTCGGAGAATGCATATGACCTCTTCCCCCTCACATCTCTAATGCTGTCACAGGTACATGTCCGTGGGAGAATCCCTTGGTTCTCATAGTCTGCATTCGTTTGCAGAATTCTTACAGCATCACATTAACTCTCCTGAAGCCGGTTCCTGTTTGTCCAGCAAGCGAAAGCCTTTGAAGCCTTCGAGCGTGTTGAAGCCATTTAGTTTGAAGTTCATGGCTGCGAGAGAAATCGATGAGGAAGGGTGGCAGACAGCGTCGTGGGGGAACATCAAGAGATTTGCCTGATGACCTCTTAGAGCTTTACAAGACAGATCCTGAAGAGGATTATAATCAGCGCAAGACACGAATCCAATGGATTCAACGATATTGGGCTGAACAATGGTTCAAATACAAGTTCGTGACCTAGGAATACGCTGAGAAGAATGCTATCAAAAGTCCTTGGGGTGATATTCTCTTTCGAGGCCTTCCACCCAAGAACAGAGCTGAAGCTATTGCACAGGGTTTCTATCCTTGTATGGTCCGTGGACCTCAGCCTGAAAATGCCGAACCATCGTCATTGCTCACGGTGTCGTGACGATAATCTCTTCAAGCGCAACTTCCAAAGACGCAAAGGCATCGGCCAATGAAAACAAGAAGTCATTGGGATTAGACTTCAACCCTGGTCCTGTGCTCCCGTCTTGTGGCTCACGTGATCACGAGAACCCAATGTCATCGGTCCTTTCTACAACCTTGATGGCCTCATCACTCACTTCTTAGTCCAAGGTGCCAAAGTGGATCATTCTGATGTTAATACTGACACTGATGAAGCCCCAGCTCCTACTCCAAAGCCGCAGAAGCCAAAGAAGGCTAAGGCTTCAAGATCATTGCTCCTCCAAAAGCTTCACGTGCGAAGCCAGCAGCCTGCACCTCCTCAAGAAGGCGATTATGCGATCGAAGATCTATCACGTATCTCCAAGAAGACGGAGAAGAAAAAGAAAATCGTCAGACATTGACTCCTGCTGCCATTCTGCGAGAAGAGCACATTGATCTATCCAGCGATGAAGATCTTGCAGATGATGCTCTTAGCAACTAATCAAGAACAAGGAAGAAGCAGAGATCTTCAATGACTTGCCTCTCTTTGATGTAGCAATCATCCATAACTTCATTGATGAGTGGTTTGACACCCCAAATATCAGCTTTGAAGATCTGCAACTTCCCATTGGCCTCAGCGTCTCCTTCAATGGCACCATTGCTTCTGAGCTAGCTCTTGCTCGGTAGCATCGTTGAACTGAAGCACAAGATCGACTATGAGAAAGCTCAGTTCAAGAAGCATGTGGCAAAGCTCAGCGTGCAAGATGTCAAAAACTTCAAGATCATGCTGCACGAGCTCAAAGAAGCCTTTCTCAAGAAGCGCAACGAAGCTAAAGGCTCTCGTGTGCACATGAAGAGTCTGGCTAACAAGTGTGTGCAAGCCTACAATGAGGCTGAGAAGCGCAAGGCTCTTGGTCGTCCTGGCATTGACCCCAGAATGGCTGCAAAGAAGAAGAAGCCATCAACTGACCAATCTGCACCTTCAAGGTAGGAAGAACCTCGCATAGTCTTCCCAAGAAGCATGACTGGCTCGAAGCCAAAGGTCAGGTCAACCGCTTCAGAACTGAAGAAGACGAGGACTGCCGAGGCTAAAGCCACAAAAAGGAAAAATCCTGAAGCCTCTGATGTTGCTCCCTCCAAGAAGAAGTGCAAAACCAAGAAGGATCGGGCTGCTCCCACAGAGCCCTTAGTTGTTGAACCTATCTCAATGGTTCGCCTCATGTCTGAACACCAAGAACGACGGATGATAGTTCATGAGCACGCTTCCACAGAGGCTCATGAAGCTAAAGACATTCCAAAGCAGCTTGATCCCACATTTGAAGACATTGGTCACAATGACAATGTTGAAGATGATGTAGTTCTTCCTCGGATCAAACACAACTTGGTATCATCGCTGTTCTCACGAACAATGAACTCATCAAATTAATTGGTCGTCCTCTGACGCCAATTGCTCAAGATACATCATGGGCTGATTACCCACAACAACAAGACTCCCCGAGTACTCCCCAACAACAACAAGTCACACCACCTGTGCAAGAAGAAGAGGCTGAACTTTGAGGCCCAGCCAACTCCATCTCCAAAGGCGTCGCCAGCATTACGCAGGCTTCGCAGAGGACCAAGGCCTCAAGTCCCTCTTTTGAGCGTTCCAGAAGGAGAAGTGCACCACCAATCTGTTGCACGTCAAGTGTTTCGAAGCCACTCCATTGTGAATGTCTCCGTGTCTGAAGCAAAAGCTGCTCAAGACAATCCGGCTGCATCAGCCGGTGACAACCAAGAAGAAGAACGTGTCCCTACTCCCCCCATTACTGAAGAAGTTGTTCCTGAAGTGAACGTGCCAGTGCCCGACCCTCCAGCTCATCAAGTGGAGGTTGAAAATCTTGAGGCTGCCACCACCAACACAAATGAAGCCAACGACGTAGTCATGGTTGAAGCAAATGTGGAGCCTGCACCAACCAACGTGCCAGAAGCCAATGATGCAACTGCTCCTGAAGCATCGGTTGTGCAGCCTGACGCCTCTGTTGTTGCCACTGCTCCTGTTCCGCCACCAAGGCCCCATACAATTGAGCAAGCATACAACTATGGTCCGCTGATCAACCGCTAAATGGCCCGTTATGGTCCCCCGCCTAATGCCTCTGGTCCTCGGTTTGATTATCATGTTGCATAGGCCTCGGTCCGTAAACCAAAGCCAAGACTGCCAAGGTTCCTGTGTAATCGCCACCTCTGAGGATCCTTCAATGCAAATGGCTTCAAAGCCCACAACACCTTCTTTGATGAGCAAAGAACCCCTACTCAAGGCCAAGAATATCATCGGATCGTTTCGGAGCTATCGGCGTGAAGCTATTACTCCTGCTCAGTATGATCAAGGGCGCATTTTCCCTCATATGCGCTTTGAACACTAAGCCATTGCTTTGGACTGCCATGCTTAGAAGAAGCACTTGATCGCTTCGTGATGCAGTCTGCTCGACTTTGTGATGCATAAAGAACATTGGAATGAGGAACTTTTGCTTCAATTCTATTCTACCCTCCACATTCGCGGATACTACGGGGATACAAAGACATGGGTTCTTGAGTGGATGACAGGAAATGTTCATCATCAAGCCAAAGCTCTTGACGTCATTGAGCTTACAGGCCTACCCACTCCCAGAGAGCTGTTCGAACCTGATTGTCAACTCCACCGCAATGCACTGGAGAGCATCTTCCACAAGCCAGAGCCCAACATGAGTTAGATGTTGAGCATGACGAAGCCTCGCCACCGACGCTGAATACCCAAAGGAGTTCTTTGTTGATGACCTTGAGTATCCGCCTCGCACAATATATCACATCATCAGCGAACTCTATGGCCTATCAAAGGGTATTCATCATCTCGCAAAACTTGAAGGAGCCATGAAGACATTGGTCTTTTACATCCTCAATGGTATCGACTTCAATACACAAGAATTCTTCATCCGCAACCGGTCGCTGCGTCTGGATCTGACCTTTTTGGCCTGAAATTCTATGCTCCATGGGTCATGCACCTCATCAAGCTACACTCTGCTATCAACTATCATCCCTCTGCTCGCAATCATCCGATCTTTCTACCTGAGGTTGATATGTCAGTTGAAGCCATATACCCTGAGCCTGCCAAGAAGCCTCTTTTTCTTCAAAATGCTGATCTCCAAAGCTTCACTCAACCCATGGAAGGAGTGCAAGCAGTAACTCGTGTCTATCCAATGGCTGGGAACACTAAATGCGCCTCACCGTGCATAACTGAAGCTACTAAGAGCACAATTACCCAAAGGCCTAAGAAGCGCTCTCGCGTCCTAAATGACCGAGAACTTCTTGTGGTACTGCATCAGAAACAAGACAATCATCACCTCTGGCTCAAGCGACAGATGCAAAGCCTCTTGGTGGACGTCAATCATATTCGAAATCTTGCCATCAAGAATGCTTTTGTCACTCACGAGACCTGTCGGCGATCATGGAAGAGTTTGACGCTGCTCAGTGCTGAAGCAGATCTTCAAGACGATGGCTTCACTGAAAGATTCAAGTTTGACTCCACTCCTCCACGGAATGCTGTCCTACGTCGAACTCCATCCCTTGAAGACTCTGACTATTCTTCCTCCGCGGCAACTGTGAATGCCAAAGTGATCGATGATGAAGACGATGCTACTTCACCGCCCCCTACTTCTGCACGCATCGACACTGCACCAAGTTCATCTGCGCCGCCAAACAACAACGACAACCCTGCTGCTTCACCTACTCCTCATGGGAACTAGTAGATGATCTATGTCTTCAAACCTTTTTGGTCCTTACTGACAAAAGGGGGAGAAGCATATGAGTTTGATAGTCTTCAAGCGGGTTCATATGGGCGGTTGCTTTATATTTTGCCTAGTGTTTACAACTCTCGCTTTTGATACATTTGGTTCTTTGAGTTGTAACACTTAAACTCGATGGTCGTCTGCTACTTATTTTCTTTTCTGTGATGCGATGATAAATTCCGCATGTGCGATGCTAACTTCCGCACTTAGATCATTCTGCAGACGTCCATTTTTCATTATGCATGTCATTCTCTTAGTTATATCATTTCATGCATGATGAATTATCTTAATAAGTTGAAGAGGATCTCCACAAGTACAACCTGCCATGTGCATTTGCATTCCAAAAGCAAATTACTTATATGCACATCTTCAGGGGGAGCCTTTGCCACTTATGAAGACAATACCCTATCCTTTAAAATTTCACATACTTTATCCCCGTTGAAAACTTCAACCAGTTTGTCATCAATCACCAAAAAGGGGGAGATTGTAAGTGCATCTAGTGCCACCCCTAGTTGGTTTTGGAGTATTGACAACAAATTTGGTTGAGGGACTAATGCGTTTGTGAGAATTGCAGGATAACACAGGTAGTGTCCCTCATTGATTCGGTTTACCTACCGGAGATGACCCCTAAAATGTATGAAGACATTGACGACAATGGTGGTATGTGAAGATATTCATATTGAAGACTATGGCATGAGAAGACATTGAGTGAAGACTATGGAGCCTTGAAAGACTGTGTCGTTTCGTTGTTTCCTTTTTCTTCTTTGTTGAGTCATAGGAACCACCGTCTTTGTTAAGTGGGGTCCAAGTGAACAAAGTCGTAATGATCAAGTGATGCTCAACCCAAATCCAATGTCTTCGAGCGAAGACAATGAGAGAAAATCTTATCCAGAGCTGGATGAGTCAGCTTTGCTTGTAGCCTAAGTAAAGTTGCCGTGTGTGTTTGAAATCTGACCGTTGGAACACGTGTCAGTTCCTTAGTGACCCAGGGTCATTTCGGACATATCAAGTCGGGTTGCCTAGTGGCTATAAATAGCCCACCCCCTACACCATAAATTGGTGGCTGCTCAGAGTTAGTGCACGGCTTTTGTCGTTTGAGAGCAAACCACCTCGAAGCCTTTGAGAGAGATAAATCCTTGCGAGGACAAAGCCCAAACACCCAGAGCCAAAGAGTGTTAGGCATCACCGAAGTCTTTCTGTCTGCGTGACCTGAAGATTTATTACACTTGAGGACTGTGAATCCTCCAAAGTTAGGCGTCGCGTTCGAGCATCCAAGAGTCATTGTGGATCGCCGGTGAAAGAAGTCTGTGAAGGTTCAGAAGTATACCTTGAAGACTTACCAGAGTGATTGGGCGAGGACTGGGTGTCCTTAGCTCAAGGGGAATAAGGTGAAGACGCGGTCTTCGAGTTGAATCTCAGCCTCCCTAACCAGACGTACAGTTGTCACAGCAACTGGAACTGGTCCAACAAATCATGTGTCTTCAACAAGTGACTGGTTCTATCCTCTCCCTCCCTTTACTTAGAGTTTGTCTTGATGAAGTCATTGCCTATTTTTCGTACCTGTTTGACTTCATTGCTTGACTACTATCGTTGGTTGGCTTCATACTATCTTTCATCCTAATCCTTACTACTAAGCTGCTATTAGTCTTTGTACTTTCACATTAATGCATACTTGACTATGGTTTGCTTGTTGTAGTTTATCTTCCGCTGCATATCAATTAGGTCATTTCTATTGTTTGTCTTCGAAGCTTCCATGTTTTGAAGACTTTCATAAAAATCGCCTATTCACCCCCCCTCTAGTCGATAACTAGCACTTTCAGCACCGCACATGGCTAAGAGAATAATTGTTGTGCTTTGGGGTGCCCCCTGCCCCCGTATATAAAGAAGGAGAGGGAGGAGGCCGGCCAAGGGGCGCGCCATAGGGGGGGGGGGCGACTAGGACTCCCAATCCTAGTCGGCCCCCCTTTCCTTTCTTTCGGAGGAGGAAAAGGGAAGGAGAGGGAGAGGGAAAGAGGAAAGGGGGCGCGCCCCCTCCCCCTTGTCCAATTCGGACTCCCTTGGGGAGAGGGCGTGCGCCACCCCTTGCGGGCTCCCCTCTCTCTCCCCTATGGCCCATTAAGGCCCATTACTTCCCCCGGGGGGTTCCGGTAACCTCCCGGTACTTCGAAAAAAATACCCGAAACGATCTGGAACCATTCCGGTGTCCGAATATGATCGTCCAATATATCAATCTTTACCTCTCGACCATTTTGAGACTCCTCGTCATGTCCGTGCTCTCATCTGGGACTCCAAACAATCTTCGATCACCAAAAACACATAACTCATAATACAAATCGTCATCGAACGTTAAGCGTGCGGACCCTACGGGTTGGAGAACTATGTAGACATGACCGAGACACATCTCCGATCAATAACCAATAGCGGAACCTGGATGCTCATATTGGTTCCTACATATTCTTCAAAGATCTTTATTGGTCAAACCGCAATAACAACATACGTCACTCTCTTTGTCATCGGTATGTTACTTACCCGAGATTCGATCGTCGGTATCCTCATACCTAGTTCAATCTCGTTACCGACAAGTCTCTTTACTTGTACTGTAATGCATCATCCTGTAACAAACTCATTGCTCACATTGCTTGCAAGGCTTATAGTGATGTGCATTACCGAGAGGGCCCAGAGATACCTCTCCGATACTCGGAGTGACAAATCCTAATCTCGATCTATGCCAACCCAACAAACACCTTCGGTGACACCTGGAGAGCATCTTTATAATCACCCAGTTATGTTGTGATGTTTGATAGCACACAAGGTGTTCCTTCGGTATTTGGGAGTTGCATAATCTCATAGTCAAAGAAATATGTATAAGTCATGAAGAAAACAATAGCAATAGAACTTAACGATCATTATGCTAAGCTAACGGATGGGTCTTGTCCATCAGATCATTCTCCTAATGATGTGATCTCGTTCATCAAATGACAACACATGTCTATGGTTAGAAAACTTAACCATCTTTGATTAACGAGCTAGTCAAGTAGAGGCATACTGGGGACACTCTGTTTTGTCTATGTATTCACACATGTATCAAGTTTCCGGTTAATACAATTCTAGCATGAATAATAAAAATTTATCATGATATATTTGAAATATAAATAACAACTTTATTATTGCCTCTAGGGCATATTTCCTTCAGTCTCCCACTTGCACTAGAGTCAATAATCTAGATTAAATAGTAATGATTCTAACACCCATGGAGTCTTGGTGTTTATCATGTTTTTCTCATGGAGGAGGCTTAGTCAATGGGTCTGCAACATTCAGATCCGTATGTATTTTTCAAATTTCTATGTCTCCCTCCTTGACTTGATCGCGGATGGAGTTGAAGCGTCTCTTGATCTGTTTGGTTGTCTTGTGAAATCTTAATTCCTTCGTTAAGGCAATTGCTCCAATATTGTCACAAAAGATTTTCATTGGACCCGATGCACTAGGTATTACACCTAGATCGGATATGAACTCCTTCATCCAAACTCCTTCATTTGCTACTTCCGAAGCAGCTATGTACTCCACTTCACACGTAGATCACGCCACGACGCTCTGCTTGGAACTGCACCAACTGACAGCTCCACCATTCAATATAAATACGTATCCGGTTTGTGACTTAGAGTCATCCGGATCAGTGTCAAAGCTGGCATCGACGTAACCATTTACGACGAGCTCTTTGTCACCTCCATAAACAAGAAACATATCCTTAGTCCTTTTCAGGTATTTCAGGATGTTCTCGACCGTTGTCCAGTGATCCACTCCTAGATTACTTTGGTACCTCCCTGCTAAACTTATAGCAAGGCACACATAAGGTCTAGTACACAGCATTGCATACATGATAGAACCTATGGCTGAGGCATAAGGAATGACTTTCATTTTCTCTCTATCTTCTGAAGTGGTCGGGCATTGAGTCTGACTCAATTTCACACCTTGTAACACAGGCAAGAACCCTTTCTTTGACTGGTCCATTTTGAACTTCTTCAAAACTTTATCAAGGTATGTGCTTTGTGAAAGTACAATTAAGCGTCTTGATCTATCTCTATAGATCTTGATGCCCAATAAATAAGCAGCTTCAGCGAGGTCTTTCATTGAAAAATTCTTTTTCAAGTATCCTTTTATGCTATCCAGAAATTCTATATCATTTCCAATCAACAATATGCCATCCACATATAATACTAGAAATGCTACAGAGCTCCCACTCACTTTCTTGTAAATATAGGCTTCTCCTAATATATGTATAAAACCATATGCTTTGATCACACTATCAAAGTGTATATTCCAACTCCGAGAGGTTTGCACCAGTCCATAAATGGATCGCTGGAGCTTGCACACTTTGTTAGCACCTTTAGGAACGACAAAACCTTCTGGTTGCATCATATACAACTCTTATTTAAGAAATCCATTAAGGAATGTAGTTTTGACATCCATTTGCCAAATTTCATAATCATAAAATGCAGCAATTGCTAACATGATTCGGACAGACTTAAGCATCGCTACGGGTGAGAAGGTCTCATCATAGTCAACTCCTTGAACTTGTCGAAGACCTTTCGTAACAAGTCGAGCTTTGTAGACAGTAACATTACGGTCAGCGTCAGTCTTCTTCTTGAAGATCCATTTACTTTCTATGGCTTGCCGATCATCAGGCAAGTCAACCAAAGTCCATACTTTGTTCTCATACATGGATCCCATCTCAGATTTCATGACCTCAAGCCATTTCGCTGAATATGGGCTCATCATCGCTTCCTCATAGTTCGTAGGTTCGTCATGGTCTAGTAACATGACTTCCAGAACATGATTACCGTACCACTCTGGTGCGAAATGTACTCTGATTGACCTACGAGGTTCGGTAGTAACTTGATCTGAAGTTTCATGATCATCATCATTAGCTTCCTCACTAATTGGTGTAGGCATCACTGGAACTGATTTCTGTGATGAACTACTTTCCAATTAAAGAGAAGGTACAACTACCTCATCAAGTTCTACTTTCCTCCCACTCACTTCTTTCGAGAGAAACTCCTTCTCTAGAAAGGATCCATTCTTAGCAACAAATATTTTTCCTTCGGATCTGTGATAGAAGGTGTACCCAACAGTTTCTTTTGGGTATCCTATGAAGACGCACTTCTCCGTTCGAGCTTATCAAGCTGAAGCTTTTTCACATAAGCATCGCAACCCCAAACTTTAAGAAACAACAGCTTAGGTTTCTTGCCAAACCATAGTTCATACGGTGCCCTATTTAACATGAATGCTGCCGTCTCTAATGCATAACTCCAAAATGATAGTGGTAAATCGGTAAGAGACATCATAGATCGCACCATATCTAATAAAGTACGGTTACGACGTTTGGACACACCATTACGCTGTGGTGTTCCAGGTGGCGTGAGTTGAAACTATTCCCAATTGTTTTAAATGAAGGCCAAACTCATAACTCAAATATTCGCCTCCGCGATCAGATCATAGAAACTTTATTTTCTTGTTACGATTATTCTCCACTTCACTCTGAAATTCTTTGAACTTTTTAAATGTTTGAGACTTATGTTTCATTAAGTAGATATACCAATCATCTGTGAAGGTCAGAAAATATCAATAGCCGACGCGAGCCTCAACACTCATCGGACCGCATACATCAGTATGTATTATTTCCAATAAGTCAGTGGCTCGCTCCATTGTTCCGGAGAACGGAGTCTTAGTCATCTTGCCCATGAGGCATGGTTCGCAAGCATCAAGTGATTCCAAAAGCCCATCTGCATGGAGTTTCTTCATGCGCTTTACACCAATATGACCTAAGCGACAGTGCCACAAATAAGTTGCACTATCATTATTAACTTTACATCTTTTGGATAAATATTATGAATATGTGTATCACTACGATCGAGATTCAACAAAAAAAGACCACTCATCAAGGGTGCATGACCATAAAAGATATTACTCATATAAATAGAACAACCTTTATTCTCTGATTTAAATGAATATCCGTCTCGCATCAAACAAGATCCAGGTACAATGTTCATGCTTAACGCTCGCACCAAATAACAAAATTTCAGGTCTAAAACTAATCCCGAAGGTAGATGTAGAGGTAGCGTGTGATACGTCCATTTTTCATCATGTTTTCTTACTGTTATTTATAATGTTTTTACCCATAGTAATGCTTTTTGGAGTAATTCTAATGCCTTTTCTCTCATAATTTGCAAGGTACACACCAAGGGGGAGAATCCGACAGCTGGAAATCTGGACCTGAAAAAGCTACGTCAGGCTAACTATTCTTCACAACTCCAAACAAGTTGAAACTTCACGGAGATTTTTTATGGAATATATAAGAATTATTGGAGCAAATAACTACTAGAGGGGGCCCATCAGGTGGGCACAACCCACCTGGGCGCGCCCTGGTGGGTTGTGCCCTCCTCGGCCCACCTCCGGTGCCCATCTTCTGGTATATAAGTCATTTTTACCTAGAAAAAAAATAAGGAGAGGACTTTCGGGACGGAGCGTCGCTGTCTCAAGGCGGAACTTGGGCAGGAGCACTTTTGCCCTTCGGCGGAGCGATTCCGCTGGGGGAACTTCCCTCCCGGAGGGGGAAATCATCGTCATCATCATCACCAACAACTGTCCCATCTTGGGGAGGGCATTCTCCATCAACATCTTCACCAGCACCATCTCATCTCAAACCCTAGTTCATCTCTTGTATTCAATCTTGTTACCGAAACTATAGATTCGTGCTTGTGGGTGACTAGTAGTGTTGATTACATCTTGTAGTTGATTACTATATGGTTTATTTGGTGGAAGATTATATGTTCAGATCCATTATGCTATTTAATACTCCTCTAATCATGATCATGTTTATTATTTGTGAGTAGTTACTTTTGTTCTTGAGGTCACGGGAGAAATCATGTTGCAAGTAATCATGTGAATTTGATATGTGTTTGATATTTTGATAGGATGTATGTTGTGATTCCCTTAGTGGTGTCATGTGAACGTCGACTATATGACACTTCACCATATTTGGGCCTAAGGGAATGCATTCTGGAGTAGCAATTAGATGATGGGCTGCGAGAGTGACAGAATCTTAAACCCCAGTTTATGCGCTATTCTATGAGGGACCAATTGGATCCAAAAGTTTAATGCTATGGTTAGAATTTATTCTTAATACTTTTCTCGCAGTTGCGGATGCTTGCGGGAGTTTTAATCATAAGTAGGAGGTTTTTTCAAGTAAGAACAACACCTAAGCACCGGTCCACCCACATATCAAATTATGAAAGTAGCGAACACGAATTAAACCAACATGATGAAAGTGACTAGATGAAATTCCCTTGTACCCTCAAGAACGCTTTGCTTATCATAAGAGACCATTTTGCATGTCCTTTGCCTCAAAAGGAGTGGGCTACCTTGATGCATACTTGTTACTACTATCGTTACTTGCTCGTTACAAATTATCTTGCTATCAAACTACTCCGCTACTTACAATTTCAGCACTTACAAACATTACCTTACTGAAAACTACTTGTCATTTCCTTCTGCTCCTCGTTGGGTTCGACACTCTTACTTATCGAAAATAGCTACAGTTGATCCCCTATACCTGTGGGTCATCAAGGCTATTTTCTGGCGCCGTTGCCGGGGAGTGAAGCGCCTTTGGTAAGTGGATTTGGTAAGGAAACATTTATATAGCATGCTGAATTTTTTTGTCACTTGTTACTATGGAAAACAATCCTTTGAGGGGTTTGTTCGGGGTATCTTCACCTCGTCCGGAACCACAATTAGTTACCCTTGAACCTACTTCACCTACTGAAAACATTGAATATGAAATTACTTCGGGTATGATAGAACAACTGCTAGCTAATCCTTATGCAGGAGATGGAATCGAATATCCTGATATGCACTTGATATATGTAGAACAAATTTGTGGATTGTTCAAGCTTGCAGGTTTACCCGGAGATGAGGTGATGAAAAAGGTTTTCCCTTTATCTTTGAAGGGAAAAGCATTGGCATGGTATAGGCTATGCGATGATATTGGATCATGGAATTGGAATCGTTTAAAATTGGAGTTCCACCAAAAATTTTATCCTATGCATCTAGTTCAACATGATCGGAATTATATATATAATTTTTGGCCTTGTGAAGGAGAAAGTATCGCTCTAGCTTGGGGGAGGCTTAAGTCAATGTTATATTCATGCCCCAATCATGAGCTCTCAAGAGAAATTATTATCCAGAACTTTTATGCTCAGCTTTCTCGTAATGATGAAACCATGCTGGATACTTCTTGTGCTGGTTCTTTTATGAAGAAGACTATTGAATTCCAGTGGGATCTTTTGGAAAGAATTAAACGCAACTCTAAAGATTGGGAACTCGACGAAGGTAAAGATTAAGGTATTAAGCTTAAGTATGATTGTGTTAAATCTTTTATGGATACCGATGCTTTGCAAAAGTTTAGCACTAAATATGGACTTGACTCTGAGATAGTAGCCTCCTTCTGTGAATCATTTGCTACTCATGTTGAACTCCCTAAAGAGAAGTGGTTTTAAATATCACCCACCTATTGAGGGAGAAACTAAAAAAGGGTACTAGTTAAAGAAGAAACTATACTCTATAATGTTGATCCAGTTGTCCCTTCTGTTTATATTGAGAAACCACCTTTTCCTGTTAGGATAAAGGAACATGCTAAAGTTTCAACTGTGGTTAACAAAAGCTATGTTAGAACACCTAAACCTGATGAACAAATTAAAGTAGAACCTAGTATTGCTATGGTTAAAGATCTCTTAGAAGAAGATGTGGATGGGCATGTTATTTACTTCCGTGAAGAAGCTGCTAGAATTGCCAAACCTGATAAGAGGGATAAACATAGACCAGTTGTTGGCATGCCTGCCATTTCAGTTAAAAAAGGAGATCATTGTTATCATGGTTTATGTGATATGCGTGCTAGTGTGAGTGCTATTCCTTCCACTTTATATCAAGAAATTAAGAAAGACATAGCACCTGCAGAGATAGAAGACATATATGTTACTATTAAACTTGCTAATACAGACACCATATCACCTTTTGGGATTGTTAGAATGTTGTAGTCTTGTGTGGGAAAATAAAATACCCTACTGATTTTCTTGTTCTTGGTTCCCCACAAGATGACTTCTGTCCCATTATTTTTGGTAGACCTTTCTTGAACACAGTTAATGCTAAGATAGATTGTAAGAAACAAATTGTCGGTGTTAGTTTTGGTGATGAGTCTCATGAGTTCAATTTCTCCAAGTTTAGTAGAAATCATCATGAAAAAGAATTGCCTAGTTAGGATGAATTAATTGGTCTTGCTTCTATTGTTGTTCCACCTACCGATATTTGCTAGACCATGAAAATGATTTACATATGCATGAAAGAAATGAAATATATAAGATTTTCTTTGAAAAACGTCCTCTACTTAAACAAAATTTGCCTATTGAAACTCTAGGAGGTCCTCCTCCACCTAAAGGTGATCATGTGTTTGAATTAAAACAACTGCCAGACACTTTGAAATATGCTTATCTTGATGAAAAGAAGATATATCATGTTATTATTAGTGCTAACCATTCAGAACATGAAGAAGAAAGATTATTGAAAGTTCTAAGGAAGCACTGAGCTGCTATTGGATATACTCTTGATGATTTAAAGGACATTAGTCCCACTCTATGTCAGCACAAAATTAATATGGAACCTGATACTAAACCCATTGTTGATCACCAACGTCGGTTAAACCCGAAGATGAAAGAAGTGGTAAGAACGAAAATATTAAAACTTCTGGAAGCAGGTATAAGCTATCCTATAGCTGATAGTAGATGGGTAAGTCATGTTCATTGTGTTCCTAAGAAAGGAGGTATAACTGTTGTTCTTAATGATAAGAATGAACTTATTCCACAAATAATTGTTATAGGCTATAGAATGGTAAGTGATTTTAGAAAACTAAACAAAGCAATTAGAAAAGATCATTACCCTTTGCCTTTTATTGATCAAATGCTTGAAAGATTATCTAAGCACACACACTTTTGCTTCCTTGATGGATATTATGGCTTTTCACAAATACCTGTTTCTCAACCTGATCAAGAAAAGACTACTTTTACTTGTCCTTTTGGAACCTATGCTTATAGACGTATGCCTTTTGGTTTATGTAATGCACCTGCTACATTTCAAAGATGTATGACTGCTATATTCTCTGACTTCTGTGAAAAGATTGTTGAGGTTTTTATGGATGACTTTTCTATTTATGGGAAGTCTTTTGATGATTGTTTAAGCAATCTTGACCGAGTTTTGCAGAGATGTGAACAAACAAATCTTGTCTTGAATTGGGAGAAGTGTCACTTTATGGTTAATGAAGGCATTGTCTTGGGTCATAAATTTTTTTAAAGAGGTATTGAAGTGGCCCAAGCTAAGGTTGATGCCATTGAGAAAATGCCATGTCCTAAGGACATCAAAGGTATTCATAGTTTCCTAGGTCATGCTGGTTTCTATAGGAGATTTATCAATGACTTTTCTAAAATTTATAGGCCTCTCACTAGTCTTTTGCAAAAGGATATTAATTTTGTTTTTGATGATGATTGTTTAGAAGCCTTTGAAACACTCAAGAAAGCCTTAATTTCTGCACCTATTTTTCAACCACCTGATTGGAACTTGCCTTTTGAAATCATGTGTGATGCTAGTGATTATGCTGTTAGTGCTGTTCTAGGACAAAGAGTTGATAAGAAATTTAATGTTATTCATTATGCTTGTAAAACTCTAGACAGTGCTCAAAGAAATTATGCTACTAGTGAAAAAGAATTCTTAGCAGTGGTGTTTGCTTGTGATAAATTTAGACCTTATATTGTTGATTCCAAAGTAACTGTTCACACAGACCATGTTGCTATTAAATATCTTATGGAAAAGAAAGATGCTAAACCTAGACTTATTCATTGGGTTCTGTGACATCCCAAAATTCTAAATTTTGGAATGTTATATTAAATAAATAGTTGTGATTGTTTGCTTGATTGTGGTGTGGCTGCTTGTGTGAAAGTGAATGAAATTTGAAACTTTTGAAAGTTAAATGAGAGGGAATAAAAGGACTTTCCCAAACTTTCATTTTAGCATTTTGATCTCCTTGAATTCAAATTCTTTTCAAATACAAAACCCTAGAGAGAAGATGACATGACTTCTTCCATTTAATTAAATGAAAAGGGGTATTTGAAAATATTTGAATTTCATTCAAAAATATTTCCAATTCATAGACTTCAAGCAACTCAATGATTTTCATGAGAGAAGATAATATGACTTTTTCAAAACATATGAAATATGAGTTGGGAGTTTAAAAGAATTAAATTCAAAGTCCCATTGAAATTATTTTCAATTTGGGGTTATTTGGATTTTATTCAAATTATTTTTCTCCAAAAATAAAATATATGGAAATTAGGGTAAAATGATTCCCTACAATAGAAAATTGGAGAGAACTAAATATGAATTTTTTTTTGGTATTTTTAAAATGATTTTTATTGGATTTTATTGCATCGGTAGCACTCTTTGCTTTATTTGAATTTTTGTAGATTTTATTTGGTGCTAGAAAAATGTTCACGTTGTAGAAAATATTTTTCTGAAAATCTTGATATATTATATGCCTATATAATATTCTTATTTATTTTTTGTTTTTATTATTTTCTTTGTCTGGAAAAATGTTTTAAAAAAATTACTTCTCACTTGAATCGGGCCGGCCCAGTTGCTGTGCCGCTGCCCAGCCCGCCACCGCCATCCTCCTGCCCGTCTCGACGGGACTCCTCCCGGAGTCCGCAGCGCTGTCGATGTCAAAACCGCAGATCTCGGGTAGGGGTCCCGAATCGCGTCTAAGGCGGATGGTAACAGGAGGCGGGGACACGATGTTTACCTAGGTTCGGGCCCTCTCGATGGAGGTAATACCCTACTTCCTGCTTGATTGATCTTGATGATATGAGTATTACAAGAGTTGATCTACCACGAGATCGTAGAGGCTAAACCCTAGAAGCTAGCCTATGGTATGATTGTTGTTGTCCTACGGACTAAACCCTCCGGTTTATATAGACACCGGAGGGGGCTAGGGTTACACAGAGTCGGTTACAAGGAAGGAGACCTACATATCCGTATTGCCAAGCTTGCCTTCCACGCCAAGGAGAGTCCCGTCCGGACACGGGACGAAGTCTTCAATCTTGTATCTTCGTAGTCCAACAGTCTGGCTAAAGTATATAGTCCAGCTGTCCGAGGACTCCCTAATCCAGGACTCCCTCAGTAGCCCCTGAACCAGGCTTCAATGACGATGAGTCCGCCGCGCAGATTGTCTTCGGCATTGCAAGGCGGGTTCCTCCTCCGAATATTCCATAGAAGATTTTGAACACAAGGATAGTGTCCGGCTCCGCAAAACAAATTCGACATACCACCGTAGAGAGAATAATATTTCCACAAATCTAATTTGCTGACAGCTTTTCTTAACGTGATGTTCTGCCGTGGTCTGGTCAAGACGAACCGTTTTTCCGAGCCTGCCACTGCACGTGTCGCGAGGCGGTTTTGTTGGCACATCTTGTCGAAGCAGAGATCGTGTCCCTCTTTTCACGGGATTCTCATCAATACGGGTGTGGGTAACCCAATCGTACCCGCTGGCACGACTCCTCGATTTTAGGCAAGTCCCAGACGGTCGTGCGGAGGGCGCTTGATATTCACCCTATTTATAAAGGGGTCAAGGCTTGTCCTTTTCTTTTTGCGCTCGATCTTTCCCTTCTCCCACCTCGAATTCTAGCACCCAAGGTGGAGACCAAGCGCTTCGGACCTTCAATCATGTCCAGATCCAACCTTCAAGGCCGGTGGATGGCCTCGTCCGTCACAGAGGAGGACATCAAGAAGCTAAGAGAAGCCAGGTATCTGACCGCCGAAATCTCGCACAGGCTGCCTGCTCAAGGGCAGGTCATCCCCACTCCTGAACCTAACGAGAGTGTCGTATTTGTTTCCCACTTCCTCCGAGGGCTAGGCTTTAGTCTTGACCCCTTTGTTAGAGGGCTTATGTTCTATTACGGGCTCAATTTCCATGATCCGGCTCCGGATTCCATCCTTCACATCTCATTGTTTATCGTCGTGTGTGAGGCCTTCCTCCACATCGCCCCACAGTTCGGCTTATGGCTCAAGACCTTCAGTGTGCAGCTGAAGTTAATTGATGGGCGACACGCAGAGTGCAGAGGCGCCATAATAAGCAAAGGCGTCGATGCTCCATGGCCAATGGTATCCTTCCCCGAGATGTCCAACTTATGGCAGCGGGAGTGGTTTTACATCACGGCTCCCCGAAGTACTAAGTGGGTAGCTGCCCTTCCCTTCTGTTCGGGCCCCCCGCCACAAGTTTTGTCATGGGTCAACAAGGGGCTGGACTGGCGGCCGGCTAATGACGTGCTGACATTTGATATGTCTCCAACGTATCTATAATTTTTTATTGCTCCATGCTATATTATCTATTGTTTTAGACAATATTGGGCTTTATTTTCCACTTTTATATTATTTTTGGGACTAACCTATTAACCGGAGGCCCAGCCCAGAATTGCTGTTTTTTGCCTATTTCAGTGTTTCGAAGAAAAGGAATATCGAGCGGAGTCGAAACGGAACGAAATCAACTAGAGAAGTTATTTTTGGAAGGAAAGCTACCAGAAAAGCTTGGAGTACACGTCAGGAAAGGAGGGAGGTGTCCACGAGGGTGGGGGGCGTGCCCCCCCTAGGGCGCGCCCCCTGCCTCGTGGGCCCTCCAAAGCTCCACCGACGTACTTCCTGCACCCATATATACCCAAGTACCCTAAAACTTCCATAACAGAGAATAGATCGGGAGTTCCACCGCCGCAAGCCTCTGTAGCCACCAAAAACCAATCGGGACCTGTTCAAGACTCACGAGGGGGAACCCTCACCAAAGGGCCATCTTCATCATCCCGACGCTCTCCATGACGAGGAGGGAGTAGTTCACCGGCCGAGGGTATGTACCAAGAGCTATGTGTTTGATCTCTCTCTCTCGTGTTCTTGATTTGGCACGATCTTGATGTATCGCGAGCTTTGCTATTATAGTTGGATCTTATGTTTCTTCTCCCCCTCTTCTCTCTTGTAATGGATTGAGTTTTCCCCTTGAAGTAATCTTATCGGATTGGGTCTTTAATGATTTGAGAACACTTGATGTATGTCTTGCCGTGCGTATTTGTGGTGACAATGGGATATCACGTGATTCACTTGATGTATGTTTTGGTGATCAACTTATGGTTCCGCCCATGAACCTATGCATAGGGTTTGGCACATGTTTCCGCCTTGATTCTCCCAGAGAAACTTTGGGGCACTCTTTGAGGTTCTATGTGTTGGTTGAATAGATGAATCTGAGATTGTGTGATGCATATCGTATAATCATACCCACGGATACTTGAGGTGACATTGGAGTATCTAGGTGACATTAGGGTTTTGGTTGATTTGTGTCTTAAGGTGTTATTCTAGTACGAACTCTAGGGCTGTTTGTGACACTTATAGGAATAGCCCAACGGATTGATTGGAAAGAATAACTTTGAGGTGGTTTCATACCCTACCATAATCTCTTCGTTTATTCTCCGCTATTAGTGACTTTGGAGTGACTCTTTGTTGCATGTTGAGGGATAGTTATTTGATCCAATTATGTTATTATTGTTGAGAGAACTTGCACTAGTGAAAGTATGAACCCTAGGCCTTGTTTCCTATCATTGCAATACCGTTTGTGCTCACTTTTACCACTTGTTACCTTGCTGTTTTTATATTTTCAGATTACAAAAACCTATATCTACCATCCATATTGCACTTGTATCACCATCTCTTCGCCGAACTAGTGCACCTATACAATTTACCATTGTATTGGGTGTGTTGGGGACACAAGAGACTCTTTGTTATTTGGTTGCAGGGTTGTTTGAGGGAGACCATCTTCATCCTACGCCTCCCACGGATTGATAAACCTTAGGTCATCCACTTGAGGGAAATTTGCTACTGTCCTACAAACCTCTGCACTTGGAGGCCCAACAACGTCTACAAGAAGAACGTTGCATAGTAGACATCAACATTGCAGAGTCGCATCCAGGATCTCCTCAAGAGAGATGTCACCCTTGTCAGGTAATGCAAGTCATGCTAGTTCGTCGGGTCCTGCCATGCAAACGTCGATCTCTCCGTATGTGGGAGTTCAACCCAGAAGGACCGCGAACCATTCAGCAATTCTTCGGCGTGACGCTCGAAGAAATGTACAGATTGTTCTTCGGATCACGAATAAAGTGTCCGGACACCACCGAGGATGCGGGCCTAAACTGCAATCGTCCAGACACCCAAGTAAGTAATTCTTCGGCCGAACATGCTGTCTCTTTATTTATCACAACATCATTCTGAAAAGTCGGTCTTTGACCAGGACTGGTTAAAAGGCGAAGATGATCAGGTGTCCGGCCCCCCTTTCCGAAGGCTCACCGGATCCTGTACTAGCCAGGATGCTTGAGCTCGCGCCTTATCAAGCGCCATCAGGGGAAGATAAAGGGAGGAATAAAGAAGCCGAAAGCGGGCCTCACTCATTATTCACTCAAACCGGGGGAATTAGTACCTCCGCAAAGGAGGATAACCGGGGAGAAGAATCTAAAATTCCGTCTCCCCCAAGGAAGGAAGAGGACCGCCTCTGAAGACTTGGAAACAATGGTTTCCAAACGAGGGAAGAAACCTTTGTCGTGGGGCCTACCCGGAGGGCATCCTTACCGCACAGTGCCCGCAAGGGGACCAGCCCTCCACCGAGCTGTAAGTAAGCAAAAGTACTTTATAGTAAATATATCTTACTTTATTTCCGAGGGCAATAACCGAGACGTATGTCTTGTAGTTCAGATCGCAGTCCTTCTCGACAGAGTTCGTCTTCGGGGGATCTTCTTCCGGAGATGATGGAGAGCGAAACGCCTCCCCATGCCTCCCCGCCTCATGAGGCGGACGACCCAGAGGTGCCGTCACGAAGGATTTCTCCCGATCCACCAAGGCCAGAAGGTAACACTTCAGCCTCCCGAAGTCCGGAGTATTCGGCTCCTAAGGGGAGCAACAGAAAGAGTTTGGAACTGTCCGGTGCGCGACCAGACACACTGATGAATCTTTTGGAGCAAGCGGCTATCTCAGAGGCGCATCATACGTTAATGAGTACGGTGGTTGAGAGGATTTCATCCGCCGAAAGTGGGTTGCATGAAGCTTTTATGAGCCTGCTGAGAGGCTTTGAGGTACGCAAAGTAATATGTAATTTTTTGACGGTACCGCACACGCTAGGTGTTCCCTATGCAGATAGTAGCCCCTAAGACTCTGGTTGCCGTCGAAAAAGGCGGCAAACAGAGGATCATAGTCCCAGGTAATGATCATGCCGCTTTCATGTGCAGGCGGCTGAGAGTCCGGTGGCTAGCCGGACTGGTGAGTTTGCCGAACTGAAGCGGCAACTTGATGCGGCAGATGCCGACATCGTGCTTGTAAACAGGCGGCTTGACGAGGCACAGGGTATGTATTCTCCGGTGGTCAAGATATATTAAGAGGAGCATGATGCTAGTATCTATAATATGTTGTGACTGCAGTTGGAGCTGCCGCGGAGACCCTTCATGGAACTTGCCCGAGCCAAGGAACAAGCCAGGAGGAGTGATGCGGCCGCCCTAAAGGCAGTTGAAGAATTAAGAGCCGAACAAGCTGCGCATTGCCAGAGCAAAGAGAAAATGGCCAAGATGGCTGTTGAGTTGAAAGATGCTGCCAACCGTTATGAGCTTCTTGAAAGGGAAAGTCAAACGAAGACGGCGGACCTGGAGAAAGCCATGGTAACAGCCAAGGGAACCCGCTCTAAAATCAGAGCGGCGAAGGAGGAGCTACGTCAAGCCGGAAATATCACGGTTGGGAAGCCCTTTTTGTTGCGGACGAAGTTCGGAGATCCTAAGTATGCCCTTCTAGATCAATTATGGAGTTTTGCGGACGCGTACTTGGATTTGGCAGCGAGTGCTGCTGATGCGACCAAGTTTTTCGAAGACCAAAAGGATCACGAAGTGGAAAAGTTGTTCTGGTCGTAGTTCAATGCTCCAGCGCGTCCGCTGCTGTTAAATGAGAAAATGGCCGGGTGGGCCGAGCTCCATAGGTTGTCCGGACTTGCCATGAGGTCTGTCGTGGATCGTCTTTGGCCGGAAGGACCAAGGCCGAATAGTTATTTTGGTCTAGTGCAACGATTCCTTGGTGTTGTGCCGCATATCGACGCTGTAAAGAGGTCGGCGTGCATAGAGGGTGCGCGGATGGCTCTTGCCCGTGTCAAGACATACTGGGTAGAGATGGAGGCCACCGCTATTGCAACCCAGAATCCGGCCGTAGGCCAGGTTTCGGCCGAGCATTATTTTTAAGAAGTCCTAGAAGGTGCTCGTTTAATAGAGGCTCAGTGCTCGAATAGTGTCATGTTCGAGTGACATGTATCCCGATTGCAAAAACAATGCTATTTGAATTATAAAGGCTGTGTTTATACTTTTGCCTGAAAGTATTATTATGCCTCCTGTGCGGTCGTTTATGTATATATATATAACCTGAAAGTTTGCAGTTGTCGGCTTCAGCCCCCACACATATAATGCGGGGGTGTTCGCAAAAGCGTGTGTTCACACTTGATCCATTGTCTTGGTCCATTAAGGAGGTGGTAGCGCGGCGAACAAGGCAATCAGACTATATTGCTTTAACACTTTCACTTAACCATAGGAGTTTTACAGTGGGGGCGCGTACGTACATGACCGAGAAAACCGGCCCTTCGTCAATGCGGAGGAATCCCGAAGATTCCGCTAAGTCATCGAGTGGTTGACCAGTCTCGCGCTTTATCATGACAGTCAGTTTTCGGCTTTCTCTATTGAGGTGCTCATCTGGATGAACCAGGGCACAATCACAGTAGTTCTCCCGGTGCCACCTTAGCCGATAGATCAGAACGTAAGGTAGCAAAACGCGGGAGCCGGGCAAACCTAACATTTGACCAAAGACATGATTCGGAGCTGGTGCATATAAGGCCAAACTCACGACGTCGAACACTCCCTAAGGTGTTCGGTCTTTACAACATGTACCGGGCTGAGTAACGCCCTTGATAAAGGACCCTAAATTTCCGTGCACGTGCATTAGTCCGGACGTGGCGAAATGCCAACAACGCCAAAGATCCCTCACGGTTGTGTTAGGTATCCGGGGTGTCAAGTAACAAGAGACAAGAAGAAAGGTTTACATGTGGTCTTAATCTAAAAAGAAACCTTTGAGCGGGCCCCGCACAGACGCTCTGCGTCTGTGTCTCCGTTGTACCGTATCCTGGAAGGGTGTAGCACGATTGTCATTTGTAAAAGAGAAAAACTTAGATGAAAGTCTTCGTGCGAAAAACTGATTATTATCAATAAAAGTCAATCTAAATTAAGTAAAGCCCTTTTTACATGCGGAAGCCTCTGGTACCGCCTATGGGGGTATATCCATCAAACCAATCTCAGGTTTATCTAAGCTGTTACAGCTAGTGGTGCGCCGGACTCGTCTAGCCGTGTCTGCGGTCTTGGCGACCGACCATTTATTCTGGTTGGAGAGGCCATTTAGTGTTCGGCTGCTAAAGCCGCCACATGTTCTTCCGCGTGTAAGGAACGCTCAGTGTTTCCGCTAACTATGATGATGCCACGTGGACCAGGCATCTTAAGCTTAAGAGAAGCGTAATGCGGTACTGCATTAAAACGAGCGAAGGCTGTTCTTCCGAGTAGTGCTTGATAGCCACTACGGAACAGAGCGATGTCGAAGGTTAACTTTTCACTTCGGAAGTTGTCGGAGAACCGAATACAACCTCTAGTACTAGAGAGCCCGTACAGCGGGCCTCTGGGCATGGTATTACTCCTTTAAAGGTAGTATTGCTTTGACTGATTCTTGTAGGGTCTATCCCCATTTTTCAGACTGTGTCCTGATATATCAAATTAAGACTACTGCCGCTGTCCATGAGGACTTGGGTGAGATGGTATCCGTCGATTATTGGGTCTAGCACCAAGGCAGCCAATCCTCCGTGCCGGATACTAGTCGGGTGATCCATGCGATCAAAAGTGATCGGGTAGGCCGACCTAGGGTTGAACTTAGGGGTGACGGCCTCTACGGCGCATATGTCTCGGAGTGCTTGTTTGCTCCTTCTTTTTGTTACGTGAATCATGTTCACTGTTTTGACCTCTGGTGGGAATTTTTTCTGTTCCCCAGTGTTTTGCTGGCGAGGCTCATCCTCGTCTTCAATGGGTGTCTCCCTCCCCTTGTGTTCGGCGTTTAGCTTTCGCCCGCTTGAAGACCCAACATTCTCTGTGGGTGTGATTTGCGGGTTTATCGGAGGTGCCATGAATCGACATAACTTGTCTAGAATCTTGTTTAGGCTGGACGGTCCATCTCTGTTGCCTTTAAAAGGCTTTTTCCATTGACCGGGTCGAGAGCCCCTAAATCCGGCGTTTACTGCCGTGTTGTCTGGGATGTCTTCGTTATTTCAACGCTTGCTTTTACTGCGTCATGGTTTTCCATTGCCATCCTTGACTTCAGATGTGCCTGGGTCGCTGATGCTACTGCGGGCCAGCCAGCTATCTTCGCCCGTGCAAAAGCGGGTCATAAGGCTTGTTAGGGCTGCCATTGTCCTCGATTTTTCTTGGCCGAGGTGTCTGGCGAGCCATTCGTCTCGTACGCTATGTTTGAAAGCTGCTATGGCTTCGGCGTCCGGGCACTCGACGATTAGATTCTTCTTAGTGAGAAATATGTTCCAAAGCTTTCGGGCTGACTCTCCGGCTGTTTAAATCATCTACATCCGGAGGTCGGACATAGGTCCCTTGAAAGTTAGCCCTAAAAGCATCCTCAAGCTCCTCCCAACTTCCAATTGAGTTTTCGGGGAGGCTCTTCAGCCAGTGCTGAGCTGGTCCTTTCAGCTTGAGGGGCAAGTATTTGATGGCATGGAGATCGTCTCCGCGAGCCATATGGATATGGAGGATGAAGTTCTCAATCCGCACCCTGTGGTCTGTCGTTCCATCGTACGCCTCTATGTTCACGGGTTTGAATCCCTCTAGAAATTCGTGATCCAGCACCTCATCGGTGAAGCATAGGGGGTGCACGGCACCCCTGTATTTGGATGTGTCATGGCGTTCTGACAGTTGTAGTGCTCGGTTTTGATTCTGCGCTGGAGCGCGCTTCCTAGATCCGTAGATGGATCTGGTCACGCCGGCTTTTTGATGCAAGTCCTCGCGTGAATCGTGTGCTGACTTATGTGCAGCCTCGTTAGCCGCCTCTATCGCGCCACAAGGTGGTCGATCCGACCGGTCGGCCGCTTTTATTTTTCTACCGTAGGCTCTAAGGCCTCATCATCGAATTCAGGCAATGTACTTGTGCTTTGGATAGCTCATTGTGTGGCGATCGCCACCATACTTTTCTTCAAAGGTCGAGCACTTTGTTCCATCTATCGTTGAGCGTGATTCTCGCGAGGCCTTAAGCCTTTGCTTCGCTTCTTCGCATTTCCTCGCGGTGGCAATAAGCCTTCTATGGAGGTTCTCTTGTTCCAAGTGCCTCTCCGGGATGATGTGTGCATCATCGTCCGGAATGTTTTCCTCTCTGGAGAGAGGTTGATGAGCTTTATCCTCGGTGTCGCCGTGATTGGACAGTGGCTCCGTACTATGTTCACCGTCCGCTGGTTCATCCTGCTCTGTTGCTGGGTCCGTGTGGTCGTTGTTTCCTCTGGAGTCAACCGAGGTATTATTTTTTCTTGCACTATTATCATTATTTTTGCCGAGGCGGGATTTGGAGCAGCGCCTACGCCGTCGTTTTGGCAGCTTCTCGAGGGAACTATCCCTCGCTCCATCCTTCCGTTCCTCGTCATTGTTTTATTTGGGTGTATCCACCATATATATATCGTGTGATGAAGTGGCTATCCAGCGCCCCGTGGGCGGTGTTTCCTGTTCTTCTCCTACATCGTCGTCCCTACCGTAGATGTCTTCGGAGTCGAAATCGAGCATGTCGGTTAAGTCATCGACAGTGGCTATTAAGTGGGTGGTGGGTGGGGAACGAATTTCTTTCGTCCGCCTCCCCCGGCCGGACATAGTTCGCCAAGGGCCTCGACAAGGAGAGAGACCTTAATGAATTTAGCACATCGCCAAAAGGCGAGTGCTGAAAGATATCCGCGGAGGTAAACTCCATGATCGGCGCCCAATCAGATTCGATAGGCATGGACGCAGGCGGTTCAGAGCCTATGGTCGGGGACGAATCCGAGGATCCAGCGACACATGTCTCATAGGAGGTGAAGTCAGTATTCGACTCTATCGCCACTGAGTGTGTGGCCTCCGAGGCGGGGTCCATCCACCCGTCCTCGGACGGCGCAATAGACTCCGGATCTAGGGCCGGAGTAGCCACATGTGTGATCTCCCGAACACCGTCCGACGACAGAGCTAAGTCGTGCTTTGCCGTGGATCAGGCGGGCGACTCGACATGGGCTCGAATCCACAAATATCAAGTCTCCGCGGATGTCGGCAGCAGAAGTTTAAATTTCCAAACTTGACTCGATGGCCGGGCGTAGCTCTCGATTCGCTCGGATGGCTGCCGAAGTTGGCCCGCAGACGGTCCGCCGAATACGAAGATCTGGCCGGGAGGAAAACCTCACCGGATCGCATCATTGCCGATGATTGAAGAAGCCATCAAGCCATGTGGTGACGGCAAGGAACTCTCAATGAAAGCACCAATGTCGGTGTCAAAACCGCGGATCTTGGGCAGGGGTCCCGAACTGCGCGCCTAAGGCGGATGGTAATAGGAGGCGGGGACACGATGTTTACCTGTGTTTGGGCCCTCTCGATGGAGGTAATACCCTACTTCCTGCTTGATTGATCTTGATGATATGAGTATTACAAGAGTTGATCTACCACGAGATCATAGAGGCTAAACCCTAGAAGCTAGCCTATGGTACGATTGTTGTTGTCCTACGGACTAAACCCTCCGGTTTATAAAGACACCGGAGGGGGCTAGGGTTACACAGAGTCGGTTACAAGGGAGGAGATCTACATATCCGTATTGCCAAGCTTGCCTTCCACGCCAAGGAGAGTCCCATCTGGACACGGGACGAAGTCTTCTATCTTGTATCTTCATAGTCCAACAGTCCGGCTAAAGTATATAGTCCGGCTGTCCGAGGACCCCCTAATCCAGGACTCCCTCAGTGTCGCTGCCTCCCTTGCCCCTCCCCCACGTCTCGACCCCGGCCTATTTATAAAGCGCGCTCCGGGACCCCTGGGTCCCTGCTGCCACACCGCTCCTCAGAGTTGCGCTTCACGCAGATCTCCCGTCAGCTGCTGCCTTGCACCGCCGCTTCCTCGCTTATGCGCTGGCCGCAGGTCTTTGCCACACAGCCATCACAGCCTCGCTCTCCGCCGCCGCCTCGTTGCCGCACCGGAGCCGCCGTCTCGCCGCGCCGCCTCATCGGAGCTCGCCAATCCGCCGCTGCCACCGAAAACCGCCGCCGCCGGTTTTTTTCATGAACCGGTACAAAACTGTTAACTCTTCCGGTTTTTATTTATTAGGTTGGTTTTTACCTATTAGATCGCTTTATTATCTAGGTTAATTTAATTAGTAAACGTTCTCTATGTTAGCTTCTGCAATGAACGAGTTCGTTCTTTAGTTCTCTGTAGCGAACGTTTGTTTGATAGGATTTTAATTTCGGCCAGGGACCCATCAGTGAATATTTTATTTATAGATTAATCCCTGTTCTTCAATCGATCACTACTTTTTGCTCGTTAGTCGAAATTAGTTGAAACCAACGCCTACTTCTTCATTATGATCTCATCTATCCAGATAATCAACTTAAACATGTTTTTGAATGTTTTAAAATTTGAATTAGATCACATTTAAATTGAAACTTCTTTTATTCATAACTCGGGTTTTATAACTCCGATTTAATTGATTATTTTTGCAAATTGAAGCTCTTTACCTAAACTTTCTGATAAGGCCAAATTCACATAATTTTGGTACTGTTAGAAATAGTTTTATGTTGCAAGAGTTATTTCCTTGGTTTTGATGATTTTTGAATTGTCTTCTTCGTTCTTTCCGATCTTTTGCATGATTGCTTATGTGTGGTTGCAATTGCTTGCTTACGATAGATTGACCGGCGTGTGATGAGTAGAACTATCAGGAGTTATGACTGTGAATCATCTTCATCAACCGCACAAGGCAAGTTCACACTTTGATCATACTTTTCATACCCAGTTTTTATGCATTAATTTCCACCCTCAAACATTGCTTGGTTAGGAATCGATAACATGTGGGTATTGGGAAGTAGTTGATGAGGTAGGAACCTATTGCCCTGCATTCAAACCTTGGGAGTTACTATTACGTTATGCTTATATTGCTATGCTATGCTCGTAGACGTGGATTGGGTTTTGAGTGTATCCATGACAGATGTGAGTGTTTAATTGATGGTTAACTTAAGGTGGCTACTTTAATACACATCTGGGTGGATTGCTAGGGGCACCCTGGGGATATACCAGTGGACTTGCCCGGACACCTGGGGATATACCAGTGTTGTCCTAGGAGATCCCGGGGATATACCGTGTGATCATCCTACGGTTCGCCACCCAGGCTCAAAGGGATCATAAGATTATTCATGCTAGAAACTTCCGTGTGCAGCCACAAGCTATTATGGGCTCTAGCATAGTTGAGTAGGTTGCATGACCTCTTCCAGTGGTAGGCTAGCACATGTAGGGGTATGTAGGTTGGTACTGTCTACCCGGGGTTAGAGTTAATGCTTCTGAAAGACTGTGTCTTGGTCATCCGTTTCTCAAACACCATGAAGTGCGAGAAATCCAACGGAGGAGATCGAGTCTTGTGGGGAAAAGTGCGCAAACCTCTGCAGAGTGTACAAACTAATCATGGTTAGCCGTGTCCCCGGTTATGGACATCTTGAGTATCTGGTTCTTGGATTATCATATTGATCTCATCACTCTATATAATTAATTTGTTGGGTTGTTAATGATTACTTTTAATTGGGATTGAGTTGGGGATATACTTTCTCAATATTTTTCAACAAACTTTGTAGTTAAATAAAATATATTCCTTTGAAGTAGGGAAAAATTGGCTTTTCGCAAAAACATATTAACCATAGAGCCTCCACCAGCCATATATGCATGTAGTGATAGCTTTTATTCATCATTATCCTATGGTCTGAATTTGCCAGTACCTTCAATGTACTGACCCTTTGTGGCTGCAACGTCTCATGTTGCAGGAATTCTGACGACGAGTAAGTGATACGTTAGGGTTATGATTTCTACACTCAACTTTGCCGTTGGTGTTGATGGGAATCCACAACCTTGTTGTTACTTCCGCTATTTGGATTGAGGTAATAGTATTTACGTTACTTTATACATGTGATTTACCTCTGTTATAAATCCTCGAGTACTGTGTGTGTCAGCATACCGATCCAGGGATGACACTTAAGCACAGAGACTTGACTGTCTGAGGTTGGGTCGCTACAGGTTCTCTTGTTAGAAGAATTTGATTTACATATCATTGATAGAAAAGGAGTTGAGAACCACGTAGCTGATAACTTGTCTAGGTCTGAAAATGTGCTTGATGACCCACCACCTATTGATGATAGCTTTCCTGATGAGCAGTTAACTGCAATAAATGTTGCTAATAGTACTCCTTGGTATGCTGACTATGCTAATTACATTATTGCTAAATATTTGCCACCTAGCTTTACATACCAACAAAATAAAAAAATTCTTCTATGATTTAAGACATTACTTTTGGGATGACCCACATATTTATAAAACAAGGAGTATATGGTATTATTAGATGTTGTGTACCTGAGCATGAACAGGGACAAATCCTACAGAAATGTCACTCCGAAGCTTATGGAGGGCATCATGCTGGTGATAGAACTGCTCATAAGGTATTGTAGTCTGGATTTTATTGGCCTACTCTCTTCAAGGATGCCCGTAAGTATGTCTCATCTTGTGATGAATGCCAAAGAATAGGTAATATCGGTAAGCGTCAAGAAATGCCTATGAATTATTCACTTGCTATTGAACCATTTGATGTTTGGGGATTTGATTACATGGGACATTTTCCTTCCTCTAATGGGTATACACATATTTTGGTTAATGTTGATTATGTTACTAAACGGGTAGAAGCTATTCCAACCAGTAGTGCTGATCACAACACCTGTATTAAAATGCTTAAGGAAGTAATTTTCCCAAGGTTTGGAGTCCCTAGATATTTAATGACTGATGGTGGTTCACACTTTATTCATGGTGCTTTTCAGAAATGCTTGCCAAGTATGATGTTAACCATAGAATTGCATCACCCTATCATCCTCAGTCTAGTGGTCAAGTTGAACTTAGCAATAGAGAAATAAAATTAATTTTGCAAAAGACTATCAATAGGTCCAGGAATAATTGGTCTAAGAAATTAGATGATGCACTTTGGGCTTATAGAACATCATATAAAAATCCTATGGGTATGCCTCCTTATAAAATGGTTTATGAAAAAGCTTGTCATTTTCCTCTTGAGTTAGAACAGAAAACATATTGGGCAGGTAAAGAACTCAATTATGATTTCAAACTTGCTCGTGAAAAGAGGTTATTTGATATAAGCTCATTAGATGAATGGAGAACCCAAGCTTATGCAAATGCAAAATTATTCAAAGAGAAAGTTAAAAGATGGCATGACAAAAGAATCCAAAAGCGTGAGTTTAAAGTTGGAGAATATGTTCTTTTGTACAACTCTCGTTTTAGATTCTTTACAGGAAAACTCCTCTCAAAATGGGATGGCCCCTATGTTATCGAGGAGGTTTATCGGTCTGGAGCCATCAAAATAAATAATTCTGAAGGTACTAATCCGAAGGTTGTCAATGGACAACGAATAAAGCATTATATCTCAGGTACGCCTATTAATGTTGAAAGTAATATTATCCAAACTCTGACACCGGAAGAACACATAAAAGAGTCCTTCCAGAACCCTCCAGAATCGTGAAAATAAGGAGGTACATGATACGGTAAGTAAATGAGCTAGGAAAAATCCGCAAAAATATTTTTTGTCAGTTTTGGAATATTCTAAAATTTTGGAAATAAAGAAACTTCCAGGAAGCGTCCGCTGGTGGGCACAAGACACCAGGTTGCGTCAGGCTTGCCTGGCGCGCCCAAGTGGGTTGTGCCCACCTGGGACACCTTCCGGACTCCGTTTTTCTATCTTATACTTGTCCTCGAAGAAAAAAAATCTATATATACTTCCCGAACATGTTAACCACCGTATCACGGAGAAATCCTCTATTCTCTTTTCTTGATGTTTCCGTTCAGATTTATCAAGCCAGGCATCATGTCTTCCTGCTCCTCCAACAACATGGAAGAAGATGCTTGGCTGATGAAGATCGAGACGAAGAGGGAGGAGCTTACGGACGCCGTCAAGGGAGACAAGGGCAAGGGAGATACCGTAGATCCATCCCCGGTGGTAGCACAAGCACTGCTGGCTGGGGAGGAGGAAGAAGATATCCTTAAGCCCTACCTTACTCATATTACCCCTGCTGAGATTGAAGCTTTTCGTGTCATTGAAATAGTTCGCATACAAAATAAGTATCTCACTCGCGAAAATATTCCGCATCAAGAGCATATCATCCACCTCCGGAGTGTCATCCGTCGATTGGAGAATCTCCTGATCCTTAAGGACAGGATCGCTTCATCACCAACATCACCTTCTTCACCACAAAAGGATAATTGAGTATCGGGTATGGGCACTCCCCTTGGCTTCCGCCAAGCTTGGGGGAGGTGTCCCGGTATTGTATCATCCCACTATCTTTTTGCTTTTACTTATCTTAGTTCGATCTTTTTGCCTTAGATGAAATAAAAGTTTAGTTCGATCATTCCTTTTTGAGAGTTTGCTTAGTAATCTATCATTGTAATCGTGTGCAAGTTATATAATAAAGTTTAGTTTGAGTTTTTGCTTTCTTTACTTTCATGTTGCAAATAAAGAAAATAAAATAGAAATGAAGTAAATAAAAGAAAGGAAATAAATAAATAAGATCATATACTAATCCTATGGTAGGTGATAGCACCACATAAGGAAAAGTATAAGTAGGAAATTTTATTAGAGATTGACAAACATAGCATTAGTCAATTATGCATCTCATGAAAGAATTAATAAGGGAAGAGAAGATTCACATATAAATATACTATCCTAGAAATCTTTTGTGATTGTGAGCCCTCATCAAAATATTATATGCCAAAATTGGTTGGACAAGGAAGACAACGTAATGGTTTATGTTTGTTTATATTCACATAGAAATCATATTGTCATAGATCCTTCAACATGTGGTGCTTGCCCCTATCTTTGCTAGCCAAAAACTCCGCACAAAGTAGAGATACTACTTGTGCATCCAAAAACCCTTAAACCCAAATCTTTTTCAAGTGTCCACCATACCTACCTAGGGATTGAGCAAGATCCCTCAAGTAAGTTGTCATCGGTGCAAAAAGGCAATAAAAATTGCTTCTAAAAGTGTGAGATCATTTAGTGTAAGAGAAACTTGAGCGTTGCACGAACTTGTGATGGTGAAGAATAAAAGCGACCGACTGCATAATAAAGGTCGCTATCACAAGGGGCAATGTAACGTGACGTTCTTTTGCACTAAGGGATTGAGCATACAAACAAATAAGCGCATGGCAACCTCTGCTTCCTCTGCGAAGGGCCTATCTTTTACTTTTATGTATTTAATTTTATGCAAAGAGCAAGGTTTTCCTTCTATTCCTTTTTATTTTTCTCCTTTGGCAAGCATCATGTGGTGAGGAAAGACCTAGGCACATATGTCCAGTTGAATATAGATGGCATGAGTTATTATTGTTGACACCATCCTTGAGGTGGATATGTTGGGCGGCGAAACTATAAGCCCCTATCTTTCTATGTGTCCGGTTGAAACGTTTTGCTCATGTATATGCGGTGAGTGTTAGCAATCATAGAAGACTATATGATGGTTGAGTATGTGAACTTGCCTAAAGGCTCTGACACGTGACCCTTCCTGAAAAGATGATGAATTGTAGTTGCAAAGTTCACTGAGAACATAGTTTGTTGGTTTCTAATAGAGTTTTTGCTTTATACTTCGATTGTGTGATGAACTATTACTTATTCATGAGAAGTGTATGATAAAAGTTCTATGATAAAGTCTTATGTTTAAATTTTTTGCTGTTATAATAATCAACATGATGCTTCTATGTCCGTATTTTGTTTTTATCGACACCTCTCTCTCAAAGCATGTGGACATGTTTTTCGATTTCGGTTTTCGCTTGAGGACAAGCGAGGTCTAAGCTTGGGGGAGTTGATACGTCCATTTTGCATCATGCTTTCTTACTGTTATTTATAATGTTTTTACCCATAATAATGCTTTTTAGAGTAATTATAATGCCTTTTCTCTCATAATTTGCAAGGTACACACCAAGGGGGAGAATTCCGACAGCTGGAAATCTGGACCTGAAAAAGCTACGTCAGGCTACCTATTCTGCACAACTCCAAACAAGCTGAAACTTCACGGAGATTTTTTATGGAATATATAAGAATTATTGGAGAAAATAACTACCAGAGGGGGCCCACCAGGTGGGCACAACCCACCTGGGCACGCCAGGGAGCCCAGGCGCGCCCTGGTGGGTTGTGCCCTCCTCGGCCCACCTCCGGTGCCCATCTTCTGGTATATAAGTCATATTATCTAGAAAAAATAAGGAGAGGACTTTCGGGATGGAGCGCCGCCGTCTCGAGGCGGAACTTGGGCAGGAGCACTTTTGCCCTCCGGCGGAGCGATTCCACCAGGGGAACTTACCTCCCAGAGGGGGAAATCATCGTCATCATCATCACCAACAACTCTCCCATCTTGGGGAGGGAAATCTCCATCAACATCTTCACCAGCACCATCTCATCTCAAACCCTAGTTCATCTCTTGTATTCAATCTTGTTACCGAAACTATAGATTCGTGCTTGTGGGTGACTAGTAGTGTTGATTACATCTTGTAGTTGATTACTATATGGTTTATTTGGTGATTATATGTTCAGATCCATTATGCTATTTAATACTCCTCTAATCATGATCATGTTTATTATTTGTGAGTAGTTACTTTTGTTCTTGAGGTCACGCGAGAAATCATGTTGCAAGTAATCATGTGAATTTGATATGTGTTCGATATTTTGATAGGATGTATGTTGTGATTCCCTTAGTGGTGTCATGTGAACGTCGACTATATGACACTTCACCATATTTGGGCCTAAGCGAATGCATTGTGGAGTAGCAATTAGATGATGGGCTGCGAGAGTGACAGAATCTTAAACCCCAGTTTATGCGCTATTCCATGAGGGACCGATTGGATCCAAAAGTTTAATGCTATGGTTAGAATTTATTCTTAATACTTTTCTCGCAGTTGCGGATGCTTGCGGGAGGATTAATCATAAGTAGGAGGTTTTTTCAAGTAAGAACAACACCTAAGCACCGGTCCACCCACATATCAAATTATGAAAGTAGCGAACACGAATTAAACCAACATGATGAAACTGACTAGATGAAATTCCCGTGTACCCTCAAGAACGCTTTGGTTATCATAAGAGACCGATTTGGCCTGTCCTTTGCCTCAAAAGGATTGGGCTACCTTGCTGCATACTTGTTACTACTATCGTTACTTGCTCGTTACAAATTATCTTGCTATCAAACTACTCCGCTACTTACAATTTCAGCACTTACAAACATTACCTTATTGAAAACTAATTGTCATTTCCTTGTGCTCCTCGTTGGGTTCGACACTCTTACTTATCGAAAAGAGCTACAATTGATCCCCTATACTTGTGGGTCATCGGCGTACCGACGGCAATCACATCGACCTTGGAACCATTTCCGACGCGCATCGTTACCTCGTCCTTAGCCAATCTTCTTTTAATCTGTAGCCCCTGTTTCGAGTTGTGTAAGTGCATCTAGTGCCCCTTGCTGATTTTTGGGTGTATTGAAGACTTATAGGTTAAGAAACTAATGTGTTTATGAGTATACACAGGTCTATAAGTGTATGAGGAGTTTGATATTTACAGAAAAAGTTGACCCCTAAAAATGAAGTTCTTCGACTGAAGACTTTGGAATTCTGAAGACTTTGAAAGTGAAGAAATTGGTGTGACCTTGAAGACTTGGTATTCACTCGAGGAACATGAAGCGTGAAGACTTTTGTTTTCGTAGTTTAATTTTCTCTTTCTTGAGTCATAGGAAACACCGTATTGTTAAAGGGGGTCGAGGAAATACTAAGGAAAAATTTCCAAGTGATGCTCAACTCAAATCCTACACCTACCAATCCCTTCGAGTGAAGCCATTGGAAATATCATACAGTTCAGTCAATTTCTTCAGTGACAGAGACGAAGTTTTTCTAGCCACTGAGGAATTTGTTCTGACTAAGGAGTTAGGAATTCGCCAGTGCGGATTGCCTACACAGTGAGGAACATGATAGCCCTGAGGTATTTGATACCCAAAATTCCGACCGTTGTTGTGCCACGTGCCAGTTGTCCCAAAATATCTACCCACCCAACGGTCATATCATTGAAGGGCATTTATGTCTTATCATGTCGGGCTACTCCCTAGGCTATAAATAGCCGCCCCTACAACCACTAGCTGGTTGGCTGCTCCGAGAGAAACTGACACTTGTCATTTGAGAGCATCCCATCCTCCAAGGACTTTGAGCGAAAATCATCAAGTGAGGAAAACCCAAACCCAAACACCTACAAACCCAAAGTGATTGAGCATCATCAAGAGATTGATCCTGCGTGGATCCGACGCTTGTTACCTTTGAAGATTGTGCTTCTCCCAGACGGTTAGGCGTCATGGTCTGAGCATCCAAGAGGAAATTGTGGATCGCCGAGTGACCGAGTTTGTGAAGGTTTGGAAGTCACCTGAAGACTTAACACGAGTGATTGGGTGAGGTCTGTGTGACCTTAGCTCAAGGAGAATACGGTGAGGACTGTTTGTCCTCAGGTTTAAATACCCAGCCGCTCCAACCAGACGTACAACCCGACACGATGGTTGGAACTGGTCTACCAAATCATTGTCTTCACCAAGCTTACTGGTTCTATTTCCTCAACTCTTTCATTTCCTCATTTACTGTGTGTGTGCTTGTTCATATCGGTTTGAAGACTTTGACTGAAGACTTTCTCAATTTCCTCAGTTCAATTTCTTCAGTCTGTTTGTCTTCATCCTGTTTTATCCTGTGCTTTCGCTTTCTTACTTTGTGCTTGACTTCAATTCATCATGATGACCATGCTTGTGTTCTATTATGTTTACATCTGAGTACTTATTCCGCTTCAAGTAGTTCTTCGCTTAGGAATTTCCTCACTCGCAAATTCCTCAGTGAAGAATTAATAAAAAATTGCCTATTCACCCCCCCTGTAGTCGATATAACGCACTTTCAAGTTGCAAATATGAGCAAAAAAACCAGTATCAAATACCCATCTTGGTGGCAGTGATTGTAGAACTCTGTAAATGACACTATCATCCGGGAGATTAACACCCAGCTGAGTCAAGTGGTTATGGTACCCACACATTCTGAGTATGTGTTCACTGACAGAACTGTTCTCCTCCATTTTGCAGCTATAGAACTTGTTGGAGACTTCATATCTCTCAACTCGGGCATATGCTTGAAATATTAACTTCAACTATTGGAACATCTCATATGCTCCATGGCGTTCAAACCATCTTTGAAGTCCCGATTCTAAGACGTAAAGCATGGCACACTGAACTATCGAGTAGTCATCAGATTTAGCGTGCCAGACGTTCATAACGTCCGGAGTTGCTCATGCAGCAGGCCTTGCACCTAGCGGTGCTTCAAGGACATAATTCTTATGTGCAACAATGAGGATAATCCTCAAGTTATGGACCCAGCTCGTGTAGTTGCTACCATCATCTTTTAACTTAGCTTTCTCTAGGAACGCATTAAAATTCAAGGGAACGGTAGCACGGGCCATTGATCTACAACAACATAGATATGCAAAAACTATCAGTACTAAGTTGATGATAAATTAAATTTCAATTAATCATATTACTTAAGAACTCCCACTTAGATAGACATCCCTCTGGTCATCTAAATGATCACATGATCCATATCAACTAAACCATGTCCGATCATCACGTGAGATGGAGTAGTTTTCAATGGTGAACATCTCTATGTTGATCATATCTACTATATGACTCATGTTTGACCTTTGGGTTTTAGTCTTCCGAGGCCATATCTGTATATGCTAGGCTCGTCAAGTTTAACCTGAGTATTTTGCACGTGCAAAACTGTCTTACACCCATTGTATGTGAACGTAGAGCTTATCACACCCGATCATCACGTGGTTGCTACGTCTCGAGCTTGCGTTGGTTTTCCCCGAAGAGGAGAGGATGATGCAGCACAGTAGCGTAAGTATTTCCCTCAGTTTTTGAGAACCAAGGTATCAATCCAGTAGGAGGCCACGCGAAAGTCCCTCGTACCTGCACAAAACGATAGCTACTTGCAACCAATGCGATTAGGGTTTGTCAATCCCTTCACGGTCACTTACGAGAGTGAGATCTGATAGAGATAATATTTTGGTATTTTTGGTATAAAGATGCAAAGTAAAAAGTAAAGGCAAAGTAAAAACAAAGCAAGTATAAAAGTGATGGAGATTGATATGATGAGAATAGACAGGGGCCATAGATTTCACTAGTGGCTTCTCTCAAGAGCATAAGTATTCTACGATTGGGTGAACAAATTACTATTGAGCAATTGTGAGAATTGAGCATAGTTATGAGGTTATCTAGGTATGATCATGTATATAGGCATCACGTCCGAGACAAGTAGATCGAAATGATTCTGCATCTACTACTATTACTCCACTCATCGACCGCTATCCAAAGATGCATCTAGAGTATTAAGTTAAAAAGAGTAACGCCTGTAAGCAAGATGACATGATGTAGAGGAATAAATTCATGCAATATGATAAATACCCCATCTTGTTATCCTCGATGGCAACAATACAATACATGCCTTGCAACCCTTTCTGTCTCTGGGTAAGGACACCGCAAGATTGAACCCAAAGCCATGCACTTCTCCCATTGCAAGAACTACCAATCTAGTTGGCCAAACCAAACGGATAACTCGAAAAGACTTGCAAAGATAACTCAATCATACATAAAAGAATTCAGAGAAGATTCAAATATTATTCATAGATAAGCTGGATCATAAACCCACAATTCATTGCTCTCAACAAACACACCGCAAAAATAAGATTACATCGAATAGATCTCCACGAGAGAGGGGGAGAACATTGTATTGAGGTCCAAAAAGAGAGAATAAGCCATCTAGCTACTGGCTATGGACCCGAAGGTCTGAAGTAAACTACTCACACTTCATCGGAGGGGCTATGGTGTTGATGTAGAAGCCCTCCATGGTGGATGCCCCCTCCGGCGAAGCTCCGGAACAGGCCCCAAGATGGGATCTCATGGATACAGGAAGGTACGGCGGTGGAATTAGGCTTTTGGCTCCTGTTCTGATCGTTTGGGGGTACGTAGGTATATATATAGGAGGAAGGAGTACGTCGGTGGAGCTTCGAGGGGCCCATGAGGCAGGGGGCGCACCCAGGGGGCGCCCCCACCCTCGTGACCGCCTCTCTGATGCCTTGGCATAGGGTCCAAGTCTCCTGGATCACGTTCGGTGAGAAAATCACGTTTCCGAAGGTTTCATTCCGTTTGGACTCCGTTTGATATTCTGTTTCTTCGAAATACTGAAAAAGGCAAAAAACAACAATTCTGGGCTGGGCCTCCGGTTATAGGTTTGTCCCAAAAGTAATATGAAAGTGGAAAATAAAGTCCATTATAGTCCAAAACAATAGATAAAGTAGCATGGAGCAATCAAAAATAATAGATACGTTGGAGACGTATCAGGCATCCCCAAGCTTAATTCCTGCTCGTCCTCGAGTAGGTAATTGATAAAAAGAGAATTTTTGATGCGGAGTGATACTTTGGCATAATTTCAATGTAAATCTTCTTAATCATGGTATGAATATTTAGATCCGAGATTCAAGACAAAAGTTCATATTGACATAAAAAATAATAATACTTCAAGCATACTAACTAAGCAATTATGTCTTATCAAAATAACATGGCCAAAGAAAGTTATCCCTACAAAATCATATAGTCTGGCTATGCTCCATCTTCCCCACACAAAGTATTTAAATCATGCACAACCCCGATGACAAGCCAAGCAATTGTTTCATACTTTAACATTTTCAAAACTTTTTCAATCTTCACGCAATACATGAGCGTGAGCCATGGATATAGCACTATATGTGGAATAGAACGGTGGTTGTGGAGAAGACAAAAAGAGGGAAGATAGTCTCACATCAACTAGGCGTATCAACGGGCTATGGAGATGCCCATCAATAGATATCAATGTGAGTGAGTAGGGATTGCCATGCAACGGATGCACTAGAGTTATAAGTATATGAAAGCTCAACAAAAGAAACTAAGTGGGCATCCAACTCGCTTGCTCACGAAGACCTAGGGCATTTAAGGAAGCCCATCATTGGAATATACAAGCCAAGTTCTATAATGAAAAATTCCCACTAGTATATGAAAGTGACAAAATGAGAGACTCTCTATCATGAAGATCATGGTGCTACTTTGAAGCACAAGTGTGGTAAAAGGATAGTAACATTGTCCCTTCTCTCTTTTTCTCTCATTTTTTATTTGGGCCTTTTCTCTTCTTTTTTATGGCCTCTTTTTTTATTTGTCGTCCGGAGTCTCATTCCGACTTGTGGGGGAATCATAGTCTCCGTCGTCCTTTCCTCACTTGGGGCAATGCTCTAATAATGATGATCATCACACTTTTATTTTTCTTACAACTCAACAATTACAACTCGATACTTAGAACAAAATATGACTCTATATGAATGCCTCCGGCGGTGTACCAGGATATGCAATGAAACATGAATGACATGTATGAAAGAATTATGAACGGTGGCTTTGCCACAAATACGATGTCAACTACATGATCATGCTAGCAATATGACAATGATGGAGCGTGTCATAATAAACGGAACGGTGGAAAGTTGCATGGCAATATATCTCGGAATGGCTATAGAAATGCCATGATAGGTAGGTATGGTGGCTGTTTTGAGGAAGGTATATGGTGGGTGTATGATACCGGCGAAGGGTGCGCGGTATTAGAGAGGCTAGCAATGGTGGAAGGATGGGAAAAAGTGTGTATAATCCTTGGACTCAACATTAGTCATAAAGAACTCATATACTTATTGCAAAAATCTAGAAGTTATCAAAGCAAAGTATTATGCACATGCTCCTAGGGGGATAGATTGGTAGGAAAAGACCGTCGCTCGTCCCCGACCGCCACTCATAAGGAAGACAATCAATAAATAAATCATGCTCCGAGTTCATCACATAACGGTTCACCATACGTGCATGCTACGGGAATCACAAACTTCATCACAAGTATTCTTTAAATTCACAACTACTCAACTAGCATGACTCTAATATCATCATCTTCATATCTCAAAACAATTATCAAGCATCAAACTTATCTTAGTATTCAACGCACTCAAAAGAAAGTTTCACATATCTTGAATACCAAGTATATTAACATTAAGCAAATTACCATGCTATTAACGACTCTCAAAATAATCTAAGTGAAGCTTGAGAGATCAAGTTTCTTTAAAACAAATCCACCACCGTGCTCTAAAAGATCTAAGTGAAGAACTAGAGCAAAAATTATCACGCTCAAAAGATATAAGTGAAGCACTATGAGCAAAACTATCAAGCTCAAAAGATATAAGTGAAGCACATAGAGTATTCTATCAAATTCCAATTCATGTATGGCTCTCTCAAAAGGTGTGTGCAGCAAGGATGATTGTGGTAAACTAACAAGCAAATACGCAAATAATACAAGACGCTCCAAGCAAAACACATATCATGTGGTGAATAAAAATATAGCTCCAAGTAAATTACCGATGGAAGTAGACGAAAGAGGGGATGCCTTCCGGCATCCCCAAGCTTTGACTTTTGGTGTCCTTGGATTATCTTGGGGGTGCCATGGGCATCCCCAAGCCTAGGCTCTTGCCACTCCTTGTTCCATAATCCATCAAAAGAATTCACCCAAAACTTGAAAACTTCACAACACAAAACTCAATAGAAATCTCGTGAGCCCCGTTAGAGAAAGAAAACAAAATACTACTTTAAGGTACTGTAATGAACTTATTATTTATTTGTATTGGTGTTAAACCTACTGTATTGCAACTTCTCTATGGATCATAAACTATTTTACTAGCCATAGATTCATCAAAATAAGCAAACAACATACGCAAAACAGAATCTGTCAAAAACAGAACAATCTGTAGTAATCTGTAACTAACGCAAACTTCTGGAACTCAAAAATTTTACCAAAATTAGAAGACCTGGAAAATTTGTTTATTGATCAGCAGCAATTAGAATCAGTATTTTATCACGTTCTGGTGATTTTTAACAATTCGTGCACTGAGCGCAAAGTTTCTGGAAATTACAGCAAGATCAACTAACTATCATCCAAGAAGATCCAATAGGTTTAACTTGGCACAAACACTAATTAAAAGATAAAACCACATCTAAACAGAGGCTAGATGGATTATTTATTCCTAAACAGAAGCAAAAAAAACTAAAAATAAAATTGGGTTGCCTCCCAACAAGCGCTATCGTTTAACGCCCCTAGCTAGGCATAAAAGCAAGGATAGATCTAAGTATTGCCATCTTTGGTAGGCAATCCATAAGTGGCTCTCATAATAGATTCATATGGTAATTTTATTTTATTTCTAGGGAAGTGTTCCATTCCTTTCTTTAATGGAAATTGTAATCTAATATTCCCTTCCTTCATATCAATAATTGCACCAATCGTTCTAAGGAAAGGTCTACCAAGAATAATAGGACATGAAGGATTGCAATCTATATCAAGAACGATAAAAACTACGGGCACATAATTCCTATTTGCAACAATAAGAACATCATTAATTCTTCCCATAGACTTTTTAATAGTGGAATCCGCAAGATGCAAGTTTAGAGAGCAATCATCAAAGTCACGGAAATCTAGCAAATCACACAAAGTTTTGGGAATAGTGGAGACACTAGCACCCAAATCACACAAAGCATTAAACTCATGATCTTTGATTTTAATTTTGATAGTAGGTTCCCACTCATCATAGATTTTCCTAGGGATAGAAACTTTCAACTCAAGTTTTTCTTCATAAGATTGCATCAAGGCATCAACAATGTGTTCGGTAAAGGCCTTATTTTGACTATAGGCATGAGGGGAATTTAGCACGGTTTGCAACAAGGAAATACAATCGATTAAAGAGAAATTTTAATACTCCCTCTGTTCCTTGATATAAGGTGTATAGATTTTTGAGGAAAAATCCGAAATATAAGATGTATTGCGTCGCACCACTCGTTTGGATAATTTTTTTAGGAATTTGATTACATTTCCTTACATTAGCACATCTCCTCTATTGTCTCATGTGAATTAGTCAGGTGTAATCTCGTCCAAAACTTGTGAAATTTACCCTCCACGCCCGTTCTTTAATTTTCGTGCCAAAAACTATACACCCTATATTTAGGAACGGAGGGAGTAATTAAATTCCTTGAGATCCAATATAGTGGGTTTAGCAATATCTAGATTTTTATTTCTTTCAATCCCACTTTTATCAATTTCATCATCAAGATCTAAAAACTCCGAATTCTTAGAACACCTTCTAGGTAAAGGAAGATCATATTCAGTTTCATCAAGATTCATATTGCAAAACAAAGATTTAATAGGGGACACATTGTCGGTGTACAAAAAGAGGGGTACACTTTTTGTACCCCTATAACTGTGCACGGGCAGTCTGAGCCGCGGGCACCACCGCACTGAGCAAGACAAGGGATGTGAGCCAAGGTAAGGCCGAAGCTCGAAAGGAGCAGAATGACGCCAAGACCAAGACCACAAAGAGCAAAGGGGATTTGCGGACTCCCCCGGCAAGATCCTTGCCGGGAGGCGATTTTAGCAAACCCGACAAGACCCTTCCCGTGGCAGCTCGCCCCACACCTACGGAGCGAATCACCCTTGAGTCCACTGCCCCCATGGGGCAAGGATTCGGGAGACATCCCCGTGGTGGCATGCAGATCTTTGTGAAGACATTCAAGATCAGATACACACTATAGAAGATGACGACCCTTGGCGGGATCCCAGCCAAGGAGGACCCTAGGGCCCTGGCAAGAGCCTTGCTGTGGATGACAAGAAGCGCCACGGCAAGACCCTTGCAGGGGCCCAACAAGACCCTTGCCGGGCTATGGCGAGCCCTTGCCAGAACACCGTGGGGCCACCATCAGGCCCACGCCATTCAAACCTCCACCACCGTTCGCATGCATTGCCGACCCAACTAGTTGGGCAGGCACACACTGGCGGCAAGCGGATCTTCGTGGAGACCCACCACCGCGCCACCTCACCGCCTGCACGCCTACATGGCACCACGGGCATCGCTGCCCAGGCGCCGTGTCGACCTGAAAGGGAGCGGCGACAGACGAGACAGGGTCTCCCCGTCCCGATAAAGCAAGGACACCTAAGCAAGACGCATTAAAGGCGCCTTGTCATGTAATGCGAGGATAAACTCGCATCACTGCACCCTTTCCACCCTCATGTGCCACCGTGGCAACCCCTTTCCCTATAAAAGGAGGCCCAAAGGCGACCAGGAGGAGGATTCGCTTTTGGAGCTCCTCACGCCCTATTGCTAGTTCAAGAACACAGATAAACAAACCACCAAAGCAGGAGTAGGGTTTTACGCATCCTCGCGGCCCGAACACAGATAAGGAAACCGTGTGCTATCTGCTTGATCCGCTCTTCTCACGACCCAGCGCCCGCGACCGTAGTAAAGGATTCTTGTGATCCCATAGGTGTCGTTCCCACCGACATCTTTGGCGCGCCCGGTAGAAGCGCAGTTGTGAGAATCGGCTCTAGCAGTTAGTTCGACGCTTCTTCATCGTCATGGCGCCCAAGAAGAAGACGACGGTGGCGGTTGGCCCGTTGGAAGCCGGACATCCCGTCCCGACGCGGGCGAGCAGCGGACCGGCCGCAGAAAGGACCCGGGGCGCCGTTCGCGAACACCAACACCGTCCCAGCAGCCGAATTTTGGGAGGCGGCGATGTTCGTGCGCCTGGTAACGGGCCGCACACCGCCAAATCCAAAGACGGAGCCAGGCCCTCCGCGGGTGGCGCGGGGCCTTCCAAGATCGCTGCCACCCCGCCCGAAGGCGACGCGAGGGCTTCCAAGACTCCCATGCCGGCGCCGACGGCGCGCTCCTCTCAAGCGGCGCGCGACGAATGGCGTAATCACGCCGAGGACCCCGGGCGTCGCCGCGGAAAGAGCCCCGAGCACCACTCCCGGGATTTAGAAGACCCGCCCGCTCGTCGAGGCGCTGGTGAAGATGGCATGCGACCGCGGGGTCGTGATAGAGCTCGCCGACATGGTCGAAGTCGAAGCCTTGTCGCGATCCGTGCAGGTTTCGCTGCCACCAACGCCAGCCAGGCCTGGCGCCGCTGCAGCTTGCTCCTCGATTTTGCTCCCACTATGGGGAAACTTCGGCGAATGGAGAGCCACTATCCGAAGCCTTGTTGCGGTGGCCAACAAAGACGAACCGAGTCGGTGGAGCCCCCGGTCGACGCCCGACGGAGTCCCACGCACCAGATGGCGGAAAAATTTGGCGGCGCCCGCGACCACGGTGCACTCGCCTCCTCCTCGCCCGATCGCTGACGCCTTGACCCGTCGCGAGGTTACGAGCTCTGAAATCTCCATAGCATCGTCCGACCCATGGGCCCCACTGTGACCAGCGCCAAGTTCTTCGAACGAGAACATGAAGATGCTCGAACCACTATCGGCGCCCGGCGCCGAGCGCCACCAATCGACAGCGAGCAGGGGCTGCTGTGAGCCACCCGGCACCGGAGAGCCCTAGAGGCCTACCTTACGAGGTAGGCTGTCCGGCTTTTACCCATGAGCTGCGGCAGTTCCAGTGGCCCACTCACCTCACCTTCAAACCCGACGTGGGCGAAAAGTACAGCGGCAAGACCCACCCGTCCGAGTTCCTCAGCATCTACACCATCGCGATGCAAGCTGCCGGAGCCCGCGACGATAAGGTGCTTGCGAATTACTTTCTGTTGGCTCTTAAACCCGACGCCATGTCATGGTTGATGCAGTTGCCGGTAGACTCTATTTCCTCCTGGTCGGATTTGTGCCATGAGTTCGTGGGCGCCTTTACTGGAGGCCACCAAGCCCATGGCCAAGCAAGCGACCTGCACGTCATTCCCCAGAAGGGAGGCGAGAGTCTCCGCAAGTATATACAGAGGTTCAGCCGGATACAGTACAATATCCCTGATGTTCACCCTGCCGCCATCATCAGCGTGTTCCATCAGAACGTGCGTAACCGCAAGATGTGCGAAGAGCTGGCAATGAACAAGGTGAAAGATGTAGCAGAACTCTATGTTCTTGCTGACAGATGTGCCCGAGCTGAAGAGGGAAGGAAGTACCCCGATGAAGATGCCGGCGTGGAAACCGACTCCTCAGATGAGGATATTGCCGCCCCGGCGAAGAAAGGCTGGCGCTGCAACAGGAAGCGCAAAGGTAAAGCCGTGCTTGCCGTCGAGGGATCTGATGACGCCGGCTCCACCAAGAAAACCAAGGCAGATGAACCCGGCAAGGAAGTTGCCGGATGTGTCGCCTGCCGGGCCTTGGCGGCTGCTGAGAAGCCAGGAAACTCCGAGAAGCGATATCGCACCAAAGGCCATGCTCTCCAAGACTGCCGACAGGTTGAGCTCCTCGCTGAGAAGCAGAGGGCTAAGTATGAGAGGCGGGACAAGGAGAAGGGCCCAGACGGTGCTGAGGGGTCCGGCAAGAAGCGTGACGGCCAGGCGGGCCGTCGCGGCAAGGATAAACAACAGGAGAGGCCCGCCGTGGGCCGTGAAAGCCAAAAGGCGGCGATCACGAAGAGGACAACGAATCCGGCGACCAAGAGTTTCAGAAAGCTACAGAGGCTATGTAAAGGCCGACGGCGGGCGCTTTTGCTGCATACTTCTCACCGCCCGGCTTAAGCGATTGGTAGCGAGAGATTACAGCAAGCTGCCGTTTGATGCCCAAAGGTCACTGAAGTGGTCCAAAGACACCTATCATTTTTTACACTGAGGATCACCATGATCGCACTACTTTGGTCGGGAGCTAGCCAATGTTGGTTTCACCAACAATACGCAACCTCAAGGTGACAACGAAGCTAGTCGATGGCGGGCCGGTCTGAACTTGATCTCGCCTGCCGTGATCGAGAAACTGCAGATTCCTGATGGATACCTCGAAGAGACGGGCACATTTCAGGGGGTCAACCCGGGAAGAAGCCAACCCAAGGGAAAGGTCACGCTTCCCGTGACTTTTGGAAGCGACCTGAACTACAGGACGGAGAGGATCGTGTTTGATGTTGCCAAGATCCCATTGCCCTACAACGGGATCCTTGGCCGCCCAGCGCTGACTAAGTTCATGGCGGCGTCACACTACGCCTACAACACCCTGAAGATGCCAGGACTTGTGACGATCATCACCATCCCCTCCGATAAGAAAGATGCGCTAATTTGCGTTGACCAACTATACCAGCAAGCAGTTGCAGCAGCTGCCGCCACTAGGGCACTTGCTCCTGCCGCTGGGACCCCGGGAGGGAAGAAGAAGAAGACCGGTGAGACCTCGGACACCCACTCCGGCAAGCGCATCTCTTCGAAGTGTAGCGCTGCCGTCGAGGACGTGCCAGAGAGCTCCACCGGCGGAAACAAGAAGCCCAGGGCCATATCTCCGGGAACCAAGAAGGTTTACATCAATGAGGGCGGCACGGAGGAGCTTTCACCATAAGCTCCACCCTTGACAACAAATAGGAAGACGCGCGTCACCTTCCTGCGGGCGAATGTCGATGTGTTTGCATGGCAAGCTTCCGAGCATCCCCGGTGTTCCTGTGGAGGTGATTGAGCACCACCTTGCTATCTGCCCTCATGCGTGGCCCGTCAAGCGGAAGGTCGAAAGCAAGCTTTGGAACGACAAGAGTTCATCACGTAAGAGATCCGAACCGGAAGCAGCGGGTTTGGTAAGAGGAGTGCTCCATCCAACGTGGTTGGCCAATCCGGTCGAAAAGTCGCAAGGCAAATGGGAAGTGGAGATCGTGTATTGATTACACGAGATATCAATAAGGCTTGACCTAAAGACCCCTTCCCATTGCCGCGCATCGACCAGATTGTTGACTCCACGGCTGGGTGTGATCTGTTGTCATTCCTCGACGCCTACTCCGGCTACCACCAGATCTTCATGACAAGAGAAGACAAAGAGAAAACAACATTCATCACCCCATGCGGTATGTATTGTTTCATGCGGATGCCTTTCGGGTTGAAGAGTGCTAGTTCGACGTTTGCAAGGGGGGTCCAGATTGGTTTTGAACCCCAGCTCCATAGAAATATGGAAGCTTATATGGATGACATAGTGGTCAAAACCAAGGACAGGGCAACCCTCATACCAGATTTGCAAGAAACATTTGCAAACCCGCGCAAGATCAATCTCAAGCCGAACCCTGAGAAGTGCGTCTTTGGCGTCCCGTCTGGCAAGCTTCTCGGGTTCTTGGTGTCACAACGTGGGATAGAGGCCAATCCGGACAAAATCAAAGCTATAGAGCAGATTGAAGCACCCAAGAGAATCAAGGATGTGCGTCGGCTTGTTGGTTGCGTCGCCGCCATGGGCATATTCATTTCCAAGTCTGCCGAGCGCGCCCTTCCCTTTTTCAAGATCCTGAAAAAGGCGGGCCCGATGGAGTGGACGCCGAGAAGCGGCAGCATTGCAAGGTTTGAAGAAGTACCTCTCCTCCGCGCCAATACTAGTTGCGCCTAGGCCCAAGGAGCCGTTGCTGCTATACCTGGCGGCAACGGACCAGGTGGTCAGCGCCGCACTAGTGGCGCGGAGAGAGGTTGACGATGAGGTAATGGCAGCGGCAGAGCCCGACACCACCAATGCAGAGACGACACAGCCAGTTGAAGTGTCGTCGAAGAAGAAAATGATGCAGCACCCGGTCTACTTTGTTAGTTCCCTCCTGCAGGGGGCTAGATCAAGGTACTCCGCCCGTAAACTGCTCTTGACCTTCTTATGGCCTCGAGGAAGCTGCATCACTACTTCCGAGCACACGAGATCACTGTCTTGATCGCCTCCCTCGCAGCGGATATTGCACAATCCGGATGCAACGGTAGAATTGTGGAATGGGCACTTTGGAGCTGTCCAGCCTTTGGCCTCAAGTTTGAAAGTACTTGACGATTGAGCCGAGTCCTAGCGGAGTTCATTGCGTAATGGACCGCAACGCCTGACGAAGAAGCCCAAGAGATCGCTCTCGCCGGCAAGGAGGCAAGTTGTGATTGGATCATGTACTTTGATGGAGCTTTCTCCTTACAAGGCGCCGGGTGGCGTCTTGCTTGTCGCGCCACCGGGAGCACCTCAAATGCGTGATCCGGATGCACTTCCTGTGGAGGTGTCAACAAGCAATACGGCAGAGTACGAAGGGCTGCTTGCCGGTCTTAGGATCATGGCGGACCTCGGAATCAAGAAACTCATCGTCGGGGAGACTCGCAGCTTGTCGTCAAGCAAGTCAACAAGGATTACGAGCCCGTTGATGAAGGCCTACGTCAATGAAGTGAGAAAAGCTGGAAGAGCGTTTGACGGTATACTGGCTGAACACGTTCCCCGAGCGGAGAAAGATATCGCCGATTACTGTCAAAAGCAGCTGCCCTCAAGCTACCTGTGGAACCGTGTACCTTTGTGCTTCAATAACTCAGCCATCCGTTGATCCATCAACAGGCGAGAATAAGAGGAGGAAATCAGGGCCCGACAAGTACTTTCCGCCGAAGCTCCCGGAGCCACCGGCAAGGATGTTGCCGGGATCTTGAGCCCGCCACAGACGGTAGCTCCGGCGGAGCGTCAAGCTCTTGCCATCGAGACAACCGCTCCTATAGCGGAGGAAATGCCTTTAGTCCTCGCCGTCGAGCCCCAGGCTCCAGCGTGGGCACAACATACCGTCCGGTTCCTCCAAACAGGGGAACTTCCTGAGGAGCAGGAAGAAGCGGAAAAGGTAGCCCGTCGCTCTACCATGTACCAGTTAAATCGATGGCGTCACATGTAAAGAGGCCGAACGGTGTGAAATTGAAGTGTATCCCTCGAGAGGAAGGACTGGAGCTGTTGGCGGAGATACACGGAGGCATATGTGGATCCCACATTGGGCCAAGGGCCCTTGCCGGCAAGGCATTTCGGCAAGGCTTCTTCTGGCTCACCGCCGTCCAGGATGCGACGACACTAGTCACCAGGTGTGAAGCGTGTCAGTTCCATTCAAAGAAGCTTCATCAGCCAGCTCAAGCCCTTCAAACCATTCCTCTCTCCTGGCCCTTCTTGGTCTGGGGGCTCGACATACTGGGCCCTTTCCCCCGCGCTGTCGGGGGCTTTGAGTACTTGTACATTGCGATCAACAAGTTCACAAAGTGGCCGGAGGTGGAGGCAGTGAGCAAGGTCACAGCTCAGTCAGCCGTCAAGTTCTTCAAGGGACTAGTGTGGCGTTTTGGCATACCCAACAGGGTTATCACCGACAACGGCACACAGTTCACAAGCCGCACCTTCATGCAATATACCCAAGACCTCGGCAGCAAAGTCTGTTTCGCTTCCATTGCTCACCCGTGAAGCAATGTTCAAGCTGAGAGGGCAAATGCTTTGAAATCTTCGAGGCTTAAGGACCAAGACCTTTGACAGGCTGCACAAGAGTGGAAGGCGCTGGATTGATGAGTTGCCGGCGGTTCTTTGGTCGATCAGGACGATGCCAAATCGAGCTACCGGCCAGACACCTTTTGCCCTATTATACGGGGCAGAAGGAGTTCTCCCCACTGAACTTATATACGGGTCACCTCGAGTGCTCGCTTATGACGAGCTTGAGCAAGAGCAACTGCGCCAAGATGACGCAATGCTCCTTGAGGAAGATCGTCTTCGGGCATGAGAGCGAGACGCTACCAAATAAGCCTTGCGCCGCTACCATAGCCGCAAGGTTCATGCCCGGAGCCTTGAGGAAGGCGACCTTGTCCTTCGGCGCATTCAATCGGCCAAGAATTCCAACAAGTTGACGCCAAAGTGGGAAGGCGCTTATCGGGTAATAAGAGTCACCAGGCCCGGTGCAGTCCGCCTGGAGACCGAAGATGCCGTTCCGGTGAGTAACTCCTGGAACATTGAGCATCTTCGCAAGTTTTACCCATGAAGCGCGGCTTGTCGGGCCCCCCGGCAAGACACCTTTTGTACAAGCATTGCCGATGATGCATGTAACCCTTTGTACAAAGCCAGGCGCAGACCCTAAGCATAAATAAATGAAGCGTTGGTGCCCTAAGTTATAGCATGCATGCTAGGTCGAGTCTCGTCCTTGGTTAGGGTTGATAGTTCTTAGCGGCGACTAACCCCTAGCTTAGAGGTCGAGTGTGCGTCTCTTTGCCGTTCTTTTGTCTTCTTTGGTTCGCAGGACTCACAGATATCCTTGCCGGATCACTTGAGGACGAAAAAGAGAAGAGGGACAGACCGACATCTAGACCCCGGCAAGCCCGATTGTCGGGGCTGCAAGTGCAAGATTCACCCACGGCAAACCCGAGTTGCCGGGGCTACTCTTCAGATAAGTTCTTCATCCCTTATCATGCATTCCCTTATGGATCGAGGTATGTGAAACCTCATTTTTTCCCAAAGCTACCGTGCTCCCCTAAAACTCTAGGCCACAGGGCTCGTTCACAGGGGCCAGGTTTGGTCAAATGGTCATGACACAAAGGATGAAACGAGGAGCCTGAACTCACCGCATCCCTGCCTCCGCCAAAAGCGTGAGAAAGGTCGAGCGAAGTGGGAAGACGGCAGGGCCTGTTGCCGGGAAAGGAAATGTTTATCTTAGGGATATCAAGGATTTACTCAAACAAATGACTCGACAAGCATCCCTTTTTCACTAAAAACATTCCACTCAGGTACAGCCCATGGGGAATGAAAAACATGAATGATGGGATTACAAGTTTTAAATTCAGCCAAGGCCCAAAGGCTTACAAGCTAAAAAGAGATAAGGTGCCCGTAACCCCTTTCTTGTCTCTCTCCTCAGGAGGCAGGTCAAGGAGGCGAAAAGGGCAGAAGGGGCGCCTAGGCGAGCTACGGGTGGCATGAGACACCAAGAGAACATCTCGGAAGCAGAGCTCGAAGACGAGGCGGCAGGACGTCAGCACGCGTCGAAGGTGTCGGTGCCCGCGTACTCCGATTTGACGGCCTTGCCGCCCGCCCTCTTCCTCTTCCACAACCTCCCAACGCCAGCCGCCCAAGGAGACGACCCTGAGAAGTTCAGGGCGCCGGCGACACGGATGATGGGGTCGCCGGTGAGGCATGGAGCGGCGCCCGACACCTAGTCGGACCCGTCATCCTGCCGCCTGCTACCCTCGTCGTCGCTGCCGCTGTCCTCCTCTCCACTCCCGCCCGAGGAGGGGTCTTCCCTATCAGAAGAGCTCTCCACGCAGCACCTTGCCCGGGTCCCGAAGGGCCCGAAGACCTTGACGGAGAGGAGGCCGCCCTCCATCAGCTTGAAATGGAGAGTGAGCCCCTCCGTCAAGCGGTGGATATGAGCGAACGTCTTCCATCCCCGACGAAGATACATCACGTGAGGGGCTGGGATGTCGACGCGAACTCGCGTGCATCTGATCCCTGACCCCTCATGTGCAGCCGCAATGACTCCGGCGGATCCAGCTCCATCTCCCGCGCGAATGGAGTCGGGAGACAAAGGCAACGGCGAGGCGGCCGGCGCAGCCTGACGAAGAACTTGCATGGGTCATCCCCAACATGGCCCTCCATGGGGGAGGAACTACTGGCGGAGGCGAGACCGGCGCGCCTCCCCGTCCTCCTCTTCCCCGAGCGCCTCGGCCTCGCCCACGGCCTCGCCCCCTCCCCCTTCCCCTCGCGGTTGGCTCTGCCACCGCAGGTGCAGGAGAAGGAAGGACGCGTTGTCGAGCGGCGACCCTCGCCGCCACCGTTGAAGGGCCAGGATTCCCTCTTTCCATGGTGGATGGAGGGGGGAGCAGAAGCTGAAGGAAGGAGGAGATGGAAGAATGCGGGACGCCAACCCCCCTCCCGCTCTTTATAAAGGAACGGGGTGGGTGCTCGGCCGCCCCACTCAGCCAATCAAGACGCGGAAGGCGCAGGGAACTGGGACCAGCCCGCTGCCCCAGCCCGCGACGGCCCGGTTTCCCGCCTCCACCGTTCGCCACCCCAAGCGCATGAGAACCACGTGGCAGGCGTGCGGGACCAAGGCGACAGGTGAGGCGACCTCTCCCCACCCCGTGATCGTGGGGAGTGGACGCCTTGAAGACCATGCCTCGGCCCCGTTAAGTAAATGGGCCGCGCCTCCACGCCTCCCTCCGTTTATGGGAAAGGCGCGAACCGCCCCCTTTACTACGACGTGACGCATGCGCGCAGAGCTCAGCCCCACACATGCCGCCCACGTCACGCACGCCTCCCCACGCTGAGCCACGCGCGGAAGGCATGGGAAGCGTAGTGCGCAAAGAGACTTACCGCAGTAAAAACCACCCCGCCTCACAAGATTGCTTTTTGGGCCTAGCCCAACGACGCGATTGCGCTTACGTGTGGCCCAGGCCCGGGGCTCTTGTCGGTGTACAAAAGAGGGGTACACTTTTGTACCCCTATAACTGCACAGGCGATCGAGCCGCGGCACCACCGACCGAAAGCAAGGCAAGGGATGTGAGCCAAGGTAAGGCGAAGCTTCGAAAGGAGCGAAACGATGCCAAGACCAAGACCACAAAGAGCAAAGGGGAAGCGGACTCCCGGCAAGATCCTTGTCGGGAGGCGGTTTTAGCAAACCCGGCAAGACCCTTGCCGTGGCAGCTCACCCCACACCCTACGGAGCGAATCACCCTTGAGTCCACTGCCCCCATGGGGCAAGGATTGAGGAGACATCCCCGTGGTGGCATGCAGATCTTTGTGAAGACATTCAAGATCAGATACACACTATAGAAGATGACGACCCTTGGCGGGATCCCAGCCAAGGAGGACCACAAGGCCCCCAGCAAGAGCCTTGCCGGGGATGACAGCAGGCGCCACGGCAAGACCCTTGCCGGGGCTACGACAAGGCCCTTGCCAAGAACACCCGTAGGGCCACCATCAAGCCCACGCCAATCAAACCTCCACCACCGTTCGCATGCAGCTGCCGACCCAAGTAGTTGGGCAGGCACCTGCGTGGCGGCAAGCGGATCTTCGTGGAGACCCACCACTGCGCCACCTCAGCTGCACCTTTGCCTACATGGCACCACGGGCATTGCTGGCCAGGGCGCGTGTCGATACGAAAGGGAGCGGCGACGGACGAGACAGGGCTCTCCCCCGTCCCTGATAAAGCAAGGACACCTAGGCAAGACGCATTAAAGGTGCCTTGTCATGTAATGCGAGGGATAAACTCGCATCACTGTACCCTTTCCACCTCCTGTGTGCCACTGTGGCAACCCCTTTCCCTATAAAAGGAGGCCCAAGGCGACCAGGAGGAGGATTCGGCCTTTTGGAGCTCCTCACGCCCCATTGCTAGTTCAAGAACACAGATAAACAAACCACCAAAGCAGGAGTAGGGTTTTACGCATCCTCGCGGCCCGAACCTGGATAAGGAAACCGTGTGCTATCTGTTTGATCCGCTCTTCTCACGACCCCGTGCCCCGCGACCGTAGTAGGGATTCTTGTGATCCCATAGGTGTCGTTCCCACCGACACACATCAATAACTTTTAGATCTTCATCTTGATTTTTCATAGGAATTAGAGAACACGCTTTAATAAAGGCATCTTTTGTAGCACGCATCCTAGCGGTTCTTTCTTTGCACTCATCAATGGAAATTCTCATAGCTTTGAGAGACTCATTGATATCATGCTTAGGAGGAATAGATCTAAGCTTTAAAGAATCAACCTCAAGAGAAATTCTATCAACGTTCCTAGCCAAATCATCAACTTTAAGCAATTTCTCCTCAAGCAAAGCATTAAAATTCTTTTGTGAATTCATAAACTCTTTAACACTACTCTCAAATTCAGAGGGCATCTTATTAAGATTTTCATAAGAGTTGTTGTAGGAATTTCCATAATTATTAGAAGGATTACTAGGATAAGGCCTAGGATTAAAATTCCCTCTATATGTGTTGTTACCAAAATTATTCCTACCAACAAAATTCACATCCATAGATTCATTATCATTCTCAATCAAGGTAGACAAAGGCATATCATTAGGATCAGAAGAAACACTCTTAGTAGCAAATAATTTCATAAGTTCATCCATCTTTTCACTCAAAACATTAATTTCTTCTATCGCATGCACTTTTTTATTAGTAGATCTTTCAAGATGCCATTGAGAATAATTAACCATAATATTATCTAGGAGTTTAGTAGCATCTCCTAAAGTGATTTCCATAAAAGTGCCTCCCATGAAGAATCTAAAAGATTTCTAGAAGCAAAATTCAATCCGGCATAATTTTTTTGTATAATCATCCACAAGTTCAAACCATGAGTAGGACAATTACGTATCATTAATTTCATTCTCTCCCATGCTTGTGCAACATGTTCATGATCAACTTGCTTAAAATTCATAATGTCGTTCCGAAGAGAGATAATCTTAGCGGGAGGAAAATACTTAGAGATAAAAGCATCTTTGCACTTGTTCCAAGAATCAATACTATTTTTAGGCAACGATGAAAACCACGCTTTAGCACGATCTCTAAGCGAAAAAGGAAATAGCTTCAATTTAGCGACATCATTATCGACATCTTTTATCTTTTGCATATCACATAAATCAACGAAGCTATTCAGATGAGTAGCGGCATCTTCACTAGGAAGGCCGTGAATTGATATTTCATAACAAGATTCAACAAAGCAGTATTGATTTCACAAGATTCAGTATTGGCAAGAGGAGCAATCGGAGAGCTAAGGAAATCATTATTATTGGTATTGGTGAAGTCACACAATTTGGTAGCATCTTGAGCCATCATGACAAACAAGCAATCCAACACACGAGCAAACAAAAGGCAAAGGGAAAAAGAGGAGGAGATTGGGAAAGAGAGGGCGAATAAAACGGTAGGGGTGAAGTGGGGGAGAGGAAAACGAGAGGCAAATGGCAAATAATGTAATGCGAGAGATAGGGATTGTGATGGGTACTTGGTATGTTGACTTTTGCGTAGACTCCCCGGCAACGGCGCCAGAAATGGCTCATTGTCGGGAGTCCAAATCTTCACTTGACTTCACGTAAGCCTCCCCGGCAACGGCACAGAAATCCTTCTTGCTACGCCTCGAGCTTGCGTTGGTTTTCCCCGAAGAGGAGAGGATGATGCAGCACAGTAGCGTAAGTATTTCCCTCAGTTTTTGAGAACCAAGGTATCAATCCAGTAGGAGGCCACGCGCAAGTCCCTCGTACCTCCACAAAATGATAGCTACTCGCAACCAATGCGATTAGGGGTTGTCGATCCCTTCACAGTCACTTAGGAGAGTGGGATCTGATAGTGATAATATTTTTGGTATTTTTGGTATAAAGATGCAAAGTAAAAAGTAAAGGCAAAGTAAAAACAAAGAAAGTATAAAAGTGATGGAGATTGATATGATGAGAATAGACCTGGGGGCCATAGATTTCACTAGTGGCTTCTCTCAAGAGCATAAGTATTCTACGGTGGGTGAACAAATTACTGTTGAGCAATTGACAGAATTGAGCATAGTTATGAGGTTATCTAGGTTTGATCATGTGTATAGGCATCACGTCCGAGACAAGTAGATCGAAACGATTCTGCATCTACTACTATTACTCCACTCATCGACCGCTATCCAGCATGCATCTAGAGTATTAAGTTAAAAACAGAGTAACGCCTTAAGCAAGATGACATGATGTAGAGGAATAAATTCATGCAATATGATAAATACCCCATCTTGTTATCCTCGATGGCAACAATACAATACATGCCTTGCAACCCTTTCTGTCACTGGGTAAGGACACTTCAAGATTGAACCCAAAGCCATGCACTTCTCCCATTGCAAGAACTACCAATCTAGTTGGCCAAACCAAACGGATAATTCGAAAAGACTTGCAAAGATAACTCAATCATACATAAAAGAATTCAGAGAAGATTCAAATATTATTCATAGATAAGCTGGATCATAAACCCACAATTCATCGGTCTCAACAAACACACCGCAAAAAGAAGATTACATCGAATAGATCTCCACGAGAGCGGGGGAGAACATTGTATTGAGATCCAAAAAGAGAGAAGAAGCCATCTAGCTATTGGCTATGGACCCGAAGGTCTGATGTAAACTACTCACACTTCATCGGAGGGGCTGTGGTGTTGATGTAGAAGCCCTCCATGGTGGATGCTCCCTCCGACGGAGCTCTGGAACAGGCCCCAAGATGGGATCTCGTGGATACAGGAAGGTACGGTGGTGGAATTAGGTTTTTGGCTCTGCTCGATCGTTTGAAGTGCGTGAGGTATATATAGGAGGAAGGAATGCGTCGGTGGAGCTTTGAGGGGCCCACGAGGCAGGGGCGCCCCACCACAGTGACCGCCTCTCGATGCCTTGGCGTGAGGGTCCAAGTCTCCTGGATCACGTTCGGTGAGAAAATCACGTTTAGAAGGTTTCATTCCGTTTGGACTCCGTTTGATATTCTTTCTTGAAATCTTGAAAAGGCAAAAACAGCAATTCTGGGCTGGGCCTCCGGTTAATAGATTAGTCCCAAAAGAAATATAAAAGTTGAAAATAAAGACCATTATAGTCCTAAACAATAGATAAAGTAGCATGAAGCAATAAAAAATTATAGATACGTTGGAGACGTATCAGTGGTGTCTCGGCACGACGAACTATAGCAATGGTGCATACTCAGGGAGAACACGTATACCTTGAAATTTAGTGAGGGATCAACTTATAATGCTACCGCCGTACTAAGCAAAATAAGATGCATAAAATATAAACATCACATGCAATCAAAATGTGTGACATGATATGGCCATCATCATCTTGTGACTTTGATCTCCATCTCCAAAGCACCGTCATGATCTGCGTCGTCATCGGCTTGACACCTTGATCTCCATTGTAGCATCGTTGTCATCTCGCCAACTATTGCTTCTACAACTATCGCTACCGCATAGTGATAATGTAAAGAAATTACATGGCGATTGCATTTCATACAATAAATCGACAACCATAAGGCTCCTGCCAGTTGCCGATAAATTTTACAAAACATGATCATCTCATACAATAACATGTATCACATCATGTCTTGACCATATCACATCACAACATGCCCTGCAAAAACAAGTTAGACGTCCTCTACTTTGTTGTTGAAAGTTTTACGTGGTTGCTACGGGCTTCTAGCAAGAACCGTTCCTACCTACGCATCAAAACCACAACGATTTTTCGTCAAGTGTGTTGTTTTAACCTTCAACAATGACAAGTCGTAGTCAAATTCGATTCAACTAAAGTTGGAGAAACAGACACCCGCCAGCCACCTTTATGCAAAACAAGTTGCATGTCTGCGGTGGAACCGGTCTCATGAACGTGGTCATGTATGGTTGGTCCGAGCCACTTCATCCAACAATACCGCCGACTCAAAATAAGACGTTGGTGGTAAGCAGTATGACTATTATCGTCCACAACTCTTTGTGTTCTACTCGTGCATATCATCTACACATAGACCTGGCTCTGATACCACTGATGGGGAACATAGCATGCAATTTCAGAAAAATTACTATGATCACGCAAGATCTATCTAGGAGATGCATAGCAACGAGAGGGGGAGAGTATGTCCATGTACCCTCGTAGACCAAAAGCGGAAGCGTTAGGTTAACGCGGTTGATGTAGTCGAACGTCTTCGCGATCCAACCGATCAAGTACCGAACGTACGGCACCTCCGAGTTCAGCACACGTTCAGCTCGATGACGTCCCTCGAACTCTTGATCCAGCTGAGGGTCGAGGGAGAGTTTCGTCAAGACGATAGCGTGGTGGACTGTGGATGGTGATGTGATTCGATGCAGGGCTTCGCCTAAGCACTACGACGCTATGACCGGAGGAGTAAATCAGGAGGAGGGCACCGCACGGCTAAGAGAATAACTGTTATGCTTTGGGGTTCCCCTGCCCCCGTATATAAAGGAGGAGAGGGAGGAGGCCAGCCAACGGGCGTGCCATAGGGGGTGAAACTGACTAGGACTCCCAATCCTAGTCGACCCCCCCCTTTCCTTTCTTTCGGAGGAGGAAAAGGGAAGGAGAGGGAGAGGGAGAGGGAAAGAGGAAAGGGGGCCACGCCCCCTCCCCCTTGTCCAATTCGGACTTCCTGGGGGGGGGGGCACCACCCCTTGCAGGCTCCCCTCCCTCTCCCCTATGGCCCATTAAGGCCCATTACTTCCCCGGGGGGTTCCGGTAACCTCCTGGTACTCCGGAAAATACCCGAAACGACCCAGAACAATTCCGGTGTCCGAATATCATCGTCCAATATATCAATCTTTACCTCTCGACCATTTCAAGACTCCTCGTCATGTCCGTGATCTCATTCGGGACTCCGAACAATCTTCGATCACCAAAAACACGTAACTTATAATACAAATCGTGATCAAACGTTAAGCGTGCGGACCCTACGGGTTTGAGAACTATGTAGACATGACTGAGACACATCTCCGATCAATGACCAATAGCGGCACCTGGATGCTCATATTGGTTCCTACATATTCTTTGAAGATCTTTATCGGTCAACCGCAATAACAACATATGTCATTCCCTTTGTCATCGGTATGTTACTTACCCGAGATTCGATCGTTGGTATCCTCATACCTAGTTCAATCTCATTACCGGCAAGTCTCTTTACTCGTTCCGTAATGCATCATCCCATAACTAACTCATTAGTCACATTGCTTGCAAGGCTTATAGTGATGTGCATTACCGAGAGGGCCCAGAGATACCTCTCTTATACTCGGAGTGACAAATCCTAATCTTGATCGATGCCAACCCAACAAACACCTTTGGAGACACCTGTAGATCATCTTTATAATCACCCAGTTACGTTGTGACATTTGATAGCACACAAGGTGTTCCTCCGGTATTCAGGAGTTGCATAATCTCATAGTCAAAGGAATATGTATAAGTCATGAAGAAAGCAATAGCAATAAAACTTAACGATAATATAAGCTAACGGATGGGTCTTGCCCATCACATAATTCTCCTAATGATGTGATCTCGTTCATCAAATGACAACACATGTCTATGGTTAGGAAACTTAACCATCTTCGATTAATGAGCTAGTCAAGTAGAGGCACACTAGGGAGACTCTGGTTTGTCTATGTATTCACACATGTATCAAGTTTCCGGTTAATAGAATTGTGGCATGAATAATAAACATTTATCATGATATAAGGAAATATAAATAACAACTTTATTATTGTCTCTAGGGCATATTTCCTTCAGTATGACCCTACAATGCTTTGAGAGGGGCACCCACCCATGCTTGCTCTCCATCTTGTACGACATGAACTTCTTGCGCTCATGAAATTGGTGATGAACCCTTAGACAAAAGGTTGATGCCTTTTGCTCGGTGCCGATCTTGGGGTCTTGCCCAATGTCCCTCCGACATTCACAAAGGAGTTTGTCCTCATCCTTTGTGTATGCCTTCATCTGAATGCTTTGGCGCTTCTTGTTAGCATTGGCCTGGGTGGCGAGCTCGTCAACAAAAACAAATATCCCCCCTCGATGTCCACTACGAAATTTGGTCTATTTAGTGACAAAAACCCTGGTCACGAAACAGGAGACGTCGCATAAAATCATTTTGTGTGACAGTCCACCGTCACAACGTGTTTTCCTCCCGAGGCAGGGCCCTAGCCAACTTTGGTGACGTTTTGGACTGATTTTTGGCAACATATTGGTCCGTCACTATGCTTGTCCATTTTCTCCGATGAGTCTCAGTGTCACAGTTAATGTTGGTGGGTCATTTTTTTGTAAATATAAACAGAAAAATAACGAGTAATTGTTTTCAACTAACTCATTTAGCGGGATCTCTTTTCATAATAGCGGGAACTTGGAATTGGGATCGTCCGGTTCCCTCCTAACAAAGGGAATTGGATTGTCCATTTCCCTCCTAACAAAGGGAATTGGGATCTTCAGTTTAGGGCCCTCCATCATACCACACCCTGAGAAGCTAGTCGAGAGGCTAGCATGGCGAGGTGAATGTGGCTGCGAGGGTACAGCGAGGTGAACGTGGCTGCGAGGGTACGGCGAGGCGAATGTGGCTGAGAGGGTATGGCGAGGCCAGGCGCCACAGTTGAGGGGTGAAGTCACGCTCGACAACCGCAGCGTCAAATAGGGGCTATTTCAGGTGAGATCTGTTTACTGAAAACATTGTAGCAAATATCAGGTGCATTCTATTTACTTTTCATGTTGTACAGGCAATTGATCGTGGTTGGATTACTCATGGAACGGCCCTCACACCACCATACATGGTTGGCGTGAATCAGTTTATGGAATTCGCACCTGCTCACAACAACAGGGCCAAAGATATGTTGTGCCCATGCAGAAATTGTCGTAGTGGGATCCGTAAAACTATTGATGTTGTCAGATGTCATGTAAATATCACTGGTATGCTCAGGTCCTATACGATGTGGATCTATCATGGGGAATCAGGTTACATTGGTGCATGCAATTGTACTGCCGATGGTTATGAATCAGACGACTAATGATTTTGAGCTGTACCAACAATCTGTGTTTCATAAGGTGGGAGCTTCAGTGGATGACATGGACAAAACATCTGGAAATAAAGAAGATGCATCTGGCGGGTTGGACATTTTTAAGAAGCTCAAGGAAGAAGCGATGACACCCCTTCACAAGGAATGTGGCAGTATGACACGGATGCCATTCATTATCAGGGTGCTTCATATCAAACCATATACGTGTATGACAAATAAGACATTCAATATGCTTTGTCAGTTGTTGAATACTGATTTGCCTAAGGTGGACTTCCCGAAATCTTACGTTGATATTAAGAGAGCTCTTTCTGATCTGGGTCTTGGCAACCAGACAATTTGTGTATGCAAGTATGACTGCACTTTGTATCTGGGGACTATGCCAATAGTACTCACTGTCCCCACTATGGTACATCAAGGTCGATGCACGTCAATGGGAAGAAAAAGGTTCCTCACAAGATCCTTCGATATTTTTCGATAATCCCATGGTTACAAAGTTTTTTTTCTTTGAGGGAAATAGCATAGCACACCCGGTGGCACAAGGAAAAGAGGTTCAAGAGGACTAATCTAATGAGGCACCCCGCTGATGGCGATGCATGGAAGTACTCTGATGGAAAACATGAAAGTTTTACTAAAGATGCCCACAACTTGTGGTTAGGATTTGCAACTGATGGATTCAATCCCTTTGGACACATGAGCAGTCACTACTGCAGGATGGTCCTAACACGAAAGTACAATCAGAGACCCTTCGACGAAACTGTGTGCGATGCATTAATCACCAACAACAGTGTAGGAAATCGTCAAAAATGACTGCGATGGTGGAAACATCAAACACGATTCAGATTAGAGTTGCGTGTGTGATGCATGGCATACGGTTGGTCCATATGAAGTTCTTGCGATGAGCACAACAACAGAAACTGTCAGCCAGATGAGGGTGTGTGAGATATACGGCATACAGTTCACTCGGATGAAATGATTGTGATTAGGCAACACAACAAAAACAGTCAGCCATATCAAGGTGTGTGTGATATATGGCATACAATTCACTCGGATGAACTGTTTGCAAGCCAAGACAAATAGAGTGTCACTAGTATGCCTCTACTTGACTAGCTCGTTGAATCAAAGATGGTTAAGTTTCCTAGCCATAGACATGAGTTGTCATTTGATTAACGGGATCACATCATTAGAGAATGATGTGATTGACTTGACCCAGTCCGTTAGCTTAGCACTTGATCGTTTAGTATGTTGCTATTGCTTTCTTCATGACTTATACATGTTCCTATGACTATGAGATTATGCAACTTCCGAATACCGGAGGAACACTTTGTGTGCTACCAAACATCACAACGTAACTAGGTGATTATAAAGGTGCTCTACAGGTGTCTCCGATGGTGTTTGTTGAGTTGGCATAGATCAAGATTAGGATTTGTCACTCTGATTGTCGGAGAGGTATCTCTGCGCCCTCTCGGTAATGCACATCACTATAAGCCTTGCAAGCAATGTAACTAATGAGTTAGTTGAGGGATGATGCATTATGGAACGAGTAAAGAGACTTGCCGGAAATGAGATTGAACTAGGTATTGAGATACCGACGATCGAATCTCGGGCAAGTAACATACCGATGACAAAGGGAACAACGTATGTTGTTATGCGGTTTGACTGATAAAGATCTTCGTAGAATATGTAGGAACCAATATGAGCATCCAGGTTCCACTATTGGTTATTGACCAGAGATGAGTCTCGGTCATGTCTACATAGTTCTCGAACCCGTAGGGTCCGCAAGCTTAACGTTAGGCGACGATCGATATTATGAGTTTATGTGATTTGATGTACCGAAGGTTGTTCGGAGTCCCGGATGAGATCACAGACATGATGATGAGTCTCAAAATGGTCGTGACGTAAAGATCGATATATTGGAAGGCTATGTTTGGACATCGGAATGGTTCCCGGTGAGTTCGGACATTTACCGGAGTAACGGAACCCCCCGGGAGAAGTTATGGGCCTTATGGGCCATAAGAAGGAAGCACACCAGCCCACAAGGGACTGGTGCGCCCCCTTGGCCAGGAGGCCAAATTGGAATAGGTTTGGTGGGCGGGGGGGGGGGGGGGGGGTTTCCGTATCTCCTATTCCACCTTCCCTTCCTCTCCTACTCCAACTAGGGAAAGGGGGGAATCCTACTCCCAGTGGTGTCGGGGATGCTGATCGTACCCACGGACACCTATGGGGCCGGCGGAGCAGGCCCCTTTGTGGTTCGGAGGGGGGCGGGGGTCGCACGAAGAGCGGATCGAGGCGATGCACACGAGCGGTTTACCCAGCTTCGGAGCTCTCTGGAGAGATAAAACTCCTACTGCTGCTTGTTTGATCTATTCTCCGCTTGCTAGGGAGCAATGCGGGCTACAAAACCTAGCGTGAGTGTGGCTAGTCTACGGTGGGTCGAATGAATCGAAACCTGGCCAACCTTGAACCCCTCTACGTTGCACTCGGGCCTCCTTTTATATGCTAAAGGGGTCTCCGACAGGTGGCAACATAGGCGGGGGTACAAATGTAAAAACAGGGGTTGGTACACCTACTTGAATAGTGTACAGTGAAAAAATACCTAACTCTGACGGCAAGGGACAAAAGCAATAAATGTCTGTCGTTGTCGCCTAAACAGTGTAACAGAGACCGTCAGGTGCGCCTCCGCTCGCCACGATGGCGAGCCTGTCTGCGCCGCGTGTCGCTGCTCTTCGCTGGCTGCACAGCCGGCCGACACGCGCCCATGGGATGGTCCCATGGCGACACGTCGCTGGGTGAGCTGGAGCGGAGACGGAGAGGAGCTGCATGCAGCGGCAAGCGCCTTGCATGGCCCGAATCTTGTCGCGCCGGAGGCTTGTCGCGCTCGGGCCTTCCGGCAAGCTCCTCTTGCCGGGCCTTGTCTTCTGCGTGCCTGGGGTGGCCTTCCCGACAAGCTCCTCTTGTCGGGGCCTTATCTTCCCAATCTAATACTTTGTTCTTGAATGGCTCAAAGGGAGCCACGGAGGAAGTTGGCGGTGGCGAGGCGAACCTTGCCGCGGGGTGCTACAACTGTCCGTGCACGGTACGGGATACTAGGGTACCCCTACTCTAGTACACCGACAGAGCCCCCGGCCTGGGCCGTGCAGTGCCGGGCGCTTGTCGGGCCAGGCCTGTGAATCAGGCGGACACGCAGCAGCCTCGACCACGCCGCAACTTCGCCCGGACCCACCACGATCCCCACTAACGGCACACACCGGACGTGGCGCCCGTGCGAGATTGTGGGCGCGGTCGTGGGGAGTTCTTTATTAATATAAGCGGAACATCCGCCCCTCCTCCCTTTATAAGCGGAGGAAAGCGAGGCAGGCCGACCACTCCCGCCATTGCCGTCTTGTCAAGAAAACACCGCCGCTCCCTCGTCTTCTCCGGTGCGAAGAGAGCAACGCCCGCCCCTTCGCCACAAGCACACTCACCGCCGTCGACCTCCTCCGCCCCTCGCCATGGCTCAAGGCCGACAAGGAGAAGGGTGTCAAGTCGGCGCAGCGGCTCGCGGCGCTGCGCAAGGAGCGAGCCGTCTTCCCCTCGCAGCTCGGCGCCACGGGAGCTGCGGGGCGTCTACTATCTTTTTCGGTCGACGGAGACTCGGCGCGCATCCGCGCGCGAGGTGCTCCCGCCTCCGCCGCTGATCCGCCCCAACAGGTACCCTTTCTTCGCCCTTTTCTTCTATTATTGCGGTCTTTGCCCGCCGTATTCGAAGTTCTTTTGCGACATAATGAACACCTTCAGCCTCCACCTCCTTGATTTCACCCCAACGCCATCTTGACCATGGCCGTTTCGCACATTTGTGCGAAAACTTTGTCGAGTCCACCCGAACGTGGCACTCTTCCGCCATTTCTTTGTCCCCAGCGTCGAGAGAGGAGAGCCTCTTGCCGGAGGGATAGCACAGGTCTCTAGGATCGGCAAGAAAGAGGCCTACCTAGAGGGGAGTTCGGAACAAGTGGGAGGAGTGGAGAGCCAACTGGTGCTGGGTCGTAGAGGAGGACCCACAGCCCTTCACCGCCGTGCGCCAAACCCCAATTGCGCGCGGCAAGGATTGGCGTAGCTTGGCGCCGGAGGATGCGAGGCTGAAGATAGATGTGACCCGAATTCTGCGCCTCAGGCTTGCCGGTTTAACCATTAAGCGCGGTTGGCGCGAGACTTCATTCGCCGCGCCATCGCTTCCCTTGCGGGAAAGGAGGAGTCACCTTGGGAGTTCGAATGCGGCGGACATCATGAGGCTGCGCCGGGCCTGGTGGAACTTCACCGTCATGGAGCTGGATTGATGCTTTGCTCGAGTTGTTCAAGAACGACCCGAACATCCCGAGTGGTTCAGGTTGCCGCGGGGTCGTCCGTTGTGCAACAACTTCGGCGCTCGATCGCATCCAGCGCCATGATGCCACCGTGCGACTCCCACGGATCGTCCCGACCTGGCAGGAGCCCCGACGAGGTCGTGCAGCAATTCTTCGACAACTTACAAGAGGTGCCGATCCGCTCGACGGCGTAAGAGGCTCACCCTAGACACCACCGGCGGGAGATGGCGTGGATCGCCACCAGAGCGGAGGAGGCGGCAGCCGCTGCCGCTGGAGTCTTCGGGTTCACCGTGGAGGAGGCGGACACGGCGAAGGCGGCAAGTGCTGCTGAGCAAGGGGAGGTCGCCGGCGAAGACGAGCTCGTCGAGCTCGAGGCCGGGACGAGTGGACCCGCCGAGGGGGCTTCTTCCCCGCCGCCAAGCGACTTGCCACCAGCGGAGCCCCCGGCTCCGCCGAGAAGGCGTCTCCGCAGGGCTGGAGACGAGCCGGGGCGACAGGTCGGCCCACAGCTGCAGCGCCGCTCGACGCGCTCCACCGCGGCAAGCGAGGTTGCCGCGGGAGCGCCCCAAACTGCAGCGACAACTGGGGCGGAATCTTCTCAGGCCGCCGCCGATGCCTCCGCCAAGCGGCCAAGAGAGCCCACTCCTCCGCCTCATTGCACCGGAGGCAGGCCGGAGTTTGACTTCTCCGCGCTCAGCTCCGAGGAGGAAGGCAAAGAGTAAGCTTCTCGAGATCGCGCCTGTATGTCTTCAATTTTTATTGCTTCATCTTGAATCTGATTTGCTTCGTTCCGGACTCTTTCCTTTTCAGGACGCTGGCCGAGAGAGCGGCGAAGAGGGCCAAGATCCCGACGGTCGTCGTTGAGGACGATTCTCCGTGGCGACGGGGACGCGTCGAGACCGCTTGCCGGACCCGGCAACCCTTCCCGAGCAGCCTCAAAGACGGCCCCGAGTAAGTGTGCAGTTTTCTTCTTTGTTAGGCGTGCGGGGTGCCCTTCTTTGTTGATATCTCGACTGCAGTGCTTGTGCAGGAGCAGAGCAGTCTCATCGGGAGGGCTCGGAAGCCGCCTCGAGATCACACTGCTGCCACTCGCCGCCGAGGGAGGACTCCCGGTAAGGGAGCTCCCTCCGACAAGCGACGCCAACCCGGCAAGGGCGGCCACTCCGGCAAGGGAGGCTACCCCGGCAATGGACGGCGCCAGCGACCCTCCAGAGGTCGAGGCCATGGCTGCGGATCCCGTTGCGTGTAACTCCCTTACACGAAATATACCCTTGGGCTTGCTTTCTTTTGTTTCTCTTTTTGGATATCTGCTTGATCGCTCCTTCTTCGCCCGACGCAGACCCGATGGAGGTCGAGGCCGCTGGCGATGAGGAGACGCAGCTGCAACACCGACGAGGCCGCCGTCGAGGAAGAAGAGGTCATCGTCGTGGAAGAAGAGGCCGCCGCCGATGAGCTGTTGGCGAGAGGCCACCGAGGCTGCCGACGCAGGGGCCGGCGAGGGGTCGGACGGTCGTACTGACGGCCCTGGGGCCGCAGGAGCGGCAAGCGCTACACCGACGGCCGACTCCCCCGCTGCCGCCGCGGCACGAGGCTCCGAGGAGCCCCAGCCCGGTGCCTACCTGAAGGCCGGCGAAGGCGTCTTCATCAAGCTCCCCTGGGAGCCGAGCTCCAGGGCGCCAGTCGAGGGCGAGACCTTCGACGGCGTGCTACTCGCCTCCGCTGGGCTGACGCTGGTGGACGCGCCAAGTAGCAGCAAAGGCCGAAGTCCGAGGAGGAGCAATCGCTGAAGAAGGCTTGTCCCTCTACCGCACCCGTCGAGCCAAGTTGGAGACCGGGAAGCCCTTGTCGCGAGGGCGGAGCGGACATAGAGAAGCGCGCCGAGGAGCTCCGGAGTGCCAACAAAGAAGCGCCCGCGACGTGGCGTACGCGCTGGGCGCAGCTCGCAGGCGCGCACGGCCTTTATCCTTGAGAAGGCCGCGGTGAGGAGCAGCGGCTGGCTGCCGAGAAGCTCGCCGCGCAGGAAAGTGAGTTGGCGCAGCGGAAGGTCAACTTGGACAGCCACGAGGAGGTCCTCGCCGCGCGTGAGGAGTCGCTTGGCGGGGCGCTTCAGGAAGCGAAGGACGCTGCCGCAGCCGCCGAGGCCGCCAAGGAAAGTTGAAGGCGAAGGTGGCACAGCTGGAGGCCACCCTCACGAAGAGCGGCGAAGAGCTTGCCGTGCTCAAGCGTGAGCGCGAGAAGGGCGCCCTCACGCTGGGCGAGCTGCAGGGCCGTCTTGCTGACAGGGCCAAGGAGCTCGCCGCCGCCAAGGACTCCAAGGCGGATCTGCAGCTGAAATCGACCACCACGACACAGACGTTGGATGGTGCCAGAGAGCGGGAGGCGGGCTTGTTGGAGGCGATCAAGGCCAAGGAGGAGCTGCTGGCGAATGCCGTCTCCGTCCAGAACACTCTGAGGGAGAGCGTGGAGCACTGGACCGAAGGTCTTGTGGACACCGCCGCCGACATCCACAACGAGCTGATGAAGCTGGAGATGGGGGACCTCGCGTACTCCTCAAGCGAGCATCTCCAACCCAAATAAGCTCAGCCTGTTCTTCAAAGGCGTGGTGGCGGGCCTCCGCGACTCAGGAAGAGGTCCCAAGCAGCTGGCCGAGGAATCACGCCAGATCTGCTAGGGCCCTCGAGAAGGTGTTGATGAAGGTGGCCTTCCGCAACCCGGGCCTCAACCTTAATGGCGTCCTCGGATCGTTGCCGGAAGCCAACGTGGAGGAGCTCAAAGCCCTTGTCGCACCCATTGTGGACAAGGTGAACAAGATCAAGAGGATCGAGGGCGACCGCGTGGACTAGGCCGCCAACCTTATCTTTCCCTTGTCGCTGCTGGTCATGCTTAGAAAACTTTGTTAGATCAGCGACAAGTTATTCTGTAATATACTCTATCTTAGGTGAATCGATCAATGCAATGTTATTTCCTCTATTCGATTCCTTCCTTTGTACGTTATTGCCCTACGCTTTTCAGGGAAACTTGCCGGTGCAGGCACCCTTGCATGTAGCGCCGAAAAGCGGAACTTCAAAGACTTTGGGGTCGCCACCGACAAGCAACCTTGTCGCGGACTAGCCGCAGCTCACTTAAGTTGTTGAGCGGACTCGAAACAAAGTAAGGGCGCGACCAGTCATGATTCGGTTCCTCTGCGCACAGGTTTTCCATACAAAGTACTATCGTTCGAGGAATATAACGAAAATTTTAAAAATTGATTGCTCAAACTTTGGCAACTTAGCTTTTCTGTTTCTTGCTTCCCGATGAGGTGAAACTTCCTCGAGCGGTGCCTGGTCCATAGTATCATCTCCTCCTCCCACCTGGTTAACTTGTGCGCGAGGGAGCCTCCCTTTCTTTGCGACAAGAGAAAGGAGAGGAAATAACGTTATAGAGCCCGGTGGCTCGATTACGCTTACGGGTGTGGTTGCTGCACAAAGTGTTAGCCAAAACATGCAATAACTTGATGAAAGCATGAACTTGACGGGTTGTGCGCAACACATGGGCTTTACTGATGCACGGGGTCTGTGCCCGGCTTTGTACGAAGGATTACATGCAACAGCGGCAAGACTTGTACAAAAGGTGGTTGCCGGAACGGGTTCCGACAACCGCGCCTTATGGGTAAAACTTACGAAGATGCTCAATGTTCCAGGAGTTGCTCACCGAATGCCATCTTCGGTCTCAAGCGGACAGCGCTGTGCCTAGTGACTCGTTTCACCCGATAAGGGCCTTCCCACTTGGCGTCAACTTGTTTGAATTCTTGGCGGACTGAGTGCGCCAAGAACAAGGTCGCCTTCCTCGAGACTTCGGCATTAACCCTGCGGCCATGGTAGCGGCGCGAGCTTGTTGTAGCGGCGGCTCGCCTGAAAGCATCAAGACGATCCTCCTCAAGGAGCAGCGCGTCATCTTGTCGCAGCTGCTCTTGCTCAAACTCATCATAAGCGAGCACTCGAGGCGACCCGTATACGAGTTCCGTGGGGAGAACTGCCTCTGCTCCATAGACTAGAGCAAAGGGTGCCTGGCCAGTGTCTCGATTTGGCGTCGTTCTGATCGACCAAAGAACCACCGGCAGCTCCTCGATCCAGTTTCTTCCGCACTTGTGCAGCCTGTTGAAAGTTCTGGTCTTGAGCCCGCGCAGCACTTCAGCATTTGCCCTCTCTGCTTGACCGTTGCTTCTCGGGTGAGCAACGGAAGCGAAGCAGACCTTGGCGCCAAGGTCTTGGACGTACTGCATGAAGGTGCGACTCGTGAATTGTGTGCCGTTGTCGGTGATGATCCTGTTAGGGATTCCGAAACGGCAAACAATCGACCAAGAACTTGATCGCTGTTGTCGTCACCTTCCTCACTGCTTCCACTTCCGCCACTTTGTGAACTTGTCGATGGCGGCGTACAAGAACTCAAAGCCCCCGGACTTCGGGGAAGGGGCCGAGGATGTCGAGCCCCTGCACCGAAAATGGCCGTGATAAAGGGATCGTCTGGAGAGCTTGAGCTGGCGAGTGTATCTGTTTGGAATGGGCCTTGCACGCTTCACACTTGGTTACTTGTGCGATTGCATCACGGAGGGCTGTCGGCGGAAGAAACCTTGCCGGAAAGCTTTGCGGCAAGTGCTCTTCTTGCCAATGTGGTGACCACATATGCCTCCATGTATCTCTCGCCAACAGCTTACATCCATCTTCCCCGGAATACACTTCAATTTCACACCGTTGAGTCTTCTTACATGCAGTATGTCGTCGACAAACTAGTACATACTTGACCGCCGGGCTACTCTTTCCGCTTCTTCCTGCTCTTGGGAAGTTCTCTGTCTGAAGGAATTGGACAATCCAGCTGCGCCCATCTTTGGAGCTTGTGGCTCGACAACAAGGACTAAAGGCTCATCTGCTGCGGGAACATCAGCTTCTATGGCAAGAGCACGTGGCTCTGCCGAGTTAGATGCTCCCGACAAGCTTGCCGGAGCAAGACTTGTCGGGAGCTTTTGCTTCAACGAAACAAACCACAGGGTCTGTCAGACGGAGCATCGCTCCCTCAAGACCTTGTTGGTGTTGATCTTGGGGACCTTTGCAACGACGGCTTCGGGAAGCTCTGTCGGAAAGTAGTCACCAGAGGCCAACTTCCTCTTCTTGCTTTGTCCGGCCGATGGTGTTACGGTTGGCTGAGTCAGCTTGAGCACGAAAGTCCCTGGTTCCACAGGTAGCTTAAGCGCATCGCACTTTGACAGGGCATCAGCGATATCATTCTGAGCTCTTGGAACATGTTCCATTTGCAGGCCGTCAAAGTGCTCTTCTAGCTTCCTCACTTCATCAACATAGGCTTCCATCGACGGACTCTGGTAATCTCTGTTGACTTGGCGGACGACGAGTTGCGAGTCACCCCTGACAATAAGCTTCCTGATCCCAAGGTCCACGGCGATCCTGAGACCGGCAAGCAAACCTTCATAGTCTGCAGTATTGTTTGTCGCTCATGAAGAACTTGGCGCTGATCGCGGCGAGTCCGCGGATCCGACGACGCGGTGGAGTCGCTGTCGAGGTGGATCCGGTGAGTCGGCGATCTTGGCCTTCTTGGCGGAGAGTGCACGGTGGTTGCACCTCCGACAGTCTCGCCGCCTCGGCTCGTGCCTTGTCGCCGCGCTGCAGCGATGGCGTTAGTTGCCATGAGCGTCGCCGTTAGCAAAGCCGATGGGGCTCGATAGTGGCCTCCACTCGTCGACCTTGTCGGCCGTTGGAGGGTAGTCGAGGAGTAGCTGGCTCGCCAGAGCTTCTCCTGGAGTAGTAGGCGGCATTGGAGAACGGTGCGAGGAGCAGGACACGCTCGGACTTCTAACTATGTTAGAAGGAGCAGCGCCTCGTCCGGGCGACCGTATCTCACTTGCGCCAACACGTTGGCGTGCGTGCTGGTCTTGAGGGTCTCGATCCAACGAACATATGGCGTTGTGAGCGCCATGACGTTGTTGGTCCCGCGTCTCCTGAGATGGGCGCGGGGGATGCGCAGACGCCGAGGTTTGCGGTGCCTTGTCCTTGGACTTGGCAACGTCGCGAACACCTTCGTCGGCGCCCGTTCTTCCGCCAGCGTCTGTACCACCACCCGTTTGCTGCAGCGAGGGTGGGCACGACGCGGACGGCTCTGCTGCCGCCGAAGCCTTCTTCTTCGGTGGCATGTTGAGGAAGATTTTGATGACGCCGCCGCTCGTGTGAACGCGTCGGATCGGATTCACACGGCCTCGACGCTTCTACCGGGCGCGGAGATGTCGAGGATGCTGATCGTACCCACGGACACCTATGGGGCCGGCGGAGCAGGCCCCTTTGTGGTTCGGAGGGGGGCGGGGGTCGCACAAAGAGCGGATCGAGGCGATGCACACGAGCGGTTTACCCAGCTTCGGAGCTCTCCTGAGAGATAAAACTCCTACTGCTTCTTGTTTGATCTATTCTCCGCTTGCTAGGGAGCAATGCGGGCTACAAAACCTAGCGTGAGTGTGGCTAGTCTACGGTGGGTCGAATGAATCGAAACTTGGCCAACCGCCGAACCCCCTCTACGTTGCACTCGGGCCTCCTTTTATATGCTAAAGGGGTCTCCGACAGGTGGCAACATAGGCGGGGGTACAAATGTAAAAACAGGGGTTGGTACACCTACTTGAGCGATTATGCGATTGCAAAAATACCTAACTCTGACGGCAAGGGACAAAAGCAATAAATGCCTGTCGTTGTCGCCTAAACAGTGTAACAGAGACCGTCAGGTGCGCCTCCGCTCGCCACGATGGCGAGCCTGTCTGCGCCGCGTGTCGCTGCTCTTCGCTGGCTGCACAGCCGCCCGACACGCGCCCATGGAACGGTCCCATGGCGACACGTCGCTGGGTGAGCTGGAGCGGAGGCGGAGAGGAGCTGCATGCATGCAAGCGCCTTGCATGGCCGAATCTTGTCGCGCCCGGAGGCTTGTCGCTCGGGCCTTCCCGGCAAGCTCCTCTTGCCGGGCCTTGTCTTCTGCGTGCACAGGGTGGCCTTCCCGACAAGCTCCTCTTGTCGGGCCTTATCTTCCCAATCTAATACTTTGTTCTTGAATGGCTCAAAGGGAGCCACGGAGGAAGTTGGCGGTGGCGAGGCGAACCTTGCCGCGGGGTGCTGCAACTGTCCGTGCACGAGTACGGGATACTAGGGTACCCCTACTCTAGTACACCGACAAGTGGGAGTAGGACTCCCCTAGTGCGCGCCATAGAGAGGGCCGACCCCTCCCCTCCTGGGGCACCCCATGGACACACAAGTTGATCTGTTGATTTAGCCGTGTGCAGTGCCCCCCTCCACCATAATCCACCTTGGTCATATCGTAGCGGTGCTTAGGCGAAGCCCTGCGACGGTAGCATCATCATCACCGTCATCACGCCGTCGTGCTGATGAAACTCTCCCACAAAGCTCTGCTGGATCGTGAGTTCGTGGGACGTCATCGAGCTGAACGTGTGCAGAACTCGGAGGTGTCGTGCGTTCGGTACTTGGATCGGTCGGATCGTGAATACATACGACTACATCAACCGCATTGTCATAATGCTTCCGCTTTCGGTCTATGAGGGTACGTGGATGACACTCTCCCCTCTCGTTGCTATGCATCACCATGATCTTGCGTGTGCGTAGGAAATTTTTGAAATTACTATGTTCCCCAACAGTGGCATCCGAGCCAGGTTTATGAGTAGATGTTATATGCACGAGTAGAACACAAGTGATTTGTGGGCGATACAAGTCATACTGCTTACTAGCATGTCATACTTTGATTCGGCGGTATTTTTGGATGAAGCGGCCCGGACCAACATTACGCGTACGCTTACGCGAGACTGGTTCTACCGACGTGCTTTGCACACAGGTGGCTGTCGGATGTTAGTTTCTCCAACTTTAGTTGAATCGAGTGTGGCTACGACCGATCCTTGTGAAGGTTAAAACATCACATACTTGATGAAATATCGTTGTGGTTTTGATGCGTAGGTTAGAACGGTTCTTGCTCAGCCCGTAGCAGCCACGTAAAACTTGCAACAACAAAGTAGAGCACGTCTAACTTGTTTTTGTAGGGCATGTTGTGATTTTATATGGTTAAGACATGATGCTAAATTTTATTGTATGAGATGATCATGTTTTGTAACCGAGTTATTGGCAACTGGCAGGCGCCATATGGTTGTCGCTTTATTGTATGAAATGCAATCGCCATGTAATTGCTTTACTTTATCACTAAGCGGTAGCGATAGTCGTAGAAGCAATAATTGGCGAGACAACAACGATGCTACGATGGAGATCAAGGTGTCGCGCCGGTGACGATGGTGATCATGACGGTGCTTTGGAGATGGAGATCAAAGGCACAAGATGATGATGGCCATATCATATCACTTATATTGATTGCATGTGATGTTTATCTTTTATGCATCTTATTTTGCTTAGATCGACGGTAGAATTATAAGATGACCTCTCACTAAATTTCAAAGTACAAGTGTTCTCCCTGAGTATGCGCCATTGTGAAAGTTCGTCGTGCCGAGACACCACGTGATGATCTTGTGTGATAAGCTCTACGTTCACATACAACGGGTGCAAGACAGTTTTGCACACGCAGAATACTCGGGTTAAACTTGACAAGCCTAGCAGATATGGCCTTGGAACACTGGAGACCGAAAGGTCGAGCGTGAATCATATAGAAGATATGATCAACATAGTGATGTTCACCATTGAAAACTACTCCATCTCACGTGATGATCGGACATGGTTTAGTTGATATGGATCACGTGATCTCTTAGAATATTAGCGAGATGTCTATCTAAGTGGGAGTTCTTAAGTAATATGATTAATTGAACTTTAATTTATCATGAACTTCGTCCTGATAGTATTAGCATATATATGTTGTAGATCAATAGCTCGCGTTTAGCTCCCCTGTTTTATTTTTGATATGTTCCTAGAGAAAACTAAGTTGAAAGATGTTAGTAGCAATGATGCGGATTGGATCCATGATCTGAGAATTATCCTCATTGCCACACAAAAGAATTATGTCCTTGATGCACCGCTAGGTGACAGACTGAGTGCAGGAGCAGATGCAGACTTTATGAACGTTTGGCAAGCTCGATATGATGACTACTTGATAGTTTAGTGCACCATGCTTTACGGCTTAGAATCGGGGCTTCGAAGACGTTTTGAACGCCATGGAGCATGTGAGATGTTCCAAGAGTTGAAATTAGTATTTCAGACTCATGCCCATGTTGAAACGTATGAGACCTTTCACAATCACTTTGCCTACAAAATGGAGGAGAATTGCTCAGCTAGTGAGCATGTGCTCAGAATGTCTAAGTACTACAATTGCTTGAATCAAGTGGGAGTTAATCTTCCAGATAAGATAGTAATTGACAAAGTTCTCTAGTCACTATCACCAAGTTACTAGAACTTTGTGATGAACTGTAATATGCAAGGGATGACAAAAGTAATTCCCGAGCTCTTCGCGATGCTGAAATCGGCGAACGTAGAAATCAGGAAAGAGCATCAAATGTTGATGGTTTACAAGACCACTAGTTTCAATAAAGGGCGAAGGAATAGAAAGGGAACTTCAAGAAAGAATGACAAACAAGTTGTCACTCCCGTGAAGAAGCCCAAAGCTAGACCCAAGCCTGAAACTGAGTGCTTCTACTGCAAAGGAAATGGTCACTGGAAATGGATGTGTACTTTACTAGTGTTTATAGCAACCCCTCGGCATTTGATACTGGTTCATTTGCTAAGAGTAGTAACTCGAAACGGGAGTTGCAGAATGAACAGAAACTAGTTAAGGGCGAGGTGACGATGTGTGTTGGAAGTAGTTCCAAGATTGATATGATCATCATCGCACACTCCCTATACATTCGGGATTAGTGTTGAACCTAAATAAGTGTTATTTGGTGTTTGCGTTGAGCATGAATATGATTTGATCATGTTTATTGCAATTCAGTTATTCATTTAAGTTAGAGAATAATTGTTGTTCTGTTTACATGAATAAAACCTTCTATGGTCATACACCCAATAAAAATGGTTTGTTGGATCTCGATCGTAGTGATACACATATTCATAATATTGAAGCCAAAAGATACAAAGTTAGTAATGATAGTGCACATTATTTGAGGCACTGCCGTTTAGGTCATACTGGTGTAAAGCGCATGAAAAAACTCCATGCTGATGGGATTTTGGAATCACTTGATGCTTGCGAACCATGCCTTATGGGCAAGATGACTAAGACTCCGTTCTCTGGAACAATGGGGCGAGCAACTGACTTATTGGAAATAATACATACTGATGTATGCGATTCGATGAGTGTTGAGGCTCGCGGCGGGTATTGTTATTTTCTGACCTTCACAGATGATTTGAGCATACATGGGTCTATCTACTTGATGAAACATAAGTCTGAAACATTTGAAAAGTTCATATAATTTCAGAGTGAAGTGGTAAATCATCGTAACAAGAAAATAAAGTTTCTATGATCTGATCGTGGAGGAGAATATTTGAGTTACGAGTTTGGTCTTCATTTGAAACAATGCGGAATAGTTTCGCAACTCACGCCACCTGGAACACCATAGCATAATGGTGTGTCCGAACATCATAACCGTACTTTATTAGATATGGTGCAATCTATGATGTCTCTTACCGATTTACCACTATCATTTTGGGGTTATGCATTAGGGACAGCTGCATTCACGTTAAATAGGGCACCATCTAAATCCGTTGAGACGACACCATATGAACTGTGGTTTGGCAAGAAACCAAAGTTGTCGTTTTAAAGTTTGGGGTTGCGATGCTTATGTGAAAAAGTTTCATCCTGATAAGCTCAAACCCAAATCGGAGAAATGTGTCTTCATAGGATACCCAAAGGAGACAGTTGGGTACACCTTCTATCATAGATCCGAAGGCAATACATTCGTTGCTAAGAATGGATCCTTCCTAGAGAAAAAGTTTCTCTAGAAAGAAGTGAGTAGGAGGAAAGTAGAACTTGATGAGGTAATTGTACCTGCTCCCTTATTGGAAAGTAGTTCATCACAGAAATCTGTTCCCGTGACTCCTACACCAATTAGTGAGGAAGCTAATGATGATGATCAGGTAACTTCGGATCAAGTTACTACAGAAGCTCGTAGGTCAGCCAAAGTAAGGTCCGCACCAGAATGGTACGGTAATCCTATTCTAGAGGTCATGTTACTTGACCAAGACGAACCTACGAACTATGAAGAAGCGAAGATGAGCGAAATGGCTTGAGGCCATGAAATTTGAGATGGGATCCATGTATAAGAACAAATTGTGGACTTGGATTGACTTGCTCGATGATCGGCGAGCCATTGGGATTAAATGGATCTTCAAGAGGAAGACGGATGCTGATAGTAGTGTTACTATCTACAAAGCTAGAATTGTCGCAAAAGATTTTCGACGAGTTCAAGGTGCTGAATATGATTAGAGTTTCTCACTCGTATCTATGCTTAAAGTCTGTCCGAATCATGTTAGCAATTGTCGCATTTTATGAAATTTGGCAAATGGATATCAAAACTGCATTCCTTAATGGATTTCTTAAAGAAGAGTTGTATATGATGCAACCAGAAGGTTTTTTCAATCCAAAAGATGCTAACAAAGTGTGTAAGCACCAGTGATCCATTTATGGACTCGTGCAAGCATCTCGGAGTTGGAATGTACGCTTTGATAGTGTGATCAAAGCATATAGTTTTATACAGACTTGTGGTGAAGCCTGTATTTACAAGAAAGTGAGTGGGAGCACTACATCCTTTCTGATAAGTATATGTGAATGACATATTGTCGATCGGAAATGAGTAGAATTTTCTAGAAAGCATAAAGGAGTGTTTGAAAGGAGTTTTTCAAAGAAAGACCTCGGTGAAGCTGCTTACATATTGAGCATCAAGATATACAAAGATAGATTAAGACGCTTGATAAGTTTTTTCAATGAGTACATGCCTTGACAAGTTTTTGAAGTAGTTCAAAATGGAACAGTCAAACAAAGAGTTCTTGCCTGTGTTCCAAGGTGTGAAGTTGAGTAAGACTCAAAGCCCGACCACAACAGAAGATAGAGAGAGAATGAAAGTCATTCCCTATGCCTCAGTCATAGGTTCTATAAAGTATGCCATGTTGTATACCAGACCTATTGTATACCCTACCCTGAGTTTGGCAAGGGAGTACAATTCTGATCTAGGAGTAGATCACTGGACAGCGGTCAAAATTATCCTTAGGGGACTAAGGAAATATTTCTCGGTTATGGAGGTGATAGAGAGTTCGTTGTAAAGAGTTACGTCGATGCAAGCTTTGACATCGATCTGGATGACTCTAAGTCACAATCCGGACACATATTGAAAGTGGGAGCAATTAGCTAGAGTAGCTCCGTGCAGAGTATTGTAGACATAGAAATTTGTAAAATACATACGGATCTGAATGTGGCAGACCCGTTGACTAAATTTCTCTCACAAGCAAAACATGATCACACCTTAGTACTCTTTGGGTGTTAATCACATAGCAATGTGAACTAGATTATTGACTCTAGTAAACCCTTTGGGTGTTGGTCACATGACGATTTGAACTATCGGTGTTAATCACATGGTGATGTGAACTATTGATGTTAAATCACATGGCGATGTGATCTAGATTATTGACTCTAGTGCAAGTGGGAGACTGAAGGAAATATGCCCTAGAGGCAATAATAAAGTTGTTAATTATATTTCCTTATATCATGATAAATGTTTATTATTCATGCTAGAATTGTATTAACCGGAAACTTAGTACTTGTCTGAATACATAGACAAGCAGTGTCACCGGTATGCCTCTACTTGACTAGCTCGTTGAATCAAAGATGGTTAAGTTTCCTAGCCATAGACATGAGTTGTCATTTGATTAACAGGGTCACATCATTAGAGAATGATGTGATTGACTTGACCCATTCCGTTAGCTTAGCACTTGATCGTTGGGTATGTTGCTATTGCTTTCTTCATGACTTATACATGTTCCTATGACTATGAGATTATGCAACTCCCGAATACCGGAGGAACACTTTGTGTGCTACCAAATGTCACAACATAACTGGGTGATTATAAAGGTGCTCTACAGGTGTCTCCGACGGTGTTTGTTGAGTTGGCATAGATCAAGATTAGGATTTGTCACTCCGATTGTCGGAGAGGTATCTCTGGGCCCTCTCGGTAATGAACATCACTATAAGCCTTGCAAGCAATGTAACTAATGAGTTAGTTGCGGGATGATGCATTACGGAACGAGTAAAGAGACTTGCCGGTAACGAGATTGAACTAGGTATTGAGATACCGACGATAGATTCTCGGGCAAGTAACATATCGATGACAAAGGGAACAACGTATGTTGTTATGCCGTTTGACCGATAAAGATCTTTGTAGAATATGTAGGAACCAATATGAGCATCCAAGTTCCACTATTTTTTATTGACCGGAGATGAGTCTCGGTCATGTATACATAATTCTCAAACCCGTAGGGTCCGCACGCTTAACGTTAGGTGACGATCGGTATTATGAGTTTATGTGATTTGATGTACCAAAGGTTGTTTGGAGTCCCGGATGAGATCACGGACATGACGAGGAGTCTCGAAATGGTCGAGACGTAAAATCGATATATTGGAAGGCTATGTTTGGACATCGGAATGGTTCCGTGTGAGTTCGGACATTTACCGGAACCCCCTGGGGGAAGTTATGGGCCTTATGGGCCATAAGAAGGAAGCACACCAGCCCACAAGGGACTGGTGCGCCCCCCTTGGGCAGGAGGCCGAATTGGAATAGATTTGGGGGGGGGGGGCGGTCCCCCACTACAAAAAAAAGACACATCCGTGACATTTCGGGCCGAACAAATTTTTTTTATTTCATACATATGACACTTCTATGACGATAATTGTGACAAAACCCGGTATCATCATAGATGTGGTGGGCTCCTACTTCTATGACAAAAAATCATGACAGAAAATGGGTTTTTCGTCTGGCGGGCCGGAGACGCAGCTGCATGACATTCTTTGGGCCGTCCATGACGGAAAAACCATGGTAGAAGCGAGGTGAGGAAAATTTCAGGAGTTCCGGTTACGGTGGGAGGTCGGGGCCGAAGCGATGCGTGTTTCTCTCAGACACGTGACGCATCGCAGTGTGCGGCGTTGGCTCTAATCGAACCCGAAGCGAGGCGTTGGGCTCTAATCGAACCCGAAAGCGACAGACCAAGTTACGCTAAGCATCGAACTCGAAGCGATCGATCGACGGGCGTTAATCAGACCCGATCGAGCGATTCCTTCGCTATCGCCGCTAATCAAGCGATCAATGCCGCCTGGATGAACAAAGTGAGCCTTGCGGGGGGTTGGATGAACAGTTCCGGTGGGGGTGGATGAACAGACCCCGTGGTGTTGCCTCTGGATGAACAAGACCCCGATCGATCGAGCGGTTGGGGCTGGATGAACAGGACCCCGTGGAGGGCTGGATGAACAGGACCACCCCGTGGAGGGCAGGATGAACAGTAGCCTGTGGAGGGATGGTTGAACAGGAGCCCGTGGAGAGGGCTGGTTGAATAGTAGCCGGTGGAGTAGCGCGCGGTGGAGGCTGGATGAACAGGAGCCCGTGGATGAACAAATGCAGTGGAGGCCGGAGGAGGTCGACGGTGGATGAATAGTAGCCCGTGGAGGCCGGAGGGTCGACGGTGGAGATGAACGAGATCCGTGGAGTCTCGTTTTGCGGCACGCCACACCTCCCAATGAACAGGACCCTGTTTGACCGTGGCGCTCCAACACAAGTCTGTTTCGTCTGCTTTGCGTCGCCACACCCTCCCAATCAACAGACCCCCATTTCGACCGTAGGGAGGTCCGTTTAAATCCGTTTTGCGGTACGCCAGACCCCTCCCGATGAACAGGATCCCGTTTCGAACGTGGTCGGTCGAACACAAGGCCGTTTTCTCCGTTGTGCGGTACGCCAGGCCTCGTTTCCATCGCCTGTTCCGTCCAAGCCCTCCCGATGAACACGACCACGCATTCCGTTCCGACCAAGCTGGTTGGCTCCCACGCGTTCCGTTGCCTCCCGATGAACACGACGCATTCCCTTGCCTCCCCATGAACACGACGCATTTCGTTGCCTCCCCATGAACACGACGTCGACGCTGTTTCTCCGTTCCGACCCAGCCATGTCAACGAGCCCTGGCCGTACGTATGCGCGAGTAGGCGTTCGAGACCCCGCCCGTATTTACACATATGTGGCCGTATTTTATTTCTTGCACCCTGGCCGTTGTACGTACGTGTACATGCTACATGCGCGCCTCTACTACGACACGTGCGCGCCTCTACATCCACCAGTATATATGTACGTACACGTTCGCGACTAGAATGACAACGCTACGTACGCTTCGACCAGGTGGGTCCCGACTGTCAGGCACTTCCTTGCGTGCGAAGATGTAGCTGGTGGGTCCCAGCAGTCAGGGGGCGAATCGTTTTGTTTTTTTTTGCCCGGACGCACTTCCTTGCATGCGAAGGTGTAGCTGGTGGGTCCCAGCAGTCTTGGGGAAAACATTTTTTTAGCGAAATACGATGGCCCATCCGGTGGGTCCCCGCTATCAGGTGGAGGAATAATTATTTTGCGCGTAATAAGGAGGCACTTCCTTGCTGCGGCCGTGGACCCAGCTGTCAGCGTCTCCACGCACAATACTCTTTTGATGGAAGTCGTTCGTTGACCACATTGACCACGCCGCGCCGAGAGCACCACGGCGGTGGACGACGGCGAGGCCTAGGAAGGGGACGACGCGAGTCGGGGAAGACAGCGGCAAAGGAAGCCCGCGGAGAGGAGTACGAGGTTCACTGGTTTGGCTGCGGTGTGAGACTGCCGTCGCCCATGAGGCACTGGCCAGCGGTGGGAATAGTAGGGGCGGTGAGGCCTCTCTGACGGCACTGACCCGGCCATGGGAGGCGAGGAGCATGCGACACGACCGGCGCTGCTTTGGGCGGCTGGAGCAAGAAGACCAGAGGTTGAAGAAGCACTACGGCCGTTGGATGGACATCGTACGGTCACTGGAGCTAGAATCATTCATATTGACTAAGTTGACAAAGCCCTTCATCCCCGTCAACTTAGTAGGCCCACAAGTCAGCCTCCCACCAAGGTGGCTCCTACCAGCCGGGGAGTATTCATTTTTGTGCGTAATAAGGAGGCACTTCCGGTGGGTCCGAGCTGACAGTGGGGGAACGTTTTTTTGCGAAATATGGTGGCCCGTCCGGTGGGTCCCAGCAGTCAGGGGGAAACGATTTTTTTTCGGAAAATACTGGTGGCCTGTCCGGTGGGTCCCCGCTATCAGGTGGAGGAATAATTATTTTCCGCGTAATAAGGAGGCACTTCCTTGCGGCTGCCGTGGACCCAATTTCGACCTCTCCACGTCTGATACTCTTCCGATGGAGTCGGTCGTTGACCACATTGACCACGCCACGCCGAGAGAACCACGGCAGTGGACGACGGCGAGGCCGAGGAACGGGACGACACGGAGCCGGGCAAGACGCGGCAGTGGATGCCCACGCGAGACGCAATCTGGCGTTCACGGTTCGGGTCAAGGTGTGAGGCTGCCGTCGCCCGCAGAATAGCAGGGTGTGGGTGAGTAGAGGGATGCCCGCCAGCGGTGGGAGTAGTAGGGCGCTGATGCTGCAGCAAAGACAACCGCCACGGAGGCGGGAGTAAGCGGTCCCACGGCGCTGCTTTGGCGGCTGGAGCAAGAAGATCAGAGATTGAAGAAACACGACGGCCGTTGGATTGACATCCAACGGTTACGTCTGCTAGAATCATTTGTTGGCGTACATAATAACTAAAAAAATCTTGCACACGCATCAACTAAACAGGCCCACAAGTCAGACAACTCCCTCTTTTTTTTAATAATTTATATATAGCTCATGGCAACTTCTTATGCAATTTATTGCGATCGTTTTTGGTTGGCTGGCCAATTTCGCATATTTCTGTGGGTTCCAAACTATTTTTAATACCAAAATGTCGAGCCAGATTTAAAGTACTTTGAAGATATATTTAAATTAGGTTAATGCTTAGTGAAATAGGAATCTGAAAATGTGAAAAAATTCAGAAATTATAAAGTAATTGCCAATTTGTCATCTGTTTTTATATTTACAACCCATTTAGTATTACTTTCAAGATTTGCAGGCGTCTTGAAAGAGTTGCAGCCCATCGTATGTAGAAAAATAAGTAGGCCTGGATTGGGTATTCTTCAAAAAATAAACTGGGCTTATTTTCACAAAGAAAAAATAGCTGGGCTGTTCACATGGTGAACATAAAATATAAGCTTTGGGCTAGACGGGCCTGACCCAGTTCAAACCCCTGCCGTCTCAACAATACCAAACAAAAAATACTACTCGAGTAGCTACGTCCTGTGTGTCACCCGATCTTGTGCTATTCTCTTGTCTATTGACTATATACGCTCACAATGTCGTGGGTCCCAGATGTAAGGAAAACACTAGGAGGAAGCATTTTATTTTTCCATACGCTGACGTGGTGGGCCCCTACTGTCATCCTCTCCACGTACTTCTGCCGATTCCTGTTGTTTGTTGACCATGTTGACAACGCGAGAGGGCGGTGCCGCAGCGAGCGCATCAAAGCGCGCGGAGGACGTTGGCGTTAATGATTTAGGAGACGGTGGGGCGGTGATGCATGCGTTGAGGCGCAGCCAGCCGTGGGAGGCGGAAGCAGGCGGCCCCGCCGGCGCTGGTTTGGTTTTGGCGGTTGGAGGAAGATAGGACTGAAGAAACACGATGATACGTCTCTGTCGTATCTACTTTTCCAAACACTTTTGCCCTTGTTTTGGACTCTAACTTGCATGATTTGAATGGAACTAACCCGGACTGACGCAGTTTTCAGCAGAATTGCCATGATGTTGTTTTATGTGCAGAAAACAAAAGTTCTCGGAATGACCTGAAACTTCACGAAATATCTTACAATAAATAATAATATAATCCTCGCCAAAGATGAAGACCAAGGGGCCCACACCCTGTCCACGAGGGTGTGGGGCGCCCCCCCCCCCTAGGGTGGGCTCTCCTACCTCGTGGGCCCCCTGGTGACCTTCCGACGCCAACTCCGACTCTATATATTTGCTTTCGGGGAGAAAAAAATAGAGGAGAAGAAATCATCGCGTTTTGACGATACGGAGCCGCCGCCAAGCCCTAAAACCTCTAGGGAGGGCTGATCTGGAGTCCGTTCAGGGCTCCAGAGAGGGGGATTCGTCGCCGTCGTCATCATCAACCTTCCTCCATCACCAATTTCATGATGCTCACCGCCCTGCGTGAGTAATTCCATCATAGGCTTGCTGGACGGTGATGGGTTGGGTGAGATTTATCATGTAATCGAGTTAGTTTTGTTAGGGCTTGATCCCTAGTATCCACTATGTTCTGAGATTGATGTTGCTATGTGAGGGAGTCCCGAATTAGGGGGTGTCCGGATAGCCAAACTATAACCTTTGGTCGGACTCCTGGACTATGAAGGTACAAGATTGAAGACTTCGTCCCGTGTCCGGATGGGACTTTCCTTGGCGTGGAAGGCAAGCTTGGCGATACGGATATGTAGATCTCCTCCCATTTGTAACCGACTCTATGTAACCCTAACCCTCTTCGGTGTCTATATAAACCGGAGGGTTTTAGTCCGTAGGACGAACAACAATCATACCATAGGCTAGCTTCTAGGGTTTAGCCTCTCTGATCTCGTGGTAGATCTACTCTTGTACTACCCATATCATCAATATTAATCAAGCAGAGTAGGGTTTTACCTCCATCGAGAGGGCTCGAACACAGGTAAAAACATCGTGTCCCTTGTCTCCTGTTACCATCCGCCTAGACGCACAGTTCGGGACCCCCTACCCTAGATCCGCCGGTTTTGACATCGACATTGGTGCTTTCATTGAGAGTTCCTCTGTGCCGTCGCCATCAAGAAGGATGCCTCATCCCGTCTTTAAAGACGGCGCTGTAGCTAAAGGAGCTTTGGCTATTGGCCAAACTCTTCGGCTAGGCGGTTTTCTTATGACCGCCCGTTAACCGCTGCATTTGACGATGACTTCTCGGGTCATCAAAAGCAATCTTCACGTCAACTCGGAACTCGCCGAGCAGTTAGATCCGACGGAGCTCTCTTCCTTAAACGAGCCCCTGGATTGCATCGCCGCCCTGGGAGTGGCTACAGACTACGATCAGATTGGGCCTAAACCCGATCTCGAGAGATTAACTCTCCTGTGTCACCCATCACGTTGCTGTGGTGGAGGAACAATGCGGCGACCCTTCATCTATCTTAAGGACTAGCTATGTCCGGATTCCCGATCCCTCCAAGCCGGATACCCGCAGAGGGGAGGACGTCACTCAAGACCTGAACTTAGAGTCAGGCAACGGGCTAGATTCATTGGACAACATCCAAGAATCCAAGCTTCCGAGTTCGGAAACTCCTTGGCCCTTGAGCCTCAGATTCGGTGAGGTTTCGGATCTAATTCCACCCACCCACCCGAACATAGGAGATCTATCCAAAATTAGGCAAGAGCCCGACGAAACAGTACATCATTACTGGGCCAGATACCTCCTGGTTATGAACAGGATAAAGGACTACCGCGATGAAGACGCAATTTCATTCTTGTGCAATAATTGCATGGACAAGGGAATCCTCAACGCCATAGGTCGCCGTGAAATTACACGCTTTGCTGACTTGGCGTCCATAGTACGGAAGTACTGTGCGATGGAAAGCGCCTGGAAAACCGAAGTAAGATTTTGGGACAATCCGGCCCCGAATACAAACCCAGTCCGAAATAAAAGGGTGCATTATCGCCAATCACCCGGGTTAAACACCAAAAAAAAACCTACGGTGCATGGAACCGTACTGGAGGGATGGCTCAACGGACCCTGTAAAATTCATAGTACAGAGGGCGCCACACCAACTCATAGCCTTAGAGCATGTTGGATACTCCGGCAGGTGGCCAAAAGTGGCGAAGAGCTTCTAACCCCAGCATCCACAGAGCACCAGCCCATGGATACTAGTACGGTATTGACAATCTTCAGGACTTTCGCATCAAAAAATATGCGAAAATGAACACTCCGCAGCCTTGCCAAAGTCTACCAAGTAGCAACAATAAATCCATGGAGTGACACGGCTATTACCTTTAATGGCAGTGATGAACCTAAATTCTGAACAGCCCGAGCACCAGCAACATTGGTCCTCAGTCCAATAGTTGACAGCTTTCGCCTTACCAAGGTACTCATGGACGGTGGCAGCGGATTGAACCTCATTTATGAGGAAACCCTTCAAAAAATGGAAATAGACTGGAGCCGCATTGAGCGAAGCAGCACAACCTTTAGATTAATAATACCCAGTCGGGAAGCGTCTTTGCAGAAAAATCACACTGGATGTGGTGTTCGGCACGCCGGATAATTACAGGTCCGAGGAGGTCACGTTCCAAGTGGCCCCATTCAGCAGCGGATACCAGGCTCTATTAGGGCGAGAGGCATTCACAATTATGAATCTCAAAATGAAGCTCAAAATGCCCGGGCCCAACGGAATCATCACTCTTGCTAGTGACCCGGACATAGCACTCCGCGCCGAAAACAAGACAGCCGCACTAGCCCTTGAGGCACTATCCGAAGCCCTAGCGGCCAAGGAACTGACTGCGCTGCGCTCCATGTTGAACAGGGACGATGTGATACTCGATAAAAGATCCAAGTCCACCTCCTTTAAACCAGCGGACGAAATAGTGAAATTCCAAGTCCACCCAACGGACCCTACAAAAACGGCCTCCATCGGGGCACAACTAAACCCTGATGTAGACGCCGCACTACGAGAATTCCTACACGAAAATTGGGACATTTTTGCGTGGCACCCTTCAGACATGCCAGGAATCCCAAGCCGGCCGGGCCGAAAGCAGCCTAAACATCCTAAAAGGATTCAAGCCAACAAACAGACTCTTGGCGTTTCTCCGAACCTAAGAGACAAGCCATGGGAGAGGAGCTAGCCAAACCATCGGAGGCCGGATTCATCGGAGATGTAAAACATCCGGACTGGCTAGCAAACCCGGTGATGGTACCAAAGAAGGACAAATCCTGGCGCCTATGCGTCGATTTCAAGGACCTCAACACGGCTTGCCCAAAGGATCCCTTCCTCCCCGCATCGATCAAATTATCGACGCCACCGCAGGACACGATTCATTGTGTTTCCTCGACGCATACTCCGGCTACCATCAAATTAAGATGGCAGAGCCTGACCAAGCCGCAACGGCATTTATCACCCCATACGGCCCATTCTGCTTCAACACAATGCCCTTCGGGCTCAAAAACGCCGGCGCAACATATCAACACATGATTCAGACATATCTGGCAAACCAGATCGGCAAAACAGTGGAGGCATACGTAGATGATGTGGTCGTCAAAACCAAGCATGTCAAAACTCTAGTAGACAACTTGAGGCTCACATTCGATAATCTCCAAACATATGACATCAAGCTTAACCCGGAAAAATGCATTTTCGGCGTACCAGCCGGAAAGCTCTTGGGCTTCATTGTATCCGGTAGAGGAATTGAAGCAAACCCAGCCAAGATCCGAGCTCTGTCACAATTGGATATCCCAAAGGACCTCAAACAAATACAAAAATTATTTGGATGCGTATGCTCTAAGCCGCTTTATCTCTCGTTTGGGAGAAAAGGCATTACCCTTTATCGCCTCCTCCGGTATCGAACACTTCGAGTGGACGGATGCTGCCACGGCCGGACTCGAAGAAATAAAAGCCATATTGGCAACAAACCCGGTCCTGGCCGCGCCCAACATGGGCGAACCAATGCTATTATACATCGTGGCAACTCATCAAGTTGTAAGCGCGGTGCGCGTTGTCGAATGAGAAATGGACGGACACAAGTTTCCCCTTCAAAAACCAGTTTACTACGTATCCACTGTCCTCACTCCATGCAAGTCACGGTATCCACATTATCAAAAGATAGCGTACGCGGTGTTTATGGCATCCCGGAAGCTGCGACACTACTTTCAAGAGAGTTCGATAATAGTAGCCTCCGAAGTACCTCTTGACGACATTATAAACAACCGCGACGTGACGGGCCGGATTGCCAAATGGGCTATCGAGCTCCTCCCGTTTGACATAACCTACAAGCCACGACGAGCCATTAAGTCGCAAGTTTTGGCCGACTTCGTCGCCGAATGGACTGAAGCCAAACTCCCTAAAGAGTACGACACATATTCAAACTGGATCATGCACTTCGACGGCTCCAAAATGTTGGCTGGTTCAGGGCTGGCGTCGTTACAGCGTCCCCAACAGAGATCTGATTCAATACGTACTCCGGATAATGTATACGGACTCCAACAACGCGGCGAATCTGAGGCCCTTCTACATGGTCTCCGGATGGCGGTATCCATGGGCATTCAACGCCTAGAGGTGCACGGATTCGAACCTCGCGATATCCCAAATAAATGGAGACTTTGATGCCAAGGATCCGAAAATGGCAGCTTATCCCAACGCCGTCCTAAAAATGTCAGCTCGGTTCGAAGGGCTCGAATTTCACCATATAGCTCGGCAAAACAATCAGGCAGCAGACGTCTTGCTTGCGCATTGGCGCCGCGATGCCGTCCCCAATATCTTCAGAGAGAGGCTGTTCAAGCCATCCGTATTATGGGAAGGAGTCCGGAAATAACAGCCCGGACCCAACAAAGACCTTGCCCGACACCGAACATTCTGACCCAATTGGAGGCTCTGCCAAAGAAGTAACATCTTCAGCCCACGTAATAATGGCAGTCTTTGCCCCGTGGACGGAACCATTCCTAGCCTACCTAACCAGGCAGGAACTTCTCGAGGACCAAAATGAGGCACGCTGCATAGTGCGGCGATCTAAAGCCTGTAAAGTCCATGAGGGAGACCTTTATAAGAAAAGCACCACCGGAGTCCATCAAAGGTGTATCTCCGAAGAGGAAGGGCGGAATCTTCTGGCTGAAATTCATGCCGGAATCGGCGGGAACCACGCCGCAGCCCGGGCCCTTGTAAGCAAGGCCTTCCGTACATGATTTTATTGGCTGACGGCCCGGGCAGATGCTCAGGACTTAGTCCAACGATGCGTCGGTTGCCAGCTCTTTGCTAATCAAAGCCACATGCCACCCACCGCCATCCAAACTATACACATCACCTGGCCCTTTGCGGTGCAGGGCTTGACATGGTTGGACCCCTTAAAGGAGGAACCCACAAGCAAAAATACCTCACTGGTCATGGTGGATAAATTCACCAAATGGATAGAGGCCAAGCACTGTTAAGACTGCCGAATCCGGACCGGTGATAGACTTCATATCGGGGTCGTGACACCGTTACGGCGTCCCCACAAAGATCATCACCGATAACGGCCACGAACTTCACGGCCGACGAGGTCAAACTACGGTGCAAAAACATGGGCATCAAGCTCGACTATGCTTCAGTCTATCACCCTCAAACTAACGGTCAAGTCGAGCGAGCAAATGGTCTGATCATGAGCGGCATCAAACCCAGATTAGTGCGGTCCCTCAAGGAATCCAACACGCACTGGGTAGAGGAGCTCGACTCCGTACTCTGGGGGCTGTGGACCACGCCGAATCGCACCACCGGATTCACACCATTCTTTATGGTATACGGCACAGAGGCAGTTCTGCCCCGCGACATAATTCATGACTCACCTCGCGTGCGCATGTGCGAAGAAAGAGAAGCCGAGCTCGACCGGCAGGACAGTTTGGACGCCTTGGAGGAGGAGCGTGACGTGGCAAAAGCCCGTTCCACATTCTATCAACAGCAGGCTCGAAGATATCAAAGCAGTGAAGTACGGGCCAAAACTTACAATGTTGGCGAGTTAGTTCTACGCCTGTCGGACAAGAAAAAGGACAAACTCAAGCCCAAATGGGAAGGTCCCTTTATTATCGACCAAGTCCTGACCGGTGGAGCGTACCGTCTACGAGATGCATCAGATAACTGACTCGAGCCGAACCCATGGAATGCAGCCCGTCTCCGAAGATTCTCGCCTAAGCGCGGATTACGAGTTCGTCTCCTTCCTCTGTCTATTTTTTACACATTAGTTGTCTTATATTTCTCTCCTTCTCCCTCTTTTCTCTTACAGCCTTTAAAGGCTCGTTCGCGCATTGTTCGCATTTACACTTGACGCGCTATCCGCTCATTATACTGAGGGCTTCTTTAATGAAGCTTATTTATACGGGCTTCATGCCCAACACATGTGTCACACTTCCGCATGTAGCTTTTATTACCATTATATGCATCGATATGACTTAAGTTTTGGCCAAGCTGGGTTGCACGGCTCTGTGCTTACCCCTCGTTCCCGATTGTTCGGCTAGGCGGTAAAGGGAGCACCTCTGCGATTATTCTTGTCGGGTCACCGGATGTGTACCTCGACCGGGTGAAGCCGAAAGCTAAGCGTTCTTAAGGGAATATTCTTCGGTGAACTAAAGATGATTTTTCACTTATTTATTTATCTGCCCCAGATGCTTTTCTCGCTTTTCGCAGTCCGACATGCACTTTAAGGCATGCCTCCTGTGGAAAGGAACCCTTAACGGAACTATTCTCCCTGGAAGATGTTTCTTACTAACCATGTAATATAACATAACTAGTTGGGCACTTGTCTGATCAAGCACTAATGACCCCTACGCCTGGTCTCCATGCATGCCCCGGTTCTTACATAACCGTGAAGGTATTCGGACACACTCCGGACTATAGGGTCCCGAGGTTGAAGCGAAGAGGTCCGCCATGACAAACGATCTACAATCCGGCTAGATGGCATTTTTACATGTCATCTTAAATTACATAGTCAATTTGACTGGGTGTATTCCTCCTCAATACCATCTAATAGGCTGTCTAGTTTACAGTCCTGTTGGGAATAATTTGCGGCCAATTCTACTTGGCCGTACGCTAAGCTCACAGGGATCTCCTTCCCATCGGGCCCCACAAGTCCGACCTCGGCCATGTGGTTTGGGTCAGCCTTCGTGTACCGCGTCTTCACCATGGCCCAGGCCTCCCTGGCGCCTTGACGGCAGCCGATATCTTCCATAATCGGAGCGCCGCGCGCTCTTAAGCCTCTCTGCAAGCTCTCCAAGGCCTTGAGCAGGGGAGACAGATGGCCACAAGGCACAGGCGACGCCTTTCATCACTTGCCGAACTCGTTCGTGCAGTTGTAAGAGCTCGGGAAGAAGGTCACCCGTAGAACCGGGCATTTCCTCTGCAGGACGACCTGTGAGCATACCTACAGACATAACTCTGTTAGTCGACTTCCTCGCCGAACTATTTTTCAAAGTTCGTTCAAGCACTTACTAAAAATGCCGCGTCGAAGCCGTCGATTCTCCTTCACGGAGTCCGACAGCTGGGCACGAACATCCTTTAGTTCCTCACCCAGCTGGGTGTTGGCATCTTGGAGATTATTCTTCTCCGCCTCACCCTCGTAAGCATGCTCTCGCCCGGCCTTTAACCGGGCGCAAGAGTTGTTGCTTGTCCGGATCCACTCCGGCGCCATCTGCAATGATATTGTCAGATTTACACACATGCCACACTTCACAACATACTTATCTTTTGAAGCGTATATTACCAGAGGGGGTCTCCTTGGCCTCCCCTGCAGCAGCTAGTGCGGCCTCAAGTTGGGCTTTCACTCTTCCAGCTCCCGCGATAGTTGGGTATTATTTTTTGTAAGATCCTGCATAACAAATGATCCTTAAATCAGTTATTATAACTGTTTCAAGTCTCGGGGGCTACTGGCATATATAACCATCAAAATTTTCTCACCCATATGTCTTTCACATACTGCTCCGTGGCTCTGGCTAGACCATTTTGAGCGGCACAGAGGTGCGCATCTCCCGAATTGAAGACATTCAATGCCTCTTGGGAGAAACATGCGTCACGAAGAACTGTCCGGTGACACCTGTGATTCATGGCACTCTCTACCTCAGAATTGGTGGCAGACAGTCTATCGGCATCCTCTATCGGAGGAGCGTCCAACGCACGCTTAGTGTTCTCCTCCGCTTCTGGACCGGGCTTTGGAGCCTGGCTGGTGGAGGCTCGATTGGCAACCTCTCCGGATATAGTCCGGCAAGCGCTCTTTTTCCTGAAGAGAGCACATGCGTTAGTATGCCTTCCGGGAATAAAACCTGGGAATAAATGGCACGCCATACCGTTGCGCCGGCGTCTCAATCCAGACCGCACTTCTTTTCAACCTGTTGGGCCTTGCTGCCCCTTGTTGGCTAGCCACCGCAGGGTCGGCCTTCCGCCTCAAGGGCTCCCCCTGCAAAACACCATTGGTATACGGTGATCAAAAATAAGCACGGATGGATCATTTTCAAAGTATTGGGACCTCGGTCTCAGTTACCTGCGAGGCTGGAAGTATTCCGGGGTAATCGGCCGTAATGGTGACCAAGGCATTGTCGATGCTCAGTTGGTAAAATACCCCATCAATCAGCTCCACGGCTATGTCCGGATCCTCTTGGGAGGCCGGATCGAGGGACCGCTCCGGATCCTCGGTTTGTCGAGGAGGGATGTTTATATCCTTCACGGCCCGGCGCAATTCCTGCGTCGAAATCACAAGATAAGGTACTTAACTATGGGAATATGGAACGGATGGGCAAAAAGAAGTGTTCGCTTACCTAGCTTGGAGTATTGTACATAGAAAATCCGTCCTGTCGATTGACGTGGAGGAACTCCTCCTCTTCTCCCTTGTACAATGCGGACAAGGCCTTCACGAGCAAAGAACCGATCCCGGCCCCTTACGGCCGCAGCGGGTGGCATCATCCTCCCCGTTGAAATCCCACATGGGGTGGCCTCTATACTGAAGCGGCTACACCCCCCGCATAATGCATGTGGCCAAGACCTCGATCATGGTCAGTCCGGAATGAGCTAACAACCTTATCCGGCTCATCAGGTAAAGGACGTCCTTGTCATTTTCCCTTTGAGGGCTCCGTGGACGCCAGCTTAGGCGCTTCTTCAAGGGAGCATTATTGAACTCGGGGAGGCCGATCCGAACAGGGTCCGAGGGGACATCTTCTATATAAAACCATTCTGAAGGCCAGTCTTCAGACGCCTTCCTTGGGGTTCCGGATAGATATCCGGTCCTGGCGATGCGCCATAGTTCGGCTCCGCACACTTGATATATCGACCCCTCCTGAGAACGGGGCACAAGGCAGAACAACTTCTTCCACAACGCGAAATGAGCCTCGACGCCCAAGAACAGCTCGCAAAGGGCTACGAAGCCCGCAATATACAAAATGGAGGCAGGCGTAAGGTTGTGCAACTAGAGGCCGTAGAACTCCAGGAGCCCCCGGAGAAACGGATTAATTGGGAATCCGAGCCCCCTTATAAAATAAGGGACAAGGCATACCCGCTCTTCTTTGGAGCGATTGGGGACGCTCTCCGCCTGCTTTCTGCCATTATAGGTGGCGAGTCCAGCTCGAACCGGGACCATGAAGGCTGGGGGAAGGAATCCCTTGGTTTGGAGCGTCACTAGCTCGCTGTGCGGGACGGAACATCTCTCCCAACCTCCAGGCTGAGGACTGGGAGGGCGAGAGGAGGAGTTGCGTCAACTGGCCATGATGGAATGGATCTCTGTCGGGTGCGCTCCGATGAATGCTCGCAAAGGGAAGATGGTGTGATTCAGATCTAAATCCTCGTCTCTTTTATAGGGCAACTTATTTGCGCAGCCAGGGGGTAAATGTAAAAACACCCCGGCTTTTCGCATTCATTTGACACGTGGAAGACGACCATTATTGGGCGTGGAAGCCAAGGATCACAATATTCACGAGAAGCCGGACACTATTCAACACGCATTACGAAATTTGGAGAAGAACCCGCCTTGCAATGCCGAAGACAAATCCGCTCGTCGGACTCATCGTCATTGAAGCCTGGTTCGGGGGCTACTGAGGGAGTCCCGGATTAGGGGGTGTCCGGATAGCCGAACTATAACCTTTGGCTGGACTCCTGGACTATGAAGATACAAGATTGAAGACTTCGTCCCGTGTCCGGATGGGACTTTCCTTGGCGTGGAAGGCAAGCTTGGCGATACGGATATGTAGATCTCGTCCCATTTGTAACCGACTCTATGTAACCCTAACCCTCTTCGGTGTCTATATAAACTGGAGGGTTTTAGTCCGTAGGACGAACAACAATCATACCATAGGCTAGCTTCTAGGGTTTAGCCTCTCTGATCTCGCGGTAGATCTACTCTTGTACTACCCATATCATCAATATTAATCAAGCAAGAGTAGGGTTTTACCTCCATCGAGAGGGCCCGAACCTGGGTAAAAACATCATGTCCCTTGTCTCCTGTTACCATCCGCCTAGACGCACAGTTTGGGACCCCCTACCCGAGATCCGTCGGTTTTGACACCGACACTATGACTTTCCTATGCTTAATGCTTGTCACTAGGGCCCGAGTGCCATGATTTCAGATCTGAACCTATTATGTTTTCATGAATATATGTGAGTTCTTGATCCTATCTTGCAAGTCTATAGTCACCTACTATGTCTTATGATCCGCAACCCCAAGTGACAATAATCGGGACCAATCCGGTGATGACCATAGTTTGAGGAGTTCATGTATTCACTATGTGCTAATGCTTTGTTCCGGTTCTCTATTAAAAGGAGGCCTTAATATCCCTTAGTTTCCATTAGGACCCCGCTGCCACGGGAGGGTAGGACAAAAGATGTCATGCAAGTTCTTTTCCATAAGCACGTATGACTATATTCGAAATACATGCCTACATTACATTGATGAATTGGAGCTAGTTCTCAGATCATCCTATGTTATGATCGTTGCATGATGAACCGCATCCGCATAATTATCCATCACTGATCCGATGCCTCACGAGCTTTTCATATACTTTGGTTTACGTTTATTTACTTTCCCGTTGCTATTGTTATAATCACTACAAAACACCAAAAATATTACTTTGCTTTCATTACTCTTTTGTTACTGTTACCACCACTATCATATTACTTTGCTACTAAACACTTTGCTGCAGATACTAAGTTTCCAGATGTGGTTAAATTGACAACTCAGCTGGTAATCCTTGAGAATATTCTTTGGCTCCCCTTGTGTCGAATCAATAAATTTGGGTTGAATACTCTACCCTCGAAAACTGTTGCGATCCCCTATACTTGTGGGTTATCAAGAACTTTTTCTGGCGCCGTTGCCGGGGAGCATAGCTCTATTTTTTGAGTCACTTGGGATTTATATCTGCTGGACACTATGAAGAACTTGAAAGACGAGAAAACAAAAATTTATCCTTCAACTACGAGGGGAGGTAAGGAACTTCCATCTAGCTCTGCACTTGATTCACCTTTTGTTATGAGTAAGCTTGCGACACCTAAACCTGCTTCTGCTATTCGTTCTGATATGTCGCATGTTATTGATGATGCTACTTCTGCTATGCATGATACTTATGATGAAACTACTTATATGCCTGATACTACTGTGCCCCTTAGTGAACTTCTTGATGAACAAATTGCTAGGGCTAGAGAGAAAGAAATTATTGAATCTGATTATAATGATGAAAGTGATGATGAAGATAGGCCTTTTATTCCTGAAGGTTATGTTTTTTATATGGAATCTTCTGCCGCTATTTTAGTTTGCAGAGATCGTCATGAACTTAAAAGGTTATTAATTAAATGGAACAAAGAATCACTTAGAGATAAAATGAGGCCTGATCCTGCTTTTGCTACTTCACCTATTTGTGTTCCCGTTAAGGATTATGAATTTTCTGTTGATCCTGATATAATTACCTTGGTTGAATCTGATCCTTTCCATGGTTATGAATCTGAAATTGTTGTGGCACATCTTACTAAATTAAATGATATAGCCACCCCGTTCACTAATGATGAGAGATCTCGCTACTTTTATATCCTTAAAATATTTCCATTCTCATTAAAGGATGATGCTAAGATATGGATTAATTCTCTTGATCCTGGTTGTGTGCGTAGTCCCCAGGATATGATTTATTCCTTCTCTGCTAAATATTTCCCTGCTCACAAGAAACAAGCTGCTTTAAAGGAAATATACAACTTTGTGGAAATTAAAGAAGAGAGTCTCCCACAAGCTTGGGGGAGGCTTCTCAAGTTACTTAATGCTTTGCCTGATCATCCTCTTAAGAAAAATGAAATACTTGATATCTTTTATAATGGACTAACCGATGATTCCAGAGATTACCTGGATAGTTGTGCTGGTTCTCTTTTCAGGGAAAGAACACCGGATGAAGCTGAAATTTTATTGAATAATATGTTGACAAATGAAAATAATTGGGCACCTCCTCAGCCAGCCCCTGATCCAGCTCCTTCTCCAATTGCTGAGCCTATTCCTAAACCAACTCCGAAGAAGAGAGGTGTTCTATTTCTCAGTCCCGAAGATATGCAAGAGGCAAAGAAATCTATGAAAGAAAAAGGTATTAAAGCCGAAGATGTTAAGAATTTACCTCCTATTGAAGAAATACATGGTCTTAATTTACCGCCTGTTGAAGAAACATATGATTTTAATCCTTTATTTATTGAAGAACCTCCTGATCCCGATAACCCGGCACTGGTAGTAAAGGTAAATTCTCTCTATAGATTTGATGAAGGTGATATTCCTCATTATAAGTCTGCTAGACAATGCCTTGATGAGTTCGATAATTTTATTGTCGAACAAGAAAATTTTAATGCTTATTTTGGTAGACAATTGAAATATGATTCCAATATGATTAAACAATTGGGTGATTATATGGCTAATATTAGGGGTGAACTTAAACTTGTTAGCAAACATGCTTCTATGGTTACCACTCAAGTAGAACAAGTACTTAAAGCTCAAAAAGAATTGCTTGATGAAATGAATAGTGAGAAAAATGATTATGATGTTAGAGTGGCAACTAGAACTGGTAGAATGACTCGGGAACCTTTGTATCCTGAAGTTCACCCTAAGAGAATTGAGCAAGATTCTCAGAGAAATAATATTGATGCACCTAGTTCTTCTAAAAGGAAGAAAAAGAAAAATGGTAGGACTTTGCAAACTTCTAGTGAACCTATTGTTGAACCAGCTGAGAATCCAAATAATATATCTATGTCTGATGCTGAAACACAATCTGGTAATGAACATGAACCTAATGAAAATGTTAATGACGATGTTCATGATGATGCTCAACCTAGTAATGATAATGATGTAGAAGTTGAACCTGCTGTTGATCTGGATAACCCACAATCAAAGAATCAACGTTATGATAACAGAGACTTTGTTGCTAGGAAACATGGTAAAGAAAGAGAACCTTGGGTTCAGAAACCCATGCCTTTTTCCTCCCAAACCATCCAAGAAAAAGGATGATGGGGATTTTGAGTGCTTTGCTGAAATAATTAGACCTATCTTTTTGCGTATGCGATTGACTGATATGCTCAAAATGAATCCTTATGCTAAGTACATGAAAGATATTGTGACAAATAAAAGAAAGATACCGGAAGCTGAAATTTCCACCATGGTTGCTAATTACACTTTTAAGGGTGGAATACCAAAGAAACTTGGAGATCCAGGAGTACCTACTATACCATGCTCCATTAAAAGAAATTATGTTAAAACTGCTTTATGTGATCTTGGAGCCAGTGTTAGTGTTATGCCTCTCTCTTTATATCGTAGACTTGACTTGAATAAGTTGGCACCTACTGAAATATCTTTGCAAATGGCTAATAATTCAACTGCTATACCTGTCGGTATTTGTGAGGATGTGCCTGTTGTGGTTGCAAACGTTACTATTTTAACGGACTTTGTTATTTTTGATATTCCTGAGGATGATAGTATGTCTATTATTCTTGGAAGATCTTTTCTGAATCTTGCGGGCTGTTATTGATTGCAACAAAGGCAATGTCACCTTTCATGTTAATGGTAATGAGCATACGGTACACTTTCCGAGGAAACAACCTCAAGTTCATAGTATCAACTCTATTGGAAAAATTCCATCGATTATATTTGGAGGTTTTGAATTTCCTCTTCCTACTGTCAAAAAGAAATATGATATATTTATTATAGGGGATGTGCATATCCCTGTTGAGGTAACATAGTGTTATTCGAAATTTCTCCGGTTCCATGTTAATCGGAATGAGTTTGTTAACAAGACCTGATCAACCTTGTTAGCGGATTCCTTTTGATGAGCATGAGATGGATGAAACTAGAAGCACAACCTTTTGTACCCTCTTTATACTTTCTGTTATTTAGTTGAAATAAAGTAAAAATAGTATTTTTACATGCATTTCCTGATTTATCCGTGCAATATAAAAATATCCCGAAAATAAAAGTCCTCAGAATGACATGCCAATTTAATATGATTTTTTCGGGAATATTTGAGGATTTATGGTGCAAAAATCACCGCGGGGGGAGCTGCCACCTGGCCACGAGGGTGGAGGGCGCGCCCTACCCCCTGGGCGCGCCCCCTGCCTCGTGGGCCCACGGTGGCCCTCCTCCACTTATTCCTGCACCCATCCTCTTCTTCTTCCTCCCACAAAGCCGAATAACCAGCTTAAGCACGAGTTCTAGGCCACTTTGCTGTGATTTTCGATCTCCTTGCTCAAAGCACCTCTCGCAAAACTGCGTGGGGAGATTGTTCCTTGGTATGTGACCCCTCCATTGGTCCAATTAGTTTTTGTTCTAGTGCTCTATTCTTTGCAAATTTGTGCTGCATAGGTGACCATGTTCTTGAGCTTGCATGTCAAATTTATATGGTTCCAAGTAGTTCTAATGCTTGATATAGGCCCTAGACACTTGTAGGAGTAGTTACTATCAGTTTTATTGAAGTTGGTTCACTTTTGTTTGAAGTTACTAAAAATTTCAGATTATTTCAGAAAATAATGAAGAGACTTTTGAGGGGCTCATCGAGCCGAAGCTCGAAGGAAAAACAAAATGAAGATGCGCAGAGGCCCAAATATAATTTGCCTCGTACCGCAGAGGTCCGGCCGTGTGAATGGCCTTCCGACGACTTCTTGAGAAGAGCCGGGATTTATGAGGATTTCTATTCATTAATTGAGAATGCCGGCCTCACAGACTTCCTCCGCGACCAACGTCATCAGTATCTCTTACTCACAAATACTTTTGTGCAAAACTTCTACTTTTTCCCTAAGGAATCACCTCCTTCAGTAGATTTTCATTTATATGACGTTGTTAAGAAGATGCCATTAGCTGAATTTTGCAAGGTTTGCAAAATACCCTCTGAGGGTACCTTAGATGAACCACACCGTAATGAAGTGGAATCATTTATTAACACTATCACTGTGGGAGAAACCAGGAAGGTTTCTGATGCAAGAATCACTAGCATGCATTTTCCTGTTTTACGCTACTTTGCCATATTTGCTAGTCATTGCTTGATTGGTCGTGGAAACTGTGGAAACCTTAGCGTTCCTGATATAATGATTTTGTTCCATGGTTTATACCGCGACAACACTGTTAGTATGGGCGGAATTGTTGCTAGACGGTTAAGTCTGAACCGTACTAAGGTCCCCATTTTTGGAGGCATTTATGCTTCATGCCTCGCTGCACATTTTAACATCCCCTTTAGGCTTCATGAGAAAGAAGAAAAAAATTGCTGCCTAGTGCTTATATAGATAATAAGAGTATGCTAGCGCATGATTTTATTGTTAAGGGCAGGGATGGAGAGCTCAAATATAAATTATTCTTTCATAAACATCATCCTGAAACTATTACCTTGCCTGCTCCTTCTTTGTTTAATTTTGAAGGACCTTATCTCGTTACGAGGGTTGCCGTTCAAGCTTACCGGAATCCTGCACCAGTCCCGGAACCGGAACCACAAGATGAGCCTCCACGACAATCTGTTTATTCTTGGGATCCAGAGATGGCTGTCAGCCAGTGGCAGTCAGAGTCCTCTTCATCATAGTACAACCCCAACTACTCTTCGTCACAGTACGACCCCAGCTACACCTACGGGTATCCGCCAGGCTATCCCTGGCAATAGACCAACTTAGGCCAAAAGCCTAAGCTTGGGGGAGTACGTATTTCTCACCGACATTACATTTATGTTCACACACACTCATTGCTAGATGTCGGTGCTCATACTTTTTCACTGTAATATCCATGCTAGTTTATTTTATTTTTCCTGCTTTCCTCTTGTGTGTTTGTTAAACCTTAAGAAAAACCAAAAAAATAGTAGTAGTTTACTTTTCTGCTGTAGTAGTAGTAGTTAAAAAGAAAACCCGAAAATATTTCCCGTTCTTCTTTTGCTTGTTGGGATCTTTCCCGTGTAAATAGTTTTATTTCTTTTCTTTTCTTTGGGGGTCGATAGGAGAAGACCATAATTAAATTGTTGAAGTGGCACTTATATGCATCATTGTTGATTTAACCAAGAGTCCATATTGCCTTGTCTTCTCCTATTTATTGAATGCTCAAAGATTCCAGCTTAGTCCAATGCACGTGCACTCTTATTATTATTCACATCGTTCGGTCGTGCAAGTGAAAGGCAATTATGATGATATATGATGGGTGGCGAGATGAGAAAAGCTGGTATGAACTCGACCTCTTTTGTTTTTGTAAATATGATGAGTTCATCGTTCTTGATTCATCTTATTATGAATAAACATGTTTACAATGACAATTGGAGATCATAGTTGCTTGTGCCATGCTTGATTAGCTATGAGTTATAATGGTTTACCTTGCATGCCAACATGCTATTGAGATGGTTATGATGTGGTATGATGGGGTGATATCCTCCTTTGAATGATTTAAGTGACTTGACTTGGCACATGTTCACGCATGTAGTTGAAACAAATCAACATAGCCTTCATGATATTTATGTTCATGGTGGATTATATCCTACTCATGCTTGCATCCAATGTTTATTAATTTTAATGCATGTACATGGCTGTTGTCGCTCTCTAGTTGGTCGCTTCCCAGTCTTTTGCTAGCCTTCACCTGTACTAAGCGGGAATACTGCTTGTGCACCCAATCCCTTAAACCCCAAAGTTATTCCAGATGAGTCCACTATACCTTCCTATATGCGGTATCTACCTGCCGTTCCAAGTAAATTTGTATGTGCCAAACTCTAAACCTTCAAATAAATATTTTGTTTTGTGTGCTCGAATAGCTCATGTATCAACCAAGGCTGCCCTTATCTTCCATGTTAGGCGGGTTATTATCAAGAGGAGTGTACTTCGCTCCTCACTCACGAGAAAATGGCTGGTCACCGGGATGCCCAGTCCCATGCTTTATGCAAACTAAATCAAAATAATTGCAAACAAAACTCCCCCTTGGGACCTGATGTTTGTTGGAGGCACTTTCGTTGTTTGAGCAAGCCGTGGATTGATGCTTGTTGGTGGAGGGGGAGTATAAACTTTACCATTCTGTTTGGGAACCGCCTATAATGTGTGTGACATGGAATATATCGCCATCTCTTAGTTGTTATGTTGACAATGAAAGTATACCGCTCACAATATTATTTATCTCTATTTCAAAACCCAGCTCTGGCACCTCTACAAATCCATGCTTCCCTTTGTGAAGGGCCTATCTATTTACTTTTATGTTGAATCATCACCCTCTTATTAAAGAGCACTAGCTGGAGAGCACATCCGTAATTTGCATTCATCACTATTAATCTATATTGGGTATGACTATGATTGGATCTCTTTTACCATGAATTACAATGTCTAGTCAGTCCTTGATCTTTAAAGGTGCTCTGCATTTATGTTTTGCGGTCTCAGAAAGGGCTAGCGAGATACCATCTTGTTATATCATATTATGATTGTTTTGAGTAAGTGTTGTCATCCGAGATTTATTATTATGACTCGCTAGTTGATTATGCTATTGATATGAGTAAACATGAGACCCGAGAATTATTGCAAATATGGTTAGTTATGATCTTTGCTGAAAACTTGAATGATGGCTTGACATATTTCCAACAACAAGAGCAAACAGAGGTTGTAAAAGTTTTTCATTATTTCTTTTAGTTTGTCAACTGAATTGCTTGAGGACAAGCAAGGGTTTAAGTTTGGGGGAGTTGATACGTCTCCGTCGTATCTACTTTTCCAAACACTTTTGCCCTTGTTTTGGACTCTAACTTGCATGATTTGAATGGAACTAACCCGGATGGCGCTATTTTCAGAATTGCCATGATGTTGTTTTATGTGCAGAAAACAAAAGTTCTCGGAATGACTTGAAACTCCACGGAATATCTTACAATAAATAATAAAAATCCTCGCCAAAGATGAAGACCAGGGGGCCCACACCCTGTCCACGAGGGTGTGCCCCCCCTATAGGGCACGCCCCCCTACCTCGTGGGCCCCCTGGTGACCTTCCGACACCAACTCCGACTCTATATATTTGCTTTCAGGGAGAGAAAAATAGAGGAGAAGAAATCATCGCGTTTTACGATACGGAGCCGACGCCAAGCCCTAAAACTTCTCGGGAGGGCTGATCTGGAGTCTGTTCGGGGCTCTGGAGAGGGGGATTCGTCGCCGTCGTCATCATCAACCATCCTCCATCACCAATTTCATGATGCTCACCGCCGTGCGTGAGTAATTCCATCGCATGCTTGCTGGACGGTGATGGGTTGGATGAGATTTATCATGTAATCGAGTTAGTTTTGTCAGGGTTTGATCCCTAGTATCCACTATGTTCTGTGATTGATGTTGCTATGACTTTGCTATGCTTAATGCTTGTCACTAGGGCCCGAGTGCCATGATTTCAGATCTGAACCTATTATGTTTTCATGAATATATGTGAGTTCTTGATCCTATCTTTCAAGTCTATAGTCACCTACTATGTGTTATGATCTGGTAACCCCGAAGTGACAATAATTGGGACCACTCCCGGTGATGACCATAGTTTGAGGAGTTCATGTATTCACTATGTGCTAATGCTTTGTTCCGGTTCTCTATTAAAAGGAGGCCTTAATATCCCTTAGTTTCCACTAGGACCCCGCTGCCACGGGAGGGTAGGACAAAAGATGTCATGCAAGTTCTTTTCCATAAGCACGTATGACTATATTCGGAATACATGCTACATTACATTGATGAATTGGAGCTAGTTCTGTGTCACCCTATGTTATGACTGTTGCATGATGAACCGCATCCAGCATAATTATCCATCACTGATCCGATGCCTACAAGCTTTCCATATACTGGTTTACGTTTATTTACTTTCCCGTTGCTACTGTTACAATCACTACAAAATACCAAAAATATTAATTTGCTTTCGTTACTCTTTTGTTACCATTACCACCACTATCATATTACTTTGCTACTAAACACTTTGCTGCAGATACTAAGTTTCCAGGTGTGGTTGAATTGACAACTCAGCTGCTAATACTTGAGAATATTCTTTGGCTCCCCTTGTGTCGAATCAATAAATTTGGGTTGAACACTCTACCCTCGAAAACTGTTGCGATCCCCTATACTTGTGGGTTATCACACGACATACTGTAAAAGCAGCAGGAGTACTTAACAACCTAAACTGAAACCAGCAGGGGCACTTAACAACCAAAGCTGAAAACAGTATGAGTACTTATACAGGTTCAACCGTACAAAGCACGCCTCGAACAATGCTACTTTGCCTACAGTTAACCAAGGGTGAGGCCGCCAAGCCCGAGGACATGGCCCAGGCGCCACCCCGCGCATCCACAACCTTCTGAAAGCGGCTTCATCTCGCAACATGGTCAACAAACAGGATATTCGCTTTAGAGCCATGGAAAAGCATGAACATAATCTTCTATCCTATTCTCCAAGATGGACGGGCCTTCATTATTTGAGACCACCCATGAATAAGTATCTTTTCACCTCCAAGGGGAATTGAGTAGGTTGACATAAACATCATGTTGTGACCAAGCGCAAGTCTGACCCAACCATGGTCAGGCATCTCAGATAGGAACAATAGAACTCGGCAGTTCCTGTTTCAAGAAGATCACAATTTGTAAAACTGTGTATAAGCAATAGTTTATGAACAACATATATAACGAGAAAACAGCTCGTACCATAAGTTTCTCGACACGCTTGGACCTGTTCAACGAGTGCAGCGATGCACACATATCCCACAGGGCCTTCCACCATTGAAACACCCCACAAGGACCTCAAGGCGATCAATAAAGTGTAGGAACTTGTGGATGTCGATCCGATCAACTTCAGTGCCATTAGTAACAGCCGACTTATTACAGAGTAACAAACGAGCAGACTGCTTAACTCTGAAAAAACCTACATGTGCCACCAATTATAAGAAAATATTAGTTAGAAGTAGCATATTCGTGAGAGATTCGTTGCTACTTCTAAAGTTAAATTGTGATTAGTTAGACAGAATAGGTGGATTAAGAAGTAATCGAGGCAACAAGCAAGAAACAGATACAAAACTAACATGGATGAACAATTGGAACGACGTCGGGCTGGAAGATCACAGTGAAAATGAGACCAGGTTCTGCTATTTCCATCAACATTCATGCGCCAACTTTCAGTCCGTAACACTTGAGAAAGTTTATCCAAGTTCGGCCATAAAAAAAGCAACGATCTTCTTGGTTCATGAACCCAACTCGGAACTTATATCCATGGCTTGTCTTCACTGTGACCATTAAACTAGTGTATTCAGTTATGGCAAGGCCGGGCATCTTGAGTACATGTGTTCTGGCAGAGCAAATAATACACTGCAGGAAAAATAATATGAGAATACAGCATGTTAAAAAAACCACCCTCCCGGATAGAAAAGAGGATTCTAGGAACATACTGTGCGCGTTTCAAAATGATGTGTTAGGATGAGAAGGAACAAGTGTGGCGTCCCGCCGAGGGCGCAGAAACCTGTAGGGTACTCGCACTTTGGGCAATGCAAATGAAACACACTAGATTCAGTAGGAAGAAAAATGCATCAACAGCGGCGGCTGCCATCCTAGGATTACCTGCGACCAAGGGACTTGGATTTATAGGGGATGGATGAAGAATTCATACCTGGTTCTCCATGAGAAAACCCTATGCAATCGCCGAGAGGGGGTCTTCTCTAAACAAGCAGACGAGGGAGAAGGGGATTCAGGCCCAGTGAAATATTGCCGCTTCGTCCGTCCGACTTCGCTTAAAATTTGGAAAGGGGGGTTGTGATTTGACGACTCATTGCATTATTGCGGCGCTACGACCGAGGTGTGTCTACCGTGAAGTTGTGCACTCTAATTTGTGCATATGGCACGTGGACCCCGTTGCCGGTTGCCCCACGTATCAGCGAAAGGAAGTAGAAAGACAGGAGTAACTAGTTACATATAAATATTCTTTTTGACACAGAGATACTCCCTCTGTAAAGAAATATACAAATCTTTTATATCACAGGCTCACCTTGCCGAGAAATATACTCCCTCTGCAATGCACGGGCATTATGGGGGTTCAGCTTTTTTTATGGGGGTTCAACTGAGAATATAATACTCAGATAAGCTCACGGTTCGACTTTAGGCCGCAGGCCGACCACGCATGTTTGGGGGCCCATGTGTTCTACCTCGGCGCTTTTCATATTGCAAGTGATCGATGCAGCGTTGGTTTTAGATCTTTGTCATAAAGGCGAATACACAAAATTGAATAAAGCACGTCAAGCTGTTGGAATGAAATAGAGCAGCGGTTCCTAACCAGCCATCGAGTTGCAATTCTATCAATGCTATACCATGTGATAAATAATACGTCGTACTACTTATACACACAGACACTTGTTTCACCATGCCAGTTATTACATCAAAATCTCTCGGAGGATAGATCGATTCGGCGATTGCGTCTTGCTAATTTCAAAGTTGATTTGGACCAGCTCTCCTTGCCGAGAAAGTTCGATTTTGACATCATTCCCTACCGCAAGATATGATTTAGATTTGAACCTTGACCATCCTTTAGCATCAATCATCATGCGACCATCCTTTGTACTTACGGTATATTGAGCAGGTTCATTCACTGCAAGGCTGCGCATGGTAAGAGAAACTTAGCCATGATGCGCTCGGATTGTTGAACGACTCCTCGATGCTCTAGGAATTCTCTCGTTTGCAAACAAGAAGACATACCCAAACAGTTAGATCAACACAGTGAATCATGTGAAACAACATGGAAAGAAAAAAGAACGAAGCACTTGGGCGGCCAATGCTTACCAAGAAGGTGGACATGTCGGTTTTTGTAAGGATTTTGGTATATGAAGTGCGAACTGCAGCCCAGTCTGTTACCGGTGCAACTGCATGGGCCGGAGCAGATTCAAGTGCAAGTGTTGGTGCAGGTGCCGAAGCCGCTGCTGCTGCCGGAGATGGTGCTCCTTGTAGAGCTGGTGCCGGTGTCGAAGCATGTGCCGGTGTCGATGCCCGATCCTCCGGTGGATCGATGATCGGCCAGCAGTCGGTGCCCAATCCTCGGTGGATCAAGCTGCTTTGGCTGTCGGTGCTAAGCGCCGGTGCTCGATCTGTGCGAGACAGCGGCGATAGTGTCTGGTCTGCTATGATCAGCTTTCTAACTTGACTAGTGAAAGTGCAATCATGCCCTTACATTATGTTTTGGTTGTTTATGACAATTTACATGTAGGGGACTGACAATGGCTGCCAAGTAGATTTCAGGTGTTGGTCCCCGGTTCGTCAAAATTGTGTGTGGATCAAGAGCATCTGAAGTGAGTTCTCTCAAGGTTGAAGTGGTAAAATGATGTTTCATTTTATGTTTCTTGAGTTATAGGGATCCCGCACTATTAAGAGGGATCAAAGGGATAGTGCTAGATTTGCTCAAGTCGACATCTTCTATTTCTATTTCCTCACATCATATTCCAACATAGGCATATTTCACTCCTATCCAACAAAATTCCACTCATATCCTATATACCAAAGAAATCCTTGGCCAACTAGGTTCCCCAACATATATGATCTAACCTTTGCATACTTTGCATCCTCCATTTTGGTTTATCTTGGGTGGTTCTCTAAGTGAGGACCTAGAGCTTTTCCATAGCTTCAAAAGCAGGCCCAAGATCATCAAAATCGAGTCCGGATGAAAAAGTTATGGATGTTTTATTTCGGGGCGCTGAAGTTTTTGTGTTGGCCGGATATCCGGGACTTGGCCCGGAAATCCAGCCGTAGATGACCAGAACCGAGTGAAATGCTGGTTTGCCCTCCGGATGTCCGGCGATCTCCCGGATGTCCGGGCTTTCCTTTTTCGCCGGATGTCCAGAACCGCGTGAAACGCTGGTTTGCTCTCCGGATGTCCGGCGATCTCCCGGATGTCCGGGCTTTCCTGTTTCGCCGGATGTCCGGGCTTGACCCCCGGATGTCCGGCTCCCTGCTTCCTACTCTGCTCGCCCTATTCTCCAAGTGGCTCTCCAGCCCGGATGTCCGGCCTCCGGCCGGATGTCCGCCTGCCCGATCACTTGCACTACAACGGGCATATTTGAGCACACACTATATATCTGCCTCTTCTCCCCACGAGAGGCGTTGACCATTCACTTTGAACAAACCCTAGAACACTACACTCACTCTCTCTCATCTCTCCACACCAAATCTTAGATCCCCAAAGGATTTGAGAGCTTTGAAAGAAGTTGTCCGATCAAGTGATAGATCCACTTCTCCTCCTTCTCTGCACCCAAGGAATTCGTGATTTGAGCAAGTCTTGAGCAAATCCCCATTGATCTTATTACTCTTGGAGGTTGGAGACTCCTAGGCGGTAGGAGTCTTTCGGAGAGGAATCGACTTTTGTGATTATCCCTGGGTAAGTTTGTGAGGGTTTGGAGACCACCCCAAGGTCTACCACTAGTGGTTGAGAAACATCTTCGTGGTGTTGTCTCAAAGGGAGAATAGGGTGAGCCTTCGTGGCGTTGGTGTGCCTTCGTGGTAACATCCACCTCTCTAACGGTGACTAGCTTCCCTCCAAGGAAGTGAACATCGGCATACATCCTTGTCTCCCGGAGTTGCGGTTATTCCTAACCCTAACTCTATACTTGTGGTTACTTGTTTTGGTTTGCACTTACTTACATCATATTGTGCTTGCTCACTTATATGCTTGTGTTACTTACCTAGTACTTAGTACCTACTAGCAATTGTTAGGCTCACTTTCATATTCCGCATTATTGCCTAAAATTGCTAAGTAATAATTAAAATTTGTAATTGTGCCTATTCAACCCCCTCTAGGTCCATCTTGATCCTTTCAATTGGTATCAGAGCCTCGTCCTCTATTCTTGTGGCTTAACCGCCCTAGAGCGAGATGAACCCAGATGGGACTCCCTTGTTGTAGATCCTAAGGATAAAGGCGGGGCTTCTTACAAGTCAAGTCCTTTACGTCGGAGGATCTAGAACGGCCTTGCTAAGCAAAAGAGGAGCATGATGCTTCTCTTGAGGCCTTGGTCCAAATGAGATTAGCCACGTTGTCCTCGGTGCTTGCACCACTCTCGGGTGGTGCTGCCTCAAGGCCAACTGTGCCTACTCCATCACTTGGTCAACAACCTCCTAACAATGAACACGCAAGTGTTCCTTGGCTTTATGCAAGACCTCAGGTTGAGAAACCAAGATATAATCCTCAAGGCAGTCCTCCTTTGCTTAGTGCCACTTCCGATTTTCCTTTGTGGAGAGTTGCTATGCAGGACCATCTTCGACATGGAAACGATGAGATGTTGGAGATCTTGGAGTATGGCTATCATGTGGTTGATCCAAAGAACCCCACTCCAAGAGAAATATATGACAAGAACCTCAATGACAATGCAATCATGTGGATAAGGAGAGGCTTGGATGAAAAGCAAAGGAGACCGTTCATACACATCACAAGTGCCAAGGAACTATGGGAAGCTGTTATGCGATCCAAAACTGGCACCTCTACCCTCCGAGTGCTCAATATGAAATTGCCAAGGGCAATTGCAAAATTTTGTATGGAGAAAGGTGAAACCCCAATCAACTCCATGAGCGTCTCATGACACTCACTTTGCCGATATTGAGTCATGTGAGTGTGACAAGACACAAGATGGATTCAACATGACTAAGAGGTTCCTTGTGGATAAGTTACTCCATGCTCTTGCTCCATTTCACCATCAAATGGTGTGGGACATAAGACAACACCATACCTTCAAGGAAATGACTACAGATGACATCGTATCCACCTTTCAACTATATGAAGAGTCAAAGACTAATGCCACAAAACATCTTGCCATGCATGGTTCTCCATCATCAAAGATCAATCTTGCATTGAAGGCCAAGCATGTATGTGAAGATGAACAAAGTGAAGAAGAAGAAGAGGATGACGAAGATGGTGATGAGATTGAATCGACGAGGGCCCTACATATGAAGACATGGCTCTTTTGTCAAGAAGTTTAAGCGGGTAAGTTCAAGGAAGATTCCAAAAGAAGAAAGTAAGAAAATGCTACAACTGTGAAGAAACCAATCACTTCTCCGACGAGGTGCCCTTATGAGAAGAGAGAAGATAAACCAAGGTTTCCCAAGACCTTTCCCAAGAAGAAGTTGCCAAATCCTTTGAACTCCAAGCTCAAGAAGAGAGATGGAAAGGCAATGGTTGCTCAAGAAGAATCTGATCCGAATGATGTTAGTGGTGTTGCGGAGTTGCTCAAGACTCTCAAAACACCTTGAGGTTAGTAAACAAGAGTGGTGATGTGGTCACCTACAACTACATGAAAGATTACAAGGGCAACGCTCACAAATGCCCTAATGGCACAGGCCATGGTTGAAGAAGAAGAGGACCAAAGCTCTTCTGACAAGGTCAAGGTAACTCCACGATCAAATCCTCCTCTTTTCACGCCTTCTACTTCTAGTGATGAGTATCTTGATGCGGAGGATAGTCATGAGGATGATGATCTAACTGATCCTATGCTTGCTAAACTTAATAAGTTCATGTGCTCCCTCAAAGGAAGGAAGCTCACTATGTTTAGTATGCTTATGGAGATGGTGAGTAAGTACACCATCTCCATTAAGGAACTCGAAACCCTCGTCATCGAGGAAAAGGAAAAATATGAAATCCTTGAGCGGAAAGTCAAATATGAGGAAGCACGAAATGATGAACTATGTTTAAAAATTGGTACAAATATTGGCTCATACTAAAGATCTTGCCTCCTTGAAAAAGGCTATTGGCTCTTGTGAAGAGTTGATGAATGATAAAAGTAAGCTTGCAAAGTCTCATGCCTCTCTCACTAAGGATTGTGAGCTTCTATCCGTGTCTCTCAAGACTAAGGAAGAAGAGCTCACCCTTCTTACAAAGAGTTTTGAGACACTCAAACTTAATTATCTTGAAACTCTAGCCAAGGCTTACTCATCTCCTATTATCAATGTTGATGCATGTTCTACTAACTCTAGTAGTGATCTAGCATCCATCCTTGAGGAGAATCGGTTTCTCAAAGCTCAAATCGAGAAAGGGCTCATGACATGTGCTCAAGGGCACAAGAACCTTAATGAGGTGTTGAGCCAACACAATGAAGCGTTAAGCAAAGAGGGACTTGGGTTTGACCCAAGCACAAGCAAGAAGAAGACGTCCTCCCAAAATTGCACCACCCCTTTAAAAGAAACCTTTGTACGAGAAGGACACAAGGAGAAAGGTAAGGTTGTTAGTGGGAAGGCCACAAGGGGCATGCCCACTCTCAACAAGCCAAAGAGTTCATGCCTCCATCCTATGTACTGCGTAAGACTAAGGATGGAGAAGTTTATCTAAAGTTTGTTGGCCCCCAAAAGGCATTTCATTTTTATGCTATTTGGGTCCCTAAGACCCTTGTGACTAACTTGAGAGGTCCCATTGTAAAATGGGTGCCTCTAACCAAGTAATAATTGTGTGTAGGTAGCTTTCTCCGGTGGAGTAAAATGGGTGATTGATAGTGGATGTAGAAATCATATGACCGGAGATAGCAAATTGCTCTACGATTTCATGGAAGCTATTCAACCATTTATGAGCATTATGTTTGGTGGAGGATCAAAAGGACAGGTACTTGGGTTGGGTAAGGTGGCTATCACAAATGACATGTCTCTTGCAAATGTCATGCTTGTCCAATCCCTTAAATATCATTTGCTTTCTGTCCGCCAATTGGCTTCTGTTGGTTATGATACACTATTTGGACTAACGGATGTGAAAGTCTTTAAGAGAGATACTCACGAAGTGGCCTTTGTTGGAGAGTTGGATGGCAACCTTTACACGGTTGATTTCTCGAAAGAGAGCACATTCCATGCAACTTGTCTAATGGCCAAGGCCGACAAGGGGTGGCTATGGCATAGCCCGGCTAGCCCATGTCGGCATGAGGAATCTCCAAGATCTCTTAAAGGGGAATCACATCCTTGGACTAACAAATGTCTCTTTTGAGAAAGATCGTGTGTGCAGTGCATGTATAGCCGAAGCAACATCAATCAAAGCACCCACCCAAGAATATTGTGTCTACTTCAAGGCCTTTGGAGCTCCTTCATGTGGATCTCTTTGGGCCTCCTTCATGGGATAGTCTTGGTGGGAAAAAGTATGGACTTGTCATTGTTGATGATTACTCAAGATATACATGGGTGTTTTTCCTCAAGTCCAAGGATCTAAACGAAGATCACTTTCATTGACTTTGCCAAGCAAGCACAACGCAAGTTTGACAAAGAAATCTTGGCAATAAGAAGTGACAATGGATCTGAGTTCAAAAACTATACCTTGGAAGAATTCCTTAGTGATGAAGGGATTGAGCATCAATATTCAGCTCCATACACTCCTCAGCAAAATGGTGTAGCCGAAAGGAAGAACCGCACACTTGTGGAGATGGCAAGGTCCATGTTGGATGAATACAAGTCACCACATAGTTTACGGGCGAAGCTGTCAACACCGCATGTCATGCATCAAACCGGCTTTTCCTCCGCACTATATTGGAAAAGACTCCATATGAGCTGCTAACTGGAAACAAGCCAAATGTCAAGTAATTTCGTGTATTTGGGTGCAAATGTTTCATCCTCAACAAAAGAGAAAGGTTAGGAAAATTTCAATCCAAAACAATTGAGGGTATATTTGTTGGCTATGGATCAAACTCTCACGCATATAGAGTCTACAACAAATCCAATGGATGTGTGGTAGAAACTTGTGACATGGTGTTTGATGAATTTAATGGCTCCCATGGGAGCAAGTTGATTTAAGTGATGTAGGTGAAGAAGATTCTTCTCAAGACATTTTGACCATGGGTGTTGGTGCACTTCTTCCTATGGAACAAGAACCTCATGATGATGAAGAAGAAGATAGAAGTCTCACACATCATCAAACTACTTCAACATTCATAACACCACAAGCCCCTATTGCTCAACCGATACCTTTAGCCCAAGTTGAAGAGGATGATCAAGCTCCTCCTCATGACAATCTTCAAGAACAAGAACAAGAAAGTCCAATCATTGATGATGAACCTCAACAAATGCAATATGAACAAGAAGATCTTCCTCCACACATTAATGATCCATATGTTGAGGATGTGGACGATGGACATGAAGTTGAACCTCGTGAAACCCTTACCTCTATCATGCCATGAGTGGCGGTCGTGTTGATGTTGACAAAATACTCACGGCATATCGGAAGGTAGAGTCACCGTAAACACTTGACCAACTTTTCTGCTCACTTCTCTTTTGTGTCTAGTTTTGAACCCATCAAGGTACAAGATGCATTGATAGACAACGATTGGCTAGTTGCTATGCAAGAAGAGTTGAACAGTTTTGAACGCAACCAAGTGTGGTCGTTAGTCAAGAGGCCACCTACCGAACACAACGTCATTGGAACAAAATGGATTTTCAAGAACAAACAAGATGAGAATGGTGTAATCATCCGAAACAAGGCAAGGTTAGTGGCACAGGGTACTCACAAGTTGAAGGTTTGGACTTTGGTGAGACCTTTGCCCTGCTGTCTGCCTTGAATCCATTCGCATCTTACTTGCTTATGCTGCTTTCAATGGTTTTACATTACATCAAATGGATGTGAAGAGTGCTTTCCTTAACGGTCCTCTACAAGAAGAAGTATATGTATCACAACCACCTGGGTTTGTTGATCCCGATCACAAAGACTATGTGTATAGACTTCATAAGGCTTTGTATGGCCTCAAACAAGCACCTCGTGCTTGGTATGATCATCTTAAGAAGTTTTTACTCGATGATGGTTTTATGAGAGGGGTGATCGATCCTACTCTTTTTACTAAGAGGGATAAGGGTGATTTGATCTTATGCCAAATCTATGTAGCTGATAGCATCTTTGGTTCGCCTAACATTCATTTGTGCAAGAAGTTTGCGGCTTCAATGACCAAGAATTTTGAAATGTCACTCAATGCGTATTTGAAGTTCTTCCTTGGTTTTCAAATTCAACAATTTCAAGAAGGAATTTTCTTGTCCCAAGCAAAGTACCTCAAGGATATCCTAGAGAAGTTTGGTATGTCTGATGCTAGTCCATGTAAGACACCAATGCCAACCAAAATAACACTCACCGAAGACACGACGGTATCCCCTTGACCCATCTAAATACCGCTCTATGATTGGTTCATTGCTTTATCTTTGTGCATCTAGACCAGACATCATGTTTAGTGTATGCATGTGTGCTAGATTTCAAGCTTCCCTTAGGGAAAGTCATCATAAGGCGGTTAAGCATATTCTTAGATACCTTGTTCACACCCCAAAGTTGGGTCTATGGTATCCCAAGGATGCTAAGTTTGATCTCATTGGATACACGGATGTGGATTGGGCCGGAGACAAAGTGGATCGTAAGTCCACCTCTGGTGCATGTCAATTTCTTGGACGCTCTTTGGTAAGTTGGTCATCTAAGAAACAAAATTGTATTGCCCTCTCTACAGCAGAAGCTGAATACATTGCTTTGCCGCCGGTTGTACCTTCGGTTATTATGGATGAGGCAAACTTTGAAGGATTATGGTATCACGTATAGGCATGTGCCTCTTCTATGTGATAATGAAAGTGCTATCAACATTGCAGAGAACCCCAAGGATCATCTTCGCACCAAACATATTGATATTAGATATCACTTCTTAAGAGATCATGTTGAGAAAGGCGATATTCACATTGATCACATTGGGACAGATTTGCAATCGCGGATATTTTCACCAAACCATTGGATGAAGCAAGGTTACATCGACTTAGGCGTGAACTTGGTATCTTGGAGCTTGACAATATTATATGAAATCTAGTACCCATCCATGCTTAAACTTAATGTCTTGTTTTGATGTAGGCATATATTTAGGGGGAGACACTCAATCCATGAGTCCTCTCACCTTACAAAATGCATAAATTGAACCAACACTCTCAAAGTTATCATAGTTTTTACAAACTAGGATACTTTAATATGATGGAGTAGTGACCATGTGCTCAAAGTCTCTATCTTTGTGGTGCTATGTTTCATATGCTCAAACATGGTGACCTCAGTCACCGCTTGTGCAATGCTTATATGGACCCTTCGTTCTAATCATGTTTGGATTATTTATGTATCTTAGCATGGCCTTAGACGTCTCAGGTTGTTCTCCTTCTTAATTTCATGAAAACCACTTGGCGGTGTCTATATAAAATTACTCGGGTCAGCCCCCTCCTTCACATCTCCCCCTCGCACATATCGTACATCCGGTGGCCAGGACATCCGGGTCTAGCCGGACGTCCGGCGCTATGAAACATTCCCAACCCATCAAAACACTCATGAACTGCCATCGGTGGCGGACATCCGGCCTCACCGGACATCCGGCGCCGCTTCTCTGATCTCTGTTTCCCACTGCCGGATATCCGGGCCTTGCCCGGATGTCCGCCCGTCTCCATAAGTCGCATATACAGGAAGGGGTGGGGGCGGGCAGTCCCATTTTTCCTTCGTCCCTTTCCTCATCTCCCCTCACAGCCGCCGCCGCCACCACTCCGGCTACCGCCCGGCCATCTCCTCCGACCTCCGGCCACGACCTCCTGCCAACGGACTCTCCTCCTCCCGATCTCTGATTCTATCCAATCCATTTCTCGGATTGTGGCTTGAGTCTCTCGGGAGGGGCGGTGTTCGTGGGATTCATCTCCGGAGTTCTTCATGGCTCGTACCAAGAACTGCGGTCCCAAGCGTCGAGGTGTCTACTCGGGGTAAAGTGCTATTTCTTCTCATATCCCCTTGCTTGTGACTAAATCTTAGTGGGTTGCATTATTCTCAATGTATATCTTGCCATATCTATTGCTCTCGCGTTTAGGTTCTGTTTACCTAAGCCTACAAACACCTCTATATGTACTCGGTTACTCAACTTAACCATGGGAATGTAATTTGTTCATTCCACGGTTTAATTTGGTGTATCCTTGTTTATGTTCTTTGGCTCCTTCTTATTGGAAACCATTCATTGTCCATTCCAGTTGATCGCCGGCAAGGCTCCACCGACTCCGATGAGTCTGCGCGGCTCAAGAAAAAGAAGGTCTCCACCAAGAAGAATAAGCGAGCTCCATCCACCAGTCCGTCGGCCTCGGATCCAGATGATGCAGACTATGTTGGAGAGGAAGAGGATGACAGTCGTCACGACAATCATTGGACAGCCCAAGCACAGTACTAGGAGGGCACCGATGCCTCATGTTCGTGGTTACGCAATACCCATTGCCCATGGTCGTCGCATCTCCATGGAGCTCCACGATAGTGGAGGTCGCCCCACTCACGACTTCACGACTGTGGGGCAGGGCAATACCTTCAGTTCCGTCGGGATGTTAATCCCTATGAGGTGGTGGCGGATGCGAAGATCCTCGGTTCCGGACTCGTATGCAGCAGGATCTCTATTCCGGCTTTGTCCATGGGCGTGGCCTTGCTCCTCACTCATACTTGGATCTAAACTTCCTGCGTGATAATCCTGCCATGTTCCCTAACGATCCCGTCAAGATCATTGATGACATGACTCTTGGTCCTGCAATGACCTTGAGGCGTGATTGGAGTGAAGCTGCCATTCTCTGAGTTCTATGCCACTGTTTCTTTGGTCCGCACAACACCCTCACTTGGATGACCGATGACACTACCGAGCATCACCTATGACAGGTTTGTTCAGATTTTGGGTCTCTCGGTGTTGGCCATTGCATCCACAGTATGGATCCATAGGGCAAGCCCAAAGGGATTGATGCTTGCTTGCCTCTTGTAAAACCTCCCTCTCGACTAATGGCGAAGAAAAAGCATATCCACCCAATGAGGTATCCATCTTCCGTGCACCTTTCTTCATCCTCTTTCAGCAGGTGTGCTTCGCTTTCTGTATCCTAAGAAGGGAGATCGCTCGAGGGCTCGCAACTATTGTATTGACTTGATGGTTCATATGCATGAGAAACCCACTTGTGCCTCTGGACACCGCCAACTTCATTTGGCATGAGATCCGTCTTTGCGATTTTATTCAGACGCCAGTTCCCTCAGTCCCCATAGATTCTGGCTCTGATTGATCACACTGCTCCCTTTGAGGTGGTTAAGTCAGATGTGCACTCCATTTGGAAACCTCCTCCTCACATGCGTGTGACAGCTAGGGCTTCTACTCAGCCTAGGAGGTCTGCTGGTGAGAGGACAGCTGCTCCTACTCAGCCCACTGGTTCTTCTGCTCCATCTTCCTCGACTGGTCCATGTAGGCGTTTTGAATCATTCTTGGGTAAGGCTCAGTCTGCTATCATGAAGGCAATCACCTTCACCGTCGCCAGAATCATGATGTTCGAGCGCCTTGTCATCTCCAAGAATATACTCAAACAGCGCCTCCGTGACCGTGGGAGTCCCGTTAGTGATGATGATCCTCTTGCCGCAGCTCCATCCTCGTCCACTTTCAGTTTTCCATCTCATGCTGACTACCCCGAGTTTCTTGATGTTGATGATGACATCCGTCCAGAGTGATTGAGACTGTTTAGTTTTTCGCCCCTTTTTCCTTGTTCTTTGGCAAAGGGGAGAAGTAGTATCGTAGTAATATGGTCATGCTATGATATGTTATTTCCAACCTATGGTACTTGTGGTACTTGTTCGCTTGAGACTATGTTATGATTATGGCATGGCCATGAAATGTTCTCATTCTATTTGAAGTGTTATGATGATTTCATATGTGATCGTCTCTTACTTCTTTAATTTTTTAAGTTACATATGGAATGCACCTTTGTGTTGGTTATCCAAATATATTCATCGCATGCACACAATGAGGGGGAGCTAAAAGCAAATTGTAACTAAACATATTCTCAGATCCGTTTTGCTCCCATGATTATCATTGCTAAGACTATTTATTACATCTATGATACTACATGTATGATTGTCATCAACAAACAAAAGGGGAGATTGAAAGTGCAATCATGCCCTTACATTATGTTTTGGTTGTTTATGACAATTTACATGTAGGGGATTGACAATGGCTGCCAAGTAGATTTCAGGTGTTGGTCCCCGGTTCGTCAAAATTGTGTGTGGATCAAGAGCATACAAAGTGAGTTCTCTCAAGGTTGAAGTGGTAAAATGATGTTTCATTTTATGTTTCTTGAGTTATAGGGATCCCGCACTATTAAGAGGGATCAAAGGGATAGTGCTAGATTTGCTCAAGTCGACATCTTCTATTTCTATTTCCTCACATCATATTCCAACATAGGCATATTTCACTCCTATCCAACAAAATTCCACTCATATCCTATATACCAAAGAAATCCATGGCCAACTAGGTTCCCCAACATATATGATCTAACCTTTGCATACTTTGCATCCTCCATTTTGGTTTATCTTGGGTGGTTCTCTAAGTGAGGACCTAGAGCTTTTCCATAGCTTCAAAAGCAGGCCCAAGATCATCAAAATCGAGTCCGGATGAAAAAGTTATGGATGTTTTATTTGAGGCGCCTGAAGTTTTTGTGTTGGCCGGATATCCGGGACTTGGTCCGGAAATCCGGCCGTAGATGACCAGAACCGAGTGAAATGCTGGTTTGCCCTCCGGATGTCCGGCGATCTCCCGGATGTCCGGGCTTGGCCCGGAAATCCGGCGTAGATGTCCAGAACCGCGTGAAACGCTGGTTTGCTCTCCGGATGTCCGGCGATGTCCCGGATGTCCGGGCTTTCCTGTTTCGCCGGATGTCCGGGTTTGACCCCCGGATGTCCGGCTCCCTATTCCTACTGCTCTTTTGTTCTCCAAGTGGCTCTCCAGCCGGATGTCCGCCTCCGGCCGGATGTCCGCCTGCCGATCACTTGCACTACAACGGGCATATTTGAGCACACACTATATATCTTGCCTCTTCTCCCCACGAGGCGTTGACCATTCACTTTGAACAAACCCTAGAACACTACACTCACTCTCTCTCATCTCTCCACACCAAATCTTAGATCCCCAAAGGGATTTGAGAGCTTTGAAAAGAAGTTGTCCGATCAAGTGATAGATCCACTTCTCCTCCTTCTCTGCACCCAAGGAATTCGTGATTTGAGCAAGTCTTGAGCAAATCCCCATTGATCTTATTACTCTTGGAGGTTGGAGACTCCTAGGCGGTAGGAGTCTTTCGGAGAGGAATCGACTTTTGTGATTATCCCTGGGTAAGTTTGTGAGGGTTTGGAGACCACCCCAAGGTCTACCACTAGTGGTTGAGAAACATCTTCGTGGTGTTGTCTCAAAGGGAGAATAGGGTGAGCCTTCGTGGCGTTGGTGTGCCTTCGTGGTAACATCCACCTCTCTAACGGTGACTAGCTTCCCTCCAAGGAAGTGAACATCGGCATACATCCTTGTCTCCCGGAGTTGCGGTTATTCCTAACCCTAACTCTATACTTGTGGTTACTTGTTTTGGTTTGCACTTACTTACATCATATTGTGCTTGCTCACTTATATGCTTGTGTTACTTACCTAGTACTTTGTACCTACTAGCAATTGTTAGGCTCACTTTCATATTCCGCACTATTGCCTAAAATTGCTAAGTAATAATTAAAATTTGTAATTGTACCTATTCAACCCCCCCCCCTCTAGGTCCATGTCGATCCGTTGAATTGGTATGAGAGCCTCGTGGTCTTTTCGTGTGGCTTAAGCGCCCTAGAGCGAGATGAACCCAGATGGGACTCCCTTGTTGTAGATCCTAAGGATAAAGGCGGGGCTTCTTCAAGTCAAGTCCTTTACGTCGGAGGATCTAGAACGGCCCTTGCTAAGCAAAAAGAGGAGCATGATGCTTCTCTTGAGGCCTTAGTCCAAATGAGATTAGCCACGTTGTCCTCGGTGCTTGCACCACTCTCGGGTGGTGCTGCCTCAAGGCCAAGCTGTGCCTACTCCATCACTTGGTCAACCACCTCCTAACAATGAACACGCCGGTGTTCCTTGGCTTTATGCAAGACCTCAGGTTGAGAAACCAAGATATAATCCTCAAGGCAGTCCTCCTTTGCTTAGTGCCACTTCCGATTTTCCTTTGTGGAGAGTTGCTATGCAGGACCATCTTCGACATGGAAACGATGAGATGTTGGAGATCTTGGAGTATGGCTATCATGTGGTTGATCCAAAGAACCCCACTCCAAGAGAAATATATGACAAGAACCTCAATGACACTGCAATCATGTGGATAAGGAGAGGCTTGGATGAAAAGCAAAGGAGACCGTTCATACACATCACAAGTGCCAAGGAACTATGGGAAACTGTTATGCGATCCAAAAGCGGCACCTCTACCCTCCGGAGTGCTCAATATGAAATTGCCAAGGGCAATTGCAAAAATTTTGTATGGAGAAAGGTGAAACCCCAATCAACTCCATGAGCGTCTCATGACACTCACTTGGCCGATATTGAGTCATGTGAGTGTGACAAGACACAAGATGGATTCAACATGACTAAGAGGTTCCTTGTGGATAAGTTACTCCATGCTCTTGCTCCATTTCACCATCAAATGGTGTGGGACATAAGACAACACCATACCTTCAAGGAAATGACTACAGATGACATCGTATCCACCTTTCAACTATATGAAGAGTCAAAGACTAATGCCACAAAACATCTTGCCATGCATGGTTCTCCATCATCAAAGATCAATCTTGCATTGAAGGCCAAGCATGTATGTGAAGATGAACAAAGTGAAGAAGAAGAAGAGGATGACGAAGATGGTGATGAGATTGAATCGGCGAGGGCCCTACATATGAAGACATGGCTCTTTTGTCAAGAAGTTTAAGCGGGTAAGTTCAAGGGAAGATTCCAAAAGAAGAAAGTAAGAAAATGCTACAACTGTGAAGAAACCAATCACTTCTCCGACGAGTGCCCTTATGAGAAGAGAGAAGATAAACCAAGGTTTCCCAAGACCTTTCCCAAGAAGAAGTTGCCAAATCCTTTGAACTCCAAGCTCAAGAAGAGAGATGGAAAGGCAATGGTTGCTCAAGAAGAATCTGATCCGAATGATGTTAGTGGTGTTGCGGAGTTGCTCAAGACTCTCAAAACACCTTGAGGTTAGTAAACAAGAGTGGTGATGTGGTCACCTACAACTACATGAAAGATTACAAGGGCAACGGCTCACAAATGCCCTAACGGCAAAGGCCATGGTTGAAGAAGAAGAGGACCAAAGCTCTTCTGACAAGGTCAAGGTAACTCCACGATCAAATCCTCCTCTTTTCACGCCTTCTACTTCTAGTGATGAGTATCTTGATGCGGAGGATAGTCATGAGGATGATGATCTAACTGATCCTATGCTTGCTAAACTTAATAAGTTCATGTGCTCCCTCAAAGGAAGGAAGCTCACTATGTTTTCAGATATGCTTATGGAGATGGTGAGTAAGTACACCATCTCCATTAAGGAACTCGAAACCCTCGTCATCGAGGAAAAGGAAAAATATGAAATCCTTGAGCGGAAAGTCAAATATGAGGAAGCACGAAATGATGAACTATGTTTAAAAATTGGTACAAATATTGGCTCATACTAAAGATCTTGCCTCCTTGAAAAAGGCTATTGGCTCTTGTGAAGAGTTGATGAATGATAAAAGTAAGCTTGCAAAGTCTCATGCCTCTCTCACTAAGGATTGTGAGCTTCTATCCGTGTCTCTCAAGACTAAGGAAGAAGAGCTCACCCTTCTTACAAAGAGTTTTGAGACACTCAAACTTAATTATCTTGAAACTCTAGCCAAGGCTTACTCATCTCCTATTATCAATGTTGATGCATGTTCTACTAACTCTAGTAGTGATCTAGCATCCATCCTTGAGGAGAATCGGTTTCTCAAAGCTCAAATCGAGAAAGGGCTCATGACATGTGCTCAAGGGCACAAGAACCTTAATGAGGTGTTGAGCCAACACAATGAAGCGTTAAGCAAAGAGGGACTTGGGTTTGACCCAAGCACAAGCAAGAAGAAGACGTCCTCCCAAAATTGCACCACCCCTTTAAAAGAAACCTTTGTACGAGAAGGACATAAGGAGAAAGGTAAGGTTGTTAGTGGGAAGGCCACAAGGGGCATGCCCACTCTCAACAAGCCAAAAGAGTTCATGCCTCCATCCTATGTACTGCGTAAGACTAAGGATGGAGAAGTTTATGCAAAGTTTGTTGGCCCCAAAAGGCATTTCATTTTTATGCTATTTGGGTCCCTAAGACCCTTGTGACTAACTTGAGAGGTCCCATTGTAAAATGGGTGCCTCTAACCAAGTAATAATTGTGTGTAGGTAGCTTTCTCGGTGGAGTAAAATGGGTGATTGATAGTGGATGTAGAAATCATATGACCGGAGATAGCAAATTGCTCTCGATTTCATGGAAGCTATTCAACCATTTATGAGCATTATGTTTGGTGGAGGATCAAAAGGACAGTACTTGGGTTGGGTAAGGTGGCTATCACAAATGACATGTCTCTTGCAAATGTCATGCTTGTCCAATCCCTTAAATATCATTTGCTTTACATCCGCCAATTGGCTTCGTTGGTTATGATACACTATTTGGACTAACGGATGTGAAAGTCTTTAAGAGAGATACTCACGAAGTGGCCTTTGTTGGAGAGTTGGATGGCAACCTTTACGGTTGATTTCTCGAAGAGAGCACATTCCATGCAACTTGTCTAATGGCCAAGGCCGACAAGGGTGGCTATGGCATCGCCGGCTAGCCCATGTCGGCATGAGGAATCTCCAAGATCTCTTAAAGGGAATCACATCCTTGGACTAACAAATGTCTCTTTTGAGAAAGATCGTGTGTGCGTGCATGTATAGCCGGGAAGCAACATCAATCAAAGCACCCACCCAAGAATATTGTGTCTACTTCAAGGCCTTTGGAGCTCCTTCATGTGGATCTCTTTGGGCCTCCTTCATGGGATAGTCTTGGTGGGAAAAAGTATGGACTTGTCATTGTTGATGATTACTCAAGATATACATGGGTGTTTTTCCTCAAGTCCAAGGACGAAACGAAGATCACTTTCATTGACTTTGCCAAGCAAGCACAACGCAAGTTTGACAAAGAAATCTTGGCAATAAGAAGTGACAATGGATCTGAGTTCAAAAACTATACCTTGGAAGAATTCCTTAGTGATGAAGGGATTGAGCATCAATATTCAGCTCCATACACTCCTCAAAGAAATGGTGTAGCCGAAAGGAAGAACCGCACACTTGTGGAGATGGCAAGGTCCATGTTGGATGAATACAAGTCACCACATAGTTTACGGGCCGGCTGTCAACACCGCATGTCATGCATCAAACCGGCTTTTCCTCCGCACTATATTGGAAAAGACTCCATATGAGCTGCTAACTGGAAACAAGCCAAATGTCAAGTAATTTCGTGTATTTGGGTGCAAATGTTTCATCCTCAACAAAAGAGAAAGGTTAGGAAAATTTCAATCCAAAACAATTGAGGGTATATTTGTTGGCTATGGATCAAACTCTCACGCATATAGAGTCTACAACAAATCCAATGGATGTGTGGTAGAAACTTGTGACATGGTGTTTGATGAATTTAATGGCTCCCATGGGGAGCAAGTTGATTTAAGTGATGTAGGTGAAGAAGATTCTTCTCAAGACATTTTGACCATGGGTGTTGGTGCACTTCTTCCTATGGAACAAGAACCTCATGATGATGAAGAAGAAGATAGAAGTCTCACACATCATCAAACTACTTCAACATTCATAACACCACAAGCCCCTATTGCTCAACCGATACCTTTAGCCCAAGTTGAAGAGGATGATCAAGCTCCTCCTCATGACAATCTTCAAGAACAAGAACAAGAAAGTCCAATCATTGATGATGAACCTCAACAAATGCAATATGAACAAGAAGATCTTCCTCCACACATTAATGATCCATATGTTGAGGATGTGGACGATGGACATGAAGTTGAACCTCGTGAAACCCTTACCTCTATCATGCCACGAGTGGCGGTCGTGTTGATGTTGACAAAATACTCACCGGCATATCGGAAGGTAGAGTCACTCGTAAACACTTGACCAACTTTTCTGCTCACTTCTCTTTTGTGTCTAGTTTTGAACCCATCAAGGTACAAGATGCATTGATAGACAACGATTGGCTAGTTGCTATGCAAGAAGAGTTGAACAGTTTTGAACGCAACCAAGTGTGGTCGTTAGTCAAGAGGCCACCTACCGAACACAACGTCATTGGAACAAAATGGATTTTCAAGAACAAACAAGATGAGAATGGTGTAATCATCCGAAACAAGGCAAGTTTAGTGGCACAGTGTACTCACAAGTTGAAGGTTTGGACTTTGGTGAGACCTTTGCCCCCGTTGCCCGTCTTGAATCCATTCGCATCTTACTTGCTTATGCTGCTTTCAATGGTTTTACATTACATCAAATGGATGTGAAGAGTGCTTTCCTTAACGGTCCTCTACAAGAAGAAGTATATGTATCACAACCACCTGGGTTTGTTGATCCCGATCACAAAGACTATGTGTATAGACTTCATAAGGCTTTGTATGGCCTCAAACAAGCACCTCGTGCTTGGTATGATCATCTTAAGAAGTTTTTACTCGATGATGGTTTTATGAGAGGGTGATCGATCCTACTCTTTTTACTAAGAGGGATAAGGGTGATTTGATCTTATGCCAAATCTATGTAGATGATATCATTTTGGTTCTCCTAACATTCATTTGTGCAAGAAGTTTATGCGGCTTCAATGACCAAGAATTTTGAAATGTCACTCAATGCGTATTTGAAGTTCTTCCTTGGTTTTCAAATTCAACAATTTCAAGAAGGAATTTTCTTGTCCCAAGCAAAGTACCTCAAGGATATCCTAGAAGTTTGGTATGTCTGATGCTAGTCCATGTAAGACACCAATGCCAACCAAAATAACACTCACTGAAGACACAAACGGTATCCCCTTTGACCCATCTAAATACCGCTCTATGATTGGTTCATTGCTTTATCTTTGTGCATCTAGACCAGACATCATGTTTAGTGTATGCATGTGTGCTAGATTTCAAGCTTCCCTTAGGGAAAGTCATCATAAGGCGGTTAAGCATATTCTTAGATACCTTGTTCACACCCCAAAGTTGGGTCTATGGTATCCCAAGGATGCTAAGTTTGATCTCATTGGATACACGGATGCGGATTGGGCGGAGACAAAGTGGATCGTAAGTCCACCTCTGGTGCATGTCAATTTCTTGGGCGCTCTTTGGTAAGTTGGTCATCTAAGAAACAAAATTGTATTGCCCTCTCTACAGTTGAAGCTGAATACATTGCTGCCGCCAAGTTGTGCAACTCGGTTATTATGGATGAGGCAAACTTTGAAGGATTATGGTATCACGTATAGGCATGTGCCTCTTCTATGTGATAATGAAAGTGCTATCAACATTGCAGAGAACCCCAAGGATCATCTTCGCACCAAACATATTGATATTAGATATCACTTCTTAAGAGATCATGTTGAGAAAGGCGATATTCACATTGATCACATTGGGACAGATTTGCAACTGGCGGATATTTTCACCAAACCATTGGATGAAGCAAGGTTACATCGACTTAGGCGTGAACTTGGTATCTTGGAGCTTGACAATATTATATGAAATCTAGTACCCATCCATGCTTAAACTTAATGTCTTGTTTTGATGTAGGCATATATTTAGGGGAGACACTCAATCCATGAGTCCTCTCACCTTACAAAATGCATAAATTGAACCAACACTCTCAAAGTTATCATAGTTTTTACAAACTAGGATACTTTAATATGATGGAGTAGTGACCATGTGCTCAAAGTCTCTATCTTTGTGGTGCTATGTTTCATATGCTCAAACATGGTGACCTCAGTCACCGCTTGTGCAATGCTTATATGGACCCTTCGTTCTAATCATGTTTGGATTATTTATGTATCTTAGCATGGCCTTAGACGTCTCAGGTTGTTCTCCTTCTTAATTTCATGAAAACCACTTGGCGGTGTCTATATAAAATTACTCGGGTCAGCCCCCTCCTTCACATCTCCCCTCGCACATATAAATGCATCCGGTGGCCAGGACATCCGGGTCTAGCGCCGGACGTCCGGGCGCTATGAAACATTCCCAACCCATCAAAACACTCATGAACTGCCATCAGTGGCCGAACATCCGGCCTCGGTAGGACATCCGGCGCTTGCTTCTCTGATCTCTGTTTCCACTCGCGGATATCCGGCCTTGCCCGGATGTCCGCCCGTCACCATAAGTCGCATATACACAGGAAGGGGTGGGGGCGGGCAGTTCCATTTTTCCTTCGTCCCTTTCCTCATCTCCCCTCACAGCCCGCCGCTTTGGCCACCACTCCGGCTCTGCCCGGCCATCTCCTCCGACCTCCGGCCACGACCTCCACCTTAGCGGACTCTCCTCCTCCTGATCTCTGATTCTATCCAATCCATTTCTCGGATTGTGGCTTGAGTCTCTCGGGAGGGGCCGGTGTTCGGTGGGATTCATCTCCGGAGTTCTTCATGGCTCGTACCAAGAACTGCGGTCCCAAAGCGTCGAGGTGTCTACTCGGGGTAAAGTGCTATTTCTTCTCATATCCCCTTGCTTGTGACTAAATCTTAGTGGGTTGCATTATTCTCAATGTATATCTTGCCATATCTATTGCTCTCGCGTTTAGGTTACATTTACCTAAGCCTACAAACACCTCTATATGTACTCGGTTACTCAACTTAACCATGGGAATGTAATTTGTTCATTCCACGGTTTAATTTGGTGTATCCTTGTTTATGTTCTTTGGCTCCTTCTTATTGGAAACCATTCATTGTCCATTCCAGTTGATCGCCGGCAAGGCTCCACCGACTCCGATGAGTCTGCGCGGCCCAAGAAAAAGAAGGTCTCCACCAAGAAGAATAAGCGAGCTCCATCCACCAGTCCGTCGGCCTCGGATCCAGATGATGCAGACTATGTTGGAGAGGAAGAGGATGACGGCGTCACGACAATCATTGGACAGCCCAAGCCTGGTACTAGGAGGGCACCGATGCCTCATGTTCGTGGTTACGCAATACCCATTGCCCATGGTCGTCGCATCTCCATGGAGCTCCACGATAGTGGAGGTCGCCCCACTCACGACTTCACATTTGTGGGGGCAGGGCAATACCTTGATTCCGTCGGGATGTTAATCCCTATGAGGTGGTGGCGGATGCCGAAGATCCTCGGTTCGGACTCGTATGCAGCAGGATCTCTATTCCAGCTTTGTCCATGGGCGTGGCCTTGCTCCTCACTCATACTTGGATCTAAACTTCCTGCGTGATAATCCTGCCATGTTCCCTAACGATCCCGTCAAGATCATTGATGACATGACTCTTGGTCCTGCAATGACCTTCAGCGTGATTGGAGTGAAGCTGCCATTCTACGATTCTATGCCACTGTTTCTTTGGTCCGCATAACACCCTCACTTGGATGACCGATGACACTACACTGAGCATCACCTATGACAGGTTTGTTCAGATTTTGGGTCTCTCAGGTGTTGGCCATTGCATCCACAGTATGGATCCATAGGGCAAGCCCAAAGGGATTGATGCTTGCTTGCCTCTTGTAAAACCTCCCTCTCGGCTAACCGGCGAAGAAAAAGCATATCCACCCAATGAGGTATCCATCTTCCGTGCACCTTTCTTCATCCTCTTTCGGTGTGTGCTTCGTTTCTGTATCCTAAGAAGGGAGATCGCTCGAGGGCTCGCAACTATTGTATACAATTGATGGTTCATATGCATGAGAAACCCACTGTGCCTCTGGACACTGCCAACTTCATTTGGCATGAGATCCGTCTTTGCAGTTTTATTCAGACGCGCCAGTTCCCTCATGCCCCATATATTCAGGCTCTGATTGATCACACTGCTCCCTTTGAGGTGGTTAAGTCCGATGTGCACTCCATTTGGAAACCTCCTCCTCACATGCGTGTGACAGCTAGGGCTTCTACTCGGCCTAGGAGGTCTGCTGGTGAGAGGACAGCTGCTCCTACTCAGCCCACTGGTTCTTCTGCTCCATCTTCCTCGACTGGTCCATGTAGGCGTTTTGAATCATTCTTGGGTAAGGCTCAGTCTGCTATCATGAAGGCAATCACCTTCAGCTGTCAGCAGAATCATGATGTTCAGAAGCGCCTTGTCATCTCCAAGAATATACTCAAACAGCGCCTCTGTGACCGTGGGAGTCCCGTTAGTGATGATGATCCTCTTCCCGCAGCTCCATCCTCGTCCACTTTCAGTTTTCCATCTCATGCTGACTACCCCGAGTTTCTTGATGTTGATGATGACATCCGTCCAGAGTGATTGAGACTGTTTAGTTTTTCGCCTTTTCCTTGTTCTTTGGCAAAGGGAGAAGTAGTATCGTAGTAATATGGTCATGCTATGATATGTTATTTCCAACCTATGGTACTTGTGGTACTTGTTCGCTTGAGACTATGTTATGATTATGGCATGGCCATGAAATGTTCTCATTCTATTTGAAGTGTTATGATGATTTCATATGTGATCGTCTCTTACTTCTTTAATTTTTTAAGTTACATATGGAATGCACCTTTGTGTTGGTTATCCAAATATATTCATCGCATGCACACAATGAGGGGAGCTAAAAGCAAATTGTAACTAAACATATTACAGTATCCGTTTTGCTCCCATGATTATCATTGCTAAGACTATTTATTACATCTATGATACTACATGTATGATTGTCATCAACAAACAAAAAGGGGGAGATTGAAAGTGCAATCATGCCCTTACATTATGTTTTGGTTGTTTATGACAATTTACATGTAGGGGATTGACAATGGCTGCCAAGTAGATTTCAGGTGTTGGTCCCCGGTTTGTCAAAATTGTGTGTGGATCAAGAGCATACAAAGTGAGTTCTCTCAAGGTTGAAGTGGTAAAATGATGTTTCATTTTATGTTTCTTGAGTTATAGGGATCCCGCACTATTAAGAGGGGATCAAAGGGGATAGTGCTAGATTTGCTCAAGTCGACATCTTCTATTTCTATTTCCTCACATCATATTCCAACATAGGCATATTTCACTCCTATCCAACAAAATTCCACTCATATCCTATATACCAAAGAAATCCATGGCCAACTAGGTTCCCCAACATATATGATCTAACCTTTGCATACTTTGCATCCTCCATTTTGGTTTATCTTGGGTGGTTCTCTAAGTGAGGACCTAGAGCTTTTCCATAGCTTCAAAAGCAGGCCCAAGATCATCAAAATCGAGTCCGGATGAAAAAGTTATGGATGTTTTATTTCGGGGCGCTGAAGTTTTTGTGTTGGCGGATATCCGGACTTGGTCCGGAAATCCGGCCGTAGATGACCGTAACCGAGTGAAATGCTGGTTTGCCCTCCGGATGTCCGGCGATCTCCGGATGTCGGGCTTGGCCCGGAAATCCGGCGTAGATGTCCAGAACCGCGTGAAACGCTGGTTTGCTCTCCGGATGTCCGGCGATGTCCCGGATGTCCGGGCTTTCCTGTTTCGCCGGATGTCCGGGTTTGACCCCCGGATGTCCGGCTCCCCTGTTTCCTACTCTGCTCTGCCCTGTTCTCCAAGTGGCTCTCCAGCCCGGATGTCCGGCCTCCAGCCGGATGTCCGCCTGCCCGATCACTTGCACTACAACGGGCATATTTGAGCACACACTATATATCGCCTCTTCTCCCCACGAGGCGTTGACCATTCACTTTGAACAAACCCTAGAACACTACACTCACTCTCTCTCATCTCTCCACACCAAATCTTAGATCCCCAAGGGATTTGAGAGCTTTGAAAAGAAGTTGTCCGATCAAGTGATAGATCCACTTCTCCTCCTTCTCTGCACCCAAGGAATTCGTGATTTGAGCAAGTCTTGAGCAAATCCCCATTGATCTTATTACTCTTGGAGGTTGGAGACTCCTAGGCGGTAGGAGTCTTTCGGAGAGGAATCGACTTTTGTGATTACCCCCGGATAAGTTTGTGAGGGTTTGGAGACCACCCCAAGGTCTACCACTAGTGGTTGAGAAACATCATCGTGGTGTTGTCTCAAAGGGAGAATAGGGTGAGCCTTCGTGGCGTTGGTGTGCCTTCGTGGTAACATCCACCTCTCTAACGGTGACTAGCTTCCCTCCAAGGAAGTGAACATCGGCATACATCCTTGTCTCCCGGAGTTGCGGTTATTCCTAACCCGAACTCTATACTTGTGGTTACTTGTTTTGGTTTGCACTTACTTACATCATATTGTGCTTGCTCACTTATATGCTTGTGTTACTTACCTAGTACTTCGTACCTACTAGCAATTGTTAGGCTCACTTTCATATTCCGCACTATTGCCTAAAATTGCTAAGTAATAATTAAAATTTGTAATTGTACCTATTCACCCCCCCCCCTCTAGGTCCATCTCGATCCTTTCAACTAGGATCCATGACCATGATCCAGTTTTTTTCTTCATTTCTTTTAAACGCGAGAAGGACTAATTGTGGCATTTTTGTTAGACCAAACTGCAGTTCATCATAGGGATTCAGCTTGTACTCGCATAAATGACTCCATCCAATTTTTTCCGATAATATAAGTGATGGGCCGGTGCCTTCGTTTCTGACACGATATAAGAAGTGAAACCTGCAAAAATAGCCATCATAGAGCAAACCAAACGGTTTATTCTATGATGAATGTCACATGGCAAAACCTGCATCGTAAAATTGCAGGAAAAGAAAGAAAACATGACATTAAATCGATAAGATTTAGACAGTAAATCAATAAGATTTACTTGATGTGACATGAGTGAATCCTTACCAGGAAATCACTATGTTGAAGTACTAAACAAAAGATTGATCGTCCAACTACGCGTGGCATGCAGGGGCCCTGCCTACTCCCACAAGCAGGACAGTCCAATGGTCGTGACAAATCGTATGGACCGGACATCCATGGGACTGGAAATCCTGGTGGGTGCGATAAACCCTGCAATGCATACAGATATTGGAGTGTAACCATAATTGATAAACCGTCCTCACAAAAAATATGATATGGATACTTCAAAATATACAGACTGAATTGAGTGGACGGACATTAACATAGACTGTTCTCAGGACTGACCACACACCAAAAGCGGCAGTACTAATAAATAATACATGGTTCACAAACACAAATCAAGTACTGAACAATAGTACTTACTACAGACAAGCAAAGTTGCACTAACTAAACTCTGCAGACTATTTCTTGCCACCGACCTACGGGATGAACCCCGCATAACTGACTAGGCCATGGACTTCGTGTGAGATGTCTACATGCACCATCACCATCTTGTCAACCTTGGAGAACCTAACAGAGTGGTCTTTCCCTCATAAACATGATGATGAAGACAGGCCGCATCAGATTTGTTGGGAAGCTTTACAAGAACCACACCCTTCGCAATCGAAGGCACAACCAGGAAATTGTTGTGGTCAAGTACAGCCTCGAGAACACGCCTGACAACAATGCTATAGGAAAACAGTAGTTCAGGACACGTGGCGACAAGGACACATCAGCAGGATAGTTCAGCAGTAGAACTCATCATCAGATCTTCCAGTTCACATGGCATGACTTTGAGAACTTCATCTCCACCGCGGACCTGGTTCTAATTCAAACAGAAACCATATTTTATTACTACCGCCGTTCAGAAATATCAGATGATTTTCGATATTATAGTCCATATATGACTACATATACGCACAGAAATGAGTGAACAAAGACACTAGAACATGTCTTCAAAGGCATGAGAGCAGAGGGATTACATGCAAAATCCATAACACGAGTTACTGAGGCAAATATACCCTCTTAAAAGGTAGCATTGATGTTCATAAAGTACTCCCTCCATCCCAAAATTCTTGTCTTAGATTTGTCTAGCTACGGATGTATCAAGTCACATTTTAGTATTAGATACATCCGTATCTAGACAAATCTAAGACAAGAAATTTTGGACAGAGGGAGTAGTTGAAAGTAATCTATAAGAAATCAGTGTCAACCTCTCGCATGTTTTGGTCAAAAGAGGAATTTAGAACCGTCATTTGGCACACAAAAATCACATGCAAGATCACCCAGAAAGTTGTACTACTAGTACTGCGTGTTAGATGAAAAAACACGATCAAGATTGAGAAAAAGATCGTCAAGAAGAGATATTACCTGGACTTGCTTAATGAGGGATCCCGGAGAGGGGGGCTTGGACAGGGCGATGGCTCTGAGCTTGTCTGCGGTAGTCTCGGCGGGGTGCTTGCGCTTCTTCGTACCATGAGCCTCTACGGTTTTGGCCGGAGCCGTAGACATCACTTCAGCCGGTGCTCCAGCATCCATCGAGAAACTGTCAAATAGAAATAAAAGAAAAGAAACCATAATCACAAACCCAAAAGAATAAAAGAGAGGGAGTTATAGGATCAGTCTCGGGGTTGCAAGACCGGGCCTTGGCCAGAATCAACACCATTGATGCGCTCACCTTTCCTTCTTTGGGAGAGAAGAACAATGGCGTAAGTAGGTCGGGTTTTCTTGAAGAAATGAGGAACAAGATGAGGCGTAAGCGAGGTTGGGTAGAGAGGAAGCCGAGAGAGAAGAGTGAAATGATGGTTGCTTCGTCATCCAACTTCTTCTTTGGAAAGGAGGGGGTTTTGTGATTTGGACGGCTCATTGGGCATTATCTTGGCGCTTCGATCGGGGTAGTCTACCGTCACTCTACTATGGAGTAATTTAGTGCATGGCTGGTGCACCCCGATGCTGGCTGTCCCACACATCGGCAAAAGTGAGTAATTTAGTGCATGGCTGGAGGAGGATCCGCATGGTAGAGCGTGTCCACTGTTTTTCGTAAGAAAAAATGATTACAAGAAGCGTTTCCACTCTTCTGACGGAAGAGTGCGAAACGGCAGCCACTTGAACATACACGGTGCTCCTACTACTAGGCATGTGCGATTGGTTCATACGTCGATTACTACACAATCTTGTTGCTAGTGTAGTAAGATATGACGATAACAAGTGATGTTGTGCGCATGTCAACTACTCCTATATGTAACATAGTACCGCTTTTTCGACCGTCTCCGCCGAGAATGAACGATGAGATCAATGTTAACAGAACTAGGTCCACAGTATGCGGAGAGTACGGTGCTACAGTACTCCACGAAACATGAGCCATATGAAGCACGAATAGTGTTAGGCGGGGTGTATGAAGGGTGCAGGATGGGAGCAAAAGTTCCCTTCTCGACCCACTTTTGGGTGTTTAGCAGAGTGCATGAAGGGTGCATGAGTCCACACTAGTAGGTTGACAAAAATACACGAAGAGGAAACAACTATATTGACATGAGAATGCAACCAAACACACCCACATGCTTTGTGCTACAGTGACTGATCTGCACCGTCTGAGTTTGATCCAACGGTCATGTTGCGCCGAGACATGGACATGCCCATGCAGAGGGCACCTAAACACCACTGAAGTCCCTCTGCTTCTCGAGGCGCACGATGTTGGTGATGCAGGGTGCAACCTCCCGTAGAGCCTGCTCCCGGTCGACGGGAGCCAGCTCATCAAAGACGGCGTCCAATGGCACGAATGGATTCCGGTGACGGAGCCCTGAAAGGATTCACCTGGCAACGGCGACGGCAGCCCGCAACCCCTCCTTGTCCAGCTCAGCCCCCACCATCGTGCGGAGACGGCTCAGCTCCTCGGAGATATAGGTGAAGAAGGAGACCAGGTCAGGAAGCCGCAGCTCATTGAAGTCGACCGGGTGGTTGAACGGGTTTAGCCCGACGGCCGGCATCGTCACGCTGGCACGATGGTAGGAGCGCAGCCGCAACACGTGTGTGGCAACTTGGTTCACCAAGTGGCTGAGGCGATCCTGGACCTCGTCACGATCGGCCCGCTCGCGCTCCAGCCGGCTCCCCTGACGGCCTATCGTATCTCCCGCTTTCTGCAGCAACGCCGCCGACGCCTCGAGCATCTCTGTGGCGGACGCCTGCTGCTTTTGAAGCTCCGTGAACTCCCGCACATATGGGAGGATCATGGCACTCCTCTCCTCCTTGAGCTCACGGAGCTCCACGTCCTTGGCCCTGAGCTCTGCATCCTTGGCATGGAGCTCATGTGTCAGGCGCCTCACCTCGGACTCCATGATCTGCTGCGCCGCCATGGCACCAGTAGAAGCAATGGGGAGAGGAAGCAAAGGGGCGAAACGGCTGAAAAGGCAATGCAATCTACGGGAAGGCGGAGGGAGCAGGGAATCTTTTGGTTTTCACCACGGTAAAACACCAGTCGACGACTTCTCACATCAGGGAGCAGTGGGTTTTACAGGCGGAGTCATCATGACTAATTGCTGCCGCGCCTGCTCCCGTCAATCAAAAAATTAAAAATCCTGCCGCGCCTGCTCCCGTCAATCAAAAAATTAAAAATCCTGCCGCACCCAAACACCAGAGCAACGCCGCGGTGGATATTTAAATTTACATGCAGGCAAGTAGATAAAAAAGGGGTGAAAAAACAAATGTGGCGGCGGCCTAGCTAATCGGTCGAACTAGCCCAACTAGCTAGCCACCGTGCTTCACTGATGTACTCGGCGGGAAAGGTGGTCTTTCGTGATTTGACGACTCATTTACTTTCTTCGGCGCTATGACCGAGGAGGACCCAGAAAACACGCGGTAGGGCGTCCCACGTCAGGAAGAATATATGCGTGCACCACCTGGGAGGACCCGAAACCACGCGGTAGGGTGTGCCACGTCTCGGCACGGACGAAAAATGTGCGTGTAAAAATATACTATATCAGACGTAGTACCTATGGTTCGACCTCGGGACCCAGCCAGTCGGTCGAAAACACCCCACTAGCCGCACAGCTTGATCATGCAAACATGGCACGGAGGATAGATGTGGTTAACTCTGTCTCGACCAGCCACAACGTCTCTTGTTCTAGGCGATTCTTTTATTTTCCAAGCTTTTTTTAGTTGTAATAACACCACGGCAAGCTAGCGCCGCTCTTCGTGTGTGCCCGTGCAAAGGTTAGACGATGGAGAGAAGAGAGATTGAGATCGCAGACCTTGGACCCACCAATAAGTGAGACAACGGTCATGCGCGTGTTGACGAGGCACTCCTTCTACTCAACTCAACGCAAGTACTGTATAAATAAAATCAAGTTATGGGACAAAGCCAACAACCATTCGTTTTTTCAGGCTATCGACTTATGCTTTGTAGTCCAGGTTGCCAGTTCGAATCTCGTCTTTTAGATTTGTTAGTTTTAGGTCCAAATTTGATTAATGACAAGTGGGGCCCCCGTGTGTTGTTCCGATATTTCATTTAGGATGGTTTTTTTGAACAAACACTTTGCGCGGTTAGACAAGTAACGGTACGAGTTACATATATTTTGCAAGTTCTGAACAAAAATGACAATGACATAGAATATCACATCCACCCCGCAGCTTAGATACTATGGTGATACGAGTTTTTACACCGTTGGAAGTGAGATCCAATGGCTTGGGAGTAGTCTTTGTAATTATGCGCAATTTCCAAACTCTCCAAAGGTTTTTTGCAAATAAAACATTCAGGCCTCGTGTGTGCCGCTGCATCTTCGATCCAACGGCTCCCTGGTGCTCATATTAGGTGCTCCCCGTAGCTTAATTACCCGCTACGGTGATATGAGCATCTAGGTCGTATGATCAGTGATCAGATGGCACATGCGTAGTACTTGTACTTTCTGCGCATTTCCCAAACTCTATCAGTCGTATATTGCAAAAACATTCAAACCTCCTATTGTGGGCCATTAGATCTCAGTGAACTCGTATCACCATAGAATCTATGGTGCGGGAGCACCTCATACTCTCCCGTGCGAGAAAACATAAGGTGCTATCGCAGCTTGGATGCTATGGTGATACGAGCTTGGAGGTCGTTTGATCTGAGATCCAATGGCATCTGAGCAGTCTTTGTGCTTGTAAGCAGTGGCCGAACTCTTTTGGGGCTTTTCTGCAAAAAACATTCGAACCACCGAGGAGGTGTTGGGTCACAAATCCAACGCCTCCGAAGAGCTTGTATCACCAAAGCATCTAAGGTGTGGTAGCACATGATATTCTTACATACAGGAGAATATGATGTCCTCCTTCATCTTAGATTCTACGGAGATCCGACCTTCGAGGTCGTTGGAAATGGGATCAAAGGGCATCTCAGTCGTTTTTTTTACAAATTGTGTGCAATTCTCAAACTCATCAAGGTTTCCTGAAGAAATATTAAGACACATCATGTGAGCTGCTATATCTCAGATCTACAAGCTCCAAGCAACTCGTATCAGCATATAGCATCTAAGGTATCGGGGCACATGATATTCTCCCGGGGAGGAGGGGTGGGGGTGCACAACCAATCGGTGGCTAGCAGGGTGGGGAAAAATATAATCTAAACAACCCTAAACAGAGATCCACAATTTTATCTAAGGTCGAGGGGTTGACTGATGTCTACTACACAACCTTATTCTTGTAGACGTTGTTGGGCCTGCAAGTGCACAGGTTTGTAGGACAGTAGAAAATTTCCCTCAAGTGGATGACCTACGGTTTATCAATCCGTAGGAGGCGTAGGAAGAAGATGGTCTCTCTCAAGCAACCCTGCAACCAAATAACAAAGAGTCTCGTGTGTCCCCAACACACCCAATACAATGGTAAATTGTATAGGTGCACTAGTTCGGCGAAGAGATGGTGATACAAGTGCAATATGGATGGTAGATATAGGTTTTTGTAATCTGAAAATATAAAAACAGCGAGGTAACTAATGATAAAAGTGAGCGTAAATGGTATTGCAATGATAGTAAACAAGGCCTAGGGTTCATACTTTCACAAGTGCAAGTTCTCTCAATAATAATAACATAGACAGATCATATAACAATCCCTCAACATGCAACAAAGAGTCACTCCAAAACCACTAATAGCGGAGAACAAACATAGAGATTATGGTAGGGTACGAAACCACCTCAAAGTTATTCTTTCCAATCAATCCGGTGGGCTATTCCTATAAGTGTCACAAACAGCCCTAGAGTTCGTACTAGAATAACACCTTAAGATACAAATCAACCAAAACCCTAATGTCACCTAGATACTCCATTGTCACCTCAAGTATCCGTGGGCATGATTATACGATATGCATCACACAATCTCAGATTCATCCAACCAACATAAAAGTACTTCAAAGAGTGACCCAAAGTTTCTACCGGAGAATCAAGAATGTGTGCCAACCCCTATGCATAGGTTCATGGGCGGAACCCGCAAGTTGGTCACCAAAACATACATCAAGTGGCACATGTTATCCCATTGTCACCACAGATAAGCACGGCAAGACATACATCAAGTGTTCTCATAAAAGACTCAATCCGATAAGATAACTTCAAATGGGAAACTCAATTCATCACAAGGGAGTAGAGGGGGAGAAACATCATAAGATCCAACTACAATAGCAAAGCTCGGGATGCATCAAGATCATGCCATAGAGGGAACACGAGAGAGAACACGAGAGAGAGAGATCAAACACATAGCTACTAGTACATACCCTCAGCCCCGAGGGTGAACTACTCCCTCCTCGTCATTGGATAGCGCCGGGATGATGAAGATGACCACCGGTGAGGGTTCCCCCTCCGGCAGGGTGCCAGAACGGGCTCCCGAGAGGTTTTTGGTGGCTACAGAGGCTTGCGGCGGCGGAACTCCCGATCTAATCTCTGTTCTGGAAGTAGTACGATACGTAGGTATATATGGGTGCGAAGTGCGTCGGTGGACGAAGGGGGCCACGAGGCAGGGTGGCGCGCCCCCCACCCTCGTGAGCACCTCCCTTCTTTCCTGACGTGCACTCCAAGTCCATCGGGTGGCTTTCCTTCCAAAAATAACTTATCCAGTTGATTTCGTTCCGTGTTGACTCCGTTTGATATTCCTTTTCTTCAAAACACTGAAATAGGCATAAAACAGCAAATCTGGGCTGGGCCTCCGGTTAATAGGTTAGTCCCAAAAGTAATACTCCCTCCGTTCCTTGATATAAGGTGTATAGATTTTTGAGAAAAAATCCAAAATATAAGGTGTATTGCGTTGCACCACTCGGTTGGATAATTTTTTTAGGGATTTCATTACATTTCCTTATATTAGGCAATCTCCTCTATTTTCTCATGTCAATAAGTCAGGTGTAACCTCGCCCAAAACTTGTGAAATTATCCCTCCATGTGCGTTCTTTAATATCCGTGCCAAAAACTATACACCCTACATCTAGGAACGGTGGGAGTATAAAAGTGGAAAATAAAGCCCATTATAGTCCAAAACAATAGATAAAGTAGCATGGAGCAATAAAAAATTATAGATACGTTGGAGACGTATCAGGCATCCCCAAGCTTAATTCCTGCTCGTCCTCGAGTAGGTAAATGATAAAAAGAGAATTTTTGATGCGAAGTGATACTTTGGCATAATTTCAATGTAAATCTTCTTAATTGTGGTATGAATATTCAGATCCGAAAGATTCAAGACAAAAGTTCATATTGACATAAAAATAATAATACTTCAAGCATACTAATCAAAGTAATCATGTCTTCTCAAAATAGCATGGCAAAAGAAAGTTCATCCCTACAAAATCATACAGTTAGGCTATGCTTCATTTTCGTCACACAAAGATGTTCCCAACTTCTATACCCCCGATGACAAGCCAAGCAATTGTTTCATACATAAATAATCTCAAACTTTTTCAACCTTCACGCAGTACATGAGCGTGAGCCATGGATATAGCACTATGGGTGGAATAGAATATGATGATGGGGATTGTGTGGAGAAGACAAAATAAAGTCTCACATTGACGAGGATAATCAACGGACTATGGAGATTCCCATCAATTGATGTCAACATGAGGAGTAGGGATTGCCATGCAACGAATGCACTAGAGCTATGAATGCTCAACAAAAGAAAACTAGTGGGTGTGCATCCGACTTGCTTGCTCATGAAGACCTAGGGCATTTGAGGAAGCCCATCGTAGGAATATACAAGCCAAGTTCTATAACGAAAAATTCCCACTAGTATGCAAAGACAACTTATGAGACTCACTATATGAAAAACATGGTGCTACTTTGAAGCACAAGTGTGGAAAAAGAGATAGTAACATTGCCCTTTTTATTTATATTTTTTTCTTTTTTTCTTTTTTTTGGGCCTTTCTTTTTTTTTGGCCTTTCTCTTTTTTTTGGGCAATGCTCTAATAATGATGATCATCACACTTCTATTGATTACAACATATGAATTACAACTCGAAACTAGAACAAGATATGACTCTATATGAATGCCACCGGCGGTGTACCGGGATGGTGCAATGAATCAAGAGTGACATGTATGAAAAATAATGCATGGTGGCTTTGCCACAAATACGATGTCAACTACATGATCATGCAATGGCAATATGACAAAAGTAAAGTATGTCATGATGATGATGAACGGAACGGTGGAAAGTTGCATGGAAATATATCTCGGAATGGCTATGGAAATGCCATAATAGGTAGGTATGGTGGCTGTTTTGAGGAAGATATAAGGAGGTTTATGTGTGATAGAGCGTATCATATCACGGGGTTTGTATGCATCGGCGAAGTTTGCACCAACTCTCAAGGTGAGAAAGGGCAATGCACGGTACCGAAGAGGCTAGCAAAGGCGGAAAGGTAAAAGTGCGTATAATCCATGGACTCAACTTTAGTCAAAAGAACTCATATACTTATTGCAAAAATTGAGAAGTCATCAAAAACCAAGTACTACGCGCATGCTCCTAGTGGGATAGATTGGTAGGAGAAGACCATCGCTCGTCCCCGACCGCCACTCATAAGGATGCACAAGCCAGGTACACTTCATGTTTCAAATTTGTTACACAACTTTAACCATACGTGCATGCTACGGGACTTGCTAACTTCCACACAAGTATCTCTCAAATTCACAACTACTCAACTAGCATTACTCTAATATCACCATCTTCATATCTCAAAACAATCATCAAGCATCAAACTTCTCTTAGTATTCAGCACACTCATAAGAATTCTTACAAATCTTGCATGCTTAGCATATTATGATTTTAAGAAAATTACCATGCTATTTAAGACTCTCAAAATAATATAAGTGAAGCATGAGAGTTCATATATTTCTCCAAAATAAAACTACCACCATGCTCTAAAAGATATAAGTGATGCACTAGAGCAAATGACAAACTACTCCGAAAGATATAAGTGAAGATCAATGAGTAGTCGAATAATTGTGCAACTATGTGAAGACTCTCTAACATTTAAGAATTTCAGATCTTGATACTTTATTCAAACAGCAATAAAAGCTAAATAAAACTACATTTCAAGGATAGCACAACTCATGTGAAGAAGCAAAAACTTAGGCTCAACCAATACTAACCGATAATTGTTGAAGAAGAAAGGTGGGATGCCTAACGGGGCATCCCCAAGCTTAGATGCTTGAGACTTCTTGAAATATTATCTTGGGGTGCCTTGGGCATCCCCAAGCTTGAACTTTTGTGTCTTCTTAATTCCTCTCATATCATGGTTTCTCTTTTTATCAAAAGCTTAATTCACAACAAACTCAACAAGAACTCGTGAGATAGGTTAGTATAATCCAATGCAAAACCTTATCATTTCCTACTGTAACAAATCACTAAAATTATTATTCAACATTGCATGCTAAATGACTCTGCATATTTAATACTCCTATCCTTAAATAGAATCATTAAACAAGCAAACATATGCAAACAATGCAAACATAACAGCAATCTGCCAAAACAGTACAGTCTGTAAAGAATGCAAGAGTATCAATACTTCCCTGACTCCAAAAGTTAAGAACTAAAATTCCCAATGTAATAAATTTATCAGAGCTCAATATGCAAAAAGATTCAACATTATACCACTCTCTGACTTTTCTATGGAATTTTTGCAACAACGGTAAACTTTCTGTTTTCAAACAGCAACAAGTATAGTAGCAAAATAAGCATGGCAAAGGCTATCCTTGACTTTTTTATTGAAACTAAAGATGCAAAACATTATTATAAATAACAGCAAGCAAATAATAACAAAATAAAATGACGTCCAAGCAAAACACATATCATGTGGTGAATAAAAATATAGCTCCAAGTAAAGTTACCGATGAACGAAGACGAAAGAGGGGATGCCATCCGGGGCATCCCCAAGCTTAGGCTCTTGGTTATCCTTGAATATTACCTTGGGGTGCCTTGGGTGTCCCCAAGCTTAGTCTCTTGCCACTCCTTATTCCATAGTCCATCGAATCTTTACCCAAAACTTGAAAACTTCACAACACAAAACTTAACAGAAAACTCGTGAGCTCCGTTGGCGAAAGAAAACAAAAGACCACTTCAAGGTACTGTAATGAACTCATTATTTATATGAATTGGTGTTAAACCTACTGTATTCCAACTTCTCTATGGTTTATAAACTATTTTACTAGCCATAGATTCATCAAAATAAGCAAACAACACAATGAAAACAGAATCTGTCAAAAACAGAACAGTCTGTAGTAATCTGTAACTAACGCAAACTTCTGGAACTCCAAAAATTCTAAAATAAATTGTTGGACCTGAGGGATTCTTCTAGTAATAATCTGCAAGAAGAATCAACTAAATATCACTCTCCAGTAAAAAGTTGAAGCTAATCTCGTGAGCGCTAAAGTTTCTGTTTTTTACAGCATGTCATAAAGACTTCACCCAAGTCTTCCCAAAGGTTCTACTTGGCACAAACACTAATTAAAACATAAAACCACATCTAAGCAGAAGCTATATGGATTATTTATTCCTAAACAGAAGCAAAAAGCAAGAAACTAAAATAAAATTGGTTTGCCTCCCAACAAGCGCTATTGTTTAACGCCCCTAGCTAGGCATGATGATTTCAATGATGCTCACAAAAAAGATAAGAATTGAAACATAAAGAGAGCATCATGAAGAATATGACGAGCACATTTAAGTCTAACCCACTTACTATGCATAGGGATTTTGTGAGCAAACAACTTATGGGAACAATAATCAACTCGCATAGGAAGGCAAAACAAGCATAACTTCAGAACTTTAAGCACATAGGGAGGAAACTTGATATTATTGCAATTCCTACAAGCATATGTTCCTCCCTCATAATAATTTTCAGTAGAATCATGAATGAATTCAACAATATAACCAGAACCTAAAGCATTCTTTTCATGATCTACAAGCATAGAGAATTTACTACTCTCCACATAAGCAAAATTCTTCTCATCAATAGTAGTGGGAGCAAACTCAACAAAATAACTATCATGTGATTGAAAATTAAGATCAAGATGACAAGTTTCATGGTTATCATTATTCTTTAAAGCATACATGTCATCACAATAATCATCATAGATAGGAGGCATGCATTCATCATAGTAAATTTTCTCATCAAAGCTTGGGGGACAAAAAATATCATCTTCAAACATAGCTTCCCCAAGCTTGTGGCTTTGCATATCATTAGCATCGTGGATATTCAAGGAACTCATACTAACAACATTGCAATCATGCTCATCATAAAAAGATCTAGTGCCAAACATTTTAATGCATTCTTCTTCTAACACTTTGGCACAATTTTCCTTCACATCATACTCACGAAACATATTAAAAAGATGAAGCGTATGAGGCAAGCTCAATTCCATTTTTTTTGTAATTTTCTTTTTAAAACTAACTAGTGATAAAACAAGAAACAAAAAGATTCGATTGCAAGATCTAAAGAAACACCTTCAAGCACTCACCTCCCCGGCAACGACGCCAGAAAAGAGCTTGATGTCTACTACACAACCTTCTTCTTGTAGATGTTGTTGGGCCTGCAAGTGCACAGGTTTGTAGGACAGTAGCAAATTTCCCTCAAGTGGATGATCTAAGGTTTATCAATCCGTAGGAGGCATAGGATGAAGATGGTTTCTCTCAAGCAACCCTGCAACCAAATAACAAAGAGTCTCTTGTGTCCCCAACACACCCAATACAATGGTAAATTGTATAGGTGCACTAGTTCGGCGAAGAGATGGTGATACAAGTGCAATATGGATGGTAGATATAGGTTTTTGTAATCTGAAAATATAAAAACAGCGAGGTAACTAATGATAAAAGTGAGCGTAAATGGTATTGCAATGATAGGAAACAAGGCCTAGGGTTCATACTTTCACAAGTGCAAGTTCTCTCAACAATAATAACATAGACAGATCATATAACAATCCCTCAACATGCAACAAAGAGTCACTCCAAAACCACTAATAGCGGAGAACAAACGTAGAGATTATGGTAGGGTACGAAACCACCTCAAAGTCATTCTTTCCAATCAATCCGGTGGGCTATTCCTATAAGTGTCACAAATAGCCCTAGAGTTCGTACTAGAATAACACCTTAAGATACAAATCAACCAAAACCCTAATGTCACCTAGATACTCCATTGTCACCTCAAGTATCCGTGGGCATGATTATACGATATGCATCACACAATCTCAGATTCATCCAACCAACATAAAAGTACTTCAAAGAGTGACCCAAAGTATCTACCGGAGAATCAAGAACGTGTGCCAACCCCTATGCATAGGTTCATGGGCAGAACCCGCAAGTTGGTCACCAAAACATACATCAAGTGGCACATGTTATCCCATTGTCACCACAGATATGCACGGCAAGACATACATCAAGTGTTCTCATAAAAGACTCAGTCCGATAAGATAACTTCTAAGGGGAAACTCAATTCATCACAAGAGAGTAGAGGGGGAGAAACATCATAAGATCCAACTACAATAGCAAAGCTCGGGATACATCAAGATCGTGCCATAGAGGGAACACGAGAGAGAACACGAGAGAGAGAGATCAAACACATAGCTACTGGTACATACCCTCAGCCCCGAGGGTGAACTACTCCCTCCTCGTCATTGGATAGCGCCGGGATGATGAAGATGGCCACCGGTGAGGGTTCCCCCTCCGGTAGGGTGCTGGAACTGGCTCCCGAGAGGTTTTTGGTGGCTATAGAGGCTTGCAGCGGCGGAACTCCCGATCTAATCTCTGTTCTGGAAGTTTTACGATACGTAGGTATATATGGGTGCAGGGGGTACGTAGGTGGACCGAAGGGGGGGCACGAGGCAGGGGGCGTGCCCCCCACCCTCGTGAGCACCTCCCTTATTTCCTGACATGCACTCCAAGTCCATCGGGTGGCTTTCCTTCCAAAAATAACTTCTCCAGTTGATTTCGTTCCGTTTTGACTCCTTTTGATATTCCTTTTCTTCAAAACACTGAAATAGGCATAAAACAGCAAATCTGGGTTGGGCCTCCGGTTAATAGGTTAGTCCCAAAAGTAATATAAAAGTGGAAAATAAAGCCCATTATAGTCCAAAACAATAGATAAAGTAGCATGGAGCAATCAAAAATTATAGATACGTTGGAGACGTATCATTGACCCCCGACAATCATAGCTCCGCCTAAACACAACATTTGCATGTACTGTAGTACTAGACTTAATATTCATGTTTCAGTTTCATGTTCTTTTTAAATATTGAACTGAGGACCATGGATGTCCTACATTTTACTCCCTTCCTTCCTAAATATTTATCTTTTTAGAGGCTTCAAATGGGCTGGCACATATGGATGTATATAGACATATTTTAGAGTCTAGATTCACTCATTTTGCTCCGTATGTAGTCACTTGTTGAACTCACTAAAAGACTAATATTTAGGAATAGAAGGAGTATTTTTGAATTCATGTCATACATGCATGGTTTGGAAAAATAGATGCACTATACTTATTGGATTGTTGTTGTGTTCGTGCGTGTGTGTCTCTGTGTGTGTGTGTGTGTGTGTGTGTGTGTGTGTGTGGTCATATGCTTGATACATACAAAGTTTTCTCACCTCCATATTGTTCATCTTTTAAATTTGAATTTGCATTGGAAAACTTACTAGGGATACCATGAAATGTGAAATCCACGTTGAGATCACTATATCACAAACTCACTCTAATTCAACAACTCGTCATAAATCAATTACCACGTTGAGATTAGTATTTGCAAGGAAAATATGGGTATTGTAATACACATAGATTCGTTCGGCAATTTAAAAGGTTCCTTTCGTATTCTCGAATTGTAGGACCCAACGGCTTACCAGCCAGACCTTGGCTCGTATTGATCCTAAAAAAATTCGGGCTCGTGTCCTTCGGTGGCGTGCGTGGTACGCACATTAGGCAACCCCAACCAATCGAGCCTCAGCGTTTCAAGTCGAAATATCTGGCGGCCAGAATTCCAGCCCTAGGAAATTCCCCTCATGTCCCCGGTCCATAATGACTACCGATGAACAACGGAGGGATGCTTTAGTAACTAGACAACGTTACCTACCGTCTTTGAGCACGGCACAATTCCCTCGATTACGCTCGTCAAGGTCACCCGTCAATGCATTGCCTAGTACTACTACTACTACACCGGGATGAGCATAGAATTGAGCCCGTTTGTTCGTGCCTAGTACTTGTGTTAATATATCGAGGCAATGCACTTTGATGCGGAGGGATTATCCTTTTACTCTTCATATATAACTTGTCTCAAGTCTAACTAAGCAAAATGTTTGACCAAATCCTTTATTAAGAAATACAACAGATGTATGTATGGCTTGAAAATTTATTGCATGATGCAGGTTATGATATTGTTTCGAATCCTAGATCTTAAATTTCAGAAAATCCAAAAGTGAGCATAAATTCTTTAAACTAAGCATGGTCACGTGATATGGCACAAATATTACTTCGTAAGCTTTTTTTCAATTTGAGACAAGCTGCTTATGACAAGTTGCACAAATGAAGAGCCAAGGTATTTTGGAACAAAGACCTGTCACGTTAAGACGAACGCTTTCACTATTGAAACTGTGGGCGTTTACGTGCCGCCACGAGTCCCCGCTTCTCATCGGCAGGTGCCGTCCGAGAAAGCGTGTGAGTCGACGGGAGGCGTGCGAGCAGACCGCTGCGCCGGCTGTCAGGGAGGCGTGCGAGCAGACCGCTGTGCAGGCTCACCGGGAGGCGAGCCCGTTGACCAGGCTTCGCCGCCCACCGTCGTCCCAACTGCTCCCACTTTTAAGGTCGCCGGCGCCGTAGTTTAAAATCAACCCCGCACTACCCGGTATCACTACAATCCTATCTCTTCCTCTCCGATTCTCCTGTGGTCTACCTCCAACTAGCCTGACCTAAACGTACGCCATGCCGCATCACGATGGTCTGCCCTTAGTGTTCTAGTTTCCTGAGGAAGACACCCAGCCGGAGTCTCAAGAACATAAGGCGCTTTGGGACGAGCTTGAACTGGCCTTGCGGGAAGACGCCGCTGTCCCCACTCCCTGCTCCGCTCCCTGTCGCCCGATCGCGCCAACGCCCATCCCCGTGGCATTGATGGGCTGGGAGCCGCACATTGTCGTCGAGTTTGATCCCACGGGGTTCCACGAGGTCCCCGCCGACTTTCACGCGCCCATGCACCTGCCAGCGCATGCGCCTGCGCGTGCATTGACGCGCAGGCCCGTGCCGGTGCTCGTGCACCTGCCAGCGCATGCGCTTGCGCGTGCACTGACGCGCACGCCCGTGCCGGTGCCCGTGCACACGAATGTCTCCATCGCGCCGTTGACAACGCCTGTCCCGCAGCGGTGCGATTCTCGGGCATGGATGGCTGCCGTCGACCGCTTCCTTGCACCAACGCTAGTCGCCTCCTCCCGCCAGTTGACTCGCTCCGAAGTCCAGAACATTTTGGCCTTCCTTGAAGCTAGGCCAACGTCCAGTAGTACGCCAACAACGTCGCAAGACGCCGCCGTCGCCGTCGGTCAATGGCCTGATGACACACAGAGCACGGCAGAGGAGCCGCTTCCCACCGCGAGACGCCCCCGCCGCCACCGCGTAATCTAAATTTGCCATGAAAAACGTTCGGATTGCCATGCTTAAAATCCAAACGTTTATCATTTCCGTTTATTTTATATCAATCGTCGTATAATTTAAAGTCGGAGTTAGACTGAACGAAATGTATGATTTGATCGATTGAATGTTCTGCTAGAGCCGTATCAAATTAAATATAAAACATCATCAAGCCACATGTATTCCTTGTCATCCAACGACCTAGACTGCTTCAATGTCGAGCACTCAACGCGTTTAGCGTGCAGTTAATTTCATGCCAAAAATAGTGCTAATCACATGACAACACGCAAATAATATATCCTAGTAGTTAATATCCGCATGCACTTAATATACTTCCAAATTAACGTGCATTGCATGTACACACTGATTAGTGCTGCTAGTACGTGAAACTGGTGCCGTGACTTGTGAACGCGTCCAGATATGGTCAACGGCAACATCGCCCGCGAGTTCTTCATGTTTGCCCGTGCATCTAAATGCAGAAGGGGAGGAGAGAGAGAGAGAGAGATAGAGAGAGAGAGCACACATGGAACCCACTAGTAAGTGAAGGCGAATAGTACTAAAAATAATATTACATGTTATCCGTTAATTAGGTTGTGGTAATATAAAAACATTATGTGAACAAAGGGGGTACAACAAACATTGCTATTCTATGTATGTTGCCTATTGACGTCTTGGCTTGAAGGCCCGGTCGCATGTTCGATCCTCGTCCTTTATTTTTTAATTTGTATATGGGTCCAAATTTGCTTCATGACATGTGGGCCCCTCGAGTGTAGTTTGTAGCACTTTAACTTGTGGGTCGAAATTTGTTCCATTCCAAGTGGACTATCGGTGTGTAGTTTTGTAGCTTATTTATAATAATTAAAGAGAACAACATAGTTTTTCAATAATACCATGGTGCGACGTTGAAGGCGAGAAAGGACGTGCGAGAGAGCGATGACCGAGCCAGAGGGAAATCAACTAGGGGAGTTGGGTGGGTTGCAACAGTGTTTGGAGTAGTTGTGGGCCGAATGCTACGAAAATATAATCTAAACTGACCGGAATAAATGCCTACACAAATTAATCCAAGGTTGGAGTGCCCCTCGCAATGTAAATAGCTCCGGCTGCGAGGGATGGAGAGGTAGTAGCTTCAACGCGTGGAAGATACGGTGTGAGAAAGCGAGGTCAATCGAGAGACATATAGATAGAGAGACAAAGTGAGTGTGGTCCGACATTCATTTAACAAATATATATGCTCTGGAGATATATTGTCCGATTGAGCTTTTTGCCAAGGGTGAGGGCTGTAAGATAGAGCTTGAGATATGATCCAGTCACAAACATGTAGATATATTTTGTGCGTGGGAGGAAGCAAGGTCAACCGATCACATAGGGTCGCCTTGCGATCGAAAGAGTGAGACGGTTGGAGAGAGTGACCTAGATAGATGATGTGTGTGAGAGAGTATACAATGTGAATAGGTCGAATTGGGCTCAAACATGGTGATATATCGTTTTTGTCCGAGAAAGAGCGAGGTCAATCGAGACATACAGAGAGAGAGAGAGAGAGAGAGAGATTGAGTGAGCGTGGCCCACCATGAGGTCGAAAGAGTGGCGGCGGCTTGGATGGACTGACCTAGATAGACAATCTGCGTGAGAGAGTATAGAGTGTGTCGATCGAGGCCCGAACAGGGAGATATATCATTTGTGTGTGAAAGAAAACGAGGTGAAACGAGACTCAGATAAAAGGAGCGAGATTGAGCGAGTGTGGCTCGTCGTGCGGAAGAAAGAGTGAGACAGTCTCGAGGGAGTGACCTAGATATACAACGTGCGTGCGTGCGCACGAGAGGTTGGGGGACTAGATAGGCAATGCATGTATTTAGCGCGAGAGGGTGAGAGGGAGAGGGGGGAGAGAGAGAGTGCTCAGCATGGGGTGCAATGGCGGGTGTGTGAGGTAAATACATTTGGTAACAAAGTGGAAAAAGGGGTTGTGTAGTTGAGAGACTTAGAGATCGAAACATGGAGAGAAAGAATGAGCGTGTGTTGGAAACCGATAGCTTCCTAAGGTGGTTAGGAGAGGAAGATTGACCCGATCTGGGAAGTATGCAGCGTTTGTGCGGAGGGGGGCTAAAACAACATTTGAATGTACATATTACGAGACTCAATATCGATGTTTCAATTCGGTGCACATGGTAAGATTTGAACCGAGGACCAGGTATCTGGTAATTATTTCGAATTCGTGCCATACTAAGTTTCGAAAAGTTGACATTGACTCAGTTTGTTGTGCTATTTTGTAGGTCATATGTTTGAATCCATCCAAAAGTTTTCTCACTACCATGGTGTTCATCATATACATATGAATTTGTATTAAAAAAGTAGCATGGATACAATGAAATGCGAAATCCACGTTAGAATTGGAGATCGCTACGTGACACACACTCTAATTCAAACAACTAACTACGTGACACACACTCTAATTCAAATAACTAATTATGTGACACACACTCTAATCCACGTTAGTGTGGGTACCGTTTCGATTTTTTTTCAAATAACTCCTCACTAATTAATTTATTGCACTCCCTCTGTTCACTTTTATAAGACCTTGAAGACATTTCAGACAATGTGCAAAACTGTTCATTTTAAGTTGTTTGAAAAGACTTACAAAAGTGAATGGATGGAGTATCTCGTTTCGAATGACTAATTATTGCAAGGAAAACACGGGCATGGTAATACATACAGATTCGTTTGCAAATGAAAGAAGATTCGTTTGCATTCTCAAATGTAGGCGCGCCCGAGCGAGACCCGAGGTCGTGTCGGGGTGGGCCTTGCTTGATGCCTTAAAAACAAGCTGCCTTTGGAGTCAGCGACATGTGGGCCAGCCACTGTTGGGCCCACATGTCATGGACACAAAGGCAGGTGCCTTAAGGCACCGAAGCATAGTCCTGTCTGGGTGGTCGTGTGTGTCGGACGAACGCGTAGCACCCAGCCACCCACCCCCTCCCCCCCCAAAAAAAGGACGATGACAATATAAGTTCGCGCTTCCATGTTTCAGATTGAAATATGTGGCGGCCCCAATTCCAGCCCTGCAAAATCTCTCTTCTCCACCGTCCCCTTCCGTGCCCAGATTGCCCAAATCCCTAATTCACTGCCAACCCTCGAATCGCCCCTCGTCTCATCTCTTTCCCCACCGTTCCCCACCTCTGTGACGGAGGACGACGACGAAGATGACGGTCGCTGTCTGTGTCAAAACCGGCGGATCTCGGGTAGGGGGTCCCGAGCTGTGCGTCTAGGCGGATGGTAACAGGAGACAAGGGAGACGATGTTTTTACCCAGGTTCGGGCCCTCTCGATGGAGGTAATACGCTACTCCTACTTGATTAATATTGATGATATGGGTAGTACAAGAGTAGATCTACCACGAGATCAGAGAGGCTAAACCCTAAAAGCTAGCCTATGGTATGTTTGTTGTATATATCTATCGACTAGCCTGGCCTCGGTTTATATAATGCACCAGAGGCCTAGGATAACAAGAGTCTAGCCGAATACGCCGGTGGGGGAGGACTCCTTGTCTTGATCGCCAAGTCTTGCGGAATCTTCCTTGTATCACGGCATTTGTCCGGACTAGCCCATGAGTATACGACCATGGGGATCCTCAGCCCAATCCAACCGATCGGGAGACGACGTGGTGAGTACCCCCTAGTCCAGGACACCGTCAGTAGCCCCCTGAACCGGTCTTCAAGTTGGGGACGCTCCTCGATTCTTCCGAACTGTTCTTCATCTTCGGTCGTCGGTCTTGAAAACTGGTTCAACGAAACGAATCTTCTCATCTTCGATCTTGAGGATCGCCTAAGCGCATACGAAGAGTTTACACGTTGGGTATCCGAGGAGCCCCTTTAAGTTTATGGCCTTTATCAATGCCTTGTTATTTTTATGCTACGCCTCGGGTTTGAAGTTATTCCCGGGAGGCAATATCCTCTTGCGTCCGAGCTCTAACGCCGGACTGCATTCGAGGTATCTTTTGCAGCCGAGCACCAACGCCGGACTGCTTCCCAGCTCTATCGCCGGACTATGTATCCGAGCTCCAACGCCGGACGGTATCTGAGCTCCAAAGCCGGACTATGTATCCGAGCCCCAACGCCGGACTGTATCCGAGGTGTCATAAATCACCTTGGTTCAAAGAAGTTCGAAGGAGTTTAGCCGAGCTTAACGCCGGAAATGCCCTCTATGGAGCCAGCCACTAGTGTCCGAGCTTTATGCCGGATTTTTTCTGAGGTGGTGCACCACCCCGAATGTGGGCCGATTTTTGTCAATATTTTTTATTTGGTGCAATTTATTCTCTGCCGAGATACATAGCCAGTAGCCCTCAAGGTGGGTATGGGTCTAAAACCCGAGATGCACATGAAGGATGACATAAGACTGTTGATCCTCAGAGTCAGCCGAGACTCGGGTTGATTTGCAAAATCGGTCCGAGGATCAAGTCCAAGCTCGCGTAATACTTGGGACACAAAAGCGGCGTGCTCAGTCCTCAAGACTCAGGTTGGGTGCGGCCGACCCAACTGAGGATCAAAATCTCCTCGGAGACTATTACACTTAAAATTTTACGCATTGGACAGGCAATGCAGTAGCCCCGAGACACCGGTCGGGTGGCAACACCGGATCGAAGGATTGATGTGCCTTTAATATTTGTAAATAATAAGCCCGAAGCCCGGTAGCCCTCGAGCCTTAATGCGGCACGGGTGGCGAATTAAGGATCGATATCCATAGTAAAATCACAAATTATGTGTAATGACTCAATGTATCCAAGTACTTTATGTCATTAATGCTCGGATCCGCATTGTACAAAACTTTGTTGACCGACCATCGGCTTCAACCTCCTCGGCCAGTAGCCGAGGAGTGTTTGTCCTACTTTATAAAGCCTTTATGAGGGCAAAGATTTACGACAAACAAGGCAATCTGGCCATACGGTATTATAAACAAAGGTACGCAGAGAGATATGTTATATTATTATTTAACAGAAGAAATGTCTTCCAAAGAAAATAGTCCCGCTATCGGTTCCTTTCTTTGGGTTGTCATGCTAAGCATGATCATGAAACCTCAGCTCCAATGTAAGAGAAAAATATTGAGGATTTAGTTTGGGAGGCCGATTACTAGCCCCGGTAGTGTTCGGCGACAGTCGAGGTCAAGCTGAAACACTTCGCCAATTTTATGAATGGCCCGTCATTTAATATAGTCATCGGATCGCTGACCAGTTTACACCTATTGTGACAAATGGGTTTTCGGCTTTCTCCACTTAGGTGCTTGACCATGCGAAATGGAAGCACAATCAAGATGGTTCTCCTTTGCACACCTAGCCGAACAAAGGGGAACGTAGGAGGCAAACGCGGGGCCGCAACCCAACTATTGACCGAAGACACAATTGAATCGATGCATATATAGCAATATCCGAGAATGTTTTTGCGAATCTCTAAAGGTGTCGGCGTTGCCTTTGAGACTTGTGCTGAAAACACACAAATAGTTAAAAGTGCCAAAAGCTTGGAAAACCAAAAATGTCGGTAAAAACATGACGTCCGAACAAGATCAAGTGTTGGTGCCAATCGAAAATTGGACTTTAGAAAAAAAAGTGCTTCGCCGTGCTTTAACATGACACATCCTATCTCAAGACTTCAAGCGGGTCAGCCCTCTGACGGCCTCCCATCCCAAGGCGGAGTACTTCTCATTAGGCCAGTTTAGAAAACTAAACTCTAAGCGGTTTTGAGAGAGAAATTAGGCTCCGACTAGTGACCGCTTTTTCGTGTCGAGAAAAGGAGTGATAAATAATAATAAAAACTCTGCAACAACTAAGAAGAAAAACACTTATTATAAAACGGCTCAAATAAACATAAGAGCCCCCAAGTGACTTTGGGTAAAAGAATGATTCTATGTACCGAAGTACTTATATCATATCTATGTTCAACCGAACTTTAAACGCGTCTTAACCGACCGTCGGCTTCTCCCTCTTCGGTCAAGGACCGAAAAGTGTTATGTACTCCATCTGTCGAGAATATCGACGGTGTTTCCAATAACCAGGCAATCAGGTCATAAGGCTGTAACAGACAAAGAGCGCTCAGGGAACTTATGCTATATTACTGATAAAGTGTAAGAAGCATCTTAAAAGAAAATAGTACCCCCACCGATACCTTTCTTCGGTGCTCATTGTTAATATGAGACTTGTGCGATAGATTTTTTGTACTCATGAGTTCCGTTGTGTGCCGACCATTATTGAAAACAGTAAGAGCGCTAGCTTTCGGCTTCACCGGTCGAGGTCCGCTTGGGTGACCCGATCATGACAATCGCAGAGGTGCTCCCTTTACTCCCTAGCCGAACAATCAGGAACGTAGGGGTAAAAACAGGAGCCAGGCAACCCAGCTTGCAAATCGCTTAAGTCAATATGGTGCATATTGTGGCATAATACACGAACAAGGAACGAAGCCGTACAAGTATAATCATATGAAAGAACAAAGTTTGGACAAGGAAATTTTTTACAAGCAAATTTTTTCCGAAAAAGTATAATGCTTGGTCGAACCGACACAAGTTAGAAATTAAAGCTTTGAGCATGAAAGCGACTTAGTTGGTTAATGTGTTCGGTATTGATGACGCGGTCCCAGCTTGATACGGGACAAGGTTCCATCCCCCAAGCCGGTCCCGAGGTGGCGGAGCGGAGAGCTCGACACGCCGAAGTGGTGACATAGCACGGTCGTCAATGCAGACCCGTGAGTGGCCTTGAAGTCCCCGGATCATTTTCCTGTGGACATAAAATGGTGCAAACCGGAGATAATAGTAATAATGATAATTAAAAAAATCGTTGCATAATAAATAATTTATGCAAAGTGAGTAATAAAAGAAATATGGCCTGGCGCCGAAGTCAATGTCGATGCAGGTCGTGACGTGGTCGATGCCGGCTTGATGAAGCGACCATGTGGCGATGCCGGTATGCCCGCTCCGTGTAATCTGTGGGGCGGCGATGTTGGTGATGATTTATCCTTCGCGATGCCGGACTCTTGTTCGGCTTGCCGAGATGATGATCCGAAGAAGTTGAGCTCGGCTCAACAAAGTGACGACGTGTCTAGCGCAGGTCGGCGTAGTGGAGCAATATTGCCGGACTGGTTTGACACCAGCATGATATTGAAGATCATATTCAAAATATTTTAAAGTTAGTGGGATGTGTCCGGGAACAAAACACAATACCTCATACAAAACTTCCTTCAAAAAGGATGTCCGAAATCCTGTTCATAAAAAAGACGAACTCGGGTCGGATTCGTTTTTGTGCAGAAAACAGATCTGAAAAGTGATGCACTAATCGGTAGGTTCCCGGAGTTTGGACGGTCGGATCGAGCTGAAATTTTGAGGGGTGGTAGATATAGGAATTCCGCAGTCGATCAACGGTTGGATCTTCCAAAGGAAGTCCGAGCTAGAATCTGGACACCACGCCCTAAACTCGTCCGGATTCTCGTCCAGATTCAATGCGGCTCCGGTATATCGGAGATTGCCAGAGATTCCTCCATCAAAACTCGATGAAATTTTCCAGGGTTGTTGTAGACTCAATTCCGCACAATTCCACGAAGCAATCATTAAAACGACGCTTGAGAAGGCGGTGGCGGCGGACACAAGTCCGCTGTCCGTAAAAAGCGATATGGACGCCCGAGGGCAATGTTGACGTTGAGCCCCCGGGCTCCCTGGATGATTCCTCGATGATCTTGATAGAGATCGGAGTTGATGTTGATGAAGGCCCTCGTCCGAACATGACGATCAGAGGTAGGGCGCAGTCCTTGGTCGAACCAAGGTGACCCGGTCGAAATGGTGACGAAGATGCGAAGTCACAGCTTGATCTGCAGGCGAGCCATCGACCTTTTGCCGAACACAGCGGAACTCTCAATGAAAGCACCAATGTCGGTGTCAAAACCGGCGGATCTCGGGTAGGGGTCCCGAATCTGTGCGTCTAGGCGGATGGTAACAGGAGACAAGGGACACGATGTTTTTACCTGTGTTCGGGCCCTCTCGATGGAGGTAATACCCTACTCCTGCTTGATTAATATTGATGATATGGGTAGTACAAGAGTAGATCTACCACGAGATCAGAGAGGCTAAACCCTAGAAGCTAGCCTATGGTATGATTGTTGTATATATCTATCGACTAGCCTAGCCTCGATTTATATAATGCACCAGAGGCCTAGGATAACAAGAGTCCTAGCTGAATACGCCAGTGGGGGAGGAGTCCTTGTCTTGATCGCCAAGTCTTGCGGAATCTTCCTTGTATGCGGCAGCTGTCCGGACTGGCCCATGAGTATACGGCCATGGGGATCCTCGGCCCAATCCAACTGATCGGGAGATGACGTGGTGAGTACCCCCTAGTCCAGGACACCGTCAGTCGCGCTTCACCACCGCACCGGAGCTACCTCATCTACGCCCTCGTCCAGCGCACCGGTTGGTCCACCGACAACGTTGGCCGCCGCAACCGACGTACCTCACAGACACCGAGTTCCACCACATCAGGTGCGCTTCACCGACGCTATCTCCCAGCTCACCGGGGCTACTTCACCGAGCACATCGTCGCACCTCCGCCCCCCGAGGCCGTTAGGGCTTCACCAACGGTCTCGTCCACCGCATCGTAGCGCTTCGCTGCCACTCAAGATCTGCATCCGTGCGTGGCCAGCCAACGCCAGTGCATCACCCTCAACGGCTCTGAAGTGACCGCACTCTAGCTAGGAGAGCATGCCCAAACGCCAGCCGAACTAGGTATCCACACATCACTCCCTTGTGCAATCGTTCGGCGATGTTTGGATATCCTTTCACCGCTCTCTTAGCTTACACGCCTATGCAACTCGACTTTAACTCTTATTTCTTACGGAGATATCATCTCAAACAAGCAAATCCATATTTTAGCGAAGCATGGCGGCCACGGGATCTGGTACACATCCTGCACACCGTATAACCTTGTAAGTATCATCCTCGGTACAACATCAAGGTCGATTCCTCTTATTTGATCAACCATTCACCATGTCTAAAATGCAGAGGGGGATGCAAGGAGCACAAGGCCTGCACATCCAAGCAAGTGGTAACATGGACTTGTACATGGAACATCCCAAGCGCAAGCAGAGCTGCGATGAGCCTGCATAACGAAGCTAAGCGTAAGTCCCTCAGATTTCATTTAATTCAGACTTTGGCATTCGTGTATGATTTGTGTGCGATGGCTGATCCACGAATTCAAGTTACCAGGCGAACATTTAACTTAAAAAATCTGAAGGCACTTGCACTCGAAATCAACATAACTTGAGAAATGTGAAGCTACATGCACTTTGAAAACCAGCTAATGATCCAAAGTAGTTCACATTATAAACACTAAATGATGCAAGCACCAAAAACACAAAATGCAACATGGTGTACAAGGACTACAAACATGGTCTGCACTGCTTGAATATTCGCTTCTCGACTAAAAATATCGAAGTGTAATTGCACGTATAACCAGGTCATAAACTGCATATCAATATATCTATCCTGCATAAGTATGCCAATAGTTTCAAACAACATATTAGAAAATATTTATGCTATGTTGTCATGATACGAGGACTTTACGGTAGATGGCCTCGACGTTTCCTCAAGCTATGAAAATGCACTATAATTTGCTTGTCATCAATGCCTGCAAATCTCTGTCTCTCTCAACATAGTAGATCATCATTAGACACTAAATCCTTCAATAAGATTGCAAAATGCTTGCATTAGATCCCTCATTAGAAACTATATGTTCATCACCAGGAGCATGTAAAATGTTTGCATCAAATACTTCATTAGCAGTCTGTTCATTAGACACTTCAGGCTCAAGAACAACATGAGCTTGTATGTTTGCACCGGAAATTGATTAGATAAATCAGATTCAGTCAGTTCAGTATTGATTGGGGGAGTTATAAAATAAGTAGAAATTGGTTTCATTTTCTCATAGATTCCCTACATACAAGCAGTTTTACAACATCGTCAGGTTTAACTATTGGCCAGAAATTGAAGAGTTGAATTAGATATAATCAGGGATGTGATGTACCGCCGTTGCGCATGCTACTCTTGCAAGTCATGTCGTCTGCTTCAAGCTCGATGCCATGCCCGTGCTACCGCCGCTGCCTCCCACGCAGGCTACACCCAGGGTTGGATCTTCATCTTCTTGTCCTTCTGTTCGCTTGAATCCTGGCGACCACCCTCCAACGAGGGCGCGAGGAAGTGATGTGTCAGTCTGTCCAGCAACGGCTAGGTTAGGAGCGAACCAGACTGGAGGCTGGAGCGAATGAATTGGGATTTTTCCTGCTGTCGATCGATATGGGAGGCGCTCGTTTGGGTCGCGAGCCTGCTATAGGGCCTGCCTTGCACTTATGTTATTGGCCCATCCAAATTGAAACATTTTTGTTCATTTTTTACATTGCACCTTTCGTGCGTTGGGGACGAACAAAACTAGCATGGGCCAACACAGACGACTCAAACTAGGTGCACACTTTTCCAGCCACCTGAGGCGGCCGCCCATACCAGCCCCTATGGTGGTGTCGCCCCTTTTTGCGTGTATGATTGGATAGTGAAAAATATTCCAGTGGCGCTTTTGATTTACCCATAGAATGGTTGAATTGCTTGTTTCTATGAACTGAGTTCGCCAATAATGTGAAGGATGCCAGTCTTTTCATCCTATTGTAGATTTCTTAGATCTCGATATGCCAAAAGTAATCGCATGAAAGCTATATCTATATCTGTACTCTTATAAAAAAACCGAGTTGGTGATGATGGTGTGCCTGCCATCCTGCAATATAGATCGTCCAATCTATATCTGACGGATAGAAAGCAAACTATGGCAATTTTGCAAAAAGATACCCGCACCCCTCTCCATATTTGCAGATAAGGCATTCACTCGTTCATCTTCATCTCACACATATAAATGCATCTTGATGTTCCTTGCAACGCATGGGCCTCTTGCTAGTATACAGTAAAAGCCAGTGTGATGTGTTTGGCTACAACTAGTCTGACTACACGTCCTCATATAACATATCAAGGACGCACCATCTTACCAGATTAACCATTCGACTTACCCATGCAATGTGGGAAGAAAGAAGTATTGGGACTGCGTATTCAAGCAATTGATGCCATGGACTCCTTCATACAACCTTGTAGCGAAAAAGAAGTTGCAGCGGTGTGCATAAAGAACTAGCGTAAGTTCAGTTACATGCTTCTCGGAATTTTAGTTAGCCACTTATTGCAAAATTGTTCAATTACGTTGCTTGGCTTAATTTAGTTTGCTACTGATTACATAATGGCACATCCTTTTAATCATATTGTAGACGGCGAATCTATGTGTTTGATACTTACTGTTAAGAATTACCTGTTTGCCTTAACTTAAATATCTACTTGTTTGTTTAACTGCTTTGCTGCTGCAACAACGGGTTACAATGATGTTAATAACTACTTTTCAGCATCCAATTGAAACTCTTTAATTCCTTGTTTGTTTAACTGGTTTGCTGTTATAACTCCCAGTTGAGATGTTTTGCTAACTTCAACTTTTCTGAATCCAATCAGAACTTTAATGGCAAAACAGGTTAGCCCAAGATCAAAGAGCAAGGTCCCCATGGACGTTGCATCATCCCACAAAGATGGCACCGCCCAATCGTGCATTATGAATTGCCAACTGCTGATGCTCTAGAGGCTAAACTAGTGGTAGAAAGAGATTACGCTTCTGCACATAGAGATGAAGTTGACATGTTGAGGAAGCAAACAGCACAATCACAAGCAGTACTCAAGACAACCATTAAATATTTGGTGGATTTCAAAACGAAGCAAGCTGAGACTGACCACATTGTTAAGGTCCTGAAGGAAAAAAGGAAATTAAATTCCTACTTGGTAAATCATAGGTGAAATATTCTTTCCATAGTTGAATAACCTTTGTGTTGTCTGTTCATGTAATCAATCAAACCATTTGTTTTAGAGATAATGTAAGAATTGTTTTTAGGTTTGTAATTTTATTTGAGCACAAGTCTGTATTAATTTATAAGACTCGTAGACATTTCATTTGTATTTATTTTCCAGACCTACAAATATGCCAATAGGGCTGAATGTGCATTCAGCAATAGTAGTATAGATGGACCATAAGTGGCACGCATCGGAAAGGGCCAAGATCTTTGGCTAAAAAAGGATCTTTGTTGTAGCCAAAAAAAAGTACATGACCTGGCTTATGTATGTTAGTTGATATTATTGATCCATATACTCTATAAGTGTTTATATGTCTGTTAGTTCCGTACTTTATTGGTTGATTGACTCGGTATTTGAATCTTGATACATCGCTTGTGTACATATCTAAATGGGAGTACACATTATACTGCGTGTGACATTTGAGTTGGACATGAAGTGTTCCAAATATTCGAATTCACCTTAGACTGGATTCTAGTTTCTGAATTTGAGTATCGGCATTTGTAAACCATATTCATATATGATAGTGGAATACATCTTTGTCATCCTTTTGAAGATATATAAAAACACATAGAATGATTTATGAAGATTCATATAGGAATACAAAATGGATTCGAATTTAGTTGTCAGGGTACACGTGGATGCTTATTGTCCCAAAATTCGAAAGAAACAGCAAAATGTCCACTCCCACGTCGGCTGCCCGAAGCCAAGTGTTTGGGAGATGGAAATTACTGTCTACCCATTACACGGACAATCCATCAGCCCGATTTCCACTGCTCTAAATAGGGGTAGGTTAGTAACTTCAATTAGACGTGACACGACCGCCTCTGAGCCCATTCCGACACGGTGGGCGTCAAACATGGGCGGCAAAACTCATTTGATTAAAGCTCGTCCGAAAGACCTCTGTTTCTCCCTCCATTCCCCATTCATACATGGTGGGCGGCAAAACAAACTCTCCTCGTCCGAAATCGATGTAGGCTAATATTTTAAATAGGGGTAGATGTGTAACTTCCATCAGACGTGACACAACCACCCTACCTGTCAGCCCCGTTCATACACCGTGGGCGCCAACCGTGGGCGGAAAAACACCCTCACCTCGCCCGAAATAGTTACTGGCAAATATTTGGGAGATGCGAGATTACCGTCCTATCCCCAACCGACGAGACGTCCAAATTTTAAACGGGGGCTAAGTTCGTAACTTTCCCATATTTCGCAGTAGCGTCCCAAAAACATGGTTCCCCGTACCTCTCCCTCCATTTTCCCATTCATACACCGTCCGCGCTAGAACACCCCATCCCCACACCAGCCTCCGTCCGCCACCCCATCCATCGCCGCCGTCCTCCACCACATACATCGCCACCGTCCTCCACCATGTCGGAGCACCTACAAAGACCGTGTCGTCCACTGCTAGAGATGGACGTTTCTCATCCACGGTGATGGACCAATAGCCTTGCATCACGTCCTCTCGCTTCATCGGCGCCGTCGTCCTCTTTGTCGGGGCCGCTCACACGACCTTCTCTTCCACTGCAACGGGACTTATCCCCCGATGCACCCGTCTACCGTCGCAGATCTTCTTCAACGCCACCGACAGCCATCGCCTTTTGATGCCTACACGGCGCCGCAAGAGAGGTGGTACTTCATATCTCCTCGACTTTTTGATCTCAACCAGAAAATAGATCTAAACTTGGTTACTCTACTTTCTTTTCAGCTCTTAGAATTTAGTTCTTAGTTCGAAGCAAACAATGGATGCTAAATATCATTTCTCCGGTTTGCATCTTCAAATCTGCCATGGCACAGCCATAATACGGTTTAATTGATCATGCTTAGGGTTTAATTGATCATGTTGGTTCCGTGGTGATTTCTTTAATAGAAATCGGAGGGTAAACCATCTTTTGCTAAAAAAATATGCTTAGAGTTTCCCCTTTTATGATCACTATACGATCAGAATACGTGCTTCGTGTCATAATAACACTGCTCCACCATCAAGCTAAACAAGCTTAGTTGTTCAAATACGAATCTGATATTAAAACAGAGTTGTTTAATTGGTCAGCTAAATGTTCCTAAATTAGTTTTTAAAATGCATGTTCGCCGCTCGGGTGTGTATCTCTGTGTGTGGTCTGGTCAGCACGGTTGGGGAGGTGACCTTTGTATATGCAGGGGTTTATAGGGAGACACTCTCCGAGTTGAATCTGCAATGCATTCCATAGATAATCTGACCACTTTTTATGTTTTCATGAATCTCAGATTCTGAACAGCATCACAATGATTATGAGCTTGCGCGCATGAAAAGAATAAAGCAGAACAATGCCATGGCTATCAAACTTGGCATTAAGGGACTGAAATCAAGTCTGGATGCAATGCAATGCAAACGCTCTCCACCTACAGATTCATGCTCATAATATGATCCTAACAAAGTGATTACGAGCTAGAGGGATACCTAAGTCAATGTAGCTCCCTAGTGGAGGAGTCAGAGGAAGATGCCCTATCTTATTCAACCATCAAGGTACTTGCTCTAACTTTCCAAGGTTACATTGCTCGCACATATCTTGCAACTGATGCTTTGCATTGCTTCTACTTTGTTGAACTGCCATTAGCTTAGTTTACACATCGTGTATGTGAATACGCCTGCCTATCCATTTTGATTACATATTCCATCTGACATCATACCAAATTTATCCATTCAAATGTTGTTCTTGTGTATCAGACGTTCAAAAGGAAGAGGACGATTGCTGATCATGGAGGAGCACAAGCAAAGTATTTGGAAAAGGTAGTGGCACCTAATAAATGAAATAGCCCATTAGGTGTAGTTGCAATATCACCTGACCCACAAAATACCCCAACTCTAGCAGACTCTAGCCCTACTACACCGGGTCATTTCGATGCCCCAACTCAGCAGACCCCAACAAAGAAGAACAGTATGATTATGCTAGTTGACATATCACCAGCTGTACTACACAAAACCCCCATTCCAGCAAAGAGTACACCAAATCCAGTTGCCAAATCCTTTTCGAACCGTAGAGAGCCCCAATTGCAGCAAATAGGACCCTTGTTTCATTTCTTCCCAGTTTAGAAGACGAAGCTTATGTTGTTGTCAGAACTTTGTGCGCATCTTTCCTTCATGGAAAGATTATACATGAACACAGAACAATTTCCAGTCTTCCTCCGCAACTTACGCGTAAGTAATGTACTAATGTTATTCATGGTCATTCTGCATATGTTTACTGACGATGTAAGACACAAGATTTCATTCTTTTAAATAGGCGAGGAACAAACTGGATTGTCATGACGAGCAAGGGTTGGTTGCGCTTTTCAAGCACTCGTTGATGAAGTATCATTCCTTCCTGAGGCAAGTGCACTTCGATGGCAAGCCTCTGAACGAAATTTCTGTGAAGTCTCCGGTGCTACATTTATCCGACGGTGACTGGAATAATCTTGTTACACATTGGTCTCGGCTGCAGCGTAAGGTACTGTCTATGATATCACATCACAATTTGAACTACATTTCTGCATTTGCCTTAATGTCTCACTTGTACAAAATCGTGAGCGTAAGAACATTCGTTCTCAAGGGACCACAGAATCTCGCAACTATACTGCACCTTTGCATTGCTCTTGTGAGTACCTCTTGCCTGTATGACCATACTTACTTTCATAGTTGTTTGATTATGTAGACTCACTGCAAATGTTAGCATCGATATAGACCAATTGCTGGACATAATAAGATCCGTATGTAGTCTTAAATAAATTTATAATCAAACCAATGCTTTTGAAGAGGTTTAGCTCTGCAGTCCTCTTGCAAGGACTGAACGTGGTCTATCACTGTACTTACATTAACAGCTACTCCCTCCATCCCATAATATAAGAACGTTTTGTACAGTACACCAGTGTTCAAAACACTTACATTTTGTAGCATTCTGCATCTTATCTCCCTCTCCCACCATTTACTAAAAAAGATTAGATCTATATTTAATCTTACCAACAAGTAGAATACACAGACAATGCCAGTGCAGAAGTGTAGCCCATTGCTCTTGTCAGTACATTTTGTCCTGTAACGCTTGTACTTCCAGGGATTGGTAGTTGATTATGTAGCATCAATCTGCATATTATCTTCATTATCCTCTATCCCTTCCAGTATTATCATATCTATTTACTCTCTACAAAATGTATAGTACAGGCAATGCTTATGAAGAAGATTCTGTGCTGAAATTCTTGAGTTATCCTTCCCTTGACATGGAGAAGGGCATTATAAAGCCAGTGTTAATCGTTAATGTAAGTCGATCCTTCTAAAGCCTTTATCCTCAACTGCTGTTTAATTTGCTCATACTCCCTATCGCTTTCGCTGTTTAGTTTGTTGTTTCTACCAAAATGCATGTTCGTAAGAATTGTAAGTTCTAAGTTTTACTTGTAAAACCAAATTCCTTATTCATACCATGCACATTACTTAATACTCCCTATACGTGTGGTGAAGCAGCCCACGTTTGCACCTTGTCATCTCCTGTTTTATCTTAGTGATGTGGCTGATGATATGAACAACATGCCATGCACATTATCCAAAATAGATACAATGATTTTCTTTGCCCTTCATCTATGTTTGTTATGTTGACATGGTAATCCAGTAGTGTGGAGAAGCTCCCCGCATTATGAACAATGCCAAATTATGCTATTGATATTTTAAACATACACTTTATTTTCTAATTTGAAATTGGATAGAATTGATGAGCAGTTATCATCTTTGTTTATACACGTGCAAAACACATCATCTCTCTCGCTTTGTTTCAGGTGATATGCCTTATGGCATGCACAAGTCTGCTGAAGGCTGTGAGACAAACCCAACATATATTGCAGCAAAGAAGGCAAAACATCTTGAAGATAGCGAGACAACCCCAAAGTCTTGTCTTGATGCAGTGTTCAAGTTACTTGATACTAACAGTCAGACAAGCTCACAGAATTCGTTATGCGAATCGGTTCGACTTCTTCGGTCCCAAGTTCTAGCGTAAAGGCATTACGCAACTCAACTTCGACTTGAAGTCCTATCTCTAAGAAAGATTGCGGAGAACACCAATGAGAACCTCATCGCTAAACAGCTACACACTGGAAGCTATGACCGACATGCTAGGCGGTCTCACGGCCTTGCTTTCGACTTGCATGCAGTTCCTCTCGCAAGGCTAACCTTTCTTGAACTGTCTTGGAAGTGGTCTCGGTTCATTATTATTTTATTCTGTTGCAATGGTGCCCGCTTTTTTATGTCTGCTTCTTCGTTTAAGCTTTATGATCACCGTGGTGAACTTCGATGCCTAGTGGATGTAATATACCTTAAATCCTTTATTGTATAGTGTAGGTTTATTCTTAGTTACTATGCCGTAATTTCTTTATTGTATAGAGTAGGTTTGTTCTTAATTCCTACTAGTTACGCAGCAGCCTGAAATGAACCCCGGCCCATGATTGTGTGAATCAAATCACGGGCTTTTAACAGGCAAAATTGTCTTGGTCCTTGTTTGGCCCAATCAGATATCGGCTGCGAGCAGGCCGAATGCAAATCGGGCCGTAGTTAGGCCCAACTATATGACGGGCTTTTAACAGCTGAAATTAATATAGGGCCGAAATGTTAAACGGGCCCTTAACAGGCCAAAACTAATATCAGGCCGAATTACTAAGTGGGCCTTTAGCAAGTGGGCCCAAAAGCATAGTGAACAGTTGACGGGCCGAATCTGATATGGGCCATAATTAAGCCCAAAGCCTCTTAAAGGGCCGGACCTGATCTGGGCCGTAATTTTTCTAAGCAACTTTCATGTATAAAACTTTTTCATCCGAGTTACGGATCATTTTCTATGATTTTCTAAAGTTTTAGCAATATTCTGGAATTATTAATAAATTGAAATAAATACTAAAAATGCTAGATGCACCCAACACAGGTACCTGGCTGTACCCAGTGGGCGACAGTGGGCGGGGGTCCCAGTTGACGATCAACGTTTGGTAGTCAACAGTGGGCCTCCATCGCTGACTCACCCAACTAATTACACGTTTAACTAACTAATCTAGTGTTGGGGAACGTTGCAGAAAATTAAAATTTTTCCTACGGTTTCATCAAGATCCATCTATGAGTTCATCTAGCAACGAGTCATGGGAGAGTGATTGCATCTACATACCCCTTGTAGATCGCGTGCGGAAGCGTTCAATGGAACGGGGATGATGGAGTCGTACTCGCCGTGATTCAGATCACCGATGACCTAGTGCTGAACGGACAACACCTCCGCGTTCAACACACGTACGGAGCGGATGACGTCTCCTCCTTCTTGATCCAGCAAGGGGTAAGGAGAGGTTGATGATGATCCAAAGACGACGGCGTGGTGGTGGATGCAGCAGAACTCCGGCGAGGCTTCACGAGCAACTACGGGAGGAGGAGGAGGTGTAGCAGGGGAGGGAGGCGCCAAGGCTTGAGGGGTGCGGCTGCCCCTCCTTCCCCTCCCTTTATATAGGGGCAAAAGAGAGAGGGGGGCGCAGCCTTGCCCCTTCCTCCAAGGAAGGGTGCGTCCAAAGGGGGGAGGAGTCCATCCTCCCCAAGGCACCTAGGAGGTGCCTTCCCCCTTTAGAACTCTCCCCTCTCTTGTCTCTCTTGGCGCATGGGCCTCTTGGGGCTGGTGCCCTTGGCCCATATAGGCCAAGGCGCACCCCCTACAGCCCATGTGCCCCCAGCAGGTAGACCCTGGTGGAACCCCTGGACCCCTTTCGGCACTCCCGGTACAATACCGATAACGCGCGAAACTTTTCCGGCGACCAAAATAAGACTTCCCATATATAAATCTTTACCTCCGGACCATTCTGGAACTCCTCGTGACGTCCGGGATCTCATCCGGGACTCCGAACAACATTCGGTTTGCTGCATACTCATATTCATACAACCCTAGCGTCACCGAACCTTAAGTGTGTAGACCCTACGGGTTCGGGAGACATGCAAACATGACCGAGACGGCTCTCGGGCAATAACCAACAGCGGGATCTGGATACCCATGTTGGCTCCCACATGCTCCTCGATGATCTCATCGGATGAACCACGATGTCGAGGATTCAAACAGCCCCGTATACAATTCCCTTTGTCAATCGGTATTTTACTTGCCCGAGATTCGATCGTCGGTATCCCAATACCTCGTTCAATCTCGTTATCGCAAGTCACTTTACTCATCAGTAATGCATAATCCCGTGACCAAACACTTGGTCACTTTGAGCTCATTATGATGATGCACTACCGAGTGGGCCCGGTGATACCTCTCCGTCATGCGGAGTGACAAATCCGATCTCGATCCGTGTCAACCCAATGTACACTTTCGGAGATACCTGTAATGCACCTTTATAGTCACCCAGTTACGTTGTGACGTTTGGTACACCCAAAGCACTCCTACGGTATCCGGGAGTTACACGATCTCATGGTCTAAGGAAGATATACTTGACATTGTAAAAGCTCTAGCAAAATGAACTACACGATCTTGTGCTATGCTTAGGATTGGGTCTTGTCCATCACATTATTCTCCTATTGATGTGATCCCGTTATCAACGACATCCAATGTCCATAGTCAGGAAACCATGACTATCTGTTGATCAACGAGCTAGTCAACTAGAGGCTCACTAGGGACATATTGTTGTCTATGTATTCACACGCGTATTACGATTTCCGGATAATACAATTATAGCATGAATAAAAGACAATTATCATGAACAAGGAAATATAATAATAATACTTTTATTATTGCCTCTAGGGCATATTTCCAACAGTCTCCCACTTGCACTAGAGTCAATAATCTAGTTACATTGTGATGAATCGCACACCCATAGAGTTCTCGTGTTGATCATGTTTTGCTCATGGAAGAGGTTTAGTCAACGGATCTGCGACATTCAGATCCGTATGCACTTTGCAAATTTCTATGTCCCCATCTTGAACATTTTCACGAATGGAGTTGAAGCGACGCTTGATGTGCCTGGTCTTCTTGTGAAACCTGGGCTCCTTGGCGAGTGCAATAGCTCTAGTGTTGTCACAGAAGAGTTTGATTGGCTCCGACGCATTGGGTATGACTCCTAGGTCAGTGATGAACTCCTTCACCCAAATTGCTTCATGCGCTGCCTCCGAGGCTGCCATGTACTCCGCTTCACATGTAGATCCCGCCACGACGCTTCGCTTTGCACCGCATCTTGCTCCACCATTCAAAATATACACGTATCCGGTTTGTGACTTTGAGTCATCCAGATCTGTGTAGAAGCTAGCGTCGATGTAACACTTTACGACGAGAACTTCGTCACCTCCATAAACGAGAAACATGTCCTTTGTCCTTAACAGGTACTTCAGGATAAACTAGACCGATGTTCAGTGATCCTTGCCGGGATTACTTTGGTACCTTCCTACCAAACTTACGGCAAGGTTTACATCAGTCCGGTACACAAAGATGGCATACATAATAGATCCTATGGCTGAGGCATAGGGGATGACACTCATCTCTTCTTTATCTTTTGTCGTGGTCGGGCATTGAGCCGAGATCAATTTCACACCTTGCAAAACAGGCAAGAACCCTTTCTTGGACTGATCCATTTTGAACTTCTTCAAAATCTTATCAAGGTATGTGCTTTGTGAAAGACCTATGAGGCGTCTCGATCTATCCCTATACATTTTGATGCCTAATATGTAAACAGCTTCTCCAAGGTCCTTCATTGAAAAACTCTTATTCAAGTAGGCCTTAATGCTGTCCAAAAGTTCTATATCATTTCCCATCAAAAGTATGTCATCTACATATAATATGAGAAATGCTACAGATCTCCCACTCACTTTTCTTGTAAACGCAGGCTTCTCCACAAGTCTGCATAAACCCAAACGCTTTGATCATCTCATCAAAGCGAATGTTCCAACTCTGAGATGCTTGCACCAGCCCATAAATGGATCATTTGGAGCTTTCACACCTTGTTAGCATTCTTAGGATCGACAAAACCTTCCGCTGCATCATATACAGCTCTTCCTTAAGATAACCGTTAAGGAATGCCGCTTTGACGTCCATCTCGCCATATCTCATAATCATAGTATGCGGCAATTGCTAACATGATTCGGACGGACTTAAGCTTCACCAAGGGAGAGAAAGTCTCATCGTAGTCAATCCCTTGAACTTGTCGATAACCCTTAGCGACAAGTCGAGCTTTATAGATGGTAACATTACCATCCGCGTCCGCCTTCTTCTTAAAGATCCATTTGTTTTCTATCGCTCGCCGATCATCGGGCAAGTCTGTCAAAGTCCATACTTTGTTTTCATACATGGATCCTATCTCGGATTGCATGGCTTCAACCCATTTGTTGGAATCTGGGCCCGCCATCGCTTCTTCATAGTTCGAAGGTTCACCGTTGTCTAACAACATGATTTCCGGAGACGGGGTTGCCGTACCACTGCAGTGCGGAACGTGTCCTAGTGGACCTACGAAGTTCAGTAGCAACTTGATCCGAAGTACCTTGATCATCATCATTAATTTCCTCTCCAGTCAGTGTAGGCACCACAGGAACATTTCCCTGAGCTGCACTTCTTTCCGGTTCAAGAGGTAGTACTTCATCGAGTTCTACTTTCCTCCCACTTACTCCTTTCGAGAGAAACTCTTTTTCCAGAAAGGATTCGTTCTTAGCAACAAAGATCTTGCCTTCAGATCTAAGGGAGAAGGTATGCCCAATGGTTTCCTTAGGGTATCCTATGAAGACGCATTTTTCCGACTTGGGTTCGAGCTTTTCAAGTTGAAGTTTCTTGACATAAGCATCGCATCCCCAAACTTTTAGAAACGATAGCTTAGGTTTCTTCCCAAACCATAATTCATACGGTGTCGTCTCAACGGATTTAGACGGTGCCCTATTTAAAGTGAATGTAGCTGTCTCTAGAGCCTATCCCCAAAATGATAGTGGTAAATCAAGAAGAGGCATCATAGATCGCACCATATCCAATAGAGTGCGACACGACGCTTTGGACACACCGCTATTACCGAGGTGTTCCAGCGGCGTGAGTTGTGAAACGATTCCACATTTCCTTAAGTGTGTACCAAATTGTGACTTAAATATTCTCCTCCATGATCCGATCGTAAGAATTTTATCTTTCGGTCACGTTGATTCTCTACTTCATTCTGAAATTCCTTGAACTTTTCAAAGGTCTCAGACTTGTGTTTCATCAAGTAGACATACCCATATCTACTCAAGTCATCGGTGAGAGTGAGAACATAACGATATCCTCCGCGAGCCTCAACGCTCATTGGACCGCACACATCGGTATGTATGATTTCCAATAAGTTGGTTGCTCGCTCCATTGTTCTGGAGAACGGAGTCTTGGTCATTTTGCCCATAAGGCATGGTTCGCATGTGTCAAATGATTCATAATCGAGAGACTCTAAAAGTCCATCAACATGGAGCTTCTTCATGCGCTTGACACCAATGTGACCAAGGCGGCAGTACACAAGTATGTGGGACTATCGTTATCAACTTTACATCTTTTGGTATTCACACTATGAACATGTGTAACATTACGTTCGAGATTCATTAAGAATAAACCATTGACCATCAGAGCATGACCATAAAACATTTCTCTCATATAAATAGAACAACCATTATTCTCAGATTTAAATGAGTAGTCATCTCTTATTAAACGAGATCCTGATACAATGTTCATGCTCAAACTTGGCACTAAATAATAATTATTGAGGTTTAAAACTAATCCCGTAGGTAAATGTAGAGGTAGCGTGCCGACGGCGATCACATCGACCTTGGAACCATTCCCGACGCGCATCGTCACCTCGTCCTTCGCCAGTCTCCATTTATTCCGCAGCTCCTGCTGTGAGTTACATATATGAGCAACGGCACCGGTATCAAATACCTGTGAGTTACTACGAGTAATCGGTAAGGTACACATCAATTACATGTATATCAAATATACCTTTAGTGTTGTCGGCCTTCTTGTCTCGCTAAGTATTTGGGGCAGTTCCGCTTCAAAGTGACCCTTCCCTTTGCAATAAAAGCACTCACCTCGTGCTTGGGTCCATTCTTTGACTTCTTCCCGGCAATCGGCTTATCGGGCGGCAACATCCTTGCCGTCCTTCTTGAAGTTCTTCTTTCCCTTGCCCTTCTTGAACTTAGTGGTTTTATTGACCATCAACACTTGATGCTCCTTCTTGATTTTTACCTCTCACGACTTCAAAGATTGAAAATACTTCAGAATAGTTTTCACCATCCCCTGCATATTGTAGTTCATCACAAAGCTCTTGTAGCTTGGTGGGAGCGATCAAGGATTCTGTCAATGACCGCCTTGTCCGGAGGTTAATGTCCAAATGGGATAGGCGGTTGTGCAGCCCAGACATTTTGAGTATGTGCTCACCGATGTAACTATTTTCCTCCATCTTACAATCAGAGAACTTGTCGGAGACTTCATATCTCTCGACCACGGCATGAGCTTGGAAAACTAGTTTCAGCTCCTCGAACATCTCATATGCTCCGTGTCACTCAAAACACTTTTGGAGCCCCGGTTCTAAGCTGTAAAGCATGCCGCACCGAACGAGGGAGTAATCATCAAGACGAGACCGCCAAGCGTTCATAACGCCTTGGTTCTCTCTGGGATGGGTGCTTCACCTAGCGGTGCTTCTAGGACATATTGTTTCTTGGCAGCTATGAGGATAATCCTCGTGTTCGGACCCAGTCCGAATAGTTGCTGCCATCATCTTTCAGCTTGGTTTTTTTCTAGGAACGCGTTGAAGTTCATGGTGACTTGAGCGTTGGCCATTTGATCTACAAGACATTTTGCAAAGATTTTAGACTATTGTTCATGATAATAAAGTTCATCTAATCAAATTATTTAATGAACTCCCACTCAGATTTGACATCCCTCTAGTCATCTAAGTGATACATGATCCGAGTCGACTAGGCCGTGTCCGATCATCACGTGAGACGGACTAGTCATCGTCGGTGAACATCTCCATGTTGATCGTATCTTCCATACGACTCATATTCAACCTTTCGGTCTCTTGTGTTCCGAGGCCATGTCTGTACATGCTAGGCTCGTCAAGTTAACCTAAGTGTATTGCATGTGTAAAACTGTCTTACACCCGTTGTATGTGAACGTAAGGATCTATCACACCCGATCATCACGTGGTGCTTCAAACGACGAACTTTAGCAACGGTGCACGCTTAGGAGAACACTTTCTTGAAATTGTTATGAGGGATCATCTTATTTACTACCGTCGTTCTAAGTAAACAAGATGCATAAACATAATAAACATCACATGCAATTATATACGTGAGTGACATGATATGGCCAATATCATATAGCTCCTTTGATCTCCATCTTCGGGCTCCATGATCATCCTGTCACCTGCATGACACCATGATCTCCATCATCATGATCTCCATCATCGTGTCTTCATGAAGTTGTCATGCCAACGACTACTTCTACTTCTATGGCTAACGCGTTTAGCAATAAAGTAAAGTAATTTACATGGCGTTCTTCAATGACACGCAGGTCATACAAAAATAAAGACAACTCCTATGGCTCCTGCCGGTTGTCATACTTATCGACATGCAAGTTGTGATTCCTATTACAAGAACATGATCTCATACATCACATATATCATCCATCATTCATCACAACTTTGGCCATATCATATCACAAAACACTTGCTGCAAAAACAAGTTAGAGGTCCTCTAATTGTTGTTGCAAGTTTTACGTGGCTGCAATAGGGTTCTAGCAAGAACGTTTTCTTACCTACGTGAAAGCCACAACGTGATTTGTCAACTTCTGTTTACCCTTCACAAGGACCCTTTTCATCGAATCCGCTCCAACTAAAGTGGGAGACAGACACCGCTAGCCACCTTATGCAACTAGTGCATGTCAGTCGGTGGAACCAGTCTCACGTAAGCGTACGTGTAAGGTCGGTCTGGGCCGCTTCATCCCACAATACCGCTGAAGCAAGATAAGACTAGTAGTGGCAAGAAACTTGACAACATCTACGCCCACAACAAATTGTGTTCTACTCGTGCAATAGAGAACTACGCATAGACCTAGCTCATGATGCCACTGTTGGGGAACTTTGCAGAAAATTAAAATTTTTCCTGCGGTTTCACCAAGATCCATCTATGAGTTCATCTAGCAACGAGTCATGGGAGAGTGATTGCATCTACATACCCCTTGTAGATCGCATGCGGAAGCGTTCAATGGAACGGGGATGATGGAGTCGTACTCGCCGTGATTCAGATCACCGATGACCTAGTGCTGAACGGACAGCACCTCCGCGTTCAACACACGTACGGAGGCGGATGACGTCTCCTCCTTCTTGATCCAGCAAGGGGAAGGAGAGGTTGATGATGATCCAGCAGCACGACGGGCGTGGTGGTGGATGCAGCAGAACTCCCGGCGAGGCTTCACTGAGCAACTACGGAGGAGGAGGAGGTGTAGCAGGGAGGGAGGCGCCAAGGCTTGAGGGTGCGGCTGCCCTCCCTCCCTCCCTTTATATAGGGGCAAAGAGAGAGGGGGCGCAGCCTTCCCCTTCCTCCAAGGAAGGGTGCGTCCAAAGGGGAGGAGTCCATCCTCCCAAGGCGCCTAGGAGGTGCCTTCCCCTTTAGGACTCTCCCTCTCTTGTCTCTCTTGGCGCATGGGCCTCTTGGGGCTGGTGCCCTTGGCCCATATAGGCCAAGGCGCACCCCTACAGCCCATGTGGCCCCAGGGCAGGTGGACCCTGGTGGAACCCTGGACCCCTTTCGGCACTCCCGGTACAATACCGATAACACGCAAACTTTTCCGCGACCAAAATAAGACTTCCCATATATAAATCTTTACCTCCGGACCATTCTGAACTCCTCGTGACGTCCGGATCTCATCCGGACTCAACAACATTCGGTTTGCTGCATACTCATATTCATACAACCCTAAGCGTCACCGAACCTTAAGTGTGTAGACCCTACGGGTTCGGGAGACATCTGAGACATGACCGAGGCGGCTCTCGGGCAATAACCAACAGCCGATCTGGATACCCATGTTGGCTCCCACATGCTCCTCGATGATCTCATCGGATGAACCACGATGTCGAGGATTCAAACAACCCCGTATACAATTCCCTTTGTCAATCGGTATTTTACTTGCCCGAGATTCGATCGTCGGTATCCCAATACCTCGTTCAATCTCGTTATCGGCAAGTCACTTTACTCGCATCAGTAATGCATGATCCCGTGACCAAACACTTGGTCACTTTGAGCTCATTATGATGATGCACTACCGAGTGAGCCCGGTGATACCTCTCCGTCATACGGAGTGACAAATCCGATCTCGATCCGTGTCAACCCAACAGACACTTTCGGAGATACCGTAATGCACCTTTATAGTCACCCGATTCACGTTGTGACGTTTGGTACACCAAAGCACTCCTACGGTATCCGGGAGTTACATCTCATGGTCTAAGGAAGATATACTTGACATTGTAAAAGCTCTAGCAAAACGAACTACACGATCTTGTGCTATGCTTAGGATTGGGTCTTGTCCATCACATCATTCTCCTAATGATGTGATCCCGTTATCAACGACATCCAATGTCCATAGTCAGAAACCATGACTATCTGTTGATCAACGAGCTAGTCAACTAGATGCTCACTAGGGACATATTGTGGTCTATGTATTCACACGCGTATTACGATTTCCGGATAATACAATTATAGCATGAATAAAAGACAATTATCATGAACAAGGAAATATAATAATAATACTTTTATTATTGCCTCTAGGGCATATTTCCAACATCTAGTTCATTAGGTTAATTAAGATTAATTAATTAAGTTATTTAAGCTTTTAACTAATTAATTAATATTTTTATTAATATATTTTTTATATTATTATTTTTATATAAATAGGGGCGTGGGGCCCATTGTCATTGGCCCGACGGGGCCTAACGGGCACTGGCTTTAGCGGAGGCGGAGTCTTGAGCAAACCCGCTTTGGGCGACGGGAGCCCGCCCGGAAAAGCGATGGCGCCCGGCCATGGCGGCAAGCAGTGGTGGGCGGTGCGGCAGCACCGGCGGGCGGCACTGCCGGTGGAGGCGCCCGGCGTGGGCGGCCAGAGCGGCGAAGCGATCTGAGGGCTTGGCGGCAAGCGCGAGACAGGGCACACGGTGGCAGAGAGAACGCCTGGGCAGCGGAGGTTCGTGGGCAGCAGCGGGCGAGGTAGCACCCGGCAGGGGGGCGGCGAGGCCGTGCAGGCGGCAACCAGCGAATCGGCAGCACGCAGCGGCGGCTGGCCGGGTCGCCCGTGGGCAGGAGCAGGCACGGCCAGCAGCAGTAGGCAGGGCCCGGCCATGGCGCAGTCGGTAGTGCGGCGCGGGGCTCGGTCGAGCTGCGGGCGGCAATGCGGCAGTAGGAGTAGGCGGCGAGTAGGACGTGGCTCAGAAGCAGGCATAACGCGCGGCGAGGCCGTTTGTGGTGCAGCGTTGCATTGGTGGCAGAACAAGTAGCAAGAACCGCATGGACGTACACGTACTCGGGGTTCGGGCACGACGGAGACGGCGGCCTACGGCGTCCAAATCGAAGGGGGAAAAAAGGGGGCGGGGGAGGAGCTCACCGAGAGGCACACAGTGGCCGGCGGGAGGCTTAGGAGCTGCAGTGGGCGGCGGATTGGCAGCGAGGAGCTCCGGCGTACCAAGGTAGACGACGACGGTGATCCAGCGATGGAATGCGGCGGCCGACGTTGGGGAAGAAGCAGCGAGCGTCGCTGATGTTTCTCCCCGCCTAAGTTCCGGCAGCGTAGACGACGTAGCGGAGGTCGATGAAGCTTCTGGACATCCACGCGAGGCTCGGGGACGACAGTGACCGTGAGAACGGCGGTGGCCATGGCCGAGGTGGATCGGGTGCGCGCTATGGAGGGGAGAGGGGCGCGAGCGGAAGGGGATCTGGGCGCTAGGGTTTCGGAGGAGGGTGAGAGGGGCAGGGGCTGGCCTTATAGCCCCAGGGAGATGGCAGATGGCCGCCATGGCGATGGTCGTGGCCGTGGCGGTCATCGGGGGTGTCCAGCTCCTCTCGTGAACAGGAGGGAGAGGGCAGCGGGGAGGGAACAGGCTGGCGTGATGGCTTAGTGGGCCAAAGCCCGGGGGAGGCCAGTTGTTTTGTTTTCTTTTGTTGTTTGGTTTTTATATTTCTTTTAACTTTTTTGTTTATTTGTTTTATTACTTAATTCTCACATTATCTTAGTTTGATCAAAATATGAGTCCCACACCTAAATTAGTACTTTAGTTTAACCCTCTGTCACAAAAAAGTTTCACCCATAAACAAAATAGTTTAATATTTTAGAAATTATAAAAGTCATTATATTTATTGTTAAATCCATTGTTTTAATAATTTTTAGCACTTAAATACTTTATAAAATTTTGGGTTCTTCACTAATAATACTTATGAATTATTTGACACAGTTTTCACATTTTAGTTTTGACGTTTGAAAACTTTTATTTTTTACTTTGTTTCAAATTTGAATTTGAACCGGTTTTCGAACCAACGCGAGTTTAACAACAGTAATCATGGTGACGTGGCATCATTAGCAGGGGATTACTGTAGCTTAATTATCCAGGCGTCATAATTCTCCTCCACTACAAGAAATCTCGTCCGAGATTTTAGGAGGTAGACGAAAACAAAGCGGGGTATTCATCACGGAGACGATCCTCGAGTTCCCAAGTGGCTTCATCTTCAGAAGGATTTGACCACTGATTTTTTAAGTAATTTGATAGGCCTCAGACGGATGCGACGTTCAGCTTGAACGAGAACGCGGGTCGGATGCTCTCGGTAAGTGAGATCATCTTACAGAGGGTGAGCTTTATAAGCCATGTGGTTGTTGCGATAAGACTTGCGACTCAGGGCATCGGCTATGTCACTAGCATTGCCGGGGTATATAAAAAAAATACCATAGTCATAGTTTGTGATTGTTTCCATGCATCGCTACTAACGGAGATCTAGATCTAGCGAAGTAACTGATACTTCAAACTTTGATGATCGGTGAAGATCTCGCGACGATTATCAGGAAGATAATGTCGTCATAACTTTAGAGCAAATTTAATTGCAGCAAGATCAAAGGGCATGCACTGGGTAGTTCTTCTGGAAAGACATCTTGGAATTCACAATTGACTTGAGCATTTTCAATCCTCACATAAGGAGAAGCGTTTCACACATTCAAGGAATAAATCAGTGCTTCGGCATCTAAAACAAGATGAGCATGGTAGCTTACTATCTTACTCGAAGGATGTAGTAGATGGACGGTTTTAGCGACGCAACTGATAGAAGCGGTATGCGTTTTCAACCATTGCATTCTCAGAATGAGGTCAATACTGGATGACTTCAAAACATGGGAAAAACATGGAATTCCAACCCTTCAATTTCAACGGGAACATTGTGACTAACCATTGTGGTTCGATATTGGCCCGCAGAATGCAGCTTGAAATTCCGACCAAGTGATGGTGGTTCTAATAGGTAAGGAATGCTTGTGGCGGTCCCGCCATTGAGCATCGGGGTCTTTCATGTAATAAGCCGCGAATGCGACATAGTTGACAGGGGCTACATCAGCAGACTCCAACTCAAAAGGGAGGTCACGGAGCCAGTTATCAGCATCAAAGGGCTGAGTGGAGCTGCGGTAGCTGACGGGGTTGAGACGCTCAAAGTCTTCCAGAGTCACTGGGGATGGTTGCTGATTCATAGTGGGACGAGGGAACTGAGTCGTTACATTTTCCATAAACTGGCGATTCAGATCAATTGACGTGTTATTCCGGCCATGTATTCGGGCGGCCATGACGAGCGGGTCTAACCATCCTGCTTAAATGCAATAGCGGGTAGTTCAGCAAAGGGTGGAGCAAGTGTATGGAGTCATTCATGATGTTACTAGAGCAATGGGCAAAGGCGCAGTATGTAGAAGGCAGTAGTCATTAAAAACATTCCGATACATATGCGAGGCCAATTACATGTTGTTCAGGGTGCCCTCGATAAGAGGGTCCCGCGGTCAGTGAATATTATGAAGCAGAACTTGGCCCTTAATTCGAGAAAGGGGCAATACAATTCTTCGGGTAGATGTTATCACGAGAACCTAATGTTTGAGTTAGTAAAATCATTTATCCCGAATAGAAGAGAGATCAGAGAACCAGAGTAAAGGTCGAGGAGTAAAAGATCCTAATACCACCCAATGGTGACGTGGGCCCGTTAGCCACACAGCCATGTTAGTAAATCAGTTTTTTTTCAAAGACTAGACTCAACTTCGGCCAAGGAGTTGGAAAGGGGGGGGGGGTTCCTACAGGCAGTCGGCTCTGATACCAACTTGTGATGGCCCCTATTTGACCGTACACTAATCATGCACGCAAATGTGTACGACCAAGATCAGGGACTCACTTGAAGATATCACAACACAACTCTAGACACAAATTAAAATAATACAAGCTTCATATAACAAGCCAGAGGGCTCGAATACAAGCTCGATACACAAGAGTCAGCGAAAGCAACAATATCTGAGTACAGACATAAGTTAAACAAGGTTGCCTTAAGAAGGAAAACACAAAAGCAACAATGATCGAAGAGGTAAGGCCTCCTGCCTGGGACCTCCTAACTACTCCTGGTCTTCGGTGGCCTCCATGTAGCAGTATCCGTCGGCGGTGGCATCTGACTCCAGGGATCCACCATCTGGTTGCATCAACCGGAAAGAAGAAGGAAGGGGGAAAAAGGGGGTCGCAAAGCAACCATGAGTACTCATCCAAAGTACTCACGAGCATCAGATCTAAACTAAGTATGCATTGGTATCAAATGAAGGGGTCAGATCTGTGGACCGAATCGCAGAATGCCGTAATAGAGGGAAGGCCTAGCCTATCGAAGATCGGCATCTTCAAGCAGCTCCAAGCATCTTGCAGCATGTAGAAGAGTAAATAATAGCAGTTTATATTTAACAAACATGTTGTAGTATCAACGCCGGAGATCCTTCCTCGACTCCCTGCGAGAAAGCAACCCGGAGCCACATAACTTAAGTATCCATTTCTAGTTGTATTAGATCAAGATATAAGTCTGAACGTCCATTACCGTGGACACGGTATTCGAATATATATCTTCCCTGCAGGGGTGCACCACGTTTTCCAACACGCTCGATCACTCTGGCCGGACACACCTTTCTGGCGTCAATGCCCGGCCTCGGAAGATAAACACGTCGCAACCCTACATAGGCTCATCAGAGAGGTCCCCGCCGGCCTACATCCTAAGCACTCCGGGGTATGGGCCCATCGCCCATTGCACTCCAGGTCGTTGTGTGCAGGGTGGATACCAGCACCACCCGTGTAGTGGATGGCACGATCCGACCGTACCACAATGCTGAACTGGACATCTGACAAAGCTTCGGCTGATACCACGACATCGAGGCCCATAACTATTCTCGTGTGGTGCTTAGTGCGTAAAGGCCAAAGGCCATTTTAGAACAAATACCCAAACCTGTTAGTGCATTAATAATTAAGGTAGTGACGGCTGTCGGGACAAGTCCGGAGCTATCACCCCTCCTGGGTGATACCGCTAAACAGCCAGCCGCCACTATCACATCGCACGGGTGCTCTCCGGGCCCGCCCGGCTTTCACAACAGTCTCAAGTAAAGTCAAGGTAATTGTGTGTCCAGACATCAAGGGGAAAACCCGAGGAATCACCCCTGGTGGATTCCACTCAATGTAATCATCAAGGTGAACGTAAGAGTGACCACCCTCGAGGTTCACACTTGAGGTGTTGCACGATAGAGCCGTATCGAGAATGGTGAAAGAGGAACCACCCTCGATGACCACACCTAATAGCTACACTATAGAATTATCATCAGGAGTGCGTTAAGAGGGATCACCCTCGACACTCGATAGTAGCCCTGCAGAGTCGAGCAACTAAAGGGGCGTGATGTGATGTGAGGTGTCGGGCTCTGGTCGTCGATCATGTTGATCGAGTCGTCGATGATGAAGCAGGGGCAACAAGGACAAGTGGGGGTCACTGATGGATCACTAACCAACCTATACTAAGCAGTTTAGGACAAGCAGGTAGGTAACAATAGCAGGTACAAAAGCAGGCTATGCATCAGAATAGGAGCAATCAATAACAGTAGCAAAATCTAATGCAAGCATGAGAGAATGGAATGGGCGATATCGGGATGATCAAAGGGGGGGCTTGCCTGGTTGCTCAGATGAGAAGAAGGGGTCGTCATCGACGTAGTCGATCACAGTGGCATCAACGGCCGTCTTGAGGCGGAACTTGGGCACGAGCACTTTTGCCCTCCGGTGGAGCGATTCCGCCAGGGGAACTTCCATCCCGGAGGGGGAAATCATCATCATCATCACCAACAACTCTCCCATCTTGGGGAGGGCAATCTCCATCAACATCTCCAACAACACCATATCCTCTCAAACCCTAGTTCATCTCTTGTATGCAATCTTTGTACCGGAACTATAGATTGGTGCTTGTGGGTGACTAGTAGTGTTGATTACATCTTGTAGTTGATTACTATATGGTTTATTTGGTGGAAGATTATATGTTCAGATCCATTATGCTATTTAATACCCCTTTGATCTTGAGCATGATTATTATTTGTGAGTAGTTACTTTTGTTCTGGAGGTTACGGGAGAAATCATGTCGCAAGTAATCATGTGAACTTGATATGTGTTCGATATTTTGATAGTATGTATGTTGTGATTCCCTTAGTGGTGCCATGTGAACGTCGACTACATGACACTTCACCATATTAGGCCCTAAGGGAATGCATTGTGGAGTAATTATTAGAAGATGGGTTGTGAGAGTGACAGAAGCTTAAACCCTAGTTTATGCGCTATTCCGTAAGGGACCGATTGGATCCAAAAGTTTAATGCTATGGTTAGAATTTATTCTTAATATTTTTCTCGTAGTTGCAGACGCTTGCGAGGGGGTTAATCATAAGTAGGAGGTTTTTTCAGGTAAGAACAGCACCTAAGCACCGATCCACCCACATATCAAATTATCAAAGTAGCGAACACAAATCGAATCAACATGGTGAAAGTGACTAGATGAAATTCCTGTGTACCCTCAAGAACGCTTTGCTTACTATAAGAGACCCTTTTGGCATGTCATTTGCCTCAAAAGGATTGGGATACCTTGCTGCACTTTTATTACTATTATCATTACTTGCTCGTTCAAATTATCTTGCTATCAAACTACTTTGTTACTGACAATTTTAGCACTTGCAGACATTACCTTGTTGAAAACCACTTGTCATTTCCTTCTGCTCCTCGTTGGGTTTGACACTCTTACTTATCGAAAAGATCTACAATTGATCCCCTATACTTGTGGGTCATCAGCAATCCTAGCAGCTTCATCACAGAAATAAGTAACATGCCCATAAGTATTATCAACCAAGAGATCTTTAACCATAGAAATACTAGGTTCAACTTTAATTTGTTTAGGGGGTGTAGGTGTTCTAGTATAACTCTTACGAACCACATCTGAAGCTTTAGCATGATCCTTTATCCTAACAGGAAAAGGTGGTTTCTCAATATAAGCAGTAGGAACAATAGGATCAACATTATAAGTAACCGTTTATTCTTCAACTTTAATAGGTTATACTACTTTCACTATAATGGGAGGATGATATTTAAACCACTTCTCCTTAGGGAGATCAACATGAGTAGCAAAAAATTCATAGAAATAAACTACTATCTCAGAGTCAAGTCCATATTTAGTGCTAAATTCATGAAAAGCATCGGTATCCATAAAAGATTTAACACAATCAAACTTAAGGTTTATACCTGACTCATTACCTTCGTCGAGTTCCCAATCTTCAGAGTTGCGTTTAATTCTTTCCAATAAATCCCATTTGAATTCAATAGTCTTCTTCATAAAAGAACCAGTACAAGAAGTATCGAGCATGGACTGATCATTACGAGAAAGCCGAGCATAAAAATTCCGAATAATGATTTCTCTTGAGAGCTCATGATTGGGGCATGATTATAACATTGACTTAAGCCTCCCCCAAGCTTGAGCGATACTTCCTCCTTCACGAGGCAAAAATTATATATCTAATTCCGATCACGATGAACCAGATGCATAGGATAAAACTTCTGATGAAATTTCAATTTCAATCGGTTGTTGTTCCAAGATCTAATATCATCACATAGCCTATACCATGTCAATGCCTTTCCCTTCAAAGATAAAGGGAAGACATTCTTCTTGACATCATCCTCGGGCAAACCTGCAAGCTTAAATAATCCACAAACTTCATCCACATAGATTAGATGCATATCAGGATGTAGTGTTCCATCTCCTCCACAAGGATTAGCTAGCAGTTTCTCTATCATACCCGAAGGAATTGCATAATAAATATTTTCAGTAGGTTCAGTAGGTTGAGGAGCAACTTCTTGCTCTACCGGTCGAGGTGAAGATACCCCGAACAAGCCTCTCAAAGGATTATGTTCCATAATGACAAGTGACAGTAAATTTAAGCACACTATATAATTTTTTCCTTACCAAATTCCACTCACCAAAGGCGCTTCACTCCCCAGCAACGGCGCCAGAAAAGGGTCTTGATGACCCACAAGTATAGGGCGTGTTTGGTTGCCTGGGCGGCTTTAGCCTGCATCGCATGAGGGATCCTGGGTGAGCGTGGCCTGGCTGAGTTGATGTGGAGATTGGTTGAGATGTGTGTTTGGTGCACTGTATGATATTGTTGCATGAGAGATGTGTTGGGGAACGTAGTAATTTCAAAAAATTTCCTACGCACACGCAAGATCATGGTGATGCATAGCAACGAGAGGGGAGAGTGTATGTCCACGCACTCGTGAGACCGTAAGCGAAGCGTTATAACAACGCTGTTGATGTAGTCGTGCGTCTTCACGATCCGACCGATCCAAGTACCGAACGACGGCACCTCCGAGTTCTCGCACACGTTCAGCTCGATGGCGATCCCGGACTCCGATCCAGCAAAGTGTCGGGATGAGTTCCACGACGACGGCGTGGTGACGATGATGATGCTCCACCGACGCAGGGCTTCGCCTAAGCTCCGCGACGATATGACTTCTCCTGCGCAGGGCTTCGCCTAAGCTCCGCGACGATATGACCGAAGTGGAATATGGTGGAGGGGGGCACCGCACACGGCTAAGGAACGATCCGTAGATCAACTTGTGTGTTCATGGGGTGCCCCCTGCCCCCTCAGATATAAAGGAGTGGAGGAGGGAGGGCCGCCCTCTATGGCGCGTCCTAGGGGAGTCCTACTCCCACCGAGTAGGATTCCCTTCCTAGTCCAACTAGGAAACCTTCCATGTAGTAGGAGTAGGAGAGAAGGAAAGGGAAGGAAAAGGAGAAGGAAGGAAGGGCGCCCCTTCCCTAGTCCAATTCGGACCAGACCAAGGGAAGGGGTGCGGCCACCCTTGAGGCCCTTTTCCTTCTTTCCCGTATGGCCCAATAAGGCCCAATACGTATTCCCGTAACTCTCCGGTACATCGAAAAATACCCGAATCACTCGGAACCTTTCCGAACTCCGAATATAGTCGTCCAATATATCGATCTTTACGTCTCGACCATTTCGAGACTCCTCGTCATGTCCCCGATCTCATCCGGGACTCCGAACTCCTTCGGTACATCAAAACTCATAAACTCATAATATAACCGCCATCGAAACCTTAAGCATGCGGACCCTACGGGTTCGAGAACTATGTAGACATGACCTAGAACTATTCTCGGTCAATAACCAATAGCGGGACCTGGATGCCCATATTGGCTCCTACATATTCTACGAAGATCTTTATCGGTCAAACCGCATAACAACATACGTTGTTCCCTTTGTCATCGGTATGTTACTTGCCCGAGATTTGATCGTCGGTATCCAATACCTAGTTCAATCTCGTTACCGGCAAGTCTCTTTACTCGTTCCGTAATACATCATCTCACAACTAACTCATTAGTTGCAATGCTTGCAAGGCTTATGTGATGTGTATTACCGAGAAGGCCCAGAGATACCTCTCCGGCAATCGGAGTGACAAAACCTAATCTCGATTCATGCCAACTCAACATATACTTTTGGAGACACCTGTAGAGTACCTTTATAATCACCCAGATTACGTTGTGACGTTTGGTAGCACACAAAGTGTTCCTCCGTAAACGGGAGTTGCATAATCTCATAGTTGCGGGAACTTTGTATAAGTTATGAAGAAAGCAATAGCAACATACTAAACGATCAAGTGCTAGGCTAACGGAATGGGTCATGTCAATCAGATCATTCTTCTAATGATGTGATCCCGTTAATCAAATGACAACTCATGTCTATGGTTAGGAAACATAACCATCTTTGATTAACGAGCTAGTCAAGTAGAGGCATACTAGTGACACTCTGTTTGTCTATGTATTCACACATGTATTATGTTTCCGGTTAATACAATTCTAGCATGAATAATAAACATTTATCATGATATAAGGAAATAAATAATAACTTTATTATTGCCTCTAGGGCATATTTCCTTCAGTCTCCCACTTGCACTAGAGTCAATAATCTAGTTCACATCATAATGTGAATTTAACATCAATAGTTCACATCTATATGTGGTTAACACCCATAGTTCACATCGACATGTGACCAACACCCAAAGGGTTTACTAGAGTCAGTAATCTAGCTCACATCGCTATGTGATTAACACCCAAAGAGTACTAAGGTGTGATCATGTTTTTGTTTGTGAGAGAAGTTTAGTCAACGGGTCCGCCACATTCAGATCCGTATGTATTTTGCAAATTTCTATGTCTACAATGCTCGCGACGGAGCTACTCTAGCTAATTGCTCCCACTTTCAATATGTATCCAGATTGAGACTCGAGTCATCTAGATTAGTGTTTAAAACTTGCATCGACGTAACCCTTTACGGCGAACCTTTTCACTTCCATAATCGAGAAACACATCCTTATTCTACTAAGGATAATTTTGACCGCTGTCCATTGATCTACTCCTAGATCACTATTGCACTCCTTGCCAAGCTTAGTGGTAGGGTATGCAATAGATCCGTACACAAGATGACATACTTTATAGAACCTATGGCTGATGCATAGGAATGACTTTCATTCTCTTTCTATCTTCCGCCGTGGTCGGGTTTTGAGTCTTACTCAATCTCACACCTTGTAACACAGTAAGAACTCTTTCTTTGACTGCTCCATTTTGAACTACTTCAAAATCTTGACAAGGTATGTACTCATTAAAAAAAACTTATCAAGCGTCTTGATCTATCTCTATAGATCTTGATGCTCAATGTGTAAGCAGCTTCACCGAGGTCTTTCTTTGAAAAAACTCCTTTCAAACACTCCTTTATGCTTTGCAGAATAATTCTACATTATTTCCGATCAACAATATGTCATTCACATATACTTTATCGTAAAGGCTGTAGTGCTCCCACTCACTTTCTTGTAAATACAGGCCTTTCCAAAAGTCTCATATAAAATCATATGCTTTGATCAACACATCAAAGCGTATATTCCAACTCCGAGATGCTTGCACCAGTCCATTGATGGATCGCTGGAGCTTGCACATTTTGTTAGCTCCTTTAGGATTGACAAAACCTTCTGGTTGCATCATATACAACTCTTCTTTAATAAATCCATTAAAGAGTGTAGTTTTGACATCCATTTGCCGATTTCATAAAATGTGGCAATTGCTAACATGATTCGGACAGACTTAAGCATCGCTACGCTTGAGAAAATCTCATTGTAGTCAACACCTTGAACTTGTCGAAAACCTTTTTGTGACAAGTCGAGCTTTGTAGATAGTAACACTACTATCGGTGTCCGTCTTCCTCTTGAAGATCCATTTATTTAACATGGCTTGCTGATCATCGAGCAAGTCAATCAAAGTCCATACTTTTGTTCTCATACATGGATCATATCTCAGATTTTATGGCCTCAAGCCATTTCATGAATCTGGGCTCATCATCGCTTCCTCATAGTTCGTAGGTTCATCATGGTCTAGTAACATGACTTCCGAACATGATTACCATACTACTCAAGTGCGGATCTTACTCGGAAGACCTACGAGGTTTGGTAGCAACTTGATCTCAAGTTTCATGATCATCATCATTAACTTCCTCACTAATTGGTGTAGGAATCACCGAACTGATTTCTGTGATGAACTACTTTCCAATAAGGGAGAAGGTATAATTACCTCATCAAGTTCTACTTTCCTCCCACTCACTTCTTTCGAGAGAAACTTCTTCTCTTAGAAAGGATCCATCTTAGCAACGAAAAACTTGCCTTCGGATCTGTGATAGAAGGTGTACCCAATAGTTACCTTTGGGTATTCTATGAAGACGCACTTCTCCGATTTGGGTTTGAGCTTATCAGGTAAAAACTTTTTCACATAAGCATCACAACTCCAAACTTTTAAGAAACGACATCTTAGGTTTACTGTTAAACCATAGTTCATATGGTGTCGTCTCAACGGATTTAGATGGTGCCCTATTAAACGTGAATGCAGCTGTCTCTAATGCATAACCCCAAAATGATAGTGGTAAACCGATAAGAGGCATCATAGATCGCACCATATCAAATAAAGTGCGGTTACGACGTTCGGACACACCATAACATTGTGGTGTTCTGTGGCGTGAGCTGTGAAACTATTCCACATTATTTTAATTGAAGACCAAACTCAGAACTCAAATATTTATCTCCATGATCGGATCGCAGAAACTTTATTTTCTTGTTACGATGATTTTCCACTTCACTCTGAAATTCTTTGAACTTTTCAATTATTTCGCACTTATGTTTCATCAAGTAGATATACCCATATCTGCTCAAATCATCTTGTGAAGGTCGAAAATAATGATACTTGCCACGAGCATCAACACTCATTGGATCGCATACATCGGTATGTATTATTTCCAATAAGTCAAGAGCTTGTTCCATTGTTCCGGAGAACGGAGTTTTAGTCATCTTGCCCAAACGGCACGGTTCGCAAGCATCAAATGATTCATAATCAAGTGATTCCAAAAGTCCATCAGCATGGAGTTTTCTTCATGCGCTTTACACCAATATGACCTAAATGGCGATTGCCACAAATAAGTTGCACTATCATTATTAACTTTGCATCTTTTGGTTTCAATATTATGAATATGTGTATCACTATGATCGAGATCCAATGAATCATTTTCATTGGGTGTGTAACCATATAAGGTTTTATTCATGTAAATGTAACAACAATTTATTCTCTTACTTAAATGAATAACCATATTGCAATAAACATGATCAAATCATACTTATGCTCAACACCAAATAACACTTATTTAGGTTCCGCACTAATCCCGAAAGTATAGGGAGTGTGCGATGATGATCATATCAATCTTGGAACCACTTCCAACTCTCATCGTCACTTCACCCTTAACTAGTCTCTGTTCATTACGCAACTCCCGTTTGAGTTACTAATCTTAGCAACTGAACTAGTACCAAATACTAAGGGGTTGCTATGAACACTAGTAAAATACACATCAATAATCTGTATCTCAAATATACCTTTGTTCACTTTGCCATCCTTCTTATCCGCCAAATACTTGGGGTAGTTCCGCTTCTAGTGACCAGCTCCATTGCAGCAAAAGCACTTAGTCTCGTGCTTAGGTCCAGACTTGGGCTTCTTCACTCGAGCGACAACTTGCTTGCCGCTCTTCTTGAAGTTCCCTTCTTCCCTTTGCCCTTTTCCTTGAGACTAGTGGTCTTGTCAATCATCAACACTTGATGCTCTTTCTTGATTTCTACCTTCGTCGATTTCAACATCACGAAGAGCTCGGGAATCGTTTTCGTCATCCCTTGCATACTATAGTTCATCACGAAGTTCTAGTAACTTAGTGTTGGTGACTATAGAATTTTGTCAATCACTATCTTATCTGGAAGATTAAATCACACATGATTCAAGCGATTGAAGTACCCGGACAATCTGAGAACATGCTCACTAGTTGAGCGATTCTCTTCCATCTTTTAGCTATAGAACTTGTTGGAGATTTCATATCTCTCAACTCGGTATTTGCTTGAAATATTAACTTCAATTCCTGGAACATCTCATATGGTCCATGACGTTCAAAATGTCTTTGAAGTCCCGATTCTAAGCTGTTAAGTATGGTGCACTAAACTATCAAGTAGTCATCATATTGAGCTAGCCAAACGTTCATAACGTCTACATTTGCTCCTGCAATAGGTCCGTCACCTAGCGGTGCATTAAGGACATAATTCTTACAGGCAGCAATGAGGATAAACCTCGGATCACGGATCCAATCCGCATCATTGCTACTAACATTTTTCAATACAATTTTCTCTAGGAACACATATAAAAACATAGGGAAGCAACAACGCGAGCTATTGATCTACAACATAATTTGCAAAAAACTACCAGGACTAAGTTCATGATAAATTAAAGTTCAATTAATCATATTACTTAAGAACTCCCACTTAGATAGACATCTCTCTAGTCATCTAAGTGATCACGTGATCCAAATCAACTAAACCATAACCGATCATCACGTGAGATGGAGTTGTTTTCAATGGTGAACATCATTATGTTGATCATATCTACTATATGATTCACGCTCGACCTTTCGGTCTCCGTGTTCCGAGGCCATATCTGCATATGCTAGGCTCGTCAAGTTTAACCTGAGTATTCTGCGTGTGCAAAACTGGCTTGCACCTGTTGTAGATGGACGTAGAACTTATCACACCCGATCATCACGTGGTGTCTGGGTACTACGAACTTTTAGCAACGGTGCATACTCAGGGAGAACACTTCTTGATAATTTTAGTGAGAGATCATCTTATAATGCTACCGTCAATCAAAGCAAGATAAGATGCATAAAGGATAAACATCACATGCAATCAATATAAGTGATATGATATGGCCATCATCATCTTGTGCTTGTGATCTCCATCTCCAAGCACCGTCGTGATCACCATCGTCACCGGCGCGACACCTTGATCTCCATCGTAGCATCGTTGTCGCTCACGCCATCTATTGCTTCTACGACTATCGCTACCGCTTAGTGATAAAGTAAAGCAATTACAGGCGTTGCATTTCATACAATAAAGCGACAACCATATGGCTCCAGCCAGGTTGTCGATAACTTCGGTTACAAAACATGATCATCTCATACAATAAAATATAGCATCACGTCTTGACCATATCACATCACAACATGCCCTGCAAAAACAAGTTAGACGTCCTCTACTTTGTTGTTGCAAATTTTACGTGGCTTCTACGGGCTTAAGCAAGAACCAATCTCACCCTACGCATCAAAACCACAACGATACTTCGTCAAATAGACTCCGTTTAACCTTCTCAAGGACCGGGCGTAGCCACACTCAGTTCAACTAAAGTGAGAGAGATGACACCCGCCAGCCAGCTTTAAGCACGAGTGCTCGTAGCAGTGAAACCAGTCTCGCGTAAGCGTCTGGCGTAATGTCGGTCCGGGCCGCTTCATCTCACAATACCGCTGAACCAAAGTATGACATGTTGGTAGGCAGTATGACTTGTATCGCCCACAACTCACTTGTGTTCTACTCGTGCAAAACATCAAACCATAAAAACCTAGGCTCGGATGCCACATGTTGGGGAACGTAGTAATTTCAAAAATTTCCTACGCACACGCAAGATCATGGTGATGCATAGCAACGAGAGGGAGAGTGTATGTCCACGCACTCGTGAGACCGTAAGCGGAAGCGTTATAACAACGCGGTTGATGTAGTCGTCGTCTTCACGATCCGACCGATCCAAGTACCGAACGACGGCACCTCCGAGTTACGCACACGTTCAGCTCGATGACGATCCCGGACTCGATCCAAAGAAAGTGTCGGGATGAGTTCCACAAGACGACGGCGTGGTGGACGATGATGATGCTCCACCGACGCAGGGCTTCGCCTAAGCTCCACAACGATATGACTCTACCGGCGCAGGGCTTCGCCTAAACTCCGCAACGATATGACCGAAGTGGAATATGGTGGAGGGGGGCACCGCACACGGCTAAGGAACGATCCGTAGATCAACTTGTGTCTCCATGGGGTGCCCCCTGCCCCAGTATATAAAGGAGTGGAGGAGGGGAGGGCCGGCCCTCTCTATGGCGCGCCCTAGGGGAGTCCTACTCCCACCGGGAGTAGGATTCCCCTTTCCTAGTCCAACTAGGAAACCTTCCATGTAGTAGGAGTAGGAGAGAAGGAAAGGGAAGGGAAAAGGAGAAGGAAGGAAGGGGCGCCTTCCCTAGTCCAATTCGGACCAGACCAAGGGAAGGTGCGGCCACCCTTGAGGCCCTTTTCCTTCTTTCCCGTATGGCCCAATAAGGCCCAATACGTATTCCCGTAACTCTCCGGTACTCGAAAAATACCCGAATCACTCGGAACCTTTCCGAACTCCGAATATAGTCGTCCAATATATCGATCTTTACGTCTCGACCATTTCGAGACTCCTCGTCATGTCCCCGATCTCATCCGGGACTCCGAACTCCTTCGGTACATCAAAACTCATAAACTCATAATATAACTCGCCATGAAACCTTAAGCATGCGGACCCTACGGGTTCGAGAACTATGTAGACATGACCTAGAACTATTCTCGGTCAATAACCAATAAGCGGGACCTGGATGCCCATATTGGCTCCTACATATTCTACGAAGATCTTTATCGGTCAAACCGCATAACAACACGTTGTTCCCTTTGTCATCGGTATGTTACTTGCCCGAGATTTGATCGTCGGTATCCAATACCTAGTTCAATCTCGTTACCGGCAAGTCTCTTTACTCGTTCCGTAATACATCATCTCACAACTAACTCATTAGTTGCAATGCTTGCAAGGCTTATGTGATGTGTATTACCGAGAAGGCCCAGAGATACCTCTCCGACAATCGGAGTGACAAAACCTAATCTCGATTCATGCCAACTCAACATATACTTTTGGAGACACCTGTAGAGTACCTTTATAATCACCCGATTACGTTGTGACGTTTGGTAGCACACAAAGTGTTCCTCCGTAAACGGAGTTGCATAATCTCATAGTTGCAGGAACTTTGTATAAGTTATGAAGAAAGCAATAGCAACATACTAAACGATCAAGTGCTAGGCTAACGGAATGGGTCATGTCAATCAGATCATTCTTCTAATGATGTGATCCCGTTAATCAAATGACAACTCATGTCTATGGTTAGGAAACATAACCATCTTTGATTAACGAGCTAGTCAAGTAGAGGCATACTAGTGACACTCTGTTTGTCTATGTATTCACACATGTATTATGTTTCCGGTTAATACAATTCTAGCATGAATAATAAACATTTATCATGATATAAGGAAATAAATAATAACTTTATTATTGCCTCTAGGGCATATTTCCTTCAAGATGCTGTATGCAATAGATGTTGTTTGGTAGACTGCATTTGAGCATAATTCTGTGAACCTTTCTCTTCCAATTTCAACAATTTCAACTGGATCTGGATCATTCCATGGAACGTGTAAAAGAAGGCTGAACTGAAATCTGAACTAAACTCAGAGGGACAGAGGGGGAGAAATGCGGCACCCGGTTGCGGCTCGCAGCGTGCAGGTGCTCCCCTCTGGATCCGTGGAGGACGGCGTGTCCCCCGGCGTGAGCATGGAGGAGCACCGGCGAGGGAGCTCGGCCGGCAGCGGGCGGCATGTCCCCCGGCGTGGGCGTGGAGGAGCGCTGGCTAGGGAGCCTGGACTGCTGGCGGACGGCGTGTCCCCGGCGTGGGCATGGAGGAGCACCGGCGAAGGAGGTCGGCGGGCGGCGGGCTGCGTGTCCCCCTGCGTGGGCATGGAGGAGCGCTGGCTAGGGAGCTCGGACTGGGGGCGGACGGCGTGTCCCCGGCGTGGGCATGGAGGAGCACCAGCGACGGAGCTCGGCCGGCGGCCGGCGGTGTGTCCCTCGGCGTGGACGTGGAGGAGCACCTGCTAGAGAGTCCGGACTGGTGTGGACGAGGGAGCCCAGGCGGCGGTGGCAGCAATGGATTACTCGATCCAATCTGATGTGTGAGAGGAGGAGGAGGAAAAGGAGACACGGGACTAGAGTTGCAGCTGCAGCCGCGAGCCTGGCTCCGAGATACGGCCTATTCCTGCGTGCCCCTCAGCCTGGCTGAGAGGCCTTTTTTTGCATCTGTTGGGCCAGGCTGAGGAGGCCGCACAGGCCACCGAACGCACTAAATTTTGCATGGCGGGTGCGAGGCAGGTGCCACACACGAAACCAAACACGCCCATAGGGGATCTATCATAGTTCTTTCGATAAGTAAGAGTGTCGAACCCAACAAGGAGCAGAAGGAAATGACAAGCGGTTTTCAGTAAGGTATTCTCTGCAAGCACTGAAATTATCAGTAACAGATAGTTGTGTGATAAGATAATTGGTAACGAGTGGCAAGTAAAAATAGTAACTAAGGTGCAGCAAGATGGCCCAATCCCTTTTGTAGCAAAGGACAAGCCTGGACAGACTCTTATATAAAGCAAAGCGCTCCCGAGGACACATGGGAATTGTTGCCAAGTTAGTTTTCATCATGCTCATATGATTCGCGTTCGTTACTTTGATAATTTGATATGTGGGTGGACCGTTGCTTGGGTGTTGTCCTTATTTGGACAAACCTCCCACTTATGATTAACCCCTCTCGCAAGCATCCGCAACTATGAAAGAAGAATTAAGATAAATCTAACCATAGCATGAAACATATGGATCCAAATCAGCCCCTTACGAAGCAACGCATAAACTAGGGTTTAAGCTTCTGTCACTCTAGCAACCCATCATCTACTTATTACTTCCCAATGCCTTCTCCTAGGCCCAAACAACGGTGAAGTGTCATGTAGTTGATGTTCACATAACACCACTAGAGGAGAGACAACATACATCTCATTAAAATATCGAACGAATACCAAATTCACATGATTACTTATAACAAGACTTCCCCCATGTCCTCAGAAACAAATGTAACTACTCACAAAGCATATTCATGTTCATAATCAGAGGAGTAATAATTATCATTAAGGTTCTGAACATATGATCTTCCACCAAATAAACCAACTAGCATCAACTACAAGGAGTAATCAACACTACTAGCAACCCACAGATACCAATCTGAGGTTTTGAGACAAAGATCGGGTACAAGAGATGAACTAGGGTTTGAGAGGAGATGGTGCCGGTGAAGATGTTGATGGAGATTGACCCCCTCTCGATGAGAGGATCGTTGATGATGACGATGGCTTCGATTTCCCCCTCCGGGAAGGAAGTTTCCCCGGCAGAACAGCTCCGCCTGAGCCCTAGATTGGTTCTGCCCAAGTTCCGCCTCGAGACGGCGGCGCTTCGTCCCGAAAGCTTCCTCTTGATTTTTTACAGGTCAAAACACATCATATAGCAGAAGATGGGCACCGGAGGCCTGCCAGGGGGCCCACAAGGGACGGGGTGCGCCCAGGGGGGGTAGGGCGCGCCTCCCCACCCTTGTGGATGCCTCGTGGGTCCCCTCTAGTGCTTTCTTCGCCCAATATGTTTTATATATTCCAAAATAATTCTCCGTGAAGTTTCAGGACTTTTGGAGTTGTGCACAATAGGTCTCTCAGATTTGCTCCTTTTCCAGTCCAGAATTCCAGCTGTCGGCATTCTCCCTCTTCATGTAAATCTTGTAAAATAAGAGAGAAAAGGCACAAGTATTGTGCCATAATGTGCAATAACAGCCCATAATGCAATAAATATCAATATAAAAGCATGATGCAAAATGGAAGTATCACAAATCTCACGTGCGGAGATCCTGCGATACGTGGCGAAAAGTGGGGCAAAAATTGAGGCGTCACACCCCACTTTCCCCATTCACCACAATGCGGTTTGTCACGCGCGCATTCCCAATTTTGGATACCGTGAAATCCGGGATCCAGCAATCTGATTGCTCGCTATCTAAAGCCCTTCCAGAAAACGCCCGGGTTTGATCCAACGCACGACGCACAAAGGCCTGCTTCACTCGGGTAGTGAAACCTCTCAGTCGGTTCAGCTCCGAACTGAGCTCTCACTTGTACGACGCATGATCCAGAATCCGTCAAGGCATCCCACAAAGGCAGGACCGTCGAATGATCAGCAAGAACCCTTGAGTGCCTCCGTAGCACTCGATTCGCCTCGGAATTCACTCCAACTTAACCCTCCTAACCTCGGCCGATTTTAAGGCTAATGATGGAGACATGTACTAAGGGTAGGACAATGAGCCAGGCCTACAGACCCTACCTTAGGACACCATACACCTTAAATTGGGCCTCGGGGCCTAGTTAGCATCCAGATGCTTGACGACCAGGCATTCACTCGAAAGATACCAACCACTCGGAGTGCCACGTTTCACTCAACATGGTCATCTTCACTCGACCAAACCTACCAGCACCCGAACAAAGAATACGAGGAGACTCCCTGGAATCACAACGGTCATGACGTGCCTTCACTCTCATCAAGTATAGTTAATACACTCATTACCAGTAATTGGCGCTCTTAAACTCATCCTTAACCCTTGGTAATGACAACATTCATGGGGCGAGGGCGCACTCTATATAAGCCTCCCCCTGCTCCCTGGCAAAGGTTCGCAATCCATTGTAATCCATACACTCTAATCAACCACCTCTTGAGACATGAGACATAGGGTTGTTACCTCCGCTATGTGCGGCCTAAACTCGTAAATCGGAGTGTAACATCTGCGCCGTAGCTAGGCTCTGCCCTCTAATTCGTACCCCTATGCACTATTGTCAGACTTACACCCACGACACAGAGCCGCACTCCCCTCCCCGAGAACCAGTCCCCTCCCCTCCCCCGTCTTCGCACCCGAGCCCCTTCCTCCCCTCTTGGACCCAAGCTCAGGCGATGCCGAAGTTGTGGTGCTCCGCGCCAGTAGGCGAAAGCTCCACCTCCAGTGGTTCTTGGCGCCGCCGCAGACGCTCTCTGGGCCCGTCAGCTTCGACGACCGTCGGTTCCTCCGCCAAGGAGGAGGTCGTCATCTCCTCCGGTGACGAGGAGGACCAGGTGCCACCGCGGCAGCCGCAAGAGCCATCGTCGTAGCCACCCCGACTCCTCAAGGAGACCGCTCTGACGGTTGAAGATTTTGTCTATCAGATCGAGATAATGATGGAGCGGTTGCTCTATTACATGGGGTCATCGCTGCCATCACCAGTGCACGTGAAGGAGTAGCCGCCGTCCCTGCCGCGCCACTGCGTGAAGCCCGAGCCGGCGTCCACGCTCCTGGTGGTGAAGGAGGAGCCGGCCTCGCCCCGGCACAATTGCGACATCCAGATCGGATGCCGTGTGAAGGAGGAGACGGCCTCGCCCCCACATCACTGCGGCATCTAGATCGAACGCCGGGTCAAGGAGGAGCCCGCGTCCCCACCATGGATTGCATGGATGTAACACCTCGTGGACTGAAGGCCTAGATCCAGGCAAGATGAAGTGCCCCTACGCTGCCCAGCTGTCAAAGCTCGCCGAGACAGACGCCACGTTGCCCAGAACGGACGTTGCTACTCCAGATTTGGCCTCACAGGTGCGCCACTCCATGTGACCTCGCGCAGCACTCCGAGGGGCCCCCACTGCCGCCACCCTCGGGAGCCTCGAGGGCTTGCTCGAAGACCCTCTCTAGCAGCGACAAAGGGGAGGAAGGTGGTGAGGTCCGATCTACTCACCACCCGAGTCGCCCTCTGGGAGCGATGCAGGATCCTGGGGAGCGTTTCCCGATCCTTGATTCCTCTGTAATGCGGTCCTTGATATGCGATTTCAATCATTCAAAGTGCATCTAATCCCCTGGGTGGTTTTGGTAATTCATGTCAACATATATATCATTAAACTAATGCCTATTCAAATAATATTTCAGGAAAGTTCATTTTAGGTGCAATTTGGGAAGTGAAATTGGACCCCTCAAAATGCTAAGGACAAGTGTTGGTTCATGCCTCAAGACTCTTCATTTTATAGCTAAGTGATCAAATATCACATTGAGTCCATAGGTATGTCGATACTATCAAAAGGGGACGAGGTTGAAAAGATGATAGTTCATTACTCAAGTGCTGAGAGGTCAAACTCAAAAAGCCTCAGATACATTCACAAGCTCCCACTGTATCAAACCAAAAATGCTAATCTGACTCACCGAACCATTTTTATCAGTCATCGGGCCAAAACGATATAGCCGTTGTCCTAAACCCTAGTTGTATCGATCTCACCAAGATGTCCATTCGAACTCACCGAAGCAATTGTGCCAACCTTCTATAATTCGTTCGGAATTTTGGAATGGTTTCAGTCGGTGACACTCACTGAAGCGTTCAAACTTTCTTAGGCCATCACATGTCGGAGCCACCGATTAGTCTCACCCTGTGTGACCGAATGATCCAAAGTTCTCACCTCTTGTATATATCAGGTCTGATCGAGTAAACCAGTCGGTCTCAGCGATGTATGCAAATATGTGTGTAACCGTCAATTTTATGTCGTGCCTATATATACCCCACCCACTCCACCATTGTCTCTCAAAGCAAACACCACTCATATCCATATTTTTGAGAGAGAGCTCCACTTCCTTGTGCTAATTTCAAAAGGGATTCCACTCTAACCATTAATCCTTTGATTTCTAATCACCTTATTGCTTTAAAATCAAATCATCTCCTACCAAAGCCAAAATCTATGAGAGTTTGAGTGTTGAGGAGATTATCTTTTGAAGCACAAGAGCAAGGGGTTCATCATCAACACCATCTATTACCTTTTGGAGGGTGGTGCCTTCTAGATCGGCTAGATGTTTTTGGAAGTTTCCAATTGTTGTGGAGAAGCCCAAAAAGTTTGTGAGGGCTTGGAGATCGCCTACTCCGTGAAGATCTACCCGAGTGAGGCTAGTCCTTCATGTGCGTTAACCATGGTGGGATAGGCAAGATTGCTTCTTCGTGGGCATGATCCCTTCGTGGATTCAATTCCACCATGGAATCTCGTAATCGAGATCTTCGTGATCTTAGATCCTCTGTGGACCGAAGCCTCCATCAACGTGGACATATGATAACACCACCTATCAAAATCACGGGTCAAAAATATTCACCGTGTCAACATTGTGTTTGCGTATCTCTAAACTCAACTCTTAGTTACTAGCACTTGCATGTCTTTACTTTCCCCTGCCTATACTCTGGACAAGGAGGAAGTTGACGTGAATGCCGTGGTCGACAATGAACGGACTTTGGTAAGTGAAAACCATGGTGCTTAAGTGTGGGGCCATCCGTAGGGATAACACCTTCGCAAACAGTTTCGCGATGTGGTGGATGAGACCGATCGAGCAATAATCGAAGAAGGACGCCGTGTCTTGCTTCCTGAGTAGCAAGGTGATGAGCGCCTCGTTCGGCCATTGAAATCGTCGTCCGTTGAGAGAGTGAAGTTTAGCAAAGACGTTGCAAAAATCATGCTTGATGACATCCTAAGCGCTGCAAAGGAACTCGACGGTGGAACCATCAGGGCCAGCACTTTGCCTAGAGGCAAGCTCTTGATGGCAGTCCGGATTTCCTCCTCTGAGAACGGCTCATCAATGTCCGACAGCGCAGATGGTCCAACATGCACGATAGAGAGGTCGAGGGAGAAACGCTGCGCCTCGGCGGTGCCAAGGATGTTGGTGAAGTACCGAAAATCCGCATCTCCCATACCAACGTTATCAGAAAGCGTCTCGTCCCCTACCTTGAGCTCCATGATCTGCTTTTCTGGTTACGATGTATGGCGTGCACGCGGAAGAACTGAGGGCCCGTGACACCATATTGCAGCCAGGAGAATCGAGCCCATTGATAGGAGATGGACCGCCTTGTAGAGGACCATACAAAAACAAATTAGGCATTAATTGTGTAAATCCACATACTCATTCTATTGAGGTAATCTTACATCTTACATTCTTAAGAAGTTGGTCCCAATTCTCTCCACATGCAAAATGTCCACCTCAATGTCCACTAAGCTTGACATGCAGCCATTCCCCGTCATTTAGATGACATGTCAGCAGTTCATTTTCAAGCCATGTCATCACATAATCGTGCCGCTACAGTCCGCACGGTTCACTCGCAGCCCAACATGGTTTCCCTGCTACACGCGCACGACCGAGTCACAAAAAAATGGTGCTCGCTGTGTTCTACGCGCTGGCTTCCCAGCCCAATAACCGGCACGCACCTTTATTACCTCCCTAATTAACTCCCCCACTAACTCACTTTCCATCAATCTCTCTATCTTCTACACCGGTGCCTTTTCGTCTTCCGCGCCGAATAAATTGAGAAGTAAAAGATGGAGTTGTTCTCCCCACAAGTAACGCTTCTGCCCGGGAGGATTTGTCCCTTATTTAGGTTTAGTTCTTCAAGATTAGCTAGAGACTACTGATTTTGAAGCCCCGGATGTTCAACGCCGTGACAGGTCTCGAAGAGGATGGAGAGGTTGGAAGAGTATAGCACCACCCGTTGTCGATAGGAGACCTGCGGCATCGCCCTCTATCACTACCCGGCTGTCTTTGGCAACTCCCCGTTCATCGTCTTCTTTCTTGCGTTCAACATCACCCAGTCCATCAAGATCTTCCTCACATGGTACGCCTCTTCTCGCACCTCACTCGCCCTACCTCGGAATCTGCCGCCAGATGGATCTGAGCTCTCTCTTCTGTGCGCACGTAGGTACAAAATTGAACTGGTGGGACGCGTAGCATATGGTGCGGTTCACGGGGATGCTGGCGTCGTTTTTGGCCACCTTCGCCGTGCTCGCCGACCCCATCAGCCTACAAGAATGGTTCAGCAGTCTACCTCTTCGCCACAATTGCAATCTTCGACTGTGTGGCTAGCGCTGGTTCTCTCTTTGATTGTTCTAGCTGTTGGAAATTTTGCATATTTAATATTGGATTGTTGATCTGACGAGTAGTACCCTTTTTGATTGATAATTTGATAAACGTACATTATTCAGTTCATATCTTTGAATACTTCAGTAGTTAATTTTAAGTCAAGATTGAAGTTTTACTAGAGACATAAATACGACATGTCTTTGTTCAGTTATTGATCAAAAGTATATATTGTACATCTGTGAAGAAACTGCAAGCGCCTAACAACATGCTAAAACCTCAGATTACATAGAAAATAATGGGCGTGGTTGGGGCCATGGTGTAGCTAAGGTGGTGAGATTGTTTGACTGAAGATTTACTGGTCTGGTAAGTGATACAGGTTACCATTAAACTCGTATCTTTCCGTCGATGGCGTGGAGGACCCTGCAGGTAAATATTCCTTTATATCAATCTTTGATTATATCTCTGAAGTTAACCTTGTAGTGTTATTTGTTTGCTCGTTCAATATATATTCCTCTCATACGGACCTTGCAGTGTTATTTGTTTGCTCCCTTCAATATATGTTCCTCTCATACAGGTTATAGTGCTCCCAGAAATTTAGATATCCCCTTGGGACCGCTGATTGTTCCCTTTGACCCTCATGGCATCCGAGCTCTGAGAAATATTGTTTTCCCCTTGGGCCATTCCTGATACCTTCGTGGCTCTATTTCTAATCCTCATCTTCTATCTTGCTAATCACTGTGAGGTTATCCTATATGATTTGCTGATTTTTTTTTTCTCATGCCCTCTCTAATTATGTTCATAGATCAATGAATGTATTATTTGCCACCCCAACATGCATGATCATTGTTTGTTCTTCCCGATTGTTGTTGAATTGTACTATCTAATTTTGTACAGGGCTAGATTTCCATAATTTATTTTTCCGTGCACAACATTGAAACTAGAAAATAATTAATTTAGATTGTCGAGCAATTACAGAGCACTACAGATTGTTTTTGGCGCTATATGCTACACTGTACATCATGTTTAAATTTTTCCTTCGAGTGGTCCAAGCAATAGTGCCTTGCTTTACCAGGAGATCTTTCAGCTCTACTCATCGCCAATTTTAATGGTGTGGTTATGAACCGAAAAAATCAGAGTAAATATGAATGTTCAATTCTCCCAAGTGTTTTCAGTTACTTTTTCTAATTTTGTTCTTCATTTCAGTTTCTTACGAGAATCAAGAATGCCAAGGACAACTCATCTTCTAACCGGAGCTTGCTAGGAATAGAAACGATTTTAACATCTGAGTAGGATAATTTTTAGACAAAGTATTACGTACAACTTTAAGCCTTCAAGAAATAGTTTTTTACGGGTTCAAGAAATAGTTACCGTGCCATTAAAAATAGAGCAGTGATACACGCATGATACTATGGACAAGATTTTTGGATGACAAACCAATCAAGTCGTCCATGCAAGACAACAGACGGCCACTCAAGATAGGACCATCATGCAACAATTGTGCGAACTATTTGCCGTGTGCACAACAGTTTTGTTAAAAATGTTTTATTTGTTTTGTTCTGTTTGTGTAAAGCACAACTTCCTTACCAATTTTAAGAGCTATATGGCTGTATGTTATTCATGATACCTTTTTATGTTTGGACATTTAGAATGTAAATATATTTTCCCAACATTTCTATCCATATTTCTTTCTTATTCATCCACAATATATGTTTTTCGTCTATCTTCTCATGAACGAAAGAAAGTCCCGCAGCAATGCGCGGGGTATCATCTAGTTTAAGGAATTTTTTCATCATGGGAGCCCCTTCGTCTCTGACCTGAGTTCGACCGTAGATGCTCTTACCAAGCTTGTGGATGGGCAGCGTCACTTTTGCAAATTTGAGAATGAATAGTATGACAAGTTTGTGACCTACAGATGATATTACCTCAATTTTGAACATGACAGCAGAGCAGCGAGCCAGCTCTCACGCATGAACCGGAAGCAGCGAGCTCAATGTATCGTACGTGACCGCTTTCAGTTTCACCCACCAGTTCCTAGGCCAACTCCACCGCAAGACCCTATCCGGACGTCCGTTTTATCCTGTTTTCATCCGTTTAGGAAGGCAATGGGGTTGCCCATGTCCGTTTGGGGTCGTCGCCGTGTCAGTGCGCCCAACGCACAAGCGCACCACATATTATGTCCGGGGTGACATGTCCGCCTGGCATTTTGTCAAACACGTAGGAGGCAGGGAAGCTCGCAGCGGCTGGGCACGGAGAGGCGAGGCCGACGTCTGCGGGAGCACCGGCCGGATGCGGGCGCAGGCGCGAGGCAAGACCGGCGGTCGAGCTCGAACCCCACGCCGGGCGAGACGCCGCTGGCGAAGCGCGGGCGTGGCACGGCTAGCGCGGCGAGCACGGCGATGCGTCACGGCTGGGCGCGGCGACTCGAGGTGGCTGGATGCACTGCGAGCACGGTGGCGCGTCGCGGCTGGGCGCGTGAGCTACAACGGCGAGCACCGCCGCAGCTGTGCACGCATGCGCGGCCAGCTGCTAACTAGCTAGTACGCGGCTAGCTAGTAGCTCGCATGCACATGCACGCAAGGCCAGCTAGCTAGTTGAAAGTGCAACTATCCCTAGGTGGTTTTGGTAATTCAAAACAACATATAGCTCATTGAGCTAATGCTATTCCAAGATGAACATTTCAGGAAAGCTCAATGAATGGCATGGCATGGATGATGAAAGTGGATCCCTCAAAATGCTAATAACAAAGGATTGGCTCAAGCTCAAAAGCTCAAGACTCTTCATTTTATATTTTAGTGATTCAAGATCACATTGAGTCTATAGGAAAAGCCAATACTATCAAGGAGGGATAAGGTGTTGCTTAATGAGCCTCTTGCTTCATGTGCTTAGTGATATGCTCCAAAACCCTCAGCTACTTTCTCACATCCACATATGACCTAAACCTAAAGCAAAAATCGGTCTCACCGATTCTTCCTATCCGGCGCCACCGATTTCATATGTCATAGCCACTGCCACAAACCCTAGGCAAATCGGTTCTACCGATAGGGATCTCGGTCTCACCTAGATGGGATTGTAATCTCTCTGTTTCCCTTCGGTAACTTTTCGGTCTCACCAAAAGAGCGGATCGGTCCCATCGAGATTGCAATGTAAACTCTCTGTTTCCCTTTTGTAACATTTCGGTCTCACCGAAAAGAGCAAATCGGTCCCACCGAGTTTACCTGACCAACTCTATGGTTAGCTAATTACCAAAATCGGTCTCACCGAGTTTGTGTAATCGGTCTCACCGAGATTACGTTATGCCCTAACCCTAACCATATCGGTCCTACCGAGATGCATGTCAGTCCCACTGAAAACCCTAACGGTCACTAGGTTTACTAAAATCGGTCTGGCCGAGTTTGTTGATTCGGTCCCACCGAGATTGGTAAATTGTGTGTAACGGTTAGATTTTGTGTGGAGGCTATATATACCCCTCCACCTCCTCTTCATTCGTGGAGAGAACCATCAGACTAAACCTACACTTCCAACTTACCATTTCTGAGAGAGAACCACTTACTCATGTGTTGAGACCAAGATATTCCATTCCTACCATATGAATCTTGATCTCTAGCCTTCCCCAAGTTTCTTTCCACTCAAATCTTCTTTCCACCAGATTCAAATCCTATGAGAGAGAGTTGAGTGTTGAGGAGACTATCATTTAAAGCACAAGAGCAAGGAGTTCATCATCAACACACCATTTGTTACTTCTTGGAGAGTGGTGTCTCCTAGATTGGCTAGGTGTCACTTGGGAGCCTCCGACAAGATTGTGGAGTTGAACCAAGGAGTTTGTAAGGGCAAGGAGATCACCTACTTCGTGAAGATCTACCGCTAGTGAGGCAAGTCCTTCGTGGGCGGCGGCCATGGTGGGATAGACAAGGTTGCTACTTCGTGGACCCTTCGTGGGTGGAGCCTTCCGTGGACTCACAAGCAACTGTTACCCTTCGTGGGTTGAAGTCTCCATCAACGTGGAGGTACGATAGCACCACCCTATCAAAACCACGCCAAAAACATCCGTGTCTCCAATTGCGTTTGAATCCTCCAAACCCTTCCCTTTACTTTCTTGCAAGTTGCATGCTTTAATTTCCGCTGCCAATATACTCTTTGCATGCTTGCTTGAATTGTGTGATGATTGCTTGACTTGTCCTAAGATAGCTAAAATCTGCCAAACTCTAAAATTGGGAAAAGTCTAAGTTTTTAATTGGTCAAGTAGTCTAATCACCCCCCTCTAGACATACTTCAAGGTCCTACAAGTGGTATCAGAGCCTTGGTCTCCATTTGCTTTGATTTCCATAGCTTTTGGTGGTCATAGCCTTGGTTTCACAACCTAGGAGAGTATGGTGTCTAGCGAGGGAAATTATCACCGTAGAGGTCCTTACTTTGATGGTACTAATTTTGCTAGTTGGAAGCATAAGATGAAAATGCATATTCTCGGACATAACCCCGCCGATTGGGCAATTATTTGTATTGGCTTGCAAGGTGAATTCTTTGATGGGAGAGAGCCGAATCGTGAAGCTAATGCGGAAGAATTGAAGATGTTGCAATACGACGCTCAAGCTTGTGATATCATCTTCAACGGATTGTGCCCCGAAGAATTCAACAAAATCAGCCGTCTTGAGAATGCAAAGGAAATTTGGGATACTTTGATTGATATGCATGAAGGTACCGAATCCGTCAAGGAATCCAAGTTGGATGTGCTCCAAAGTCAGCTCGACAAGTTCAAAATGAAGGATGGTGAAGGTGTCGCTGAAATGTACTCTAGGCTTGCATTTATCACAAATGAAATTGCCGGCTTAGGGAGTGAAGAGATGACTGATAGATTCATCATCAAGAAGATCCTAAGAACCTTTGGATGGAAAGTATGATACCGTGTGCACATTGATTCAAATGATGCCAAACTACAAAGATCTCAAGCCAACGGAAGTCATTGGAAGAATTGTTGCTCATGAGATGTCACTTAAGGATAAGGAGGAACTTTACAAGAAGTCAAGTGGTGCTTACAAAGCCTCAAGTGAAGCCCCCACATCATCAAGTGAGAAACAAACCTTCAATGAAGAATTGAGCTTAATGGTGAAGAACTTCAACAAATTCTACAAGAGTAGAAGCAAAGAAAGAAGCTCCAAGTCAAGGTCTTACAATGACAAAAGATCGTCTAGTCGAGAGCGCAATTGCTACAATTGTGGGAGACCCGGACACTATTCCAATGAGTGTACGGCACCCTACAAAAGAAGAGAAGACTCTCCAAAAAGGAGAAGTAGAAGAGAAGAATCACCACCAAGAGAGAGGAGGAGTAGAGATGATCGTTATGAACGAAGACCCTCACGGAGAAGCAAGGATTCGAAAGGAAGGACAAGTCATCAAAGAGCTACACAAAACGAAGACATCAAGCTCATGTTGGTGAATGGGTATCCGGCTCCGACTCCGACCATCACTCCGAGAGAAGCTATCACTCCGACTCCGAATATACTCAAGATGAAGGTGTTGCCGGTCTAGCACTTGTGTAAACCAACTCCTACAACATATTTGAATCACCAAATGAAGGAATTGGTAGATGCTTCATGGCCAAAGGTCCTAAGGTAACACACCCAGTATATTGATTTTGATGTTGATGAAGATGACTTGCTAGGTGATGATGATTTACTTGTTGACAACTCTAGTGATGAATACTATGATGAAACGTCAATTAATCATGCTAATCAAGTTGAAACGAATGACAATGATAAGGAGAAAATTGAGCGTCTAACTAAAGAACTAAACACTCTTAAGTTAGCTCATGAAACTAACTTTGAAGATCATCGAGAACTTTTAAGGGCTCATGAGAAGTTACGCTTTGAAAAGCTCAATCTTGAGCAAGAGCATGAGTTCTTAAAAGCAATCAATGATGATCTTCGTAAGAAAAGTTCTTCTTACATTGCCAAGCGTTTACTCTTATCTACTTACATGCCTCAATCAAGTCTAGTAACAAGAACAAGAAAGATTCTTCTTCTAGTAGTAACAACAATAATGTCATATCCAATATTGTTGCTTCTAGTAGTTCTCTTGATTCCACTAATGATTCTCTTAGCCAAGTTACACTTGAGCAAGAAAATAGCTTATTGAAGGGAATTATAGAGAAAGGTGTATACAAGAGCCTTGCCGGGAGTAAGCAATTGAGGAAATTGTACGCAAGCAAGGAAGGCTCGGAAGAATCAAGGTGTTGGTTTTGAGCGAAAGTTCAATGCCAATGGAGTTGAGTGGGAAGAAGATCAATACCCCAAGACGAAGTTTGTTCCTCAACAAGAGAAGTATGATCCTACTTCCTTCAAAGGAACACAAGCACAAGATGATCTTCCACCACAAGACCAAAAGAACAAAGGCAAGGACAAGCTTCAAGAAGAGATTGATGCATTTGAAGAGGCACCTAAGGTCTCGGTCAAGTGGATTCCCAAGACTACGTCAAGTTCTACCTCATCAAGTACAACTAAAACTCCAAGGATTCCCATCAAGATGATGTGGATCCAGAAGAAGAAGAACTAGAGAGTTCTTGAGGGTGACTCCGCCAACATATTTCACTCATATCATTATGGCAAGGACAAGTGCAATCATCTTCCATATCTTGCACTAGTTCAAGGAGTCACAAATCCTCATGTTGGTAAGGCAAGGGACAAGGTAACCTAATGATTTCATGGACATCATTTTGTGTGTGCATCACTCTATGTCTATGGATATACTTGTTTGTTCCTTGTGGGACTAACCCATGTAGGTATTGAAAGTGCAACTCACTCCAAAGGATTGCTCCAAAAAGGAATCTACATCAACATTGAGCATCCACATCTTCAACACCTACATGAAGTCATCATCGACAAAACCCAAGGGTCAGCAGTCAGCATGTCAGACCAGAGTGACAGTCAGAACGGGTCAGAGGAACAGGTGAACATGAGTGAGGGCACTAGTCCCTCCAGCTCTTCAGATGAAGGCAACAGGAGCACCCCAAGCAATCTGCCTAAAGCTACCACCAGGCAAAGGAAGAAGAAAACCTCAGATTCAGAAGATGAGGATTATAGGGCAGAAGAGGATGAAGCAACCTCGGCCTCGCCCTGCGCTCGCCCCGGCTTCACCGAGCACCCCTGCGCGTCCGCCGCTCGCCCCGGGCACCACCGCCTCGTTGGGCTCGCCCGCCGCCCGTCGCGCCCGGCCTCGCGTCCGCTCCCCGCCGCTAAGCGTGGCCGACGTTGCGCCCGCCCTTCGCCCGACCACACGGCCGCCTTGCGCCTGCCCGCCCAGGTGGCCGTCTGCCGCGCCGGCCAGCGCCCGCGGCGCCCAGCGCCCGCCCTCTGTCGGTGTTCAGGAGCAGGGGTCCCAGACTTGCACTGCGGCCTGCGGCGTGGCTCAAAGAGCCATCACGGCCCATCTTCATCAACACAAGCTCAAGACCCTCGCGAGGCCAAGCCTCATGAGGTGGGCGACGAGGAGCTTCCTCGAGCACGCCCTCATCGATCCAGCTCGCGAGGAGGCGGAGAGATCAAGGCGGGTACCTCACGAGGTGCCCATGGCGCAAGCCATGACGACCAAGGGCGCCCGGGCGGGCGCCAGCCCGTCTGATGTCCTCCTTTCCTCTTTGGTGCAAAGGGAGCAAGCGCAGGCGAGAGCATCAAGCAAAGGCATCCATTTCGGTGCAACAAGACCAAGACCAGACCAACGGCAGGAAGGAAGTCATTATGGAGCCCAAGCAGGCGTCACCACCAGAGCCTTTGACAGGCGAGGACCAACTTTAGTCAGGATAAGTGTACCAGATGTTCCCCTTCAAAATGGCCAATTGTTGGCGCCCTTCCCGCTCAATATTTGGGGAGAGGCCCAGGGCCTTCGCCTATAAATAGGACTAGCCACCCACAAAAAAGAGAGAGGAGGAGAAAGAGAGGAAAGAGAGGGAGAAGGAGAAGATTGAGAATTGGATCAAGTAGCATCTCAAAGAGAGAGAGAGAGAGAGAGAGAGAGAGAAAGGTGGCTGAACTCCTCCTAGCAGTTCACCGCCCCGGCCAAGAACAGACCCTCGCGAGGCTGTTCTTCCTTGTATTGTTCATCACCATCAGCCCAAGAGGCAATCCACCACACCACAAACTAGAGTAGGGTATTACACCATAATGGTGGCCCGAACTAGTATAAACCTTGCGTCTCTTGTGTTGTTCCTTTCGTAGTTTAGATCCTAGTGAGGCGGCGGGTGCGGTAGGTAGAGGGCGAGATCTCCGCGCGCACCCGGTTCGAACCTCTAGGGTCTGCCGGAACCCGAAATCCGACATTTGGCGCGCCCGGTAGGGGTCTGCCGGAATTAAATCTTCCGCCGCCTGTTCTCCGTCGACCACCGCATCCATGTTTGGCCTTTCGTCGGGCCCGCGCCCGGCCCGAGGCCCGCTCTCGCTTCCGCGTCGCCCGAAGGCTCCGTCGTGAGCGCCCTCGTCGTTCCGTCGCTGCCGTCAACGCCGCCACCGGCCCGGCGAGAATGAGCAACAAGCATCGTCCGGATCCCTCCATGAGGCAAGGCGGCCGCCTTTGCTACCCCTCACTCGCCCGGTGGTTCTTCATCTCGCGCGTTCCGCGCGCCATGGAAAACTCGAGCTGCGCTCGCCAGCGGCAAGCGAGCTCTGCGCTACCGTCCGATCGGCGATGTCTCTGAAGAGTGGCTCGGCCGCGTCGCCGAGCTTCGTCCGGCGCGAAGGCTCCCCAGCGCCCGTCCGTCGCTGCACCGCACCCGCCTGCTGTGGCGAAGCTCCGGGGGTGCCTCGGCCGCCTCCCCCTCAAGAAGGCGCCCTGGCCCCAAGGCGCGTGGTCCCTGGGCGGAACCCGCTCCGTCCGGCGCCAGCGCGGCAAGAGCAGAGCTGCCAGGAAGTCCCTCGCCCGCAAGAAGCTGCCCGAGTGCTCCCCGCTCCAGCTCGTCGCGACCACGCTCCTGCTCCAGCACGTCAAGACCCCGCGCTGCTCCCAGCTGCAGCGCATGGGGACCCGCAAGACCAAGCTCTCCGTCACCCAAGGCCTCCCGTGGCCACAGCAGGCTTCCGTGCCTTCACCACCAAGCTGTGCAGCGTCGCGTGGCCCGGCAAGTTCAAGCCAGACCTGCCTCCTCGCTACGACGGTACGGCCGACCCAGCGAGTTCCTCCAGCTCTATGGGCATCAAGCCGCCAACGGAGACGAGAAGGTCATGGCGAACTGGTTTCCCATGGCGCTCAGGGCCAGGGCCCGCACGGCTCCCGAACACGGCTCCGAGCACGATCTCCTCTGGGGACGAGATGCGCACCGCTTCATCGCCAACTTCCAAGGTACTCGTGACCGGCCACCCGCCGTGGCGACATGCGCCGCATCAAACAGCAACTGGGGAGACCTGCGAGAAATACATCCAAAGACTTCAACAACGCCGCCTCAAGATTCCCAAGGTGACCGAGGAGGCCATCATCTCCGCCTTCTCCGACGGTGTGCGCGACGTCAAGATGAAGGAGGAGCTGGCGATGCATGAAGACTTGTGCACTTCCTTGGAGCTGTTAAACTTGGCAACCAAGTGCGCCAGGGCCGAGGAAGGGCGTCGCTCCTCCTCGAGCTGCACCGCAGACCCGAAGAGAAGAAACCCAAGGCCAAGGATGTGAAGCGCAAGGGGTGTCGTGCTCATGCGTAACCCGGACACCAAGCGGGGCAGAGATCAGCCCGAGTCTTCCAAGGGCAGCCGGTACTGCGTGTACCACGACCTCCAAACCCACGACACCAAAGAATGTCAAGAGCTCTGAGTCGTGCGAGAAGGGAGGATCGGCCGACATCCCGACCACAGTGACCGGGGCTACGGCCGAGGAGGAGGAAGGAACGCAGGACGCTGGGAAGACCGCGGCCCTCTCCAAGGGTGGCGCGACCAACCTCGCGAGGATCACTGGCGGGGCCCGCCTCGTGAGGGAGGCTGGTGGGATCAGCCTCGCGAGGATCGCCCGCAAGGCAACGCAGGCCTCCCTCCTCTGCCACCGCAGCTAAGGAGAAATGAAGACCATCATCAGGACGAGGGGGTTGGGGGCTTCCAGGAGCCGCGCGATCGCTGCATCTGGGCGGAGCTCAAGCCCAGCGTCTCAACGCATCTTCAAGCGATTCGCCCGCGAAGTGAATGCAGTCCTCCCAAGCTCGAAGCCACACGCCTCGGGTGGTGGCGTGCGCCATCATGTTCAAATTTCGGCGGATCAGCTCAAGTGTGCGGCCACAACCGAGTCCTCCGATGCTTTGCTCACCAATCATCGACAACGTGCTAGTCACCAAGACCCTCATCGATGGCGGGCAGGGCTCAACGTCTGTCCGTGAAAACGTTCAACAATCTCCAAGTGCCTTACAATCAGCTTCACCGACCAAGCCTTTCTGCAGGGTCACCGACGGCTCCACGGTCCCGATTGGGCAGGTTCGCCTCCCTGTCACCTTCAGTAGCGACAACTACCGCACCGAGCTCATCGACTTCGGCGTCGCCCACATTCGCCGCCATACAACGCCATCCTCGGGTACCCGGCGCTGGCCAAGTTCACGGCCGTAACCCACCACGGCTACAACGTCCTCAAGATGCCGGAAGTGGCGAGTCATCACGGTGCCACTGCAAAGAGAAAGACGCGGTGTGCTCCTGGAGCGAGCCTTTCAGCCGCATCACTTTGGAAGACCCGGATCGCGAAGGCGAGGCTTCCGAGACCGCCCCAAGAAGAAGAAGACATCGTCCGGCTGGCCCCTCGGGAGGCGGGCCCCTCGAGAATCCATGCACGCTCAGGGGAACCTCCTTCTATCGCATAGGAAAGCGCGCCCGACGCCCTCCTCAGGCAGGGCTCGGGTGCTCCCCCTGAGGGCCACCGACCTTGCTAAGGTCATGAAGGAGGCGCTTGGGCACCACTTGGGCGTGTTTGAAGCACGTTTCCCTCAAGAAGGAGCAAGGCAAGGAGGGCCAAACCCTCGGGGAATTAAATCGGCAAGATCATTCAGAGCTGCAGGAGTCAAGAGTCATGAGTGGCGACCCATTGCTTACCAGTAGCTCCCCATCAAGGCGAGGATGGTGGGCTGCGCGTATGCATCGACATACCAGGGCTCAACCGAGCCGCCTCTCAGGAGCGCCTCTGGCCCTCTCGCGTGGGGCGCTGCGAAGGTCCACCCCATAGCTACATTCGCATGCCTTACGGCTTGCCGAACGCGGCTGCCACGCGCCAGCGCCTCATGAGGAGCACCCTGGAGGCTCAAGAGGCCAGGCGTTCCGCAGCCCTGGCAGAGATGGAGATGGTCCACGAGGAGCCACCAGCGCCTCCGGAGCCTCCCGAGGCCCCTGAGCCTAGGGGCTCGTGAGGATCGGCTCCCGCAGCCCACCGAGTCTGCTGCACCAACACCCTTTCGTCTTCAACGCTATCAGGTGACATCTTTCAAGTTTCATTTCCAACTGGGAGCGCCCCCCAGGGCTGCATTATTCCCAGGCCGCGTGGGTCCGTCCCTGCGGCGTGTATCCCTTTTACTTCATGTTCCTAGCTTACCTTGTTGGGGGCGCCCCTCGGGCTGCATCATCCCCAGGTCGCTCGGGCCCGACCCGGCGATGTTCGTCTTCTTTGCGCTTATCTAAATGGACTTGCTCCTTCGTGATTAACATGCTTGACCTAGTTGCCCGCTCAACTGACACCAACTGATGGAGCTGCTCCCTAACGGCACGACGCTTGCGCATGGGTCCGTCCCTGCAACGCCGACAAACCTGAATGGCTGAGCTCTGGCCGCGGCAGCCCCGCATAGCGCCACCTCGCCAAGCCTTCAGTGCCTCGTCACCCCTTCGGGGCAACTAACAGCTGACTGTCGGTTGTCACGGCGAACTTTCCTTCTTTCTGTGATGAGCCTGCAGGATCTCTTCAAGGAGCAGCGTCAGGCGAGACCCTCACGGTGTCTCCTTTACTCTCATCCGCGCGAACCGCTTGCACGTTAAAGGGGGGGTGCCTGAGCATCACGACTCAGGGCTCCTCACCGCTCTCCGATCCTCACCCTCACGGCCTTGACCACGGCATCGCGACACAGCATACCAGCGGCGGCCGAGACTTCGCTAGAGGCGGGACCCGAGGGCGTAGAAGCGAAGGGGGAGCAAAGGCGAGAGGGGAGGGACACGCGAGGACCTCGCCAAGCGACCCCTCGCCTGCCGATGCACGGACCCGGCAACACACCAGGAAGCGGTTCCTGATTCTCGAGATAAGTCAACCCCCGGAAGCACTAGCTAACACGGCACCGTCCCCGCACCCAACGCAATCCCATGTTAGCAACATCGCTCTCCTTTCTCACCGAACGACGGCTGCTTGAGCGCTAAGGGGGGCCTCTTGAGCATCGCGACTCAGGGGCTCTTACCGGACCTCGGGCCGCTCACCTCCTGGCCTTGACCACGGTATCTCGCGACCTGGCATACCAGCGGCGGCTGAAGCCTGCCTTGGGACTGGGACATGTCGGCGCAGAGCGTCAAGCCCTCGCAAGGTTCGAAAGGGAGAACTGAGCTAATACGGAATGAGCAACTCGCACTGCTTCACGACAAGGATCATATTAACAAACAGGACCACAGGCACCTTACAAGCCCCCCACGGGGCGCGCTTTTGATTCCTCGCAGGGAGCAGATCCTAAAGAACGCTAACTGCACGCGCCCCTGCAAAAGACGCCAACATCAACAGTGGGCCGTCGGGCACCGGCGCCAACCCCATCCAGATCGGAGGCGGCGACGGCCTGACAAGCCCGCCCTGCTCTGAGAGTGGCGCAGGCTCGGGGGCTCGTAGCTGTCATCGATCGTCTCCGGAGTCGTGAAGAGCTCGGCAGAGTCGCTGGATCCTCCGACGCCTCCACCGCCTGAGGAGCTGCCGAGGGAGCGGTCGGCGAGCCTAGCCCTCGCCGCGGCAGGGCCGCCATCACCTCGCCCGGGGCCGCACTCCAGCCGCACCCTTCCGCATCGAAGACCTTGAAGAGCATGACCAAGCGCCCGTCGTACTCCGGTGGATTGCGAGGCGCGCCTTATCCTGCAGACCGGGCGATCTCGCCCAGCCTCGGGACATGAAGACCTCGCCCGGGGCAACGGCCGCAACCTCCGCCCGATCGCCAGAAGGGTGCTGCAGCCCGGCGTCTTTGCGACAGAGCTCGAGGATCCTCCTCAGCGGAATCGCGGAGGCGAAGAAGGGAGGAAGGCGAATCCAAGACTGAGGAGACATGGCGGCGTGGAGCACGAACTCTCGGGAGGAGCCCTCGGTGTGGACTCCAGGGGGAACGACACACACATTCGTGACCCGCCGGCGCCGACGGCGGCGTCGCCCGTGGCGTTCGGCATCAACTCCTTCAGAGCCCTTGATGTGGGCGTACAAGGGAAGCGGGAACCCTGGTGGTGGCCGCTCGCACCAGGGCCTCGACACCACCTGGTGGGCACCCTCATTCCGATGGCGGAGGGCTAGCCGTTTCTTGGTGAGCGGGTCAGACCCTCTCGGGGCCTTTCCCTTCTCTGTCGCGGAGAACCGTGGATCGAGCCATTGCGGCAAGATGGAGCAAGGACCGGGAAGAAGGAGAAGCAAGAAGAAAGCGGACCAGAGGAGCGCCATCGCTCTGCATTTAAAGCCGGGGGAGGCCAACCGCCGACCTCCACGATCGCAGTAATCATGACCCGCTTTGCATGCGAGGACTTGTCGATTCGTGTAGTTCTTTGAGGCGTCTTGGGGAAGTGGGGACACCCACGTCCAATCAACCGCCACGCTGGCGCCCAAAACCGCATCTTTGTTAGGGCCCAGCGCTCGCACTTGCCCTTCGCTTCTCTGCTCGGCCAAGTCCGGGCGCGCTTTGGGCCCGAGGGCTACTGTCGGCGTTCTAGGAACGGGGTCCCAGACTTGCTCACTGCGGCTGCGGCGTGGCTCAAAGGGGCCCCATCACGGCCCATCTTCATCAACACAAGCTCAAGACCCTCGCGAGGGGCCAAGCCTCATGAGGCGGACGACGAGGAGCTTCCTCGTGCACGGCCTCATCACCGGCTCATGAGGAGGCGGAGAGATCAAGGCGGGTACCTCACGAGGTGCCCATGACACAAGCCATGACGACCAAGGGCGCCAAGTGGACGCCTTGACCCACGCAGTTGTCCTCCCTTTCCTCTTTGGTGCAAAGGGAGCAAGCTTGACGAGAGCATCAAGCAAAGGCATCCATTTCGGTGCAACAAGACCAAGACCAGCCCAACGGCAGGAAGAAAGTCATTGTGGAGCCCAAGCGGCCACCACGAGCCTTTGACAAAGCGAGGACCAACTTTAGTCGGGATAAGTGTACCAGATGTTCCCCTTCAAAATGGCCAATTGTTGGCGCCCTTCCCGCTCAATATTTGGGGAGAGGCCCAGGGCCTTCGCCTATAAATAGGACTAGCCACCCACAAAAAAGAAAGAGGAGGAGAAAGAGAGGAAAGAGAGGGAGAAGGAGAAGATTGAGAATCGGATCAAGTAGCATCTCAAAGAGAGAGAGAGAGAGAGAGAGAGAGAGAGAGAGAGAGAGAGGTGGCTGAACTCCTCCTAGCAGTTCACCGCCCCGGCCAATAACAGACCCTCGCGAGGTTGTTCTTCCTTGTATTGTTCATCACCATCAGCCCAAGAGGCAATCCACCACACCACAAACTAGAGTAGGGTATTACACCACAATGATGGCCCGAACTAGTATAAACCTTGCATCTCTTGTGTTGTTCCTTTCGTAGTTTAGATCCTAGGGAGGCGGCGGGGTGTAGGTAGGTAGAGGGCGAGATCTCCGCCCGCACCCCAGTGTTCGAACCTCTAGGGTCTGCCGGAACCCGAAATCCGACACCCTCCGCCCCGCGCGCTCGCGCCCGCTCCGCCCGCCAGCGCCATAGCCGCTCGCCCGCACCGACCAGCCGTGATCGCTCGCGCTCCGCCCGCCAGCGCTTCATGCGCCGTAACCGCCGCCTTGGCCAGCGCCCGCCGCTTCATTCGCGCCTTCGCCGCCGCCATGGCCTTGTGGCCAGCTCCGCCCGCCTCTTTGCTCGCTCCGGCCTCGCATGCTCGCCGTTGCATGCAGCTGTGCGGGGTAGGTCGGAGAGAGAGAAAAAGGAAGAGAGAGAGAGAGAGAGAGTGGTGGGGGTGGGTGGGTGGGTGACAAGTGGGGTCACCGGACGGCGCGGACGGAGAGGTGTGAACAGCGTTCGGTTACATTCGCTTTATTCCAAATCCAGCCCAAGTTGGTCTGGAAATAGGGTCAGACGGACATAAAATGGACAAGACGGGTCCAGTTCATTGCGCGCTGGGTCGTGGGGTTTGTTCGTTTCACCCTAAAGGGACAGTGCCGGACAAAATGGGGTCTTGCGGCCTTCCACCGCACGGCCCCAGACGGACGTCCGTTTTGTCGATAGGTGTAAAAAATGACACGAGTGTCCGGCTTCAGTTTGAGGCGCCCACCGCGGCGACCAACCCAAAAAAATGTCCGCTGCCCCCGCGCCACCTCGCACCCGCTGCGAGCGCGTCCGCCTCCGGCGCGAGTCCTGCTCCGCCCATCGCGCCTCCGCCCGCCCGGCCATGGCGCGCGCCTGACCCGGCCATGGAGCTCGACCCGGCCGCCCACGCGCCGCGCCGTCCATGGCTTCGGCCGGTCGCGGCTGCAAGCGCCCGCGCCCCTACTGTGCCGTCCGCGGAGAGCGCCCGCGCCCGCGCCACGCCCACACGCGCGCCCGCCCCGCCCGCTTCCGGCAGCGGCTTCGGCAGCGCCCCCTCGTCGTAGCGGCCGCGGGCTAAATCGGCAACAGCGCGGACGCAGAGACCACTGGCGCCCGATCGCCCGGGCCGCTTCGCCGTCGCCCTCGCCCTCGCCGCCCCGCGTCTGCCTCTTGCCGGTCGCCGCCCGGGCCTGCCGCTGCGCTTCGTCATTGGCGGCGCAATACGCCCACTGCGCATACTACTGGCGGTGGGCTGCGGGCCTCAACGGAGGCGAGGCCCCACGCCCATATCCGTTTGGGAGTCGTGCCGCGTGCACGCATGCAGCTGTATGCCGTCGCGCCCGGTGTGCTTCGCCCATGCCACGGTTGGTGGGGAGGTGGGTGGAAAGGGAGAAGAGAGAGAGGGGTGGAAGAGAGAAAGGAGAGAGAGAAAAGCGGGGTAGGTGGGAGAGAGGTTGACATAGGGGCCCGGCCGGACACGAGCGGACGAGGGACGAGGCTGCTGCGTCCGTTTTCTGTCTGCTTTTTCCTCAAAACGAGACCAACTTTGGTCCAGAGATGGGATGAAACGGACACGAAACGGACGAAAAAGCAAAATGAGGTCTACCGCTGAGCCGTTTGTTTTATCCGTTTTATTCCAAACGGACAAAGGCGGACAGGATAGGGTCGCGCGGTGGAGTTGGCATTACGATTTACCGGCCGCGCGGGCCATGGCCGCCCTGCCTCTGCGGCGCCAGCAGCTATCCCGGGGGGCGCTCCGCTCTCAAGTCTCAAGTCTCAAATCACACCAGTACACCACCACACAGGCACAAACGTCCTCTTCGGGTGCTCCATCTCCCTCTCCCTCTGTGTCTGTGGCCCGTTGCTCGTCTTTTGAAGCGTAGGGGCGGGGCCTTTCTGCTTTTGCACCGAGTGAAGTGAGCTCGCCTCGCTGCGCTGCCTGGGCCTCTCTCTTTCTTTCTGTGGTTTTTTAATGGCATGCACGGTGGGGCACGGCACGGGGTGGCACGTCGGTGTGACAAGACGTAGAGCCGTTCTGCTTTTCGCGGGGGCCCGGCGGGTCGTCGACTTTTCTTGCTTCCTGGCGGAGGATTCATTCATCGGCTTGCGTCGTCGCCTTGGCTCTGTGCTCTTCTCTCCCCCTTTTTCTTCGGATCCCTTGTGTTCAATCAAACCCTTTTTGTAGGCCCCGAGCGGAGCTGGTCGTCATGGCCCGTGTAGGTAGGAATCGGAGTTCACGTGCGACGAAAAGACACCAAAGTGAACAGTGGAGTGGTGGTGTAGCTTTGAGAGCGGCAGGATGGCCGGATGGGCTTCGACGTTTTATCTTCCGAGAGTGGATGATCTTTCTCCATTGCTTAGTATGCAGAACATGTCAATTTTTAATAGTCCGAAGCCATGTATGGTTGTAGTACAATATGTTAATTTTTGATAGTCTCATGGCATGCATGATAAAGTAGCCGGACGCTATGAATAGGATCGAGATGTATTTTCATAGAGATAGTTTTCGATGCATGTGATTGTATGGACTTAAGGATTTGTTAATGAGATACCCGGTTATGAAAGCAGACATTTAAAGGGTGACTGATTATTATGCACGGATGCGTCCGGATATGTCTGCGGGTGTTTAGAGGGTCGGACTAGGCAAGACCAGTTGTATATGCTTTGGAAAAGAGGGGAACGGAGACGGGAGAACGGGAGGGTGAATTGTCTCAGGGGTGACAACCTCTCATGAAATCAATTAAATAAATTGTGAAATACTTTTTTTTTTGAAGCTCCTCGTGAAATACATTGCGCTCCGCTACTAACTTCTTCTTAAACCTAGGAAGAAAAATCTCATTCTTTTTGACACCTGGAGTTGAAGGAATTGAGATTGTGAGAGCTATCGGATAGTCCCGGAGTGTTCTTCCAAACGCTAAATGAAAAGGTTTGGGAAGTGATATCTGACGAATGTCAAACAGGGAACGCCTTCCTAGTCGTTGCACGGATCTTGCGCAAGGCCCATGTCACATAGATCAGCGGGAGTGCATGGGGCAAGGGGCGCTTACCACTCGGTGGGAGCGGGGTTTATGAATACTTACAACCAAACTGCTATGTGTTTTAAAGCTAAATTTGATTTTATTTTTTTTCTTTTGATATTTTTCCAAAACTCCTGAAAATTTTCCATCTTCTTAAAGAACAAAAATCACCATTTCTTCAGTGGGATTTTTTTCCTAAACTTGCCACGTACGTTTTCTATTATAAGTACTATGGTAATTTTGTTCTATTTTGCTCGTCATTTTTTTGTGCTTCAAAACTTGGGAACTTTTAGGTCTTTTTTGTAAAGCCCCATGGCAAGTTTTTGGGAAATTTTACCACTTATTCATAGCAATTTTGGAATTGTTTCTTTTTACTTTCTCGCATGGCAGTATTATTATTAAGAGCATAACATTTTAATAATTATAACATGATATATTTTTTATTAAGAGTATGTCGGTTTTATTATTAAGAGCATGACATTTATTATTAATAACATGACATTTTAATTGTTGAGATGATGACAACTTTATTATTAAGAGCATGACAATATAATATTAATAGGATGGCAATTTTATTATTGAGAGGATGGCATTTTTATTATTGTTCGCATGGCATTTTTGCTATCAAGAGGATGGCAGTTTTATTACTAAGAGAATGGCAATTTTTTTATTGCCTTGGCAATTTTATTATATTTTCATTGACATGGCATTTTTGTTTTTTTTTTTTGCAAAATGGACCCAATAAGGCAAAAGTTTACACAGGGGTATTTTTTTAGCCATGGCAAAATAACGAAAAACTAATTCTTAGAAAACATGGCATATTTTGGAGAGTGAAACATCTCCACGGGAAAATTCACAAATTTATTCTTTTGTAGATCACACGGCATATTTTTTTAATTATACCGTCATAAATATATAATTAGAGAAATGACAGTTAATAAATTAGCATGGCATTTTTTTCATATTTTTAGAAACATGCATTTTTATGTATTTATTTTCTCTCTGTTTTTATAAGAAAATGTGTATTTTTTCGCTCATGGCTTTGGAAAAAGTTAACCAGACCATTCGGGGTTCTCCTGGCCACACGCCAACAAGGTGAACAAAATTGTTCGATGTGGGCTGCTCCCTGGCTGCTGTTCACCAGATATTAGGGTGAAAAGGTTTTCCCTTCAACTTTTAGTATGCAAGTTGCGTGATTCGGAAATAATGCTTTTGTCCCGAAAAAAATCCAGATAATAAACTATTTTTGACTCCATTAGGCCGAAATTATAGGCCTACTTTACACAGTTACATGTGTACCCTAAAAAATACCAATGATTAGTTGCGCTGAGACGTACATATATCTCGGGAGTGTGTCGGCAATACTGGTAGTATGGTTGTCTCAAAAAAAAATAATACTGGTAGTATGGTATAACGGAGATGTCCAGCACATTGCAGTTGATAGCTCATAATGCCCGCCTTAAGAGGCAGGGAGACCTCCTGTTCGCCCAACCCCTATTTGACGCCTTATATGCCGGTGACAGTTCATTTGGCAGAACGGCCCGCACACACCCGTTCATCCTTGGGCTCGTTTCCATTTAGCCTTTTCCCACGCTCAATTTTTTTTAGCTTTCTCCCCTTTTCGCATTGTACACGCCACATCCTGTAAGCTAGTTTGATCGATCGGTGCATGTCATTTTTTTTGTCACCGATTTTGGGAACCTTGTAGAATGTCCCACCGGGTTTTTCGCAGGTTTTTGTTTTTCTTTCTATTTCTATTTCACTTTTTATTTTCTTAATTAAAATTTCATAAACCTTTACACTTTTTTTAATTGGGAACATTTTCAAATTCATGATTTTTTTCAAACTTGTGAACCTTTTCTAAATTTGCATGGACTTATCCCGAAAATCATTAACAATTTTAAAATTAGTGAACTTTTCCAAATTCATGAACTTTTCCGAATTTTATCATATTTTTGCCTAAAAATCGTGAACAATTTTAAAATTGTGAACTTTTTCTAAATTCGCCATTATTGTGAAACTCGTGAACTTACTAAAATCATGAACAATTTCCAAATTCATGATTTTTTCAAATTTGTGAACTGTTTCTTAAAATGATTTATCAAATCTGTTTTTCTTTATTTATGAATTTCTTCCGGATCCATGATTTGTTTTGCAAACTTTATGAATTTTTTCTTTCAATTTTACGAACTTTCCAGATTGATACTTTTTTTGAAAGTCAGTTGGGCAACAGTCAACCAGGTCGACCCATAAGGGCATGTACAATGACATTGACTCAGCCGTCTGTAAGCAAGCCCACATTGGGTATTTGATTACGTGAAAGAGAGAGATAAAGGAGAGAGAAGATGGCCATCTGCAGAAATACCGGCGAGCGATTGCCGCAGAAGTCGCTGCTTAGCGACGTTATTTTTGCCGTTGTACGATTGGGTCATCTGTAATGGCCCAAGAAAATCTCTCATTTTGTTTAATTTAGCAATAACTAACTTTGACTAGCTGAGTGCCCGTACGTTGCTACGGGCTACGATGCATATAAATGAATTGAACAAATAATTAGGGTCGTCTCCAAGTCCGACCCTCATTTCTTCCTCGTACGCCCGACCATGTTAGGATGTGAAACGGTTGCCTAGAGGGCTTCTCAAAATTCAACCGTTTGGACAGTCCATGGTATCCTAAATTCAGACCATATGTGTGAGAGAAATATGGTTGTTCGTCATGTTATCTTCAGCACACTGCCCCAACACAAAAAAATAACCATCCCACGATTGACCCTTCTCTTTTTTAGTGGACCCTCCTCTTCCTGCTCGGTATCCCGCCAGAAAGGACATTGCTTGCTAGAACCCTCTCCTTTAAAACCAAACGATGCCCATATCATCTTCACCATGACACCCTATCTCCTTCACGCCATATTTCCCCGCGGACCGCCAACCACCACGCTCGATCTCTGCCCTTTTTCCCCCCCCCCCCCCCCCCGCCCTATTCGTGTCGATCCACCACCGCCTGTTAGGTGTATATGCACCCATCTCTTAGAAATGCATGTTAAACGCATTTTTAAATGTTATAAATAGTTCCAAAACAAGATTTCTCGCCTACATCTCTACAAAAATATGTGCGCGGCACAAACTTTTGTAAAAATACATCATTTTATTTTGCCACCACAAAAAAAAGACAAATTTCAATGGTTGAAAATAGTGTTCCATGAGACACTTTTTTGCACACGAAAAATAATTCCTTCGAAACTTTGACGCACACATAGAATATGAAAATGTACATGTGCAACAATTTTAGATTTTTAAAAAACTTAAAAATATGTCTTTCGAAGTGGGTGCAGATGTACTTGGGTTCATCCATGTATTTTCCCGTCCACAGCTAGCAGCATACAACTCATTTTGACCGTTCCCAAGAAAAAATAGACCAGCTACCAGCCACACATAAAATCGGGCCACCAACGATGTTGTAAGGACCAGGCCACCCGAAGTCTCCCACAAACACGTCCACAGTTGCATCTAATCAAGCTAAAAAAACGAAGACACCATCCAACGTATATCATGAGCATATCACATACTCCCTCCATCCCAAAATAAATGTCTTGAGCTTATTACAAATTTGTATTAAAGTTAGTACAAACTTGAGACACTTATTTTGGGACGGAAAAAATGCTCTTCCTAAGTATGCATACAGTCAGGCATCCAAGAAATGTGTTGCATTTTGAGACCAACATAATTCATCTCTGTGTACTAATCAATAGTTAAAATTAGCTAGAAATTATTTAGTCTAGCAGATAACTGGAAGTCCAGTCTACCAGGAAGCTAATCACAAAAACATGATAAAAATCAAAACCATAGTATTTCTATTCCTGGCAATTGATCATCCTATACAGGAAGATATAGTTCATATACCATTAGTAAATAATCTAGGCATACAGGTACACAAGAGCCACAAGACTGATCCGAGTTTCAGCTTAACATCAACCAATTGCTTACAGTCCAGAATAGAGTCGCAAAATTGCATCGAGAACATGATCTGACACTTGCATTGTTGTGTTTTCCCACTGTATATCTTACACACACACTACATGCGCTCTACAAATATGTATCCAACCGGCTCTACTCTACGGTTACTGGAGTTTGCAGACTTCTTGGCCATGTTAGGTAAAGAAGCTCCATAAGTGTCATTTCGTAGCAAGATTGCAGCCACTCCTGCCCCCTCCTATATGTAGTACTTGAAAACTTCACATGAAGACTGTCATTAAGAAAATGGCTGTATCAAAGTGAATCTTGTGAAGAGAGTCAATTCAGCTCTAGTGTTCAATGTCACAATGTCAGAAAGCAAGCAATAAGAATTCAGTTATATGATCAAGCCCTCAACCGGAACCCGCGACATGCCCCGATGCTCGGTCCCCATCCCGCACTATTGTGGACGCCTCCAACACTGGTGACATCCCCGAGGTGCCCCCAAGCTGATGCGTGAACTGGATCCAGCGACCAGGCGCGTCCATCGGTTGGGATCTTGGCCAGCGCCAGCGGCTCCCTTCAACATCGCCGCCCTCTGGAAATTTCTCGCTCAAGAGAAATGGAAATTTCTCACTCAAGAGAAATTATCTTTTGAAACTAATTATTATAGACTAAATTACTAACAGGATCAATGTTCTGACCATGAGATAGTTACAGCGCCCTCCATAGAAAAAAAGAACTTGAATCGGAGATCGATATAAGTGATAGCTCTTTCACCGTCGTTGAAGAAAAATATAACTGTTGCACCATGCTAGGCACTCAGATAAACCCCATACATATTGTATATTTATTTGGAAGAAACTTCAACAATATAAGAAAATCTAGGGATCAAAATGGTAAACTGTTTTAGGATCTTGCACAAGAAATCAGTAAAACTTGCAAAGCGCAATTGCAGATCATGTCCTACTATTCTCAAAATTCAGAGATGTCATAAACTGAAGCCACTTCTGTTTAGGCTAAAACGGAGTGTCGTGATGTTTGTTTTGGGCGAATTTCTTTTGGCAAACTCAGTGATGCTCTAAAAAACCATAAACCAAAGCAAATGCATGTTGTCTGTTCACTTTTCCTTTTATGTAGGATCTGCTGAACTGATGAGTTGAATAATTGTATTTGGAATATGATATCATATATAGTAACTCATTGCCTGCTACCAATACAAGAAACCTCACATGAAGCATATGACAAGGTTTATCAAACAAGCAAGTAGGATTAACCTCCGATGAAATTACATCAAGATGGAAGCTTTCTATTTAGTAATCCCTCCGTCCGAAAATAAGTGACTCAAGTTTGTACTAACTTTATACTAAAGTAAGTACAAAGTTGAGTCACTTATATTAGGACAGAGGGAGTAGACAGGTAGTTGATGGGATACCTGCAGGACCTTGGTCTTTTCTCCTCCGAGCTGAGTTGTGCCACCATGAAGGACAATCCTTCCAGTTCCACACGCTTGGACGGCCAGTGCCATCCAACAGCAGGTGGCGTAGTGGAGGCATGGGTGATCTGCACATGCACACACATCTGCTAGGTCAAGCGCCAAGGGAGGTGGTGCTGACCGACAAAGAACTTGCCAGAGAGGCTTAAATCTGCAGTTCACCAAAAGATTTCTACCTAATATCCTGCTCCCAAATACATAGAAACTGTTTTTTTTCAAAACAAGAGTTATATTAGCACGGGCACCAAGAGGAATGATATTGTATCATCTTCAGGGCATACCTCATGGAAAGCAATTTCTACATCAGACAGGAAGACGCATTGGACAACATCACTTTGATATGGAATAATGAAGAACAAACATGAGGCAGTTAACAATTTAACATGAACTTGTGGAAGTTTGGCAAGCAAGACTTGAAGTGTACATGATAAAATGAAAACTCGGTAAAGATTTATCTATGAGAAGCAATACATATACTTTACACCATTGATGTTCACAACCATGAGATCAAGAAAATATCAAAGTCCATGAATGCAAAATAGGTCCACTTTGGTGCATCATCTAAGCAATTCATGGTGATAGACGTCTCACAATTGCCCAAACCACAATATAATCTTGAACACCCATGGTCCACAGTATAGTTTTCTAAAAGAGGGTATGCTCCATCGTCATTCTTCAAACGTGAGTAATTGCTTAAGAATTTGAAGAAAATAGAAAGATTGTGCTGGATAACTCCGCCTATGTTGTCTCAACATAGCCGGTCCCAAGCCCGGGTAAAGGAGGAGGGTTGTGATAGGCTTGGCGAGCCAACGTAAAAACTCAGCCACTCTTATGGAGATGAAACCCAAAAGATTTTCGTTGGGGCGTAACCCTCTCGTGACGCGCCACATCGGAACCCGGTGTGGTGGAAAATGGGCAGGCCGGCCGTCACCCCCGGTGGCGCGCCATATCTTGATCCGGATACGGTGGCAAGTGAGCGAGGATCGGGTCGTCGCATCCTTAGTGGCGCGCTACATCGGCGCCCGGATGTAGTGGAAAATGAGCAAGGGTCTTTGCATTTGACTCGACGAGTGCGAAGGGTAAGGAAGCTAGCCGAGCCTAGGAGGATTCGCTTAGGTAGCTGGAACGTAGGGTCTCTAACAGGGAAGCTTCGGGAGCTAGTTGATGCAGCGTGAGGAGAGGTGTGGATATCCTTTGCGTCCAAGAAACCAAATGGAGAGGATGAAGGCGAAGGAGGTGGAGGATACCGGCTTCAAGCTATGGTACACGGGACGGCTGCAAGCAGAAATGGCGTGAGGCATCTTGATCAACAAGAGCCTCAAGTATGGAGTGGTAGACGCCAAGAGACGTGGGACCGGATTATCTGGTCAAGTCGGGTAGTTGAGGACTTGGTTCTCAATGTTATCAGTAGCAGATGCCCATAAGTAGGCCACAATGAGAACACCAAGAGGGAGTTCTGGAAGGCTGGAAGACATGGTTAGGAGTGTACCGATTGGTGAGAAGCTCTTCATAGGAGGAGACCTCAATGGCCACGTGGGTACATCTAACACAGGTTTTGAAGGGGCGCATGTGGGCTTTGGCTATGGCATCAGGAATCAAGAAGGAGAAGATGTCTTAAGCTTTGCTCTAGCCTACAACATGATTGTAGCCAACACCCTCTTTAGAAAGAGAGAATCACATCTGGTGACTTTTAGTAGTGGCCAACACTCTAGCCAGATTGATTTCATCCTCTCAAGAAGGGAAGATAGGCGTGCGTGCCTAGACTATAAGGTGATACCTGGAGAGAGTGTTGTACCCCAAAGATAAGTCGGTGGTTGCTGACTTCCGCTTTCGGATTCGTGTCCAGCGGGATAAGCGGGCTAAAGTCGCTAGAACGAAGTGGTGGAAGCTCAAGGGGGAGGTAGCTCAGGCGTTCAAGGAGAGGGTCATTAAGGAGGGGATGCGGACAATGTGTGGATGAAGACAGCGACTTGCATTCGTAAGGTGGCCTCAGAGGAGTTTGGAGTGTCCAGGGGAAGGAGAAGCGAAGATAAGGATACCTGGTGGTCGAATGATGATGTCCGTATATGCGATTAAAGAGAAGAAAGATTTCTTCAGACACCTATACCTGGATAGGAGTGCACACAACATAGAGAAGTACAAGATGGCGAAGAAGGCCGCAAAGCGAGCTGTTGGTGAAGCAAAGGGGTCGGGCGTATGAGGACCTCTACCAACGGTTAGGCATGAAGGAAGGCGAAAGGGACATCTACAAGATGGCCAAGATCCGAGAGAGGAAGACGAGGGATATTGGCCAAGTCAAATGCATCAAGGATGGAGCAGGCCAACTCTTGGTGAAGGACGAGGAGATTAAGCATAGATGGCGGGAGTACTTCGACAAGCTGTTCAATGGGGAGAATGAAAGCTCTACCATTGAACTGGACGACTCTTTTGATGAGACCAGCATGCGTTTTGTGCGTCGAATCCAGGAGTCTGAGGTCAAGGAGGCTTTAAAAAGGATGAAGGGAGGCAAGGCGATGGGCCCGGATTGTATTCCCATTGAGGTGTGGATAGGTCTCGGGGACATAGCGATAGTATGGCTAACCAAGCTTTTCAACCTCATTTTTCGGGCAAACAAGATGCCAGAAGAATGGAGACGGAGTATATTAGTACCAATCTTCAAGAACAAGGGGGATCTTCAGAGTTGTACTAATTACCGTGGAATTAAGCTGATGAGCCATACAATGAAGCTATGGGAGAGAGTCATTGAGCACCGCTTAAGAAGAATGACATGCGTGACCAAAAACCAGTTTGGTTTCAAGCCTGGGAGGTCAACCATGGAAGCCATTTTCTTGGTACGACAGCTTACGGAGAGATATAGGGAGCAAAAGAAGGACTTTCATATGGTGTTCATTGACTTGGAGAAGGCCTATGATAAGATACCGCGGAATGTCATGTGGTGGGTCTTGGAGAAACACAAAGTCCCAGCAAAGTACATTACCCTCATCAAGGACATGTGCGATAATGTTGTGACAAGTGTTCGAACAAGTGATGTCGACACTGATGACTTCCCGATTAAGATAAGACTGCATCAGGGGTCAACTTTGAGCCCTTATCATTTCGCATTGGTGATGGATGAGGTCACAAGGGATATACAAGGAGATATCCCATGGTGTATGCTCTTTGCGGACGATGTGGTGCTACTTGACGATAGTCGGGCGGGGGTAAATAGGAAGTTAGAGTTATGGAGACAAACCTTGGAATCGAAAGGGTTTAGGCTTAGTAGGACTAAAACTGAGTACATGATGTGCGGTTTCAGTACTACTAGGTGTGAGGAGGAGGAGGTTAGCCTTGATGGTCGTGGTACCTCAAAAGGACACCTTCGGTATTTGGGGTCAATCTTTGTAGGAGGATGGGGGTATTGATGAAGATGTGAACCATCGGATCAAAGCCGGATGGATGAAGTGGCGCCAAGCTTCTGGCATTCTCTGTGACAAGAGAGTGCCACAAAAGCTAAAAGGCAAGTTCTACAGGACGGCGGTTCGACCCGCAATATTGTATGGCGCTGAGTGTTGGCCGACTAAAAGGCGACATGTTCAACAGCTAGGTGTGGCGGAGATGCGTATGTTGAGATGGATGTGTGGCCACACGAGGAAGGATCGAGTCCGGAATGATGATATACGAGATAGAGTTGGGGTAGCACCAATTGAAGAGAAGCTTGTCCAACATCGTGCGAGATGGTTTGGGCATATCCAGTATGAGCCTCCGTAAGCTCCAGCAGCATAGCGGATGGCTAAAGCGTCATGGAGAATGTCAAGAGAGGGCGGGTAGACCGAATTTGACATGGGAGGAGTCCGTTAAGAGAGACCTCAAGGATTGGGGTATCACCGAAGAGCTAGCTATGGACAGGGGTGCATGGAAGCTTGCTATCCATGTGCCAGAGCCATGAGTTGGTTGCGAGATCTTATGGGTTTCACCTCTAGCCTACCCCAACTTGCTTGGGACTAAAGCCGGATCACCAAACTGTAAGCCAACTGATAGCGGCGCAGGTAATCCCTATACTCTAGCTCACATTCACGTCACAGACCAAACCACTAAAATCAACCCATTATTGCAATAATCAAGGGCAAAGTCAATTGGGATTTTTACCGGTCAGGAGTCTCTCAAGATTGCAAATCCTTGTAAAAAATGGGTCAGCCAAATTGCGCTCAGAAAAATTACACAAAATCATGATGTTACCAGGGTGTCAGATCAGAAAGTATTAGTCTGTAAGAGATACACATTCGAAGTGCTCAAAAATAAGAACGGAACTCTTAATTGCTTGAGACAAGCTGAAAAGTGTAAGCTTGTGTCTTTTTACCAATAAAGTTTTCATCTCCTGGATGTGGCGTGAAAATATTATTATTTTTTGTTTCAGTCACCTTATAAAAAAACATACAATTTCTTAGTGCTCCTAGAGAATCATAGGACATAGTCAATGGATTAATTAGCCTACATAGTACAGACTAACCTTGGGACTCTCCTTGACAAGGAGCTTGCAAGAAGACACAGTTGAAACTAGTGCACCCCGTAATAATAATGTTTTTGCAGCTTTCAGTTGCTGCCATGACATTCATCCTACTCCATGAAAGAGAAAATTGGCAACGATGTTTAGGTTTGCCATCGCTGCATTCATGCTTATCTTTCATAGAAAGAACACAACAAAACAATTCCAAATATCTGAATATCTGCTATTGTGTGCATGAAATTATTAGCCATCTAATGGTGACCAGGGAAATATATAATCAGTACATGGTGAGTTCAGCTTCTAGCGATGCAATAGATACATGTTCAGTATGATTAGATAATACAGAAGATTGACGAAAGACGGATCAAGGGCTGCGTCACGGCGGGGCATACCTATATATCCTCCCCTCTGGTTCCTTCACTATGACAAAACATCTGTTTTAGGAGCTATTGAATTCCAAGAAATTTTGGTGGTCATACTTTCTGTCAGAAAAATGTTAAAGGTCAAATACTCTTGTTAGGATCGGATTCACAAATAAATATGCATGTTTGTGCGAGAGGTGCTTCTTCTGGATCATAGAAGATGGTCCAGTCATCTGGCCAAAGATACCACCATTCTGGCCAAAGAGCACAACTATAGATAAATGGTTTCAGATAGACGATGGGTCAGCTGCAATTTGCATCAATTATATATCATATGACATATGAAGATGACAACCCTATGATCTAGAACAAGGATAACTACCAAAATCGAACAGAGGCAATGTAGGGGGATTTCTATTACCAAAGAGAGAAAAATACAGAGCTGAGTAGCCCTTAATTAATGAGTTAGCTCACATCACCAAAAAGGGTTAAACTGTTAAAGTGAGCTCACTTGTTTACCTAGGTTGGAATTCCAAGACCTTGGCGAGCTTGTTCTAGTAGGCGTCCTTCCATTGCACACGCCGCTATTAACCCATGTAGCCCTTCTGTGTCGTGCCACCGCGTGGGTGGGGTATGATCCTTGCTGTATCCAAAGAAAAATTGTTAGTGTATGATCTATGGAATCAAGTAGTGAGCTACCTGAAGTATCGATCACCTGTATATAAGCCATGACATAATTTTATCCCACCAATAAATTCCTACCTGGTATAATGTCTGTAAGTTGTCTCTCAGCTTTGTCAATCAACAACTACTTTTGATTATCCTATCAATGGCTTAGTTTGACAAACATAAACAATAACCATAATTTAGTTGAACATATGCATGACAGTTATCAGAAAGATAAGCTATGAGTGTATAAATTCCTGTAGTATCTCTCAATATACAAGCAGCAGTACAGAGCTCTGCTTATGAGGTTACAAACATCTTTGTATTCGCCAAAAGATGATCATGATATTTTTATAGCAGCTCGAAGTGCTGCCCGGCGGAGCTCAACCGCGCCTCCCCCAGCAGCAGCGCCTACACTATTCTTGATGCACACAAGTATGATGACAGTGGAGAGGCAACATGGAGCCAGCAATTTGATGAGCATTTCAAGGTCGCACCCACCTTTTCATGTCTCTGCTACGCTTTCTTATTCCCACGTCCACGTCAAGAGTGTGGTTACCAGGTAGAGGTCTCCTACAAAAGAAAACTGAGTCAAAATGCATGCTACTACTGATACTGTTTTCAGCACAGAAAGAACAAGCCTAATCTTGAGAAAATGAGTTGTGCTGAACAAGCCTAATCCGTGTACAAAGGAGCCAAAAAAACATGTTAACATTACCATCACCCGTACAAGTAATTAATATAAAAATTTATCATGGAAATATTCCTAAACCTTTTCTAGGAATGTTGATGAGAGCTACCAGTTGAAACTAATACGTGTTTCTTCATGTGCCTTTGCTTTGAAACATCTAGTTAGCTAAGTTCAATAGTATGAGCATCAGCTTAAAAAAACAGTATGAGAATCAATTATACTTCTAGCCTTTCGAACATCGTCATACCAAGGTAGAAATAATTCTCTTGTACAATCCATTTAATCTAATATTTTTCTTGAGTCTGCAAGATAATAAATAAAGAATAATGATATTGGGTCATAGCCTCATAGCCATCATCTATACGTCTGCCAAATATTAACAACGAATGTGTTTAACCAAGGTTATCGCTCTGACCTTCTTTTCTAGCGACTTCTCCCAATTGAAGTTATTGCCCCCTTTGATTTCCCAATAGAAATTCTTTGAATCCTGCACTCGTAACACAAGTAGTTATGCGAATGCACACACAACACTTTGAAATGTGAAGGGATTAAACCCAGTTCAAAAATAATAATAACCGAATAGCATAAGGATGGATGGATGTTGTGCAACAATAGTCAGTCATTATAGTAGACTGGGAAAAGATCATTGTTTCTGTAACACGATGATATTCAGAGGACCCAACCATCAGTTCTTCCAACACAACCTTGATCGCAAAAATATTAGCTAGCATAAGACAGTAATAAGATCACTTAAATCAAATTTCTGCAGAAAGATGCCATATAGACCTGTGTCCTATTAGGGACGTATCCACTTATTACACATCTAAAACAGTACACAGATTACAGTGAGTGCACATATTCAGAACGTCAGAAGATCTCCAAGATGAGATAAGTTGACATTCAAGTGTCCAAAATCGGGAATGCTTACCTCCCGTGGTATGCTTGGTTTCCATGGAGCAAATATTATGAGCCACCAAGCTTAATGGCCGGTCACACCCAAACTCAAGGACCTGCAACACACAACATATGCTCAAATCAGGAAATCATATTGACCAGGCGAGTATGCACATCCAGGCCAGGATAATCTAACTTCCAGAACCTAAAGATGTGAAAGGTCGCAATATCAAGTTCATCAATCAGACATGTATCAAGTGACCAGGCCCAACCACCACCAGCAAGAATGCAACATGAAGAGAGAGTGCTGCTGAGGGAGGATGCGGCCAGGGGAGGAGCAAGACCAAGTCCGCGTTGTCAAGGGAGGAGGCGACCACGCCGGGCCGGAGGACGCAGCAGGCAGTTAGAAGGGGGGGGGGGGGGTCGCCAGATCGGATCTGAGCCGGCCAAGCCGCACGCGTGGGGGAGTCACCGAGGCGCCGTCGTCACGGATCCGGGGACGAACTTCATCAACAGAGACGAGGAAGGCCACACGGGAGGGGCGGGGATGGTGGTGGAGGGCTCCGGCGGATCTCGTATGGTGGGGTGTGGGCTCTGGCGGGAGGTAGGGAGGCAAAACCGCCCGCCCGCCGCCGTCCACAGGTCTTGGCGGCAACCGCCAAGCCGGCCCTCCGACAGCAACCTTGCGGGTAGCGGTGAGAGGCGGGCCTTGGCGGCCCGGCGGTTTCCCCCGTGAGGCCGTGACGCTAGATGTACGGTGTTTGAGATCGAGGGGAGCCTCGTTCCCGTCGGAGTTCGAGGTTTTTTTTTCTGGTTTTGGCTGGGTTTTTTGTCAAGGCGGGAGGTGGGAGGATGATGAAAAAAACCCAGCAAAAATAAACCGCGCAGACTATTCACCAACTGCTTCATTAGGAGTAGAGATTGTTTAACAAAATTTCCGGATTTTGTGGTGCTATGGACTGTCAAACAAATAGCCTGATGTATTGGGTGTCGTTTGTGCTGTCTATAACGTGACGTGACAGACATCATCAGTCTGAACTAATGTACATGCCCTAAGAGCATGTTGTGAGCGCCAATTTCGTTATTTGTCACTGATTAGGAGTACTCTCCTGTTCGTCGCTCATTGCCATCAAACAGTGCAGTCGACGTCTGAAAGTAACCGCCAATGGGCCCGGCCCAATTCTAGTGAGCTCTCCACTTCTGTGATTCTTTTTGAAAACTGGATGTTGGATGTTTTTCTCTTTGATTTTGTTCTTGTTGGTTTTCTCAAAAGATATTCGGTGTATGTTTAAAAAAATGTGTGTATTAAAACATTTCAGAATATATTAAAAAAATCACCATACATTAAAAAATCAGTCTACATTAAAAAAATGTTCACTGTATTTTTCAAAATCTTCATCATATATTACCAGTTTTATTACTGTATGTAAGAGTTTACCGTATATTAAATAATTTTTCAATGTGTAGTTGAAAAATGTTCACCGTATATTAATAAAAATACTATAGTACAAAAACTATAGAAAAATATAAAGTGCAAAACCCGAAAAACAAAGCCAAAAAGGAAAAAAACAGGAAAAAATAAAATCCAGCAATGAATGAAAGCCGAACACGAAAAAATTGAAAAAATGAAACCACAAATGTTTTCGATAAAAATGGATGATAAAAGAAGAAGCTCACAGCGAAGCTGCCAACTCGGCAGGTTCATTGCGACTCACTGCAGGCGAATATACACCGAGTTGTCGCACCTGTTGTTCGGCAACTTAAGCGCCCAAACGGTTTGTTGGCGCTCAAGCACGATGCTAGCAGGCCATGGTCTATTAAGGGTTCGGATTGAAGGGTGTGTGCTAGGTTAACCCTATAACCGGCGCCTTAAGCGCCCAATACGAATTGGGAGTTCACGCCCAAGGTTTGCCAACTCGACGAGAGGGAGGCCCGCCTTAATCGGTAAATAGAGTTGCGGCCAATTAGCCCCTTTTTACCAAACTTCATTCTTCTCGACAAATTAATTGTTGTAGTTGATTTTCCATAAATCACTTTTCAAAGGTATTATGGTCTATGGAAATAGTTTATGATTATCAAATATATGTCCATATATTCTAAAATAAAATGCTTATGTGTGTAAGATTAAATGTTGACGAACCTTTTAAAAACCCTTTGAATAAAATACATTCTGTGCAAAAAATCTATATTTCCGCCAAAAAATGTCCAAGTATCAAAATTTTGCCATGAATATTTTTTCCTATTTACCAAAATTACATAACGATAATAACTAAATCCATTACATGAAAATTATTTTTTAAAAATCTGCAAAAAACATAGATCTCGAGAAAAAATATATGTATGAACAATTTAATATATTACATGTAATTTTATATAAAATGAATTCCATGAAATATGTAGGATATTTAGAAAAAGTATTATAAAAGTTAGTAAAAAATAGTAATATAAAGGAAAAAATGGTCGGCATGCGTAGATTCGCCTTTTATTGTGTAGGAAATCCGTATAAATAATGATACATGATGAAACTTTATTGTACACTCTAAAGCAAGATGGAACCAACCTGCTGATACATTGTGCCTCTATGGGTATGATGAAATATTGTGATACACTCTGAAACATGAAGAAACCCAACACAACATTATGGCATAATCTATAAAACAAACTCTCACAAAGCCAGGAAGCGTGGCATGAATCTTTAGGCGATTCTGCATTTGGATAGTATGGTCTATGCACACAACAGCCGATATAAAGGGAATAGACTGGACGGCCATGCTAAAGAAACCATAAATTTTCTACAGCTCTTATCAATTTTATTGCTACAATTAAGTAATTTGTTGTTGGGTGAGTGGGCCACGGTCTAGTTTTGCTCCCATTAAGCTCCACGAGCAAATCTATATCTATACGAATACAAAAGAGCGAGTTGCGAGATCCAACATGTATCATCCCTTCAAGCGTGTCTATCCAATGGTCTGTATTGTCCCAGTGTTTAGCGGTAAAGGTGTTTAGCACTAAGTAAGGTTAGCATCTTCTCTTAATTCATAATATACCTAATATCAACGTCAATGCCAACCAATTAATTATATATTACCTAATATCAATGTTAGTGTCAAACAATTAATTATATATTGCCTAATATCAACGTAGAATTAAGATCTTGCCAAATATTTAATGTGTGATGTAGTTAATATATTGTCTAATATCTCGTTCAAAAATATTGTTGAATATTAACATACATAGCACAAACACTATTAATAGTTACAAAAAACCACCACATTAGAGACTATGTTTCCATTTTGCCACCATTAGATTATGCCATATGAATTTATAACTCTACACGTGCACATGAGTATTCCTCTGAATCTCTTTGTTTTCACAGGTCCGAGAGCCATAGCAGTTATAGCATAGAATAATAAACCTTAATTATAAACTTAGAAATAAATAATAACATAATTATTATTACCTCTAGGTCATATTTCTGACGCATATCCCACACATACATTGACCAACCTTGGTGGATCGACACAACAATTATGAACTGAAAGTATTTTGCACAATGAAAAATATTCATTACAGTTCCATAGGTTAAGCAACAATTTGATATTGACGGAACATATTATGGAAATATCATTCTTGCAGATGTGATGTCATACTCCACATTATTTCCAATATACACACTTTGCACTGACTTCTTTTTTTTACATCAATCATATCAAAAACTAATGTTTGCATGTTGTTTCCAGTATAAGTACCATGTCATAATATATATTTATGATAAAGCACATTTAGATACATTAAAACTGAGCACCCTCCCAGCCCTCTCAGGCCATCAGCGCTCCCAGCCATCGGATCGACACTTTTAAGCATTTCTAGCCGTCAGATTTGCAATGAATCGCTCCTAATCCGGCTCCTTCACTAATAACGACGATCGCTAACCATGCCGGGCCGCTGCTCCGTGTAGTTTTTTGGCGTCTCGGGTTAATATGGGCCTAATGGGCCTCTAGCAACCTCCACGGCTCCCCTTTGACACAAGCTCCTCCCGTCCTCCGGAGAAAAAGCGTCGGAGCGCAGCGATCTTGGTCCTCGCGAGAAACCTAGGTCGTGGTATGCCGCCTCCCCGATCTCCTTTCATCCGAACGCTGCTACCCTTTCAGCCGTCGTTTACACTCATCCCCAAACCCCGACTCTCCTCCCAATCCTTCCCTCTTATGACCGAGGTGAATCCTCGGTGTCTTGCCGCTTTGCGAGATGCCGCCCGATCATAAGGAAGATGCGAAGGGAAGTGCTACACTTGCAACCCCGGTGGTGGCGGCCGCCTTCATAAAGACGTCCGTGAAGGTGACGGTCGGGGAGAGACAAGGCGCGACGAAGAACCCTCGCTTCACGATTGCGGTTTGATGTCCTCGCCATCTATGCATCTAAAAGCCGTCTGCAGGGTGAAGGCCAACGACTAAGGTATATCGTGAAATTCAACCCTGCCCACCTGATTCAGTTCATGACCGAGACTGCTAACACCGATTCTGAATTTAATAGCAACAAAGCATTAGGATTATCCCTCTGGTTCTATCAACTTTTGCAGTTGTTGTGTGTTTGCGCTCCGTTCATTCCCTGGTGAATGGTGACCACTAACCAGTGAGAGTCTATGTTTCCGTTCCCTTTTGTTTCAGATGTAAGATTTTTTCGGTGCAAGGTACTCCTGTGGTTGAGTTCCTAACTCACAAAACCAATTTTCAGGTCAGCAAGTAACTATTTTTCCATTTCTTTGCCACTTCTATCTGTATCGTGCAGAATTTCTGACCACAAGAAAAGGACAAGGATGCAATGGCAGCCAATTTCATATGCGACGTGGCGAGTCTGGGCGAGCTACCGCTGATGTCTCGGTAGTAATTGAAGCGATCATGTTTGTTGTTCATGAACATGATATTGCAGAACAATCCAATTTCTGGCCCAGTTACTTGGTGAGAACTGAGAAGTCATCTAGGTAGCAGCACCCTAATTCAGTTTGTTATTTCAAGAACCTCAAGTACATGTAAGATTTATTTCTCGGATTGTTGATCGCTAAGCCTTCCTGTTGTATATAAAGGATTATTTTTATTCTGTTCCTCTTGTTGCTACAGGAAATTAAATGTAAATGTAACCTATAGTTTTACGTGATTCACTACCTAGCCACATTTAAATTTCCTTGCTGTTATGTATTTTGTGTCAGTCCTTTTCATTTTCCCTCCATGGAATCTGGAGATAATGATACGCTTTGCATCATGAGGGCAGAGATATTAAGATTTCTCATTTTCAACGTGACCTAAATAATCGACATCGATGATCACTATTTATCGACGGAAATATGCCTCCACCATATTACCGAGCAGGTCTTCCGATAATGGACTTATATAGCCTACAATGCTGTCTCGTAAGATAATTCTTTCATGACATGTTGGCATGCATTAGTGCCACACAACCCTTTCAGTTGATTTTCCCACACTTAATATTGTTCTTGCAGATTATTTTGCCGACATAACATTTTCGACCTCCAGATTGCAACTTTAAAGTTTGTTACCCTATTAAGTTAATGGATTTTTTCTTTTCCTGCAAAAAAAGGTTAATGGGTTTTTATGGTCAAATAAAAAGGGTTAACGAATTTCCTATCAGTTTTTCTAACAACTATAATTGCTTCCACCTGCATACTCATATCGCTAGGTCAGTATAACCGCACCTAATCTTTGCTCTCACAGCGATTTGCGTTTTGTCCGTCGATTTTAGTTCTTGGCCGTCCCTACCCGTTTGATTGCTGAGTAACCTCGTGCTTTGCTGCTAAGTGGGCTGGCTGTCCTATGAGAAGCTACTCCAGTTTGTTTGGGCCAGCCCCGCAAGAATGATATGAACTGGGGTTATCTTTTTAACTGTTGTAACTTGATCTCCAGATTGCCTTTATTTAGCACCTGCTTCCTCTCATGATTCAGGGATTGCAGGTAGGTATCTACCTTTTAGAACCCGTATCCTTCTGAAGTTATCCTACACCTCAAGGTCTCCCATGGCACCTTTCCCTGTCACCCGCATCGCTGCAGTTCCCCGCCTCTTCTTTCTCTCGGCGTTCCTTCATAGATTGGAGGACAGGGAGAAGGAAGGAGCTGCAGAATAATAGTAATGTATTAATAATAGGTATGTGGTGGACCAGGCAGGGAAACAGAGGAGGGTGAGTATGAATCACGAGAAAGGTAGCATGCACGATGCACATGGCCTGCCCGCTGCAGGTTCAATGTTTCCTCCTCCAGCTCCTTATTTCCTTCTGATAGACAATGCACACGCTTGCCAAGAAAGTGGTTTCAGGTAGATGCATTGCAAAACATGAACATTATTGGAAGTAAAAATACATGGTCATTATTTCCCAAAGGAACCTAACAGTAATTGTGTTACCATGAATTTTGTTTGTTTCTGTGACGATATCTTACTGATCCTATTTTACATGAATTTTACAATTGTTCTTTATCTATCTATTTCCTTGATCCTACTATTTTCTAAGATTTGTGTAATTTGACACGAATTTGTGGAGTGGATCCAGCCAAGTCGCGCCACGCGTGAGGGGATCCTGCAGAATAGCGGGATGCGCGTGAATCGTGGGTGTTAGAGGGCTGGTAAGGTGCACAAAATTTTACTGTTCTAAATTTTTGCTGAATGTTTCCCTTACCCAATACAATCCCTTTGCACTCAATGTATGTACTCTGACCGGGCTCCTGCTGATGTTGATTTCCGCTTTTAATTTGTTGCAGTTACTATCGCCCAAGTGCTTGGGACGGGTAGTGGCTTATTTGAACAAATTTCAGTAGTATCTCTGTCTTTTTTTTGTTCCTGAATTCTGAAACAGAGGATCCCAATGGTAGTTGGAAGGTCAGTTAAGTGGAATGTCATATTTTATTCCATATCCGATATGTTCATGCGACTGCTTACTTTCCATGCTTATCTGTTCATAATTATTCATGACATGCTACTGCCAGCTATTATTTTTGCTATATATATGCATCATGTTGTTTAGGACAGCAGAGCCTTATATGGCAAGCATAATGTTGTTGTACACACTCTTAATTTATTCCTATAAGACTAAATGTCATAACTAATGTGTGTACAGTTCTTTATAACGACCATCATCGGAGGCAGCTGGAGACACAATGTACACCATGGATGCCCTTTTCTTTGTGCTTTTCTATATATTCAGCCATCCAGTGACTTGCTTTGTAGAGAGAGAGATTTTTTTATCATCTTTCATCCATTAAGTACTAAGATGGTTTTTCTTATCTTCGTTCTGAGAGAGACACTGCAGTTCCCAAGTGGTATTTCTCTTCACAACATTGACCAACAAAGGAGTCTCCAATTTATTAGTCTTTTTTGGTTACTTCAGAATGTACCGTAATTAAGTGGCTTCTTGGATTCCTGTTAAGTAAACTCTCTTCCTTTTGCACTCTATCTGCAACTTTCTCCTTTGGGGGTATTGGAATAATTTTCAGTATGAAATTAATTATTCCAAGTGTACAATGTATGTTGGTGTTAGGTTTATAAACTTTTTTCCAAAGTTGAGCAGAAAGAACAAGAGCAAAGATGTGTGTTTAGTTTTTCTCATTGGACCAAATACCTGGAGAACACCAGGTAAGAGGAATCAAAGATATGCGAGTATAAGACATGATATTGACATCATTTTTATGAATTCTGTTTCTTGTACTTTTTTGAAAAGTGTTTCTTGTACTATTGTACGTAAGCATTTATCTCAATAATTCCAAAAAAACTCAAATTTAAGTATGGTAACAACAACTCTGTGTCTTAGTTTGTTTATAATTTGTGTATTTCTAATCGTCCTACCCTTCTCAGTCTTTGTTACTGGTACCCTTCTCATTTTCAGTGAAATTTAAAATATTATCATTCTTTATTTTCTCCCTCATAAGTCATAACTCGTATTATATGAAAGTTGCTTTACATGTCAATATCCTTTTGCAGAAAGAGTTGCATATACTGGACACTGAGAGGTGGTTTGATTCAATCTATATTGTCCTAACTGACAGTGAGAGGTTACACTAATCAATCATCACATGATGTTTTTTTTTTCTGGTTTTCCATTCTGCATGCTTTGTGAGTTTGTAGTCTTCCTATATGTAAAGAGATCTATCTAGAACCTACTGTATATTGCTCTCATGGCTGCTTTACCTGCAACTGAATCTCATGGTTGCTTTACCTGCAACTGACTTGTATATATACATGGTATATCTATTATTTACAAACTTTGTATTACAAATTTTTGTGACGCTTTGCTATAGTGTTTTTAGGAGCAAAAACAGGTGACGATCAATCACAAAACATGTTCCCATCATCCATCCTAATTTTAATCCCATACACTTGATACAACAACTCGATCCAACAAGTCTATTAGACCTAAGAAAAATAAAGCAACACACTCTTTTCTTGCAGACCAACTGGATTCCTCACTTCAATTACATAGCATTATGGTAGATCAACCGGGTCCTCTCCTTGGTTACATAATTGTATTGAAAAATGAAATGGAAACAAGAACAAGCTAAAAGAAAGACCAATGCATCAAAGCATTGCAAACAAATGTATATAAATTACTTCATATATATAGCAATTAAGATCTTAAATAGACGGGCGCAGCGACGCACGCCATCAGTGATCTAGTATATATTATAACAAGAATACTTACAGCAAATTCTGGCTCAATGAAAATCCTTGTGCGATCAAGATCAGTCTATGTATAGTGTTTGTTATCCATTTGACGTACCCTTCAAATACATTAATTGTATACCTCATGATCCATTGTCTTTGTGCCAACTAGTCGTTCTTCTACATCAATTCCATACACTTTGAGATACCTTGGTTCATAATGTTTTATCCATAAGCTGTAACAACACATTTAATTAACAGTAATATTAACATAATAAAATATGAAATGATGAAAAAAAATACTTGCCGGTCAACTTCATATTTTCTGTTGTTAAAATAGATTCCTCAAAAGATTCTCGATGTAATTCGGTTGGCAGGTTGGATCCATAGTATCAAAATTATATTAGATTTCAACTGAACCGAATTAACTTGTCTCTGCATAATCTCAAAGTTAGAGAAATCACCAAGACCAACATGATGTGCTCAAGTTATTTTAATTTGTCTGTAATGTCGCTTGACCTTCTTGTAAAAGTCTGGAGGAAAATTTTAAACATTTTGTTTCATAATTGACAGACTTGATGTATCAGGATTGCAATGGTCGTGCTCCACACTTCGGGTACTTAGATTTTCAGTTGGATCACACTTAGTAATTGACCTTTCAGCATTTAAACCTGAAATCCAACATTTACCTAAGATAATATCATTAGAAAACAACTACTATTAGCGAAAAAAGACATTTTCTATCTTTCACCCTTATCGTACTTTCCCCTTCAATTGTTTCTTCCACATTTGGCTCAACTTTGTTAATAAATTTTCTCTTTGAACCATTTGCATTGTTATAAGTAGAACCTTCATGTGGACAAGCAACAATAATTAATCATAATTATATTAACATGGCGAACAAAATAAGTGATTCAAAAAATATTGCCTTCTCATCTTGCAAGAACATTACTGAGAACAAAAACTTGTTTCAAAATGTTTGGCTGAATTTCATTACTTGAGACAATAAAATAATATAGATATCTACAAACAATCATTTCAAAAGTGAAGTATAATAATTATATAACTCATTTCTTTTGCAATATCTGTCACCTTATTTGTTCTCTCAAGCAAGCATGGCCTCAAACCTCTTTGAGTGCAACACATGCAAGTTTGCTTTAACAACAACAAGCCTTTATTTATAAATTCAATATATTCTCTAATTATATCATCCTTCTTCATATTTCATTCATGAATTCTTTCAGCATGCCTCAGTTTGAATTCTTGAGTTATAGAATGCCTCACCTTCAAATATAGTTTAGATGAGTCCACAAAAATGAACAACATTTTGAATTTCTAAAATATATAAATGAAAATTTTACCATTGGTTGATAAGTATCTCTTATATGATCACTTAATTTTCCATTTGATATATGTTGTGGATTTGTTGAAGCTAAGCACAACTGCACATTCTTTCGAACAACTTCAAGCCCTTTGTTATTTTTGTTCTTCACTGATTCTGTAGAGAAAATGTTACTGACTGTGATTAATGTGGAGCCATTGTTCTTTCAAACTTGTCAACAACAAAAATTGTCTCGCTTCCTATCAATCATGTTCCGCATATAACATACAATTTTAGGGCTTTTAATCTACAAAGAAAGGTAAAATAGAGTATTCTTGATTAGTTATAACAACATTTAAGGCGAATAACTAATCAAACAACACACTACGAACCGTGCATGCATCATACATTGTGACTCCATCTCTTATTTTCTTACAAGATGAAATCATAGGATTTATGTGGCGCTAATCATAGTCTACAATCCTAGGCAGTTTGTTGTGTCTCTTTGGTATATTTGGTAATGGTTATCAAGGTAGAACATCTGCATACATAGTGTATATAATTATAGAATCATCCAACAACCGAGATTCACATGATAACATACTTGTAGAAATAAGTGATAACCATACAATTTACAACTGGACTATTTGATTGAATCTGTTGTTGTGCCTTTGTACTAGCATCTAATAGATAATTCATTACATACTCACACCAATGATATTCTCTCCTACGTAATCAGTCCTACATAGGGTTCCTCAATAATCAATGGTGGTGTATTCATGTTTAGAAGAAGGTGTTCCCAAATGACCAATAATAAATATAACACATGTTGCCTTAAAGCATGTCTTTTCTGCTGCACTTGATAACTCTATTACATCTCTAGCTAAAAATATTTTTGTTGGCTACTAGCTGTGAGAATCATTTCCAATAATACCTATCTTTTTCTTCAAGAAATCAATAGAAGAAACCGTTGTCTAACCATCAATACCATCAATATCTCTAGGTCCAGAAGAAATCCCAAAAACATTTTGCATATCTCCGGCCTAGAATTTGAGTTTCCAATCTTGAGACATCTTAATGCACTGATCCTTGACATCTGTTGCACTTACAAGAAATGTACTAAATTTAAGCTGAACATTTTTATTTACAGGCAAGTTCAACAACCCATCGAATTGGATTTCCCAGAGGATAAATTTCTTGTAGTCCGTAAATGCATTCAAAACCACACAAACATGGAGTACCTTCAATCTAGATTCAGAGTTACACTTTTCATAGTCATTTTCTCTGCTTGAGTCATCTCCTTCAGTGTAATAACATCTTAAATCTTTGTTACATTTCCATGTGCCACTTGCTGAATAACTTGACTTAGATGACATATTTTATCACTAAAACATAAAAGAAGTCAATATACCATACAGATAGTTGTATGCATATATTATATAATATTTATCAACAATTCAACCATTGACATTAAATAACTAGACCACATTGAAAGTGCAACTACCCCTGGGTGGTTTTGATAATTCCTAACAACATATAGCTCATTGAACTAATGCTCTTTCAAGATGATCATTTCAGAAAGTTCAATGATTGGCATGGCATGGACTAGGAATGTGGACCCCTCGAAATGCTAAGGACACATGTTGGCGAAAAGCTCAAGACTCTACTTTTTCATTTTAGCGATCCAAGATCACATTGAGTCTATAGGAAAAGCCAATACTATTAAAAGGGGATGAGGTGTTGCTTAATGGCTTGCTTGCTCAAAATGCTTAGTGATATGCTCCAAAAGCCCTCAACCACTTTCTCACATCCACATATGTCCCACACCAAAAGTCAAACTCGGCCCCACCGATTTGATCGATCCGGCACCACCGAGTTCATTTGACATAGCCACTGCCAGAAACCCTAATCAGTTCGGTCTCACCGAGATGGGATTGCAAACTCTCTGTTTCCCTTTGTAACGTTTCGGTCTAACCGAGATGAGCGATCGGTCCCACCGAGTTCGCAATGCAAACTCCCTGTTTCCTTTTCGTAACGTTTCGGTCTCACCGAAATGAGCGATCGGTCCCACCGAGTTTGCCTGACGAACTCTCTGTTTGCCTATTACAGAAATCGGTCCCACCAAGTTTATGTGATCGTTCTCACCGAGATTATGTTATGCCCTAACCCTAATGAAATCGGTCCCACTGAAAATCCTAACGTTCACATTTTGAACTGAATCAGTCTGACCGAGTTTGAGTATTTGGTCCCACCGAGTTTTATGAATTGTGTGTAACGATTAGATTTTGTGTGGAGGCTATATATACCCCTCCACCCTTCCTCCACTCGTGGGGAGAGCAATTAGAACCTGCCTACACTTCTATCATTCATTTTTTGAGAAAGAACCACCTACTCTTGTGTTGAGACCAAGATATTCCAATCCAACCACAAGAATCTTGATCTCTAGCCTTCCCCAAGTTGCTTTCCACTCAAATCATCTTTCCACCAAATCCAAATATGTGTGAGAGAGTTGAGTGTTGGAGAGACTATCATTTGAAGCACAAGAGCAAGGAGTTCATCATTAACACACCATCTATTACCTTTTAGAGAGTGGTGTCTCCTAGATTGGTTAGGTGTCACTTGGGAGCCCCCGTCAAAATTGTGGAGTTGAACCAAGGAGTTTGTAAGGGCAAGGAGAACGCCTACTTCATGAAGATCTACCCAAGTGAGGCAAGTCCTTCGTGGGCGATGGACATGGTGGGATAGACAAGGTTGCTTCTTCATGGACCCTTTGTGGGTGGAGCCCTCCGTGGACTCGCGCAACCGTTACCCTTCGTGGGTTGAAGTCTCCATCAACGTGGATGTACGATAGCACCACCTATCAGAACCACGCCAAAAATCTCTGTGTCTACATTGTGTTTGCTCCCTCCAAACTCCTCCCTTTACCTTCATATGCAATGATTTACATTCTGCTGCTATACTCTTAGATCTGCATGTGTAGGTTGATTGCTTGACTTGTGCTAAGTTGCTAAAATCTGCCAAGACTTAAAATTGGGAAAAGGCTAGATTTTTATTTGGCCAAGTAGTCTAATTACCCCCCCTCTAGAAATACTTTCGATCCTACAAGTGGTATCAGAGCTTTGGTCTCCATTTTCCTTGATTTCCATAGCTTTGGTGATCATAGCCTTGGTTCCACAACCTAGGAGAGTACGGCGTCTAGCGAGGGAAATTACCACCATAGAGGTCCTTACTTTGATGGTACTAATTTTGCTAGTTGAAAGCATAAGATGAAAATGCATATTCTTGGACATAACCCCGCCGTTTGGGCTATTGTGTGTATTAGCATGCAAGGTGAATTCTTTGATGGAAGAGAACCGAACCATGAAGCTACCGCGGAAGAGTTGAAGATGCTGCAATACAATGCTCAAGATTGCGTTATCCTCTTCAACGGATTGTGCCCCGAAGAATTCAACAAAGTCAGCCGTCTTGAGAATGCAAAGGAAATTTGGGATACTTTGATTGATATGTGATACGTCTCCAACATATATATAATTTTTATTGTTCCATGCTATTATATTATCTGTTTTGGATGATTAATGGGCTTTAATATGCTCTTTTATATTATTTTTGGGACTAACCTATTAACCAAAGGCCCAGTGCCAGTTTCTATTTTTTTTGCCTATTTTAGTGTTTTGCAGAAAAGGAATACCAAACGGAATCCAAATGGAATGAAACCTTCACGATGATCTTTCTTGGAACAAACGCAATCCAGAAGACTTGGAGTTGAAGTATGGAACTCCGCGAGGCGGCCACGAGGTAGGAGGGCACGCCCTCCACCCTCGTGGGCCGCACGGAGCTCCACCGACGTACTTCTTTTGCCTATATATACACTTATACCCTAAAAACATCAGGGGGAGCCACGAAACCACTTTTCCACCGCCGCAACCTTCTGTACCCGTGAGATCCCATCTTGGGGCCTTTTCCAACGATCTGCCGGAGGGGGAATCGATCACGGAGGGCTTCTACATCAACACCATAGCCTCTCCGATGAAGCGTGAGTAGTTTACCACGGACCTTCGGGTCCATAGTTATTAGCTATATGGCTTCTTCTCTCTCTTTGATTCTCAATAAAAAGTTCTCATCGATGTTCTTGGAGATCTATTCGACGTAATACTCTTTTGCGGTGTGTTTGCCGAGATCCGATGAATTGTGGATTTATGAACTTGATTATGTATGAATATTACTAGCACAAATGCCCATGCCTTGCAACGGGGGACATTGTTACCCGTCTCATGCGTCCACCTATTTCTGTTTGTCTCGCCCTACTGTCCTCCTTCTCTCTGTGGAATCCGTATTAACATTGATTCATATTTGAACTTTCCCACTTCAAAAATATGATGGCCAGAAGGTAAAAAGTTTACAATGCATGGCCCTCTTTTGTTGGCACGTTGCCTCAAGCAGTAGGAGCACACGCCCCACGCCAACATGGCCACTTCCCTGGACATCATCATTGGGCCTCGTTGGGGATCAGTATTAGGGCATGCTGAGCGGCGGGAGAGATGGTAAAACGGAGCCCCCTCCCTCCCCCACCCCCCGCCAGCTGGCGTGCGGGACGAGACAAGACATGATCAAGATGCACCGTTGTCACATTCTCTCTACTCTTCATCCCTCCCTCTCTCCTCCCTGTCTCACCAACAACGTCGGTGGCATCCAGAGTTGAGGATATGTTAATTGTCAGCAAGTCCCAGTGAACTTAAAATATCTTCTCCCTTGAGAAATATTTATTTCCAATGTTACACTCATTTTTAATTATTCTATCTGATGATGTAGTAGGCATGGACATTAAACTATGACAGTGACAACAAACAACAACAAGTAATTATATCAGTGCTCATTTAGAATTGTTTTTTGAGAATATGTTAATTGTCAGCAAGTCCCGGTGAGCTCCAAATATCTTCTCCCTTAAAAAAAATATTTATTTTCGATATTTCACTTATTTTAGTTATTATATCGGATGATGTAGTAGGAATGAACATTAAACTATGATCACAAAAAAAAGCACAACAAGTAATTATATCGGAGCTCACTTAGAAAAATAATTGCAATTGGTGCTAGGCTGCTAGCACGCATAGCAACATCCAACTGCTTCTATTCTCAAAAAACAAAACATCCAGCTGCCTCTCGTCGGTGCAGCCATTAGAAAAACCAATCCACACCAAAACTCCCCACGGAGAGCTCCCCCCTGCGTGGAGCTTATCCACATTGCCATTCCTCCTAGCAGCGCTGCTCTCCTTCCTCTCTATCCATCTATCCATCGGGCCATCCCGCGAGCTCCTCCCATGGAGCTGCAGGAGCGCCTTGAGCCGATCAGCCGTAGCACCAGCAACAGGCCGTGCCGCCCCCTGCCCTCTGCTCCCTTCTCCTTCTTCTCCATCCTTCATCTTTCTTTTCTCTCTCTTAACTCCCTCTCTCTTCTCGTTGCTACAGGACCTCAAGCTGCCATGGATATTGCACCAAGCTCAAGTCAAACAGTCCAAGCCTGGGAGCGCCGCCCTCCTCAACCCCGTCCAGATCCAGGCCGTTCCTGTCGGATCCATGTTGCCCCGCCGCAGGTCCCTGGAGAGCCACCACGGCACTTCTTCCAGCGCTTGAGCGCAGAACGGCCGCTCGCCAGGATGCGTTAACCCCCAAACCTCCCGTCAACTAAGCGGCACTCACACCCCGTCAACTAAGCTCTTCTCTGGCGCCGTTGCCGGGGAGATCTATCCTCAAGTCAAGACATACCAAGTACCCATCATAAACTCTTCTCCCTTGCATTACATTATTTGCCATTCGCCTCTCGCTTTCCTCTCCCCCACTTCTAAAACGATTTTCGAAAACCTTTGCCTTTTCTTCGCCTCTCTTCCGTTCGCCTCTTTTCGCTTGCTTCTTGTGTGCTTGAGTGTTGGATTGATTGTTTGTCACGATGGCTCAAGATAATACTAAATGATGTGACTTTTCCAATACCAACAGCAATGATTTTATTAGCACTCCGATTGCTCCTACTACCGATGCTGAATCTTGTGAAATTAATACCGCTTTGTTGAATCTTGTTATGAAAGATCAATTTTCTGGCTTCCTAGTGAAGATGACGCTACCCATCTAAACAACTTCGTTGATTTGTGTGATATGCAAAAGAACAAAGATGTGGATAATGATGTTGTTAAAATGAAGCTATTTCCGTTTTCGCTTAGAGATCATGCTAAAACTTGGTTCTCTTCTTTGCCTAAAAACAGTATTTATTCATGGAATAAGTGCAAAGATGCTTTTATCTCTAAGTATTTTCCTCCCACTAAGATCATCTCTCTTAAGAACGATATTATGAATTTAAGCAACTTGATCATGAGCATGTTGCACAAGCTTGGGAAATAATGAAATTAATGATACGTAATTGCCCTACACATGGTTTGAATTTATGGATGATTATACAAAAAAATTATGCCGGATTGGATTTTGCTTCTAGAAATCTTTTAGATTCGGCCACGGGAGGCACTTTTATGGAAATCACTTTAGGAGAAGCTACTAAACTCCTAGATAATATTATGGTTAATTATTCACAATGGCACACCGAAAGATCCACTAGTAAAAAGGTTCATGCGATTGAAGAGATTAATGTTTTGAGTGTAAAGATGGATGAACTTATGAAATTGTTTGCTAATAAAAGTGTTTCTTCTGATCCTAATGATATGCCTTTGTCCACTTTAATTGAGAATAATAGTGAATCTATGGATGTGAATTTTGTTGGTAGGAACAATTTTGGTAAACACGTATAGAGGAAATTTTAATTCTAGGACGTTTCCTAGTAATTCCTCTAATAATTATGGTAATTCCTACAACAACTCTTATGGAAATTTTAATAAGATGCCCTCTGATTTTGAGACTAGTGTTAAATAATTTATGAATGCGCAAAAGAATTTCAATGCTTTGCTTGAAGAAAAATTGCCTAAGATTGATGAGTTGGCTAGGAACGTGGATAGAATTTCTCTTGATGTTGATTCTTTGAAACTTAGATTGATTCCACCTAAGCATGACATCAATGAGTCTTTCAAAGCCATGAGAATTTCCATTGATGAGTGCAAAGAAAGAACCTCTAGGATGCGTGCTAAAAAAGATTGCTTTGTGAAAGCGTGTTCTTCTACTTTTCATGATAATAATGATGAAGATCTAAAAGTGATTGATGTGACTCCTATTAAGTCTTTGTTTTCCAATATAAATCTTGATAAAGATGGGACTGGAGATGAGTCAACTTTAGTTAAAAGACGTCCCAATGATTCAGAGTTTTTAGCTTGATGCAAAAATTAATAAAAGTGGGATTGTAGAGGTCAAAACTTTGCATAGCAATGAACCCACTATTTTGGATTTAAAGGAATTTAATTATGATAATTTCTCTTTGATAGATTGTATTTCCTTGTTGCAATCCGTGTTAAATTCTCCTCATGCTTATAATCAAAACAAAGCTTTTACTAAACATATCGTTGATGCTTTAATGCAATCTTATGAAGAAAAGCTTGAACTAGAAGTTTCTATCCCTAGAAAACTTTATGTTGAGTGGGAACCTACTATTAAAATTAAGATTAAAGATTATGAATGCTATGCTTTATGTGATTTGGGTGCTAGTGTTTCCACGATTCCAAAAACTTTGTGTGATGTGCTAGGTTTCCGTGAATTTGATGATTGTTCTTTAAATTTGCATCTTGTGGATTCCACCATTAAGAAACCTATGGGAAGGATTAATGATGTTCTTATTGTTGCAAATAGGAATTATGTTCCCATAGATTTCATTGTTCTTGATATACATTGCAATCCTACATGTCCTATTATTCTTGGTAGACCTTTCCTTAGAACGATTGGTGCAATTATTGATATGAAAGAAGGAAATATTAGATTCCAATTTCCCTTAAGGAAAGGCATGGAACACTTTCCTAGAAATAAAATTAAATTTCCTTATGAATCAACTATGAGAGCCACTTATGGATTGCATACCAAAGATGACAATACCTAGATCTATTCTTGTTTTTATGCCTAGCTACGGGCGTTAAACGATAGCGCTTGTTGCGAGGCAACCCAATTTTATTTTTATTATTTGCTTTTTTTCCTGCTTAGTAATAAATAATTAATATAGCCTATGTTTAGATGTGGTTTTATGTTTTAATTAGTGTTTGTGCCAAGTAGAACCTTAGGGAAGACTTGGGTGAAGTCTTTGCGATCTTGCTGTAAAAACATAAACTTTTGCGCTCACGAGATTAGCTCCCATTTTTTACTGGAGAGTGCTTTAGGTTGATTATTTTTGCATATGATTAATAGAAAAATTCCTCACGTCCACCAATTTATTTCAGAATTTTTGGAGTTCCATAAGTATGCATTTGATACAGATTGCTACAGACTGTTCTGTTTTTGGCAGATTCTGTTTTTCGTGTGTTGTTTGCTTATTTTGATGAATCTATGAGTTGTATCGGGGGGTATGAACCATAGAGAAGTTGGAATACAGTAGGTTTAACACCAATATAAATAAAGGATGAGTTCATTACAATACCTTAAAGTGGTGATTTATTTTCTTATACTAACGAAGCTCATGAGATTTTCTGTTTAAATTCTGTGTTGTGAAGTTTTCAAGTTTTTGGGTAAAGATTTGATGGATTATGGAATAAGGAGCGGAAAGAGCCTAAGCTTGGGGATGCCCAAGGCAACCCAAGGTAAAATTCAGGTACAACCAAAAGCCTAAGCTTGGGGATGCCCCGGAAGGCATCCCCTCTTTCGTCTTCGTCTATCGGTAACTTTACTTGAGGCTATATTTTTATTCACCACATGATATGTGTTTTGCTTGGAGCGTCTTGTATGATTTGAGTCTTTGACTTTTAGTTTACCACAATCATCCTTGTTGTACACACCTTTGGAGAGACACGCATGAATCGGAATTTATTAGAATACTCTATGCGCTTCACTTATATCTTTTGAGCTAGATAATTTTGCTCTAGTGCTTCACTTATATCTTTTTAGAGCACGGTGGTGGTTTTATTTTATAGAAATTATTGATCTCTCATGCTTCACTTATATTATTTTGAGAGTCTTGTAGAATAGCATGGTAATTTGCTTTGGCTATAAAATTAGTCCTAATATGATGAGCATCCAAGATGGGTATAATAAAAAAACTATCATATAAAGTGCATTGAATACTATGATGTCGGGGGAAACGACACCTATGGGATCACTGGGATCACTTTTGCTATGGTTCGCGGGCACGAGGTTGTGCAAAGAGCGGGTCTAGAAGCCAGCACGAGGATCGTTTACCCAGGTTCGGGCCGCGAGGATGCGTAATACCCTAGTCCTGCTTTGATGTGTATTTGAGTGTTCTTGAGTTCTTGAACTAGCTACGGTGCGTGTGCCGTCCAAAAGATCTGAATCCTCTCCCAGTACGCCGCGGGCCTCCTTTTGTAGACAAAGGGGTTGCCACAGTGGCACACAGGAGGTGGAAAGCTATACAGTGTTCAAGCTTATCGCCTGTCATTACAGGACAAAGTGCATTAAATGCGCTACTTAGGTGTACACTTGCTTTATCGGGGGCGGTAACAAGGCCCGTCCCGTCTGTCGCTGCTCCGCCTTGCTCCAACACGCGTCCAGGCCAATGAGGCATGTGGCGCCACATAGGCTGGCGGGTTGCTGAGTTGGTGCGGTGGCAGAGCCTTCACGAAGATCTGCATGCCACCACGCAGGTGCTTGCTGAGTTGGCCTAGAGGCCGCACATTGCTACGTAGGTGCTCTCCTAGTTGGTGGGCTGGCAGCTGCATGGGAATGGCGGCGGAGCTTTGGCAGATGTGGGCCTGGCTGGGGCCCCGTGGATGTCTTTGGCAAGAGTTTCGCCGGGGCCCCGGCAAGGGTCTTGCCGTGGCGTCGTGGTCGTCCCCGGCAAGGGGCTTGCCGGGGGTCTCGTGGGTATCCTTGGCAAGGATCTTGCCGAGGATCTTCGTCTTCTGGTTATTTATCTAGTCTTGTATGCTCTTGGTCTTCACAAAGATCTGCATGCCACCACGGAGGCGCCTCTCGAGCTTTCCAGTGTGATTGATGTCGGCGTTCTGGGAACGGGGGTCCCCAGACTTGCCTGCCTGCGGCCTGCGGCGCGGCTCAAGGGGTGGCCCAGCATGGCCCATCTTCATCAGCACAAGCTCAAGACCCTCGCGAGGGGCCAAGCCTCACGGGGCGGACGAAGGGAGCTTCCTCAGGCACGGCCTCGTCAGGCTGGCTCGCGAGGAGGCAGAGAAATCAAGGCGGGGTACCTCACGAGGTGCCCATGACGCAAGCCATGACGACCAAGGCGCCAGTGAGGCGCCAGCCAGCAGTGTCCTCCTTTCCTCTTTGGTGCAAAGGGAGCAAGCGCAGGCGAGAGCCTCAAGGAAAGGCATCCGTTTCGGTGCAACAAGACCAAGACCGTCGCAACGGCAGGAAGGAAGTCATCGTGGAGCCCAAGCCGGCGTCACCACCAGAGCCTTTGACAGGCGAGGACCAACTTTGGTCAGGATAAGTGTACTAGATGTTCCCCTTCAAAATGGCCAATTGTTGGCGCCCTTCCCGCTCAATATTTGGGAAGAGGCCCTGGGCCTCTGCCTATAAATAGGACTAGCCTCCCACAGGGTAGAGGGATCCGGGATCCGGGATCCGGAATCCAGAACAGGGTAGAGGCATCTAGAAATCTTGGAGATCGCCTAGAGAAAGAGAGAGAGAGAGAGCGACTGAACTCCCCTAGCAGTTCATCGCACCAGCCAAGAACAGACCCTCGCGAGGTTGTTCTTCCTTGTGTTGTTCATCATCAGCCCAAGAGGCAATCCACCACACCACAAACTAGAGTAGGGTATTACACCACAATGGTGGCCCGAACTAGTATAAACCCTGTGTCTCTTGTGTTGTTCTTTTCATAGCTTAGATCCTAGCGAGGCAACGAGGTGCAGGTAGGTAGAGGGCGAGATCTCCGCGCGCACCCCAGTGTTCGAACATAGAGGGTCTGCCGGAACCCGAAATCCGACATTTGGCCCTCCAGGTAGGGGTGCACCGGAATTCGTCTTCCGCCGCCCTGTTCTTCGCCGACCACCGCATCCATGTCAGACGCTCGTCGGGCCCGCGCCGAGCGCCGAGCCGCTCTCGCTTCCCACGTCGTCCAGAAGACCCCCGTCGGCGGCCGCCCCCGCCGTTCCCCTTCGCCCGCCATCAACGCCGCTACCGACCCGGCGGGGAACGAGCAACAAGCATCATCCCAGCATCCGTCTGTGAGGCGAGACGGCCGCACCGCCACTCCTTCACTCGCCCCAGCTGGTTCTTCGTCGCGCGCGCTCCGAGCGCCCATGGAGGCTCAAGCTGCGCTCATCGCGGCAAACGAGCTCCTGCGCTACCGCCCTGTCAACGACGTCTACGAGGAGTGGCTCGACCGCGTCACCGAGCTCGTCCGCGCCGCAGGGGGCTCCCCGCGCCATCCTTCTTGCTGCACCGCGCCCCGCCCTGCGCGGGCGATGAAGCTCCGGGGGCGCCTCAGCCGCCTCCCCCTCAAGAAGGCGCCCTGGCCCCAAGGCGCGTGGCCCCTGGGCGGAACCTGCTCCGTCCGGCGCCAGCGCAGCAAGAGCAGAGCTGTCAAGAGGTCCCTCACCCCCAAGAAGCTGCCCGAGTGCTCCCTGCACCGCTCACACGACCACGCCTCTGCTCCAAAGACGCCAAGACCCCACTGCTCCCAGCTGCAGCGCATGGGGACCCGCAAGACCAGGCTCTTCGTCACCAGAGGCCTCCCATGGCCACGGCGGGCTGTCGCGCCTTCACCACCGAGCTGCGCAGCGTCGCGTGGCCCGGCAAGTTCAAGCCCTGCCTCCCTCGCTATGGCGGCACGGCCGACCACATGGAGTTCCTCCAGCTCTCACGAGCTGGGCATCAAGCCGCCAACGGGACGAGAAGGTCATGGCGAACTGGTTTCCCATGGCACTCAAGGCCGGAGCCCGGCACTGCTCCCGAACACAGCTCTGGCACGATCTCCTCACAGGACGAGATGCGCACCCGCTTCATCGCCAACTTCCAAGGTACTCATGACCGGCCTCCTGCCGGAGCGACATGCGCCGCATCAAGCAGCAACCAGGAGACCATGCGAAGTACATCCAGCGCTTCAACAACGCACGCCTCAAGATTCCCAAGGTGACCGAGGAGGCCATCATCTCAGCCTTCTCCGACGGTGTGCGACGTCAAGATGAAGGAGGAGTCTGGCGATGCATGAAGATCTGCACTTCCTTGAGCTGTTCAACTTGGCGACCAAGTGCGCCAGTTCGAGGAAGGGCGCCTTTCCTCCTCGAGCTGCCAGCCGCAGACCCGTAAGAGAAGAAATCCAAGGCCAAGGGCGTGAAGCGCAAAGGGGCTGCCGTGCTCATGGCGAACCAGACACCAAGCGGGCGAAGATCAGCCCGTCTTCCAAGGGCAGCCGATGCAGTGTACCACGACCTCCACACCCACAATACCAACGAATGTCAAGAGCTCCGAGCCGTGCGAGAAGGGAGGATTGGCGATGCCCGACCGCAACGATCGGGCTTCTGGCCGAGGAGGAGGAAGGAACGCAGGACGCTGGGAAGACCGTGGTCCTCGCCAAGGGTGGCGCGGCCGACCTCGCGAGGATCGCTGGCAGGATCAGCCTCGGGAGGGAGACTGGAGGGATCAGCCTCGCGAGGATCGCCCGCAAGGAAACGCAGGCCTCCCTCCTCTGCCACCGCAGCCAAGGAGAAACGAGGACCATCATCAGGACGAGGGGGCTGGGGACTTCCAGGAGCCGCGCGCGATCGCTTGCATCCTGGGCGGAGCTCAAGCTTCAGCCTCTTAGCGCATCTTCAAGCAGTTCGCCCGTGAAGTGAATGCAGTCCTCCCCAAGCTCAAAGCCACACGCCCTCTCAGGTGGTCAGCGTGCGCCATCATGTTCAGCTCAGCGGATCAGCTCAAGTCTTGGCACACGGTAGGAGTCCTCCTGATGCTTTGTTCCCCAATCATCAGCAACGTGCAAGTCACCAGGACCCTCATCGACGGCAGAGCGGGGCTCAACGTCCTGTCCGTAGAGACATTCAACAATCTCCAAGTGCCTTACAATCAGCTTCAGCCAACCAAGCCTTTCTCCGGAGTCACCGATGGCTCCACGGTTCCGATTGGGCAGGTCTGCCTCCCTGTCACCTTCGGGGCGTGCGACAACTACCGCACCGAGCTCATCGACTTCGATGTCGCCCACATTCGCCTGCCATACAATGCCATCCTCGGGTACCCAGCCCTGGCCAAGTTCATGGCCGTGACTCATCACGGCTACAACGTCCTCAAGATGCCAGGAAGCGGCGGAGTCATCACGGTGCCTTGTGAAGAGAGAGACACAGTGTGCTCCCTGGAGCGAGCCTTTCAAGCCGCATCACTTGAAGACCCAGATCGCAGGAGCGTGAGGCTCCCTGAGACCGCTCCCAAGAAGAAGAAGACCTCACCAGGCCCGACTCGGGAGGCAGGCCCCTCGTGGTCCGCGCACCGAGGAGCACCTCCTACTGTCGCATAGGAAGGCGCGCCCGGTGCCCTCCTCAAGCAAGGCTCGGGGGCTCTCTCCTGGAGGGCCACCGACCTTGCTAAGGTCGCGAGGGAGGCGCTTGGGCACCACTTGGAGGCGCGCTTCAAAGCACGTTTCCCTCAGGAAGGAGCAAGGCAAGGAGGGCCAAACCCTCAGGAGTTCGTCAGTCAGATCACGCAGGAGTTGCAGGAGTCAAGAGTCATGAGTGGCAGCCGCCGCCACTGCCAGAGCTCCCCATCCAGGCGAGGATGGTGGGCTGCGCGTCTGCATCGACATCCCAGGGCTCAACCGAGCCGCCTCTCAGGAGCGCTTCTGGCCCTCACACGCGGGGCGCTGCGAAGGTCCACCCCACAGCTACGTTCGCATGCCCTACGGCCTACCGAACGCGGCCGCCACGTACCAGCGCCTCATAGGGAGCATCCTGGAGGCTCAAGAGGCCAGGCGCTCCGTAGTCCTGGCGGAGATGGAGATGGTTCGCGAGGAGCCACCAGCGCTCCGGAGCCTCCCGAGGCTCCTGGGCCTGGGGGCTAGTGAAGGTCGGCTTCTGCAGCCCACGACGTCCGCTACTTCAACATCCTTTCGTCTTCAACGTTATCATGTGACATCCTTCAAGGTTCATTTCACCGAGCGCCCCTGTGGCTGCATTATTCCCGGGCTGCGTGGGTCCGCCCCTGCAGCATGTATCCCCTTTACTTCATGTTCCTAGCTTACTTTGTTGGGGCGCCTCGGGCTACATCATCCCAGTGTCGCTCGGGCGGACCGATGGACGTCTGCCTTCCCTGCACCTATCTAAATGAACTTGCTTCTTCGTGATTAACGTGCTTGACCTAGTTGCCTGCTCAACTGACACCAACTGATGGAGCTGCTCCCCAACGGCACGACGCTTGCGCATGGGTCCGTCCCTGCAACGCCGACAAACCTGAATGGCCGAGCTCACGGCGCGGCAGCCCCGCACAGCGCCACCTCGTCAGGCCTTCAGTGCCTCGTCACCTCTCCAAAGCAACCAACGGCTGACCGTCGCTTGTCAAAGCAGACTCTTGTTCTCTTTGTGGTGAGCCTGCAGGATCCCTTCAAGGCACAACGCCAGGCGAGGCCCTCGCGGCGTCTTCTTCACTCTCGTCCGCGCGAACCGCTTGCACGTTAAAGGGGGGAACCTGAGCATCGCGACTCATGGGCTCGTACTGGCTCTCCAGCCCTCACCCTCTGGCCTTGTCCATGGCATCACGACCTGGCATACCAGCGACGGCTGAGACCCGCTCGAGGGCCGGGACCCGAGGACGTAGAGCAGAAAGGGGAGCAAAGGCGAGAGGGAAGAGGCACGCGTGGACCTCGCCAGGCAACCCCTCGCCTGCCGATGCACGAACCTAGCATCGCACCAGGAAGCGGTTCCTGACTCTCAAGATAAGTCATCCTCCGGAAACACTAGCTATCGCAGCACCGTCCCCGCACCCAATGCAATCCCGTGTTAGCAACGTCGCGCTCCTTTCTCACCGAACAATGGCTGCTTGAGCGCTAAAGGGGACCTCCTGAGCATCGCGACTCAGCGCTCTTCACCCCGGCCGCTCACCTCCTCGCCTTGACCATGGCATCGCGACACAGCATACCAGCCGACGGTGAAGCTTTGCCTTGGGACGGGACCGGGCGCAGAGCACCAAGCCCTCGTGAGGTTCGAAAGGAAGGACTAAGCTAAGATGGAATGAGCATCTCACACTACTTCATGGCAAGGACTATATTAACAAACAGAACCACATGCACCTTATAAAGCCCCCACGGGGCGCGCTTTTCGATTCCTCGCAGGGAACAAAGGGAACAGATCCTAGAGAGCGCTAACTGCACGTGCCTCCTCAAGAGATGCCATCATCAACAGTGGGCCGTCAAGCACCGGTGCCAACCTCATCCAGATCAGACACGGCGGCGGCCTGACGAGCCCGCCCTGCTCCGAGAGCGGCGCAGGCTCCGGAGCTCGTAGTTGTCGTCGCTTGTCTCCGGAGTCGTGCAGAGCTCGGCGGAGTCGCTGGATCCTCCGACACCTGAGGAGCTGCCGAGGGAGCGATCGGCGAGCCTGGTCCTCGCCGCGGCAGGGCCCCGACCACCTCTCTCAGGGCAACACTCCAGCCGGCGTCCGTCCGCGTCAAAGACCTTGAAGAGCATCATGGAAGCGCCGTCGTACTCCAGGTGGATCGCGAGGGCGCCCCTCGTCCTGCAAACCTGGGCGATCTCGCCCCAGCCTCGAGTCATGGAGACCTTGCCCGGGGCGACGACCGCGACCTCCGCTTCGGTCACGAGGGTGTTGCAGCCGGCGTGCTGCAACCAGAGCTCCAAGTGTCCTCCCTGCGGCATCACGAAGGCGAAGGAGGGAGGAAGGCGAATCCAAGACTGAGGAGGCATGGCGGCGTGGAGCACAAACTCTCGGGAGGAGCCCTCGGCATGGAATCCAGGAGGGACAACGCGCACCGCCGTGACACGCCGACGCCGACGGCGGCGTCGTCCATGGCGCTCGACATCAACTCTTGCAGGGCCCTCAAGGTGGGTGTACAAGGGCAGCGGGAACCCTGGGGGCGACCGCTCACACCAAGGCCTCAACACCTCCTGCCGGTCGCCCTCATCTCGGCAGCATAGGGCTAGCCATTTCTTCGGCGGAAGCGGGTGAGGACCCTCTCGGGGAGCCTTTCCTTTCTCTTCCGCGGAGAACCGGCGGATCGGAGCCATTGTGGCAAGGTGGAGCAAGGACGGAGAAGAAGGAGAAGCAAGAAGAGATGGAATGGAAGGGCAAGCGCCGTTCTGTACTTATAGCCAGAGGAGGCCAACCGCCGGCCTCCACGATCGCAGGTAATCATGACCCGCTTTGCATGCAGGGACTTGTCAATTCGTGCAGTTGCCGAGGCATCATGGGGAAGCAGGACCGCCCACGTCCAACCAACCGCCACGCGGCGCCCAAGGCCGCAGGCTATTAGGGCCCGCGGCGCTTCGCACTTGCGCCTTCGCTTCTCTGGTCAGCCAAGTCTGGGCGCGCCTTGGGCCCGGGGGCTACTGTCGGTGTTCTGGGAACGGGGTCCCTGGACATGCTCACTGCTGCCCACGGCGTGGCTCAAGGGTGGTCCAGACGTCCCATCTTCATCAAGACAAGCTCAAGACCCTCGCGAGGGGCCAAGCCTCATGAGGCGAGCGACGAGGAGCTTCCTCGAGCACGGCCTCGTCGGGCTGGCTTGCGAGGAGGCGGAGAAATCAAGGCGGGTACCTCACGAGGTGCCCATGACGCAAGCCATGACGACCAAGAGGCGCCAGGTGAGCGCCAGCCCGCGATGTCCTCCTTTCCTCTTTGGTGCAAAGGGAGCAAGCGCATGCGAGAGCATCAAGCAATGGCATCCGTTTGATTGCAACAAGACCAAGACTGCCGTGAACGGCAGGAAGGAAGTCATCGTGGAGCCCAAGCCACGTCACCACGAGCCTTTGACAAAGCGAGGACCAACTTTAGTCAGGATAAGTGTACTAGATGTTCTCCTTCAAAATGGCCAATTGTTGGCGCCCTTCCCGCTCAATATTTGGGAAGAGGCCCTGGGCCTCTGCCTATAAATAGGACTAGCCTCCCACAGGGTAGAGGGATCCGGGATCCGAGATCCGGAATCCAGAACAGGGTAGAGGCATCTAGAAATCTTGGAGATCGCCTAGAGAAAGAGAGAGAGAGAGAGAGCGACTGAACTCCCCTAGCAGTTCATCGCAGCAGCCAAGAACAGACCCTCGCGAGGTTGTTCTTCCTTGTGTTGTTCATCATCATCCCAAGAGGCAATCCACCACACTACAAACTAGAGTAGGGTATTACACCACAATGGTGGCCCGAACTAGTATAAACCCTGTGTTTCTTGTGTTGTTCTTTTCATAGCTTAGATCCTAGTGAGGTAGCAAGGTGCAGATAGGTAGAGGGCGAGATCTCCGCGCGCACCCAGTGTTCGAACCTAGAGGGTCTGCCGGAACCCGAAATCCGACAGTTGAGGGCGTCGGAAGTCTCAGGCTCAGGGTGGCAGCCCTCCTGGCGTTGGGCGAGTTGCCCCGGAGGCCGCCCCGGCAAGGGCCTTGCCGGGGGAGTCCATCTCGCCCTTCTGCTCTTTGTGTTTCCGGCTTAGCGTTGGTCTGGTCATCTTGTGCCTTTGCTTCCTCTGCCCCGCCAAGTGTGGCTAGGGGCGTGGGGCTGTGATACGTTTCCGCCGTATCTATAATTTTTTATTGCTCCATGCTAATATTCTACAACTTTCAGACACTTTTGGCAACTTTTTATACTATTTTTGGGACTAACTTATTGATCCAGTGCCCAGTGCCAGTTCCTGTTTGTTGCATGTTTTTTTTTCCGCAGAAAATCCATATCAAACGGAGTCCAAACGGGATAAAAACTGACGGAGATTTTTTTAGAATATATGTGATTTTTGGGAAGAAGAATCAACGCGATAAGATGCCCGAGGGGGCCACCAGGTAGGGGGGCGCGCCCCTGACCCTCGTGGACACCCCGTAAGGCGGTTGGAGCCCTTCTTTCACAGCAAGAAAGCTAATATCCGGATGGAGATCGTGTCCAAAATTCAGCCCAATTGGAGTTACGGATCTTCGGGAATTTAAGAAACGGTGAAAGGGCAGAATCATGGAACGCAGAAAAAGAGAGACGGGACCAATCTTGGAGGGGCTCTCGGCCCTCCCACGCCATGGAGACCATGGACCAGAGGGGAAACCCTTCTCCCATCTAGGGAGAAGGTCAAGGAAGAAGAAGAAGGAGGGGGGCTCTCTCCCACTCGCTTCCGATGGCACCGGAGTGCCGCCGGGGCCATCATCGTCACCGCAATCTACACCAACAACTTCACCGCCGTCATCACTAACTCTTCCCCCGTCTATGCAGTGGTGTAACCCCTCTTTTACCCGCTATAATATATACTTAAACATGGTGCTCAATGCTATATATTATTTCCCAATGATGTATGTCTATCCTATGATGTTTGAGTAGATCCGTTTTGTCCTATGGGTTAATTGATGATCGTGATTGGTTTGAGTTGCATGTTTTATTATTGGTGTTATCCTATGGCACTCTCCGTGTCGCGCAAGCGTGAGGGATCCCCGTTGTAGGGTTTGCAATATGTTCATGGTGTGCTTATTGTCTGTGTTGCGTGAGTGACTGAAACACAAACACGGATAAGTGGGTCATGGTGTATGGGAATAAAGAGGACTTGATGCCTTATAATGCTATGGTTGGGTTTTACCTTAATGATATTTAGTAGTTGTGGATGCTTGCTAGAGTTCCAATCATAAGTGCATATGATCCAAGAAGAAAAAGTATGTTAGCTTATGCCTCTCCCTCAAATAAAATTGCAATAATGATTACCGGTCTAGTTATCGATTGCCTAGGGACAAATAACTTTCTTGTGTGACAAAAAGCTCTCTACTAAAACTAACTTAGTTGTGTCTTCTTCTAAACAGCCCCTAGCTTTTATTTACTCGCTCTTTACTTTCTTGCAAACCTATCCAAAAACACCTACAAAGCACTTCTAGTTTTATACTTGTTCTAGGTAAAGCGAACGTTAAGCGTGCGTAGAGTTGTATCGGTGGTCGATAGAACTTGAGGGAATATTTGTTCTACCTTTAGCTCCTCATTGGGTTCGACACTCTTACTTATCAAAAGAGGCTACAATTGATCCCCTATACTTGTGGGTTATCAAGACCTTTTTCTGGTGCCGTTGCCGGGGAGTTATAGCGTGGGGTGAATATTCTTGTGTGTGCTTGTTTGCTTTATCACTAAGTAGTTTTTATTTGCTGTTCCAAGTCGATATCTATCTTTAGTTATGGATATGGAACACGAAATACCAAAAAAATTAGGTGTACTTGCTACTCATGGAGATGGGGAACCTCCTAAAACCCTCGATGCTCATTATGTGAAAGATATTATGTACTACTTTGATAATCCTGAGAAAACCCCATTCAATTTTGTAATGGGAGACACGTTGGATCAACGTGAATACTTTAGGGATTATCGCTTGATTCAAAAAGGGAAACTATTATGGGATCAAATTTATATGTTGCATTGGTATGCTCGGCAACTATGCTTGAGATATGATTATACTTGTTGCTCTAGGATGAAGGCTCCACACCTTCCCTTTTCATGTGAATTTAATGATAATGAAACCTTAGCTTCTTATGCTAATGGTATATATGATTACTATGATGTGGAACAAATATAAGAGTTCGTTGCTTTTATGGGTGCTTATGAAATTGAATCTTTGTTTAAAGAGTTTGAAGATTTTGATGATTCAGTTTATAGACCTGAAAATTTTGCTATACTTAAATATTGCTATGAGAATTATGAATTCAATTCCGACATTGATGATTTTATTGAGAGAGTCTCCGCTGTCCAAGAAGAGACTAAAATTTTGTAGGAGTCTATGGAAGAAGAAACTAATGACATTGTGAGCTCATTGGATGAAAAGGATGAGGAGGAGAGCGAAGAACAAAAGGAGGAAGAGCGGATTGATCACCCGTGCCCACCTTCTAATGAGAGTAACACTTCAACTCATACATTGTTTAATTTCCCTTCGTGCTTACCGAAGGTTGAATGCTATGATGATTGTTATGATCCCGTTGATTCTTTTGAAATATTACTTTTTGATGATGCTTGCTATGCTTGTGGCCAAGATGCCAATATGAATTATGCTTATGGAGATGAACTTTCTATAGTTCCTTATGTTAAACATGAAATTGTTGCTATTGCACCCACGCATGATAGTCCTATTATCTTTTGAATTCTCCAAACTACACTATATCGGAGAAGTTTGCCCTTATTAAGGATTATATTGATGGGTTGCGTTTTACTACTACACATGATGATTTTGATAGATATAATATGCCTGTGCTTGCTGCTCCTACTTGCAATTATTATGAGAGAGGAACTACATCTCCGCATCTTTATGTTTCCAACATGAAAAAATTACAAGAAACTGTTTATACTATGCATTGGCCTTTACTTTGTGTGCATGAATTGTTCTTTTATGACATGCCGATGCATAGAAAGAGAGTTAGACTTCGTTGTTGCATGATACATGTTACTTTGTGCTCACTACTAAATCACAAATCATTGTTAATTAATATTGGCTTTGATATACCTTGGGATCCAGGTGGATTCACTACTTGAGCACTATATGCCTAGCTTAATGGCTTTACAGAAAGCGCTGCCAGGGAGACAACCCGGAAGTTTTAGAGAGTCATTTATTTCTGTTGAGTGCTTTCATATAGTTTAAAAAATAAATAAAGAGGGGAACCCAAAACTTCTTAAAAAGGAAAGTGAAAGTGAGAGAGACAAGCATTGTTGAAGTGGGGGAGCTCCTTGAACTTTGTTCATGCTCACGGAAACTTTGTGAATCTTGATTACAGAAACTTTTCAACAAAAATAATTATCCCCTTGTACAATTCCATTGTGTTATAAAATATTGTGCCAAGGTTTGCCTTTAGGATGTTTACAATGCTTGTTGGTTTGTGCGGTGCAGGACAGAAACTTTGGCTGTAGTGCGCGATTTTACATTTTTTACTGGAACATCAAATGGTTCTGAAACATTTTGCACTGTCTTTATATACAATTGTTTTATTTTTCCTAATTTTTGCAGAATTTTTGGATTACCATAAGTATGGTTAATGTTCAGATTACTACAGACTGTCCTGTTTAAGACAGATTCTGTTTTTGATGCATAGTTTGCTTGTTTTGATGAAACTATCGATTTCTATCAGTGGATTAAGCCATGGAAAAGTTATATTACAGTAGATACAATGCAAAAATAAAATATGAATTGGTTTGCAACAGTACCTAGAGTAGTGATTTGCTTTATTATACTAACGGATCTTACCGAGTTTTCTGTTGAGTTTTGTGTGGATGAAGTGTTCGAAGATCGAGGATGTCTCGATAGGAGGATAAGGAGGAGAGGTAAGAGCTCAAGCTTGGGGATGCCCAAGGCACCCCAAGTAAATATTCAAGGAGACTCAAGCGTCTAAGCTTGGGGATGCCCCAGAAGGCATCCCATCTTTCTTCAACAAGTATCAGTATGTTTTCGGATTCGTTTCGTTCATGCGATATGCGCAAATCTTGGAGCGTCTTTTGCATTTAGTTTTCACTTTTATTTTATGCACCATGCTGGTATGAGATAGTCCTTGGTTTATTTATAGAATTCTCTTTGAACTTCACTTATATCTTTTGAGTATGGCTTTATAGAATGCTTCATGTGCTTCACTTATATCATTTGAAGTTTGGATTGCCTGTTTCTCTTCACATAGAAAACCGCCATTTGTAGAATGCTCTTTTGCTCCACTTATATTTGTTAGAGCATGGGCATATCTTTTGTATAAAGAATTAAACTCTCTTGCTTCACTTATATCTATTTAGAGAGATGACAGGAACTGGTCATTCACATGGTTAGTCATAAAATCCTACATAAAACTTGTAGATCACTGAATATGATATGTTGATTCCTTGCAATAGTTTTGTGTTATAAAGATGGTGATATTAGAGTCATACTAGTGGGTAGTTGTGGATTGTAGAAATACTTGTGTTGAAGTTTGTGATTCCCGTAGCATGCACATATGGTGAACCGTTATGTGATGAAGTCGGAGCATGATTTATTTATTGATTGTCTTCCTTATGAGTGGTGGTCAGGGACGAGCGATGGTCTTTTACTACCAATCTATCCCCCTAGGAGCATGCGCATAGTACTTTGTTTCAATTAATAATAGATTTTTGCAATAAGTATGTGAGTTCTTTATGACTAATGTTGAGTCCATGGATTATACGCACTCTCACCCTTCCATCATTGCTAGACTCTTCGGTACCGTGCATTGCCCTTTCTCACCTCGAGAGTTGGTGCAAACTTCGCCGGTGCATCCAAACCCCGTGATACGATACGCTCTATCACACATAAGCCCCCTTATATCTTCCTCAAAACAGCCACCATACCTACCTACTATGGCATTTCCGTAACCATTCCGAGATATATTGCCATGCAACTTCCATCATCATCATATACATGACTTCAGCATTTATCGTCATATTGCTTTGCATGATCGTAAGATAGCTAGCATGATATTTTCATGGCTTGTCCGTTTTTTGATATCTTTGCTACGCTAGATCATTGCGCATCCCAGTACACCACCGGAGGCATTCATATAGAGTCATATCTTTGTTCTAGTATTGAGTTGTAAATAAATAAAAGTGTGATGATCATCATTATTAGAACATTGTCCCATGTGAGGTTATCAAAATAAAATAGGCCAAAGAAGCCCAAATAAAAAAAGAGGCCAAAGAATCCCATCAAAAAAAAACAAAAAAGGAGAGAAAAAGAGAGAAGGGACAATGTTACTATCCTTTTACCACACTTGTGCTTCAGAGTAGCACCATGTTCTTCATATAGAGAGTCTGTTGAGTTATCACTTTCATATGCTAGTGGGAATTTTCATTATAGAACTTGGCTTGTATATTCCGATGATGGGCTTCCTTAAATGCCCGAGGTCTTCATGAGCAAGCAAGTTGGATGCACACCCACTTAGTTTCAGTTTTAGCTTTCATACACTTATAGCTCTAGTGCATCCTTTGCATGGCAATCCCTACTCCTCGCATTGACATCAATTGATGGGCATCTCCATAGCCCGTTGATTAGCCGCGTCGATGTGAGACTTTCTCCTTTTTGGTCTTCTCCACACAACCTCCACCATCATATTCCATTCCACCTATAGTGCTATGTCCATGGCTCACACTCATGTATTGCGTGAAAGTTGAAAAGGTTTGAGAACATCAAAAGTATGAAACAATTGCTTGGCTTGTCATCGGGGTTGTGCATGATTTGAATATTTTGTGTGGTGAAGATGGAGCATAGCCAGACCATATGATTTTGTAGGGATAACTTTCTTTGGCCATGTTATTTTGAAAAAACATGATTGCTTTATTAGTATGCTTGAAGTATTATTGTCTTAATGTCAAATGATAGACTATTGCTTTGAATCACTCGTGTCTTAATATTCATACCATGATTAGATTACATGATCAAGATTATGCTAGGTAGCATTCCACATCAAAAATTATCTTTTTTATCATTTACCTACTCGAGGACGAGCAGGAATTAAGCTCGGGGATGCTGATACATCTCCGTCGTATCTATAATTTTTGATTGCTCCATGCCAATATTCTACAACTTTCATACACTTTAGGCAACTTTTTATACTATTTTTGGGACTAACTTATTGATCCAGTGCCAGCTCCTATTTGCATGTTTTTTGTTTCGCAGAAAATCCACATGAAACGGAGTACAAACGGGATAAAAACTGACGGAGATTTTTTTGGAATATATGTGATTTTTGGGAAGAAAAATCAACGCGCTACGATGCCCGAGGGGGCCACGAGGCAGGGGGGCGCGCCCCTGACCCTCGTGGACACCCCGTAAGGTGGTTGGAGCCCTTCTTTCGCCGCAAGAAAGCTAATATCCGTATGGAGATCGTGTCCAAAATTCAGCCCAATCGGAGTTACAGATCTCCAGGAATTTAAGAAATGGTGAAAGGGCAGAATCAGGGAACACAGAAACATAGAGAGACAGAGAGACAGATCCAATCTCGGAGGGGCTCTCGCCCCTCCCACGCCATGGAGACCATGGACCAGAGGGGAAACCCTTCTCCCATCTAGGGAGAAGGTCAAGGAAGAAGAAGAAGGAGGGGGGCTCTCTCCCCCTCGCTTCCGGTGGCACCGGAGTGCCGCCGGGGCCATCATCATCACCGCAATCTACACCAACAACTTCACCGCTGTCATCACCAACTCTTCCCCCGTCTATGCAGTGGTGTAACCCCTCTTTTACCCGCTTTAATGTCTAGTTAAACATGGTGATCAACGCTATATATTATTTCCCAATGATGTATGGCTATCCTATGATGTTTGAGTAGATCTTTTTTGTCCTATGGGTTAATTGATGATCGTGATTGGTTTGAGTTGCATGTTTTATTATTGGTTCTGTCTGTCACAGCCCTAGAAATCTTCTTGTAATTAGTGGCATTGCATCCATGCATATTTTCCAATTTTAATTAATTTTGAAATGGGGATGCTTAAACCCTAGCACCAAGTGAATTCAACTAGGGTCAAAATAAAATCTTTTTCATTAGACTCAAAATGCCCTCTGAAAATGTTCAACATTTCTGGTTTGAGGTGGAAGCATCTACCAAAAATGGTTTACATTTTTGCAGGACATATTTGGGCTCTGAATTAAATCATATAGTATTTGTATTTGGGCATATAAATGCTATTAAATATTTTAAATACCCAAATAATTCTGGTTTTAAATGAGGGCTGTTAGGAATAATCCCAACAGAGCCCACAATTATTTTCAGGATTTCTGGAAACGTTATAGTATTTTTAATAAAGCCCAACAGTTGCAGAAAATTAGAAAACAGAAAACAATTTAGAAAGAGAGAGAGAGAAAGGCCAGAGGCCACTTACCTGGCTGGCCCGGCCCATCTGGCCTGTGCCAGTCATCACCTACCTCTGCCAGTAGGCAGAGGAGGGACACCGCGATGCCGCCGCGCTCGCCACGCCACCACCACACTGCTGCCGTCGCCCGCGCCATTCGGCGCCTCGAAGCGCCTCTGCGGCACCGCCCGACCCGTGGACACCTCACACGCCCTGCCTCTCTCCTCGCTCTCTCCCACGATGGCCGACGCTGTCGTAGCCGCACTGCCGCCATAGCCGTGCCCTCCGTCGTCTCCGTACACGCCACCATGTCCAGGAGCTCCGCCGCCCTCCTCTCCGTCGAGCAGACCGAGCCCCGAGCGCTCGCTCGCCCTGGAGTTACCGCCTCGTCCTCGTCTTCGCTGATCGCCGCCGGAGATCCCTTTCGCCGTCACCACTGCTTCAGCTCGTCCTCGACCTCGCCGTCTAGCTCGGCGCAACCGCTGTGAGCTTAGCTACATTCCCATCCTCTCCGTTGTTGCTGTCGTCCCCTGCATCGACTGCACGATGCTCAACCGCACGCGCCGCCGCCCGCGTCGTCGCCGGTCATGCTCCGGTGACCATATGGTCCCGGGCTTGTGTCCAACGCACTCCCCGCAACGCGTAGGAGCCGTAGATGCTAGCGCCGCCCCGCCTAGGCCACTGCAGCAACGAGCCTGAGCTCCGGCGACCGCCAAGGTCGTCGCCGACGTCATTCCCGGCCTCCCCGAGCTCCACTTCCACCCCCAAACGACGCGGCTCGCTTCCAGCTCCCCAAAGATGGTCTCGGCCGCCCGTTTGGTCGCCGGAGACGCAAACCCGAGCCCTCCACCGCGTTTGGCCTCGCCGGCGTCATGTCGCCGGTGGGTTTGACCCCGCTGACCGTTGACCGGTGGGCCCAGTTTGACTTCATGGGTCACCGACGTGTGGGCCCCAGGCCACTAATGAACCAGGATTATAATTAACTTAAATTAGTTAAACTAATTACCCTGACACGCGGGACCCACAGGTTAGAGTTGACCTGGACCGTGCCTTTGACCTGTTTACGTCACCTCGACGCGTCATGTTGATTTAATAATTATTTCTTCGAATTATTCTTATACGTGAAATTCCAGAAAATAATGCAAACTTCTAAAAATCATAGAAAATCAACCGCAACTCCAAATGCAAAGATTTATATATGAAAAATGATCAGAAAAATCCAATCTATCCATCTGTACCATTTGCATGCATGTTAGAACAATTTAACCCTGCTGTTCAAGTGAAACAAGTTAATGCACCTTTATGACTTCCTAAAATGGGTTTGCATTTGAATCTTTGGTTCAAATGGACTCCTCTCAATCTGATCTAGCTTGCATTAGCCCAAAACACATTCATAATGCCATGTCATAGCATGCATCATATTGTGCACTGCATTGATCGTGTTTCTTCTCTGTTTGCCGGTGTTGTTCCCCCTCGGTAGATGTTGTCCCGACGCCGTGATTGTTGACACTGATGAAGACTCAATGCTATCTTCAGAAGTGCCAGGCAAGCAAAACCCCCTTGTTCTTTCCGATACAATCCCACTCTCTCGCTCCTGATCTCTTTTACTGCATTAGGACAACAACGATTCATCTGTTGTTTGCAGCGGTAGTTGAACCCCTTTATCCTCTGCATGACCTATCATTGCCACAGTAAATAGATGAAACCCACTAGCATGAGTAGGAGTTGTTTGAGCCCTGATGTGCCTACTCATTCATGCTTGTTTGTCGTGCCTGCTATTGCTTAGAGTTGTGTCAGTCCGATTCATCGGCGATGAATCGGAGGTGTGTGAACATGTCCTCTTTGTTGAGAGCTAAGTGTGTGAACACGATTTGGTAAAGGTAGCGGTGAGAGGCCATGTAGGAGTACATGGTGGGTTGTCTCATTGCAGCCGTCCTCGTGAACTGAGTTCTGTGTTTGTGATCCATGAAACAAGCATTACCACGCATTGGGCCCGAAACCAATGGACCCTCTCGACTTATTAATTGCCCTTGCCCTCTGTCCGGGAGTTGCAACTAGTTTACGGTGTTTGTAGGATGTGTGTTGGAGGCCGTGCGTGGCTGACCCTAGGGGTGGGCTATGATGCGGTAGATACACCATGGCCCGTGTACCGAGCGCCTGCTTTGGTGTCTCGGGAACCCCGCACACATCGTTTGGGGCTATGAGCGAAACTCCGCCGGATCTCCTCGCGGATGGAACCCGAATAGGCGATAAACCTGGACTAGAGAGTTGTGTGGTTAGTCGTGTCGTGGCCGACTCCTCGCCAAAGCTTCCGCTTGAAGGTTGCCGAGATACACGACGTGTACATGGTGGTAAGTGGCGAGAGCGTGTGTGAAGAAGTACACCTCTGTAGGGTTATAAATGATCTATTCGAATAGCCGCGTCCACGGTAAGGACATCTGGGTTGCCTATAATAGTTCATAGACAAGTGGAAGTGGATACTCTAAAACTCGCAAGATAAGCGTGAGTGCTATGGATGGCGTTCTCGTAGGGAGACGGAAGCGGATCCATAGTGGTGTATTGATATGGTGAATATGTGGACTCGTGTGCGCCACCTCAAAAGAGTTACTTGCAGTCGTAGTTCAGGATAGCCACCGAGTCAAAGCTGGCTTGCTGCAGTTAAACCCCACCACCCCTTTGTTGATAATGATGCATATGTAGTTAGTTCTGATGTAAGTCTTGCTGAGTACATTTGTACTCACGTTTGCTTATTTTATGTTTTGCAGAGAGATGTCAGTCTCGCTAGTAGTTCCGTGTGGACTTCGACGTTTAGCTTGATACCTCAGCTACGATCTTGTGCCCTCGGCAGGATCTGGTAGTTAGTCAGGCTTATCAGCCTTTTTCATTTGTAGATGTCTGTACTCAGACATGTTAAGCTTCCGCATGTGCTTTGACTTGTATGCTCTGAATGTTGGGTCATGAGACCCATGTTTGTAATATCTCGCTCCTCGGAGCCTAATGAATAAATACTTGAGTCGTAGAGTTATGTTGTGATGTCACGTTGTATTTACACATATCGAGCATATTGTGTGTATGTTTGAAATTCTTGGTATGTGTGGGATCCGACAATCTAGTTGTTTATCCTTGGCAGCCTCTCTTATGGGGAAATGTAGTCTAGTGCTTCCTTGAGCCATAGTAGTCCGCTACAGCCCGGTTCACCGAGTCCTGCTAGCCCAACACTACTGCTCAAGACACTTGACTGGCCGGCATGTGTTTCACTGCCTCGTGGTTCTGTCCCTTCGGGAAATGTCACGCGGTGACATCCGGAGTCCTGCCTAGCTCGCTATAGCCCGGGTTCCCGGAGTCCTGTTAGCCCAAAGGCTACAGCCCGGATTCACACGCTGACCGACATGCTCGATGTGATTCATGTATGCCTGTCCCCATGGGTTAGTGCCGCTTTGGGTTCCGACTAGCCATGTCGGCCCGGGTTCTCTGTCATATGGATGCTAGCGACACTATCATATACGTGAGCCAAAAGGCGCAAACGGTCCCGGGCCATGGTAAGGCGACACCCGTGGGAATACTGTCGGTGCGGAGACGACACCTATGGGATCACAAGAATCCCTACTACGGTTGCGGGGCGCGGGGTCGTGAGAAGAGCAGATCAAACAGATAGCACACGGGTTCTTTACCCAGGTTCGGGCCGCGAGGTGCGTAAAACCCTACTCCTGCTTTGGTGGTTAGCTTATTTGCGTTCCTGAGCTAGCTATGGGGCGTGAGGAGCTCCAAAAAGCCGAATCCCCCTCTTGGTCGCCTTGGGCCTCCTTTTATAGGGAAAGGTGTTGCCACAGTGGCGTACAGGAGGTGGACATGGTACAATCATACGAGTTTATCCCTCGCATTACATGACAAGGCGCCATAAATGCATCTTGCTTAGGTGTCCTTGCTTTACCGGGGACGAGGGAGAGCCCAGTCTCGTCCGCCGCCGCTTCCTTCAAGCGTTGACACGCCGCCAGCGGTGCCTGTGGTGCCATGTAGGCAGGCAGGCAGCTGAGGTGGCGCCGTGGTGGGTCTCCACGAAGGATCGCTCGCCGCCACGCAGGTGCCTGCCCAACTGGTTGGGTTGGCAGCTGCATGATGGAGGTTCGATTGGTGCGGGCCCGATGGTGGCCCCACGGGTGTCCTTGGCAGGGGCTTTGCCGCAGCCCCGACAAGGGTCTTGCCGCAGCCCCGGCAAGGGCCTTGTCAGGGCCCCGGCAAGGGTCTTGCCGCGGCGCCCACTGTCATCCCCGGCAAAGCTCTGGCCGGGGGCCTCGTGGTCCTCCCTGGCCAGGATCCCGCCAAGGGTCGTCATCCTTGATACTATGTATCTGATCTTTGAATGTCTTCACAAAGATCTGCATGCCACCACGGGGATGTCTCCCGAATCCTTGCCCCATGGGGTAGTGGACTCAAGGGTGATTCGCTCCGTAGGTGTGGGGCGAGCTGCCCCGGCAAGGGTCTTGCCGGGTTTGCTAGAACTGCCCCCCGACAAGGATCTTGCCGGGGGAGTCCGCTCCGTCCCCTTTGCTCTTTGCGGTCTTGGTCTTGGCGTTTGTTCTATTCCTCTTGAGCGTTGGCCTTACCTTGGCTCACCTCCCTCGCCTCGCTCAGTGTGGCGGCGTCCGTGGTTCGTACTGCCCGTCTTGTGATTATAGGGGTGCAAAAGCATACCCCTCTTTTTGTACACCGATAAGAGCCCCGGGCCTGGGCCTGCGTAAGCGCAATCGCGTCATTGGGCTAGGCCAAAAAGCGGTCTTGTGAGCAAAGGGGTAGTTTTTACCGCGGTAAGTTTCTTCGCGCGCTGCGCTTCCCATTCCTCCCGCGCGTGGCTCGGCGTGGGGAGGCGCGCGTGACGTGGGCGGCATGCGTGGGGCTGAGCCCTGCGCGCATGCGTCACGTCGTAGTTAATGTGAAAGGAGGCGGCCCGTGTTTTCCCCCATAAGAAGGAATAACCGCGGGCGCGCTGCTCACTTTCACCTCTTCCCTCGTACCTTTTCCAATCTCAGAGCCGCCGTTTTCTCTCTTCCTTCCCTTCTAAGCTTTCGCCGTCGCCCGCCGCCGCTATTTTGCCGCCCTCCTTCCTTGCTCCTCTAGACTTCTTGGCCGCCATGGCGCCCAAATCCGCCAAGGGCAAGGGGGTGTCTAAGAGCTCCGGGTCCGTGGAGCCGCCGGAGAGCGCGCTGTCAGGGGACCGGACGAAGTCTGCCTTCTTCATCCCCTCGTCGATTGGTGTTCAAGATCTCCTGACCTCCTTCAAGCCCTTATGGGGAGTGAAAGGCAGAGGGGGAAAATTCGGGGCACCCGGCGACGTGCATCATTCCTGCCGCCTGCGCCGATCCTGCCCCATACCGGTATCCCTTTTTCGTCGATTACCTTTCTTGCGGATTATGCCTCCCTTTTTCCGATTTCTTCTGCGACATCATGCACACCTTCGGCTTTCGCCTTTTGGATTTCACCCCGAACGCGGTGGCATGCTTGGCTCTTCACAAGATCTCTGCGAAGGCTTCGCCGAGTGCAGCCCAACACGGCACTCTTTCGCCACTATTTCTCCCCTCGAATCCAGCCCGGGCGCCCGTCTCCAATGTATCGCCTGGATCTCAAGACCCAAGGGACGATCCGGAAGGTGCCATGAAGGAGAAGTGGGATGAATGGCGCGGCCGGTGGTGCTGGATTGAGGACGAAGACCCGCCGGAATTCTGCAAGGTCCGTCGAACGTTGCCGGTCCGCGGCAGCGACTGGGGGGATGTCAATGCTGCCGATGGGAGGCTCACCGTCGCCACTACCAGGATCCTCCGGCTGACCCAGGCGGGGCTCACTCTGGAGATGATCGGGGCGGACTTCATTCGGCGCCGGATCGCCCCATTGCATAACAAGGGGAGGCCAGCCTGACTTTTCACAAACCCGGCCGACATTATGCGGCTCCGCCCTGGCCTCGACCACAATTTCACGGTGATGGCGCATGCCCACTTCTGCCAACGGCTTTTCCAGCTTGATGTGGATCGCGACGGCAAGATTGAACGGACCGGCAAGGCCGCGAGGGCTGCCGCGAAGGTCGGCAAGGCCCTCAAGGGGTCGTTCTTCAAGTTGCCAGCGGGGGTGGTCCCGTTGTGCAATAACTCACGCCGGTCCGAGATCATTGCTATGATGCCAGACTGCAACGCGCATGGCCCTGTCCCGAGCTGGCGGGAGCCGATGGAAGCGGATGTGCAACAGTTCTTTGACTCCTTGGTCGAGGTGTACGTCAATGCTGACGTCGAGCGGTGGCTTGTCATGGACACCACCCAGGCGGAGCTGGACTACATCGCCACTAGGGCGAGGGAGGCACAGCTTGCCATGGAGGCCGGCAGCGCCGGGGGTGTGGAGGACAAAGCCGCGACGGCTGCGGAGGAGGAGCAGTTCACTTTGTGGGCGGCGGCCACCGGGGAGGTCAGCAGCGCCGATGCTGGAGCTCCGCTTGTTGAGGACGCGACCGACGAGTCGTCGGAGGAGGGGGAGGACGTGGCGGCGGGCTCGACGCCAATCAGGGGAAGAGGGTGAGTCCTGCGGCGGGCTGGCTCCGGCGAGCCGGTCCGGCCCGCAGGCTACGCTGGCCTCAATTGACCACAGGGGTCTGGGCGCCACCACGAGGGCCACGGGCGCGAAGGGGCTGGCGAGGGCGGCGAGAAGAAGAAGGCGACGGCCCTTCCTCATCCAGCGCGCACAAACCCCGCCGCCCTCTTCGCCTCCTCCGGCAAGCGTCGATTCGGATGACGAGGTGGAGCTCCCTTTTGATCTCGGGTCCCTCAGCCCGGAGAGGAAGAGGAAGCTCGTGGAGGAGGAGGAGACGGACGACGAGTAAGTACTCCATTCCTCACTGTTGTTTCCGCTTCCCCAAATCGGGTCGCTTGTCTTGACCTATTTTTGCTTTTGCAGGGAGACGGAGACGTTGGCCCAGAGGGTGACGAGGGCGAGGACCTTGGCGAGCAATCAGCCCCCGGCCGGGGCTTCAGAGACACCACTGGTGGTGCTGAGCAGCCCGGATAGGAGCCCCCGGCGCAGCCCCCAGCGTAAGTTCATCACCCTTTTCCTACTCAACATGCGGTAGGCGCTTGATGCCATGATGCTAACCTTGCCGGGTTTTGCAGGAGGGGAGCGGCAGCAAGAGGAGCCACAGAGAGCTGCTCCTAACACACCACCCCCATCGACTACACCACCGCGGGGGGCGTCCCCGGCAAGGGCACCAGGCACAGAGCCTATACCCATGGAGGAGGAGGGGAACTTGGGCGCTGATGACTCTGCCGGGGCGCCAAATGCTGGCGGAGAGGGGACTTCACACCTTCCTGCACCGTGAGTCACCTGTCCTTCGTCTCTGTTTTCCCCCTATTCCCTTCTTGATTTCATCGCCCCCATTACTGCCCAGGACCTCCTTCAACGGACATGGAGGACGTGGACACGGTTGTGGGAGACATTGCTGAGGAGGCCGCGGCGGAGGCCAGCAGGATTGCTGCCGAGGAGGCCGCCAAGGCTGCTGCCGAGGACGCCGCTGCAGAGGCCGCCAAGGCGCCCAACGAAGCTTCTGCCGAGTGCGCTAGCAGTGGTCCTGCCGGCGGGGCCGGCAAGGCCCCCGTCGAGGAAGAGGCGGCGGGTGACCAGCCTCCCTCTTCCTCAACCCCGGGCCCCGGCAAATATTTGAAGGTGGGCGATGATCTTTTCGTCCATCTCCCGGGAACGTCAAGCCGGGCGCCCGCCGAAGGGGAAACCTTGGACGGCGAAGTGCTTGCCGCCACCAGGCTCGAGGTGGTTGATGAGCCAGGCGTTGGTGGCGATGGTTCTCCAGAAGAGAAACTTTTCCGCGCCATGGGGGCCGACTTCCGGAAGCTCCAAGTGCTCTACCGTGCCCGCCTGGACAAGATCAAGGACAGGATGGCAGCGGTGGACAACGCGGAGGTGGACTTCAAGGTGCGCGTTGCTGAGACGTACACCTGGTTCCACCAAACCCGCGAGGAGCAGAGGGCCTTTCAGGAGGAGTTGGCCAAGCGCGACGTGGAGCTCACCATGAGAATTTCTGACATCGAGAAGGCTCAGGAAGAGGCGGCGAACTTGGCCGCGTCAAGCCGCCGGAACCAACATCAAGCCGCCTTGGATTCCCAGGAAGAGGACCTCTCCGCGCATGAAGCGAAGCTTAACGCAACGCTCCGCGGGAAGGACGAGGAGCTTGAGGCCCTTGTCGCGCAATGGACCCGCGAGCTAGAGCAGAGGTACAAGGAGGCACTCGATGCCCAGGCTCTGGCCCATGCCGGCAAGGTGCGGGAGCTGGAAGCGAAGCGGGACGAGCTGAAGGAGCAGGTCTTCAAACTGTCCGACGAGAAGAACACGCTCAACCGCGCCTTGACAGAGGCGCAGGGAGCAGTCATCAGCAGGACTGGGGAGCTCTCCGACGCGCAAAACTCCATCAGAGACCTCAAGTTGAACCTGGAGGGTCTCGAGAAGATGATGTCAGAGAGCAGGGCTCGGGAGGAGACCTTGACCAGGAGCCTCGAGGAGGAGAAGCAGCTGCGGGCAAACGAGGTCGCCTCCCACCAAGAATATGTGGTGGGCGAGAGCAAGTGGATCAGCCATCTGGAGGTCATCGCTGGCAGGGTCACCTCGCAATTGGCCACCATGGGGTTGCCAAATGTGAGGTATGCCCCCGAGCGCAGCGGGACCATCAATGCCAAGCTGACCCAGTTCTTCGAAGGCGTCCTTGGGGCCTTGGCCTATCTCCACTCCAATAGGACGGCCACGCCAGCTGATGAGGCCCGGCGACTTTGCCGGAGGGTTGTGACCAAGGTCCTCACCAAGGTAGCACACTGGAATCCCAACCTTGACTTCGCGGCCTCGATGAAGAGCTTGCCGGATGGCGTCGACCTCACGGTGCTCAAAGAGCGCATCAAGCCCATCACCAACGGCATCGACGAAATCAAGAGGGTGGAAAGCCAGCGCCGGGATTGAGTATCCCGTTCTTCTTCGCCGCTGCAGGTTCCCGACCAAGACAAATTTTATCTTCAGTTAGGACTACAGCTATGATGTGGTGTAATATAACTTTGGAATGCTCTTAATTTTCTTGCACGTTATTTCCCCGTTCAATTCCCCCTTTGTATGTGTGCCCCTCATCGATCGGGTAGGCTTGCCGGCGCGAAATCCCCTAGCGGCGTTTTGGGGACGGATCCCCAAGGCCTGCTAGGTACGCGTGCCACTGGACGAGCCACCTTTCCGTTCCAAATGCGGCCGCCCGAACTGTCGAGCTTGACTCGAGTTAGAATCGAGGGCGTTGTCGATCGTGGAAGGTTACTCTGCCATTCTCGACGCAGCCGCTTGAGCTGTTGAGCAGACTCGAAACAGGGCAAGGGCGTTGCCGATCGTGGGAGAGCCCCCTGGCGTGAAGGTTTCTCATACAAAGGCATGACATCTCCGGGGAGGGGGGGGGGGATAACCTCAAATAAGAAGGATAGCACACATAAGGGGTCAGTGCAACTTAGCTTCTGTTGGCGATCGCTCGAGCGTCGACCCACTGGCCTCCTTTCTTCTTCCAGGATCACGAAGATGGAGGAGTGCCGGGCTAATTACTAGAGCCGATTCTCACAACTGTGCCCCTACCTGGCGCGACAAAGATGTCGGTGCGGAGACGACACCTATGGGATCACAAGAATCCCTACTACGGTTGCGGGGCGCGGGGTCGTGAGAAGAGCAGATCAAACAGATAGCACACAGGTTCTTTACCTGTGTTCGGGTCATGAGGTGCGTAAAACCCTACTCCTGCTTTGGTGGTTAGCTTATTTATGCGTTCCTGAGCTAGCTATGGGGCGTGAGGAGCTCCAAAAAGCCGAATCCCCCTCTTGGTCGCCTTGGGCCTCCTTTTATAGGGAAAGAGGTTGCCACAGTGGCGTACAGGAGGTGGACAGGGTACAGTCATACGAGTTTATCCCTTGCATTACATGACAAGGCGCCATAAATGCGTCTTGCTTAGGTGTGCTTGCTTTACCGGGACGGGGAGAGCCTGGGCCTCGTCACGCCGCTTCTTTCAGCGTTGACACGCTACAGCTAGCGGTGCCTATGGTGCCATGTAGGTAGGTAGGCAGCTGAGGTGGCGCCGTGGTGGGTCTCCACGAAGGATCGCTCGCCGCCACGCAGGTGCCTACCCAACTGGTTGGGTCGGCAGCTGCATGATGGAGGCTCGATTGGTGCGGGCCCGATGGTGGCCCCACGGGTGTCCTTGGCAGGGCCTTTGCCGCGGTGCCTACTGTCATCCCCGGCAAGGCTCTGGCCGGGGGCCTCGTGGTCCTCCCTGGCCAGGATCCCGCCAAGGGTCGTCATCCTTGATACTATGTATCTGATCTTTGAATGTCTTCACAAAGATCTGCATGCCACCACGGGGATGTCTCCCGAATCCTTGCCCCATGGGGTAGTGGACTCAAGGGTGATTCGCTCCGTAGGTGTGGGGCGAGCTGCCCCGGCAAGGGTCTTGCCGGGTTTGCTAGAACCGCCCTCTGGCAAGGATCTTGCCGGGGGAGTCCGCTCCGTCCCGTTTGCTCTTTGCGGTCTTGGTCTTGGCGTTTGTTCTGTTCCTCTTGAGCGTTGGCCTTACCTTGGCTCACCTCCCTCGCCACGCTCAGTGTGGCGGCGTCCGTGGCTCGGACTGCCCGTGCGCAGTTGTTGGGGTGCAAAAAGCATACCCCTCTTTTTGTACACCGAAAAATACCGTGCGTGAGGCCGCAAAGTGATATGAGGTGTTACCGGCTAGATTGATGTGACTTGGAATCGGGGTCCTGACAGCTTTGGTATCAGAGCCTGACTGCCTATAGGATTACCAAGACAAACCGGTCGAAGTTGTGTCTAGAAATGCTTTAGTTATGTAAGGGAATTGATTGTGGAAGGGAACGTAAGGATCTTTTTACTCCTTATACCTCATGGCCTTCTGATCCGAGTCATCCTCTTCTCTTCTACGGGGATTAAGAACTAGGCCTTCTCATCTATCTATCAGGATGACGTGTTACTAATCCATAGACTTATAGAATTGATAGTTTCAAATCTCAGTTCAGTTTCTACTACTTCCGTGTGTTGTTAGTTGATCTCAGAACCTTGTTATTGTGATGTTGGGTGGTCATGCCACTATTCTGCAGGATGTCTCAAATCATTTTGAGCATTTACAGCCGTTATGCTGTCCGAGTCATCCCAGATTTCTAAATAGTATGATGCATTTGCAAATCCCTTCTCTCCGTTTCTAATGTTCATTTGGGCCAGTTTAATCACACAAATTAGTGTGTTGAGGTACTCCGCTGCCTCGGCATATATGTTGGAGCTATTATTATGAACCTAGGTGTTTTAGGGAGTCACCTAGTAATCTAGCCATGTTCTATGTTTCCGGTGTGATGATTCTGGCCATTATTCTCGAAAGCATCATGTGATGCCATTTAGTTAGTAGGTATTCTATTCCTGGGTTCTTGAACCCGAGATTCACCCTACTTACCTCGTGTTGATAGTGTTGCTCGTACCTTTAGGATATTAGTAACCTTTGCGATACTCCTCGAGGTCCATGGTATTTCCTTCTTCCAATACCGTGAACTATTTATGGCAGAAGTTCCTCGTTGAACCGAAAGATCACAACCAGAGTGCTCTTGATGAGTTCTCGATTCTATATTGATACTCTGCCAGCTCTACCTTTCTGCATGGGTTATCTGGAAGAAACCTGTTGAACTTGGTTCAACATATTAATCTATGCATCCACAACTCAGAAAATTATATGTTCATTGAGTTGTTCCTCTTCAGTTGTATCCCAACCATCCTCTATCAGTTCATAACCAAGAGTATGTGTGCATTTGTGTTCATCGATGCCCTTTTATTCTTGTGGTCCGTAAAGCCATTCTATTCCGGAATGACTAGGAGAAACAAACTCCAGTACCTCATCCATATCTAGGATTGGGTCAAAGTAGTTGTATTCCGCAGATCAAAATGCCAATCCAACTTTTGCTCTGTTCTACCTTGGAGTGTTACCATCTTTATGTCAAGAGTGTCATGAGAATTGCACCACCTCTTATGAATTCTTGACACAGTGATACTTCTCACCATCATTATTCATTCCTCGGTCCCCTGTTGTTGTAACCGGAATGCCGACAAGTGAATTGTGGTGTGTGAAATCGATACGCCTAGCAACCCCCTTGCTTGGTAGTTAATGGACAATAACCTCATCCTTAGCAAGTTGATTATTGAATCATCACCCTAAGGTTGATTGTGCTACCTAGTCCTTATTTCCGGTGCACTCTTCGATGAATGAGTTAGGATTGTGCCAATCCCTCGCTCTTTTGATCATATCGTCTTGCCCTGAAAAGCAAGATTGTTCTCGAGCTTAGTAATATACGGTGGTTCGCGACTTTCCAAATATCTTCTTGGAAGTGCTACCAGGTTGTCACCTGACCGCTATGTTAAGTTCATGATCAAGTTGGTTTCTTGTAAACCACCCCTTCTCCAAGAATCCGTGTTGGATATCCCTGAGCTGGTTGGTTAAGCTAAACAACAACTTGGAGAGTTGGAAGATAAAAGCTTTGCTGAATTTAGTTCATTCTGAAGGGATATCTTTGTGTTTGTGCGTGTGTTGAAGAAAGATGATATCTTCATCAATTGGTCCTCGTGATCAGTTGTGGAACCTATTGTCTTATCAAACTTTGACTTGAGTATAGGCTATCGTCAAGTCAAATCAGAACCAACGATGTTCGTAATGTTGTCTTACTCGTGGTTGATCCTCAAGCATACACCATTACATCTTTTGGCCTGACCAATGCTATCACCGTGTTCACATGATGGTGGAAGTCCAGTGATATGGAAATTCCGATGAGTTGTTGTTGAACCCATCAGCAACCTTTTGTCTCCCCCATGAATCATGTTGAACATCAACCTAGTGTTGAAAACTTTGTAAGAAATGCCTTCGTGTTCCGTTCATGAAGCTTATGCTTGGATGGAAGAAGTGACTTCCTTGAATTAATGTGCATTTGGTGCAAGTTGCCGCCGTGAGTTCGAGAAAGGTTGTTTTTGTTTCCTCTGGTACCATTCCAAGTCAGTTATGCATGTGCGAATGTATTCTATGGTTTGGTAGATTAATTACCTCCACTCCATATGTATTCCCTAGCACACCAAGCCACTGATTGATTTGCTCAAGGAAAAGGAGTCTGTTGTGTTAATTCTAGATCATGCACACGACTTCGATATCCTCGACGATGGTTCCCAACCAGAACTCGATAGTGTTTGTTATAAGACTACTATGTGGTCATGCTTGTCTAGGACAACATGTTCACATGTTTGTAGCAGAACCAGCTCATGTTTTGGAGCTTGCTATCGCAGTTCATTTCCCGAGAATCTTGCAACTTCATCTCGTCGATTTGTGTTGCAACCCTTCTTTTCAGACATGTGAGTCTGAAGTATCCTGTTTCTAACCAGATCTGAATCTCAGGCAGATATGATGGTTGGAACACCCCCAACAGTTGCATTTTGTTCCCAGCTTGCACCGCCATTGTGCCAATTCCCATGGGCTGCCCTCTCAGTAATTGTTGTTTAGGATCATCTTCAAAAGTGGTCCTACCATGGGTCCCATCCATTTCCGATGATAAGCAAAATCATCCATCGCATTGTCTTCAACAAGGTAGTCCACATCATCCATCCGAATCCGGATATGCCATTCCTTTGAACTCCGCCAAACGATCGATTGTGATTGCCTTAGGCTGGTTCAAAGAGTTTCAATGATCTCTGAATCAAAAGTAATTCTTTTTGCCACCTAAGGGAACAGTTCAACGAGTCACCTTTTCCCAAGGTGCACCGTTACGGGATCATGGCAATTATTTCCTCGCCACCTTGACACCATCCACCATCTTTCTAAAGCGTGGAATTGTTGCCTACCAAATCAAACCCCGTCGTTGTTCTTCCATCCCTCTCGATGTGTTTTGTGTCTCAACTCGAGATGTTTCAACATCTCATCCTGCGAGTTGAGATTGTATAGTTCGATCTTCGAGAAGATCAATCCTAGTATAGTTTCTTTCTGTCGTCATCGCGTGGATGAAGATCTCAAAAGCGGGGATGTCAAGATCAACGTATTCAACGAAGCAACAATCTTATGAGGTGCCACCTGGATCATGAAGATTGTGTTGGTCTTGTGCCCCCTCTGTCTTCTTACCTCACGTCTTGAATCTCGGGACGAGATTCTTGTTTAGTGGGGGTGAGTTGTCACAACCCTAGAAATCTTCTTGTAATTAGTGGCATTGCATCCATGCATCTTTTCCAATTTTAATTAATCTTGAAATGGGGATGCTTAAACCCTAGCACCAAGTGAATTCAACTAGGGTCAAAATAAAATCTTTTTCATTAGACTCAAAATGCCCTCTGAAAATGTTCAACATTTCTGGTTTGAGGTGGAAGCATCTACCAAAAATGGTTTACATTTTTGCAGGACATATTTGGGATCTGAATTAAATCATATAGTATTTGCATTTGGGCATATAAATGCTATTAAACATTTTAAATGCCCAAATAATTCTGGTTTTAAGTGAGGGCTGTTAGGAATAATCCCAACAGAGCCCACAATTATTTTCAGGATTTCTGGAAACGTTATAGTATTTTTAATAAAGCCCAACAGTTGCAGAAAATTAGAAAACAGAAAACAATTTAGAAAGAGAGAGAGAGAAAGGCCAGAGGCCACTTACCTGGCTGGCCCGGCCCATCTGGTCTATGCCAGTCATCACCTACCTCTGCCAGTAGGCAGAGGAGGGATACCGCGATGCCGCCGCGCTCGCCACGCCACCACCACTGCACTTTGTAAATGCGTCGCCCGTGCAGTAGCGGCGCCTCGGCGCCTCTGCGGCACCGCCCGACCCGTGGACACCTCACACGCCCGCCTCTCTCCCTCGCTCTCTCCCACGATGGCCGACGCTGCCGTAGCTGCACCGTCGCCATAGTCGTGCCCTCCGTCGTCTCCGTGCCACGCCACCGTGTCCAGGAGCTCCGTCGCCCTCCTCTCCGTCGAGCAGACCGAGCCCCGAGCGCTCGCTCTCCCTGGAGTTACCGCCTCGTCCTCGTCTTCGCTGATCGCCGCCGGAGATCCCTTTCGCCGTCATCGCTTCAGCTCGTCCCGACCTCGCCGTCTAGCTCGTCGCAACCGCTGTGAGCTTAGCTACATTCCCATCCTTTCCGTTATTGCTGTCGTCCCCTGCATTGACTGCACGAAGCTCAACCGCACGCGCCGCCGCCCGCGTCGTCGCCGGTCATGCTCCGGTGACCATATGATCCCGGGCTTGTGTCCAACGCACTCCCGCATAGCGTAAGCCGTACATGCTAGCACCGCCCGCCTAGGCCATCGCAGCAACGAGCCCGAAGCTCACCCGAGCTCCGGCGACCGCCAAGGTCGTCGCCGACGTCATTCCCGGCCTCCCCGAGCTCCACTTCCACCCCCCAAACGACGCGGCTCGCTTCCAGCTCCCCGTAGATGGTCTCGGCCGCCCGTTTGGTCGCCGGAGATGCAAACCCGAGCCCTCCACTGCGTCTGGCCTCGCCGGCGTCATGTCGCTGGTGGGATTGACCCCGCTGACGGTTGACCAGTGGGCCCAGTTTGACTTCCTGGGTCATCGACGTGTGGGCCCCAGGCCACTAATGAACCAGGATTATAATTAACTTAAATTAGTTAAACTAATGACCCTGACACGCGGGACCCACAAGTTAGAGTTGACCTGGACCGTGCCTTTGACCTGTTTACGTCACCCTGACGTCATGCTGACGCAATTATTATTTACTGGAATTCTTCTTATACAGGAAATTCTAGAAAATAATGCAAACTTCTAAAAATCATAGAAAATCAACCGCAACTCCAAATGCAAAGATTTATATATGAAAAATGATCAGAAAAATCCAACCTATCCATCTGTACCATTTGTATGCATGTTAGAACACTTTAACCCTGCTGTTCAAGTGAAACAAGTTAATGCACCTTTATGACTTCCTAAAATGGGTTTGCATTTGAATCTTTGGTTCAAATGGACTCCTCTCAATCTGATCTAGCTTGCATTAGTCCAAAACACATTCATAATGCCATGTCATAGCATGCATCATATTGTGCATTGCATTGATCGTGTTTCTTCTCTGTTTGCAGGTGTTGTTCCCCCTCGGTAGATGTTGTCCCGACGCCGTGATCGTTGACACTGATGAAGACTCAATGCTATCTTCAGAAGTGCCAGGCAAGCAAAACCCCCTTGTTCATTCCGATACAATCCCACTCTCTCGCTCCTGCTCTCTTTTACTGCATTAGGACAACAACGATTCATCTGTTGTTTGCTGCGGTAGTTGAACCCCTTTATCCTCTGCATGACCTGTCATTGCCACGATAAATAGATGAAACCCACTAGCATGAGTAGGAGTTGTTTGAGCCCTGATGTGCCTACTCATTCATGCTTGTTTGTCGTGCACTGCTATTGCTTAGAGTTGTGTCAGTCTGATTCATCGGGGATGAATCGGAGGTGTGTGAACAGGTCCTACTGTTGAGAGCTAAGTGTGTGAACACGATTTGGTAAAGGTAGCGGTGAGAGGCCATGTAGGAGCACATGGTGGGTTGTCTCATTGCAGGCGTCCTCAGGAACTGAGTTCTGTGTTTGTGATCCATGAAACAGTTACTACCACGCATTGGGCCAGAAACCAACGGACCCTCTCGACTTATTAACTGCCCTTGCCCTCTGTCCAGGAGTTGCAACTAGTTTCTGGTGTTTGTAGGATATGTGTTGGAGGCCGTGCGTAGCGCTGACCCTAGGGGTGGGCTATGATGCGGTAGATACACCGTGGCCGGTGTCTGAAGCGCCCGTTGGTGTCTCGGGAACCCTGCTCACATCGTTGGGGGCTGAGAGCGAAACTCCGGCCGGATCGCCGCATGGATGGAACCCGACTAGGCGATAAACCTGGACTAGAGACTTGTGTGGTTAGTCGGTCGTGGCCGACTCCTCGCCAAAGCTTCCGCTTGAAGGTTGTCGAGATACACGACATGTACATGGTGGTAAGTGGCGAGAGCGTGTGTGAAGAAGTACACCCCTGCAGGGTTATAAATGATCTATTCGAATAGCCGCGTCCACGGTAAAGGACATCTGCGTTGCCTATAACAGTTCATAGACAAGTGGAAGTGGATACTCTAAAACTCGCAAGATAAGCGTGAGGTGCTATGGATGGCGTTCTCGTAGGGAGACGGAAGCGGATCCATAGTGGTGTATTGATATGGTGAATATGTGGACTCATGTGTGCCACCTCAAAAGAGTTACTTGCAGTCGTAGTTCAGGATAGCCACCGAGTCAAAGCTGGCTTGCTGCAGTTAAACCCCACCACCCCTTTGTTGATAATGATGCATATGTAGTTAGTTACGATGTAAGTCTTCTTGAGTACATTTGTACTCATGTTTGCTTATTTTATGTTTTGGAGAGAGATGTCAGTCTCGCTAGTAGTTCCGTGTGGACTTCGACGTTTAGCTTGATACCTCAGCTACGATCTTGTGCCCTCGGCAGGATCTGGTAGTTAGTCAGGCTTATTAGCCTTTTTCATTTGTAGATGTCTGTACTAAGACATGTTAAGCTTCCGCATGTGCTTTGACTTGTATGCTCTGAATGTTGGGTCATGAGATCCATGTTTGTAATATCTCGCTCCTCGGAGCCTAATGAATAAATACTTGAGTCATAGAGTTATGTTGTGATTCCATGTTGTATTTACACATATCGAGCATATTGTGTGTATGTTTGAAATGCTTGGTATGTGTGGGATCCGACAATCTAGTTGTTTATCCTTGGCAGCCTCTCTTATGGGAAAATGTAGTCTAGTGCTTCCTTGAGCCATAGTAGTCCGCTACAGCCGGTTCATCGGAGTCTCGCTAGCCCAAAGACTACCTTTCGGGACACTTGACTGGCTGGTATGTGTTTCACTTCGTTCGTGGTTCGTCCCTTCGGGAAATGTCACGCGGTGACATCCGGAGTCCTGCCTAGCTCGCTATAGCCCGGGTTCCCGAGTCCTGTTAGCCAGTGCTACAGCCCGGATTCTGCAGCTGGCGTCAATCGACATGCTCGATGTGATTCATGTATGCATGTCCCCATGGGTTAGTGCCGCTTTGGGTTCACGACTAGCCATGTCGGCCCGGTTCTCATCATATGGATGCTAGCGACACTATCATATACATGAGCCAAAAGGCGCAAACGGTCCCGGGCCATGGTAAGGCGACACCCGTGGGAATACCGTGCGTGAGGCCGCAAAGTGATATGAGGTGTTACCGGCTAGATCGATGTGACTTGGAATCGGGGTCCTGACACTGTCCTATGGTGCTCTCCGTGTCGCGCAAGCGTGAGGGATCCCCGCTGTAGGGTTTGCAATATGTTCATGGTTTGCTTATTGTCTGTGTTGCATGAGTGACTGAAACACAAACACGGATAAGTGGGTCATGGTGTATGGGAATAAAGAGGACTTGATGCCTTATAATGATATGGTTGGGTTTTACCTTAATGATATTTAGTAGTTCCGGATGCTTGCCAGAGTTCCAATCATAAGTGCATATGATCCAAGAAGAGAAAGTATGTTAGCTTATGCCTCTCCCTCAAATAAAATTACAATAATGATTACCGGTCTAGTTATCGATTGCCTAGGGACAAATAACTTTCTTGTGTGACAAAAAGCTCTCTACTAAAACTAACTTAGTTGTGTCTTCTTCTAAACAGCCCCTAGCTTTTATTTACTCGCTCTTTACTTTCTTGCAAACCTATCCAAAAACACCTACAAAGCACTTCTAGTTTTATACTTGTTCTAGGTAAAGCAAACGTTAAGAGTGCGTAGAGTTGTATCGGTGGCCGATAGAACTTGAGGGAATATTTGTTCTACCTTTAGCTCCTCGTTGGGTTCGACACTCTTACTTATCGAAAGAGGCTACAATTGATCCCCTATACTTGTGGGTTATCAGGCTGCGACTTCCCGTGCACAAGTAAAGGTGTGCAAAAAGGGACCCCTACTTTTGTACACCGATAGGAGCCCCCGGGCCTGGGCCACATATAAGCGCGGGGCGTTATTGGGCCAGGCCCAGAATGGTACGCGGGCGCGCGGGCGGTGGAGTTTTTACCCTAGTAACTTTCTCGCTCGCTGCGCTTCCCCACGACCCGCGTTGAATGCGTGACGTGGGGGTCCTGCGTGGGGCGGTTGCTGCCCTCATGCGTCACATCATAGTAAAGAGGCAGCTCGCGCCTTCCCCATAAAAAAAGAGGAAAACGTAGGGGCGCGGCTCATTTACTAAGTAGACTCGAGGCGTGGCCTTCAAGGCGCCCGTGCCCCACGATCACGGGGTGGAAAACGTTCGCCTCACTCGTCTCCTCGATTTCGGCTTGCTCGCCACGTGTCCCCCATGCCTCGAAGATGGTAGGCGGTGGATGGGGGGGGGGGCACGGGCCTTAAATGACGAGGCGGGGAAACGGGTCGTCGCTGGTTGGAGCAGCGGGTCGGTCTTGATTCCCTGCGCCCCTGGTGGCTGGATTGGTTAAGTGCAGCGGCCGAGCCCCGGCCCCGCCCCTTTATAAGAAGGGGAGGGGGATGGTACCCCCCCCAATCTTTCATCATTCATCTCCTTCTACCTTGGCTCCTTCCTTCCTTCTGCTATGCAACAGGGTGCGCCAACACTCCGATGGCGGTGACGAGGGTCTCTGCTCGACAGCGCGCCCCTCCTTCCCAAGAGCTCGTGGCGGCAGAGCCGACCGTGAGAGGAAGGGGAGGGGGCGAGGCCGAGATCACCGTGGCGCTCGGGGAAGAGGAGGACGGGGCGGCACACCGGCCTCGCCTCCGCCAGCGGCCCCTCCCCCAATGGAGGGCCACGTCGGAGACCAGCCCTGCGAGTTCGTCATCAGGCTGCACCGGCCAGTGCGCCGTCGTCTTCGTCTCCCTACTCCGTTCGCTCGGGAGATGGAGCTCGACCCGCCACAGGCTCTGAGGTTGCATATGAGGGGCTGCGGGAATGGCAGCATGCGGGTCGATGTCGACTTCCCCGCCCCTCACGTCATGTATCTTCGTCGCGGATGGAAGACCTTCGCTCGTGCCCACAGCCTGTCGGAGGGGCTCGTTCTCCACTTCAAAATAATGGAGAACGGCCTGCTCTCCATCAAGGTCTTTGGGCACTTGGGAACTCGCCTAAGGTGTTGCGTGGAGAGCTCCTCCGATGATGAAGACTCCTCCTCAAGCGGGAGTGACGAGGAGGACAGCGACAATGATGACGAGGGCATCAAGCGGGAGGACGCCGACTCCGACTCCGACTGACCGCGTCGCCCTCCTCCCTCGGCCATGCACCCTGCCGAGGGCCTTCCTCGTCAAGCTCTCCATTGGTGCGTTCCCCGTCGCCTCCTTTTTGCCTTCACCTGCCGCACCTGGGAGGAAAGGGGCAAGAACGGGGATCACGGGGCACTTATCTTTTTTAGTTTTTAAGCCTGCGGGCACTTGTTAGATTTAAACCTTGTAATCCCCTTGCTCATGTTTGCATTCCGTACGAACTGTACCTGTTTGGAACGTATTAATGAAAAAGGGTGTTTGCCGGGTTCTTTGTGCGTGAGCGAGGCCCATGCCAAGGAATGAATCCTTGTTATTTTTAAGATAAACATTGTCGCCCGGCAACAGGCCTTGCCGTCCCCTCACTTCATTCACGACCATACTCACGCCCTCGGCGGAGGCAGGGGTGAAGTAGGGTTAGGCCCTTCGTTTGCTTCCTTGTCACCACAACTACAACCAAGTTCCGGCCCAGGGAATAGTTCTTGGGCACAGGAAAGGGGGAGCACGTTGGACCAAGAATAAACGAGGCTTCATACGTCCCAATTCCACACAAAAATGCATAACAGGGGATAAAGGACTTATCCAGATCTGCAGCCCCCGGCAACCTTGGCTTGCCGTGGTCGGGTGCTTGAATCTGCAGCCCCCCCGGCAATGGATTGCCGGGGTCGGGGATGTCGATCCGTCTCCCTGCCCTTAAAAGGCTTAGCAGAAATGCCTGTTCAGCATGCGAACCAAAGAAAAGACTGGAAAGGATGGAAAGACACACACCCGACCTCTATGCTAGGGGTTAGCTGCCGCCGGGCACTATCAAACCTACCAAAGAGAGACTTAACCTAGCATGCATGCTAAAACTTAGGGTGCTAGCGCTTCATTTATTTATGCTCAGGGTCTGCGCCTGGCTTTGTACAAAGGGTTACATGCCTTGTCGGCAAGGCTTGTACAAAAGGTGGTTTGCCGGGGGGCCCGCAACATCATATATGGATAAAACTTGGGAAGATGTTCGATGTTCCAGGAATTTCTTACTGGAATACCATCTTTGGTCTCCAGGCGGACTGCGCCGGGCCTGGTGACTCGTATTACCCGATAAGGGCCTTCCCACTTCGGTGTTAACTTGTTGGAATTCTTGGCCGACTGAACGCGCCGAAGAACAAGGTCGCCTTCCTCAAAGCTTCGGGTATGAACCTTGCGGCTATGGTAGCGGCGCAAGGCTTGCTGGTAACGCGCTGCTCGCATAGCCGCCCGAAGAAGATCTTCCTCAAGGAGCATTGCGTCATCTTGCCGCAATTGCTCTTGCTCAAGCTCATCATAAGCGAGCACTCGGGGTGACCCATATGTGAGCTCCGTGGGGAGAACTACTTCTGCCTCGTAAACGAGGGAGAAAGGTGTCTGGCCGGTGGCTCGATTTGGTGTCGTTCTGATCAACCAAAGAACTGCCGACAATTCATCAATCCAACGCTTTCCACACTTGTGTAGCCTGACAAAAGTCCTTGTCTGGAGGCCTCACAATACTTAAGCATTTGCCCTCTCCTCCTGGCCGTTGCTTTGAGGATGTGCAACAGAAGCAAAACAGACCTTGCCGCCGAGGTCATGAATGTATTGCATAAAGGTGTGGCTCGTGAACTGTGTGTCGTTGTCGGTGATGACTCTGTTTGGTACACCAAAATGGTAGACTAGTCCCTTGAAGAACTTGACGGCTGATTGTGTTGTTACCTTTCTCACTGCTTCCACCTCTGGCCACTATGTGAATTTGTCGATTGCAACGTACAAGTATTCAAAGCCCCCGACAACATGGGGGAAGGGGCCCAGTACGTCGAGCCCCCAGACCGAGAATGGCCAAGAGAGAGGAATTGATTGGAGAGCTTGAGCTGGTTGATGAAGCTTCTTTGAATGGAACTGACACGCTTCACACTTGGTTACTAGTGCCGTTGCATCCTGGAGGGTAGTGGGCCAAAAGAAACCTTGTCGGAATGCCTTGCCAGCAAGGGCCCTCGACCCTATGTGGGAGCCACATATGCCTCCGTGTATCTCTGCCAACAGCTCCAGTCCTTCCTCCCGAGGGATGCACTTCAATTTCACAACATTTGGTCTTTTTCGGTACAGAACATCGTCGACAAACTGATACATGGCAGTCCGACGGGCTACTTTCTCCGCTTCTTCCTGCTCCTCAGGGAGTTCTCCTGTTTGGAGGAAACGGACGGTGGGTTGTGCCCATGCCGGAGCATGGAGCTCGACGACAAGGACCAAAGGCACATCTTCGGCCGCAGGGGCGGCTGCCTCTACGGTCAGGGCCTGGGGCCCCATCGGAGGTAGCTGCCCCTCGGCAAGTTTGGTGTACCCAGAAACCTCCTTGCCGGTGGCTCCTGGGAGCTTGGTGGGAAGGTACTTGTCGGGGCTTGTCTTCCTTCGATTGTTTTGCCCTGCTGATGGCTCTACGAATGGTTGTATTAATTGAAGTACAAAGGTACCTGGTTCCACAGGCAACTTGAGGGCAGCGCGTTTCAGCAGGTCGTCGGCAATGCTGTTCTCCGCTCGGGGAACATGTTCTGCCTGTAGGCCGTCGAAACGTTCTTCCAACTTCCTCACTTCATTCATGTAGGCCTCCATCAACAGGCTCTGGTAATCCTTGTTGACTTGCTTGACGACGAGCTGCGAATCACCCCTGATGATGAGCTTCTTGATTCCGAGGTCTGCCATGATCCTGAGACCAGCAAGCCACCCCTCGTACTCCGCCGTATTATTCGTTGATTTTTCCTGGGGGAAGTGCATCTTGATTACGTACTTGAGATGCTCTCCGGTGGGTGCGACGAGTAGTACGCCAGCAGCAGCACCTTGGAGTGAGAAAGCTCCATCAAAATACATAATCCACTCATTGCTCGTCTCCTTGCCGGGAAGGGCGGTCTCTTGAATCTCCTCGTCGGGCGTTGCGGTCCACTCTGCTATGAACTCTGCCAAAGCTCGGCTCTTGATCGTTGAAGTACTTTCAAACCTGAGGCCAAAGCTCGACAGCTCCAATGCCCACTCCACAATCCTCCCTGTCGCATCTGAGTTGTGCAAAATCCGTTGCAAAGGGAGGCGGGTGACGACGGTGATCTCGTGCGCTTGGAAATAGTGGCGCAGCTTTCTCGAGGCCATATGAGAAGGCCGAAAAGCAGCTTCTGCATTCCAGAATATCTTGACCTAGCCCCCTGCAAGAGGGAACTAATAAAATACACTGGATGCTGCACCATTTTCTTCTTCTGTCCCACTTCGCCCATCCGCTCAGGCTCAGCCTCGCCGGGTTCGGGCCTTGCAAGAGTTTTGGTTTGCGTCGAGCTCTGCCGGGGAAGACCCCGGCCCGCCATCCGACAGCTCTGCTGCAATTGCTGCTTCTCCCTCAGGCTCCCTTGCGCCACCAGCGCAGCACTGACCACTTGATTCGTTGCTGCTAAGTACAGCAACAACGACTCTCGTGGTTTAGGCGCGACTAGTATTGGCATGGAGGAGACGTACCTCTTCAAATCTTGCAGTGCTGCCTCTGCATCCGGAGTCCATTTTACTGGACCCGCCTTTTTCAAAACTTTGAAAAAGGGGAGGTCACGCTCAGCAGATTTGGAGATGAACCTACTCAGGGTAGCAACGCAGCCGACGAGCCTACGGACGTCTTTGACCCGTTTCGACACCTCAATCTGCTCAATCGCTTTGATCTTGTCGGGATTTGCTTCGATTCCACGTTGAGACACAAAGAACCCGAGAAGTTTGCCAGAGGGGACACCAAACACGCACTTCTCTGGGTTGAGCTTGAGGTTGATCTTGCGCAGGTTTGTGAATGTTTCTTCTAAATCTTGCATGAGTGTGGCCCTGTTCTTGGTTTTGACCACTATGACATCCATATAAGCTTCCATATTTCTATGTAGCTGGGGCTCAAAACCAATCTAGACTGCTCGGGCAAACGTTGAACCAGCGCTCTTCAACCCGAAAGGCATTCGTACAAAATAGTACATACCACATGGGGTGGTGAACGCGGTCTTCTCTCCATATTCCTTCATCATGAAGATCTGGTGGTACCCTGAATAGGCATCAAGGAATGACAGCAGGTCACACCCGACAGTGGAGTCTACAATCTGGTCGATCTTGTGGCGGAGGAAAGGATCCTTTGGACAGGCTTTATTGATGTACGTGTAGTCAATACACAGCCTCCACTTCCCGTTTGCCTTACGCACCACCACCAGATTGGCCAACCACGTGGGGTGGAGTACTCCTCTTACCAGGCCTGCCGCCTCCAACTTCCTGATCTCTTCAATGATGAACTCTTGCTGCTCCAAAGCTTGCTTCCTAACCTTCTGCTTGACGGGCCGCGCGTGAGGGCAGACATCAAGATGGTGCTCAATCACCTCCCTGGGAACGCCAGGGATGTCAGATGCTTGCCATGCAAATACATCAACATCCGCCCTTGCAGAAGGTGGCCAGCGCTTTCCTATTTCTTTGTCGAGGGTGGACCTTATGGTGAAAGCCCCGCCCGTGCCCTCCTCCTTGACGGACACCTTCTTGGTTTCTGGTGGTGTAGCCTTGGACTTTTTGCTCTTGCTGGTGGAGCTCTCTGGCACGTCCTCAATGGGAGCACAACACTCCGAAGAGGTGCGCTTGCCGGAGTGGGTGCAAGAGGTCTTGCCGGAAGGAGTCCTGACGGCCTTCTTCCTCCCTGGAGCTTTAGCAGTAGGAGCAAGTGCCCTGGCGGCAGTTGCTGCAATTGCCTCTCAGTGGAGTTGGTCGGCGCAGATGAGTGCGTCTTTCTTGTCAGAGGGGACGGTGATGATGGTCAGCGGCCCCGGCATCTCCAACGTGTTGTAGGCGCAGTGGGACGCCGCCATGAACTTGGCCAGTGCTGGGTGGCCAAGGATCCCATTGTATGGCAAGGGGATCTCGGCGACATCGAAGACGATCTTCTCCGTCCTATAGTTCAGCTCACCCCCAAACGTAACGGGTAGCGTGATTTTACCTTTAGGCTGGCTCCTTCCTGTGTTGACCCCTTGAAACGTGCCCGTCTCTTCGAGGTCTCCATCAGGAATCTGCAGCTTCTTGATCACAGCGGGCGAGATCAAATTCAGACCGGCCCCACCGTCAACCAGCACTTTGGTCACCTTGAGGTTGCGTATTGTTGGTGAAACCAACAACGGCAAACACCCAACCGCAGTTGTGTGGTCAGGGTGATCCTCGGTGTCAAAAACGATGGGCATGCGGGACCACTTCAGTGGCTTTTGGGCACCGAACGTCGGCTCCGCCGCAGTGACCTCACACGCACACTGCTTCAGCTGGCGGTGTGAGGTGTGCAATGAGGCGCCACCGTCGACGTACATAGCCTCTGTACCCTTTTGGAACTCATGCTCGCCGGACTCGTCGTCCTCGTCGTGATCATCATCCTCCTCTTTCTTGTCGCGGCCTCGAGCGGGCCTCTCTTGTTGGTTATCTTTGCGGCGACCCCCTTGGCTTCGACACTTCTTGCCGAATCCCTCAACACCATCCTGACCCTTCTCCTTGTCTCGCCTTTCATATTCAGCCTTCTGCTTTTCTGCAAGCAGCTCAATTTGTCGGCAGTTCTGGAGGTCATGGCCCTTAGTGTGGTGGATCTTGCAGTACTGCTTGTCGGAGCCTCCTGGCTTGCCGGCGGCCGCCAGGGCCAAGCAGGCGGCACACCCGGCAACCTCTTTGCCGGGGTCGTTAGCCTTGGCCTTTTTGGCGGCGCCGAGCTCGCCGGATCCCTCAACGGCAGGCACAACCTTGCCCTTGCGCTTCCTGTTGTGGCGCCGACCTTTCTTTGTCGGGGCGGCGGTGTCTTCGTCTGTGGAGTCAGTTTCCGCACCGGCGTCCTCGCTGGGGTACTTCCTCCCCTCTTCAGCTCGAGCACATCTATCGGCCAGAACATAAGTTCAGCCACATCTTTGACCTTGTTCATAGCCAACTCTTCACGCATCTTGCGGTTGCGCACATTCTGATCGAATGCGCTAATAACAGCGACGGGATGAACATCTGGGATGTTGTACTGCACCCGGCTGAACCTCTGTATGTACTTGCGCAGGTTTTCACCTTCTTTCTGGGGGATGATACGCAGGTCGTTTGCCTGGCCATGAGCTTGGTGGCGTCCAGTGAAGGCACCAACAAACTCATGACACAAATCCGACCAAGAAGAAATGGAATCCATTGGCAAGTGCATCAACCATGACATAACGTTGGGTTTGAGTGCCAACGGGAAGTAATTGGCAAGCACCTTGACGTCGCGAGCTCCAGTAGCTTGCATCGTGATGGTGTAGATGCTGAGGAACTCCGACGGGTTGGTCTTGTCATTGTACTTCTCGCCAACATCGGGCTTGAACGTGCGGTGGGAGGGCCACCGGAACTGCCGCAGCTCTCGGGTAAAGGTTGGACAACCCACCTCGTAAGGCAGGTCGCCGGGGCCCCACGGCGTCGGGCGGTCCATAGTAGGCCCCGCACGCCGATCTGACTGATGGCGCATCTCCCGTCGTCGTTCGATGGTAGTCCGAGCGTCTTCCTGGGCCCGTTCCCGAAGGACTTGACGTTGGTCGCTGTCGGATCACGGGTTCCGGCAAAACCCTCAAGGTTCGAACACTGGGGTGCATGCGAAGATTTCCTCCCTACCAATCCACGCCCTAGCTCGCTAAGATCTCGCGGACAAACTCGACGAACTCACAACACAAAGACACAAGATTTATACTGGTTTGGGCCACCGTTCTGGTGTACTACCCTACTCCAGTGTGGTGGTGGTGGATTGCTTCTTGGGCTAATGATGAACAGTACAAGGGGATGAAGAGCCTCCTGAGGTTGAGGTGTTCTTGTGCTTGACGAACTTGTGTGGGTGAGATGCCTCTGAATGAGTCCTCCCCTACGGTGGTGGCTAGCTCTACTTATATAGGCCCTGGTCCTCTCCCCAAATATTGAGCGGGAAGGGAGCCAACAATGGCCAATTTGAAAGGGGACAGCTAGTACAGCTTATCCTGACAAAAGTAGTCGTCGCCTGCAAAAGGCTTTGGCGGTGACGCCTTCTTGGGCTCCATGGTGACCTCCGTCTTGCCGTCCTGCTGGTCTTGGTCTCGTTGCACTGATATGGAAACCTTTGCTTGATGCGTCGGTACTCCGCACCTGCGCTTGCCCCTTTAGAACCAAAGATGAAACGAGGACGCCACGTGCGCTCGCGCCCGCCTGGTCTCGATCGTCATGGCTAACGTCACGAGGACCTCGCGAGGTTTGCCTTGCCTTGGTCTCTCCGCCCCTCGTGAGCCTGCCCGGCGAGGCCGCTCCTGAGGAGGTCTTACATCGTCCGTCTTGCGAGGCTTGGCCCCTCGCGAGGGTCTTGAGTGCCTTGTTGATGAAGATGGGCCGTACAGGCCTGCTAGCCCAGCCACGCCATGGGCCGCAGGCAGGCAAGTTTGGGGACCCCGTTCCCAGAACGCCGACAGTAGCCCCCGGACCCAAGGCGCGCTCGGGCTTGGCTTCGAGGCGAAGCCAAAGGTCAAGCACGGAGTGCTGCGGGCCCCAAAAGCTTGCGGCCTCGGTCGACGCGTGGCGGTTGATTGGACGTGGGCGTCTCCGCTTCCCCATGCTGCCTTGGAGTCTGCCTGGCTATGCGGCCCCCGCTACCTACACAGTTATTCTTCCATCGCCCACTCCTTGCTTCCCCAATCCCTCTGCTTCCTCAAGACTCTGCTCATCTTCTCCAATCTGACCTGCACTCTGCCTGCTTCATCGCCATGGTGCTGAAACAAGTAGACAAGGGGAAGAAGCCTTTGTCTTCGCCAAGTGCGCCTCCAGCCATCGAGCCTGCAGTCGGCCGATCCTTGGTGCTCAATGACGAGGCCATGGAAAAGGTGCATCCCATGCTCGCCACCGATTTCAACGGCGGGGAAAGGCGGTGGCAACTGCGTCTCGCTTCGCATTGCTCGGGCGGCCACCGAGGTCCCAATCTTCATCGACGCCCTTTCGGCCGGCCTGATTCCCCCTTTCTCCGCCTTCTTCAACGTGGTGCTTGAACATTACCAGATCCACATGCTGCATCTCGACCCCAATCTGTGACTCTCCTCGCCGTCTTCACCTTTGTGTGTGAAGCCATGGTGGGCATCGCTCCTTCTGTGGCCCTTCTCCGTCATTTCTTCTCATTGCATCTGATTGATCCCTGGCAAAGCTCGGGATGGGTGAGCTTCCAGGCCGTGGACGCGACGACGGGAGCGGGGATCGACTTTGAGCTTCCTCCATCCACGAGCGAGTTTCGGACATGGTGGGTGTTTGTCGACGCCGGTGTGCTCAGCCCTCTGCTCCACTCCATGTCAGCGCCCGCTGTTCCCAAATCCGGTTGGGGCCACGAGAGGCTCGCGAGCCCCCGTCTTGTCCCTGTCTGGCTCAAGTTGAGGAGGCTGAAAGACAGCAACGTGACCACGCCTATGGTGGTCAAGGAGTTTGTCAGGCGCCGAGTCGCTCCTCTTCAGCGCCATTCTCGCCCGATGTGGACCTTGCTCAGCAGTTAGGACCATATGAGGTTTCAGGAGTCTGGGCTCCCTCTTGAGACGCGGCAAACGGTGCTCGAGGTCCTGATAGGTGTCCCTTCGCCGGACGACATGCCTGGGAAGAGCTGTCTGCTGTACCGATGCACGAACAAGGATGAATTTGCAGCGAGCATGCCTTCCTTTGATGAGTGGGGGCTGCGCTCGGACGGCCTGGTGGGGTCTCGCGAGAACCCTATCAACGTGGTTCCCCTCTTCGTCGCTGGCGCCGAGCTCGTCCCGTATGTGGATGCAGGGGGCGAGCATCGCTCGAGGCTGACGACACGAGTGCTGATGTGCGGATGCCGCCTGGGGCTCCTGGGCGTCGTCCCCAGAAACTCGTGATTCTTCCGCTGGGACGTCGGTCGCTGAGATGATGCAGCACGCGGCTCCCGAGGCTGAAGCTCTGGAGGCCTCGGGAGGTTGCAGTGATACGGCGCCCGACTGTTCTCCGCAGCCAGGCACCCCTGAAGTTGTCCTCTCGAGCACTTCTTCGGCTGCACCCCGTGCCGGCCGTCACGTCCAGCGCTTCGGTCGGCTTTGCATGGACTTCGAGGAGCTCCGCAAGAGGAAAGGATCCCCGAGCGGCAACGGTATCTTTGGGCCGCTGAAGTGACGAAAGTGCATCGCCGTTGACGAGTAAGTACTGCACCTTGTGATTTATTGATTGCTGCTTTCTTCCCTGACGCTGGCTCTTTAGGACCCCTTCCGCCAGCGCCGTTGGGTCCCCCGAGAAGCAACCTCTGGCTTCCTCGACTCCCGCGCTGGCCTTGAGCGTCCCGAGCCTACATGTCGCGCCTGGGGCAGGGCCGGCTGAGGAGGTGCGCTCGCCTTCATGGTGCTTCGACCCTACGGCCCCATCGTCCTTCCTCCATAGCCTGGCTTGGAGCTTGGCGGGCGTGCCCAGGATCCCTCCTGTGGTCATGGATAGTAGCTGGTTGGCCTCGGTCTTCAGTTCCTCTTCAAGCAGCGGGCCCTGACTGGCCGGGGCCCCTCGCGAGGCCGAGCTGGCGCCTGGGGCGGCACCAGCCCCCAACCCCCTGCTGAGAGGGGGTGCGTTGCTTCACGTCCCGCCTGCAGCCCCCGTGGTGGAGGAAGAGGTGGGCCGTGCACTGGAGTTCGAGCACGGGCAGAGCGTCGATTGTCATGAGCTCTTCCAGGAGGCGATGGGCGTGATGAGCCGACTTGGCGAAGAACTCGCGGGTGTCGACGCGCGCCTTGAGGCTGAGGGTCTTTGGCTGGTGGAGGAACGGCACAAGCTGAAGGTGGCCATCAACCTTGGCTGCTACCAACGTGATCTTGATAACGCGAAGGCGAAGGCGTCCCTCAAGGTTTCTCTAGAAGCTTGCTCCCGAGCTCTGGAGGAGGCTCGCGAGGCCTACCGCCGTTGCGAGGCTGCGGAGAAGAGCACGTGGGAGCTCCAGGCCTGGAGCGCGTCCCTGGAGCAGCAGGTGGAGGTGCGCAAGGCCGCCCTTGCGTCGCTGAGGGGGACGCCCACCAAGGAAGAAGAGTTCCGGAGGCGCGAGGAGGCGCTGGCTCTGGAGGCCGTGGAGCGTAGCCTCGAGCTTGAGCAGCTGGAGACGAGGCGTCAAGTTCCCCAAGCGGAAGATGACGTTGGCGCACGCGAGGCCAAGACTCAGGAGGAGGTTGATCGCCGGGTGGCCGAGGCTCGTGCGGATCTCGAGGGTAGGTATGATTTGAGGTTGAAGCTTGCGAGAACGGAGGATGCGGGTAGGGCGCCGCCCTCAGGCCCAAGCTAGCCGAAGTGGATAGGCGCGAGGAGGCCATGGCAGCCGCCCTGGTTATGGCGCAGGCAAAACTGGCTTCTGGCCGCGCCGAGCTGCTCTCACTTCAGAAACGGATTGATGAAGCTGAGGCGGTCGTGCGACAAAACAAAGAGGAGGTGTTTCAGCGGCGAACGGTGGAGCATGAGCACGCCCCCATGCTTCAGGACCTCAGGGTCAGGGCCAACGTGGCGTTGCGCCATGTCTGCGACGAGAATGCTCCGTACCCACACTCGAATGACTGCACCAGTCATCTACGCTTCTTTGGTAACGTGGTGACGCTCATGGAAGCTCGGTCCGACAGAGATCGCCAGCTCGCGGAAGAGAGAAGCCGAGGCTTGCTCGGGCGCGTGTTCTCCCGTCTCTTCAGCCATCTTCGAAACAACTTCCCCGACTTTGACTTCGACGCCGCCATTGCCCCTGTACCGCAAGCCATCCGTGGCAATCTGGCGCGGTGGGTGGAGGACAACGTGGATGCGCTGGTGAGCCTTAACCACGAAGGCGAAGCGGTGGTGGTCGCTGCGAGCGAAAGCGGCGTGGTTGGCGATGGTGATGCGGCGTTGGTGGGGGTGGCGGCGGCGCCAACGACGGCAACGATGGCGCCCAGGTGCATCATCTGAAGGACGGCGTGCGGGCCGCGAGTGACATATCCGGCTGATCCCTTGTCCCCTTACTATTTTACCCTGTATGCAAAAACTTGGGCGCGACCCCTAAAGATTGTGAGAGCATTTTGAGAGGGGGAGCCCCTCATGTAAACAAATCGCAATTTTTACTCTTTTATGCCAAGCCAAGTGTGCACCTTCGTGGATCCATGAGCCTGGCGGCAAGTTTTACTGCTGCGGCTTACCTTAGCTGGGGCGGGTCCCGAATCGGATTGCAAGATCGAGAGTTGCCGCGGAGCTCCCGAAAGGTCTCCTGATCTACCCAAGCGGGCCTCGCGAGGATCTAGCACCAACCGGCGCGCTTAGTGCGCGTGCCGCGCCCAGCCCCGCTCGCGAGGGGGAGGTAGAGAGCGCGAGCATTAGAACAAGGTGAAAACTGGATGGCAAGAAATCGCTTGAACGAGAAAAGACACCCCTCGCGCGCATCGATAATAACTCAACTTCAACTTAAATCCAAATCCAGAAGGCAAGGTTACAGAAAAGAGATCCAAATGCCCGCGTCCGGCACCTAGTCTAGCCTTCTTGTCTTCAAGTCTTCTCACCAGCGCGGAGCTAAGTGCTGCCACTATGCGTGGGAGGGAGCCCCCGAGGCCCGAGGGCGGCTCTCCGGAGACTCCGGGGCGTGTACAGCCCCACTCATTATTATGTGAGTGTCACGGGCGGCGATCTTCACAGGCATTGGGCCTTCTTCATAGGTACCGGCCTTGCTTCATATCGCTAGGCGAGGGCCCCGCCTTGCGCCGCCCTCGACCACCTTTCAGCCGACCGGCAACTAGGACGACACAAAGGGGGGAAAGGGGATGCCAGCGGCGCCCTCAGCGACCACGGGTCCTCTGCCGGGGTTAGGCTTTTCAGCACCTCCCCAGCAGAGGGCCTACCTCCAGGAGGGACCTTGCTCCGCGCGACGCGGGGAGGGATCTGGCTCCCGACTTTTCTCTTGCGGCCCCCAGCGCGATCCTCCTGGCGGGAGGGAGGTCGTCGAGCTGGGGCCGCCAGCCGCTGTGGTGACCTGATTCTCCTGCGACCCATGGTTAGCGTAAGCTTGCTCCTAAGGGATTAGCGGTACCCTGCATCTGTTGTCAATGGCGCGGTTGGCGGGGCTCTCTGGCGGCTCTTGGAAGGCTTCAGCTCCTAATGCCTCCTCCTCCCAACCTGGCCCGAGGAACAAGCCAGGGTCGTCCTCCGGCGTGTACTCCTGGTCCATCATGCGGGGCATGTAGGCTTCCGGGGATGTCACCTCAAACACCTCGCCGTAGTGCCCCACGCTCCACATCGCCCGGCCCAGCACGACGTCCTGAAGATGATAACATGACGCCTCGCTGGGACCATGGGGGGCAACGTACGTGCCCATGCTCATCAGAGGCGGCGTGGGGGCAACGGGGCCCCCGGCACCGCCGGCCGTCCCGGTGTCGATGAAGCCCCCAGGCACACCCGAGGGCGCGTGGTTGCGGCGAAGCACCGTGGGATCCAGTAGCGGCCCGGGAAGGAAGCAGATAGCAGAAAGGCGGCGCTCCCGACGCCGCCGCATCCAGCAGCTCAGCGACACGTTCCAGCAGTGCATCCCGACCGCTTTCCATCAGTCGGCACCGGAGCAACTCCCGCGCCACCGTGAGCGCGGCCAGCATGTTCGCCTGCTCCCGCCGGGTGTGTGGCGCCGTTGCTGCGGCGTGGCTTGCGGCCCTTGCAACGGCTCACGCTTGTCGCGGAATGAGAGTGGACGGCGCCTGGCCGCGCCGCCCGTGCCTTGCAGCGTTAGGCGGCGCTCGGGCCGCCTGGAGCGCGGGGTTGAGGTCTTCATGGGCAGGTGGCGCCGCCCGGGCTGGCCAGGCTGCCCAGCGGTCGGAGTCGGCCCTCGGGTCGCCGGACATCGGGGCCGCGGAGCGTCGGCGGGTCGATTGGCGGGGAAGAGGCTCCGGCGCACCCCTACCTGGCGCGCCAAATGTCGGATCACGGGTTCCGGCAAAACCCTCAAGGTTCGAACACTAGGGTGCGCGCGAAGATTTCCTCCCTACCGACCCACGCCCTAGCTCGCTAAGATCTCGCGGACGAACTCGACGAACTCACAACACAAAAACACAAGATCTATACTAGTTCGGGCCACCGTTGTGGTGTAATACCCTACTCCAGTGTGGTGGTGGTGTATTGCCTCTTGGGCCGATGATGAACAGTACAAGGGGAAGAACAGCCTCCTGAGGTTGAGGTGTTCTTCTGCTTGACGAACTTGTGTGGGTGAGATGCCTCTGAATGAGTCCTCCCCTACGGTGGTGGCTAGCTCTATTTATATAGGCCCTGGTCCTCTCCCCAAATATTGAGCGGGAAGGGACCCAACAACGGCCAATTTGAAAGGGGACAACTAGTACAGCTTATCCTGACAAAAGTAGTCGTCGCCTGCAAAAGGCTCTGGCGGTGAAGCCGTCTTGGGCTCCATGGTGACCTCCGTCTTGCCGTTCTGCTGGTCTTGGTCTCGTTGCACCGATATGGAAACCTTTCCTTGATCCCTCGATACTCCGCGCCTGCGCTTGCCCCTTTAGCACCAAAGAGGAAACGAGGGGCGCCAGCCGGCGCTCACTTTGGTCTCGATCGTCATGGCTCACGTCACGAGGACCTCGCGAGGTTTGCCTTGCCTTGGTCTCTCCATCCCTCGTGAGCCTGCCTGGCGAGGCCGCTCCCGAGGAGGTCTTGCGTCGTCCGCCTCGCGAGGCTTGGCCCCTCGCGAGGGTCTTGAGTGCCTTGTTGATGAAGATGAGCCATACAGGCCTGCTAGCCCAGCCACACCGTGGGCCGCTGGCAGGCAAGTCTGTGGACCCCCGTTCCCAGAACGCCGACAGTCGCAGCGTGTTCGCGGGTCAGACGATGCTGTGGAAACATTGTCACTGACATCGGGTCGACGGGCCGGTGGCTGTTGTCGCTGCTGTGGGGGGGGGGGGGTGCACCATGGTCGCAGCGTCTCTGGTCCCCCCACCGCCGGCATGCACCGGCTCGTCAGGATGCCGGGTCCCGTCGGGAGTGGCTCGTCTTTGTTAGCGAAGCTGACAAGGCTTCGGATGGTGGCTTCCCACTCGTCGAGCTTCTCCGCAACAGGGGGAAGTCAAGGAGCAGCTGCACACGCGCCAGCACTTCTGCTGGCGTAGGCGGCGGCGTGATCTGTGTGGACCGTGACGCGCTCCGACTTCTAACCGGGTTAGAAGGGGCTCTGTCGCGGTCTCAGTCGCACACCGCCTGCACCGGCGTCTGAGTGCGCACGCCGGCCTGTTTCGTCCGGTGAGTGCCGCACATGGCTCTCTCCGCGGAGGTGCCCGGGGGCTCCGGCATCACGGTGTTGCTCCTCGCGCACGACCTGGGAAGGGCGCGGCGCGGGTGCCGGCTGGGGTGCCGTAGAGGCTCCTGCGCCGCCCTCGGGCAGCACGGCCCCGCCCCCGGACCCAGCGGCGTGTGGCTCGTCGTCTCAGATTCGGACGACGCCGCTCGCCTGGCTCTGATCGCCAGAATATCATGGATGCTCACGGGACACGTCCCCGGCACCATCCGTGGGCACCCGCTCGCCTGCCCGTGCTGACGCGGACGGGCCGGCCTCGGACGAGCCGATCGCTGTGATCCCCTTTCTCTTGGGGGGCATGGTGATGATGAAGTCGGTGTGCTAACCTTCAAACCGTATTTTCACAGCTTGCGCCCCCTACCCGGCGCACCAAAGATGTCGGGGGAAATGACACCTATGGAATCACTTGGATCCCTTTTGCTATGGTTGGCGGGCGCGAGGTTGTGCAAAGAGCGGGTCTAGAAGCCAACACGAGGATCGTTTACCCAGGTTCGGGCCGCGAGGATGCGTAATACCCTAGTCCTGCTTTGATGTGTATTTGAGTGTTCTTGAGTTCTTGAACTAGCTATGGTGTGTGTGCCGTCCAAAAGATCCGAATCCTCTCCCAGTACTCTGCGGGCCTTCTTTTATAGACAAAGGGGCTGCCACAGTGGCACACAGGAGGTGGAAAGCTATACAGTGTTCAAGCTTATCGCCTGTCATTACGGACAAAGTGCATTAAATGCGCTACTTAGGTGTCCACTTGCTTTATCGGGGGCGATAACGAGGCCCGTCCCATCTGTCGCCGATCCGCCTTGCTCCAACACGCGTCCAGGCCAACGAGGCATGCGGCGCCACGTAGGCTGGCGGGCTACTGAGTTGGTGCGGTGGCAGAGCCTTCATGAAGATCTGCATGCCACCATGTAGGTGCTTTCTGAGTTGGCGCCTAGAGGTCGCACGTCGCCACGCAGGTGCTCGCCTAGTTGGTGGGCTGGCAGCTGCATTGGAACGGCGGCGGAGCTTTGGCAGATGTGGGCCTGGCTGCGGCCCCGCGGATGTCTTTGGCCAGAGTCTCACCGGGGCCCCGGCATGGGTCTTGCCGTGGCGTCGTGGTCGTCCCCGGCAAGGGGCTTGCCGGGGGTCTCGTGGGTATCCTTGGCAAGGATCTTGCCGAGGATCTTCGTCTTCTGGTTATTTATCTAGTCTTGTAGGATCTTGGTCTTCACAAAGATCTGCATGCCACCACGGAGGCGCCTCCCGAGCTTTGGTTCCAGTGTGGTTGAGGGTGTCGGAAGTCTCAGGCTCAAGGGTGGCAGCCCTGCTGGCGTTGGGCGAGTTGCCCCGGCAAGGTTCTTGCCGGGGCTATGGAGGCCGCCCCGGCAAGGGCCTTGCCGAGGGAGTCTGATACGTCCATTTTGCATCATGATTTTATATCGATATTTATTGCATTATGGGCTGTTATTACACGTTATGTTACAATACTTATGCCTATTCTCTCTTATTTTAAAAGGTTTACATGAAGAGGGAGAATGCCGGCAGCTGGAATTCTGGGCTGGAAAACGAGCAAATATTAGAGACCTATTCTGCACAGCTCCAAAAGTCCTGAAACTTTACGGAAGTCGTTTTTGGAATTAATAAAAAATACTGAGGGGAGAAAATACCAGAGGGGGGCCACACCCTGGCCACGAGGGTGGGAGGCGCGCCCTACACCTGGGCGCGCCCCCCTGCCTCGTGGGCCCCTGGCAGGCCTCCGGTGCCCATCTTCTGCTATAGGAAGTCTTTCGCCCGAGAAAAAATCATAAGCAAGCTTTCAGGAAGAAACTCCGCCGCCACGAGGCGGAACCTTGGCGGAACCAATCTAGGGCTCCGGCGGAGCTGTTCTGCCGGGGAAACTTCCCTCCAGGAGGGGGGAATCATCGCCATCGTCATCACCAACGATCCGCTTATCGGGAGGGGGCCAATCTTCATCAACATCTTCACTAGCACCATCTCATCTCAAACCCTAGTTCATCTCTTGTATCCAATCTTTGTCCCAAGGCCTCAGATTGGTACCTGGGAGTTGCTAGTCGTGTTGATTACTCCTTGTAGTTGATGCTAGTTGGTTTATTTGGTGGAAGATCATATGTTCAGATCCATTATGCATATTAATACTCCTCTGATTATGAACATGAATATGCTTTGTGAGTAGTTACGTTTGTTCCCGAGGACATGGGAGAAGTCTTGCTATTAGTAGTCATGTGAATTTGGTATTCGTTCGATATTTTGATGAGATGTATGTTGTCTTTCCTCTAGTGGTGTTATGTGAACGTAGACTACATGACACTTCACCATTATTTGGTCCTAGAGGAAGGCATTGGGAAGTAATAAGTAGATGATGGGTTGCTAGAGTGACAGAAGCTTAAACCCTAGTTTATGCGTTGTTTCGTAAGGGGCTGATTTGCATCCATATGTTTCATGCTATGGTTAGGTTTACCTTAATACTCATTTTGTAGTTGCGGATGCTTGCAATAGGAGTTAATCATAAGTGGGATGCTTTTCCAAGTAAGGACAGCACCCAAGCACCGGTCCACCCACATATCAAATTATCAAAGTACCGAACACGAATCATATGAGCGTGATGAAAACTAGCTTGACGATAATTCCCATGTGTCCTCGGGAGCACTTTTCTCTATATAAGAGTTTGTCCAGGCTTGTCCTTTGCTACAAAAAGGATTGGGCCATCTTGCTGCACTTTATTTACACTTGTTACTTGTTGCTCGTTACAAATTACCTTGTCACAAAACTATCTGTTACCTATAATTTAAGTGCTTGCAGAGAATACCTTGTTGAAAACCACTTGTCATTTCCTTCTGCTCCTTGTTGGGTTCGACACTCTTACTTATCGAAAGGACTATGATAGATCCCCTATACTTGTGGGTCATCAAGACTCTTTTCTAGCGCCGTTGCCGGGGAGTGAAGCGCCTTTGGTAGGTGGAATTTGGTAAGGGAAAAATTTATACAGTGTGCTGAAATTTACTGTCACTTGCTACTATGGAAAGTAATCCTCTGAGGGGCTTGTTCGGGGTATCTTCACCCCGACCAGTAGAGAAACGAGTTGCTCCTCAACCTACCGAACCTACTGAAAATGTTTACTTTGAAATTCCTTCGGGTATGATAGAGAAACTGCTAGCTAATCCTTTTGCAGGAGATGGAACATTGCATCCCGATTTACACTTAATCTATGCGGATGAATTTGTGGATTATTTAAGCTTGCAGGTATGCCCGATGATGTTATCAAGAAGAAGGTCTTCCGTTTATCTTCGAAGGGAGATGCATTACATGGTATAGGCTATGTGATGATATGGGATCATGGAACTACAAACGATTGAAATTGGAATTTCATCAGAAGTTTTATCCTGTGCATCTTGTTCATCGTGATCGTAATTATATATATATAATTTTTGTCCTTGCGAAGGAGAAAGCATCGCTCAAGCTTGGGGTAGGATTAAGTCAATGTTATATTCATGCCCCAATCATGATCTCTCAAGAGAAATGATTATTAAAAAAAATTATGCTCGGCTTTCTCTCAATAATCGCTCCATGCTCGATACTTCTTGTACTGGCTCCTTTATGATGAAGACTATTGAATTCAAATGGGATTTATTGGAAAGGATTAAATGCAACTCTGAAGATTGGGACCTCGATGAAGGTAAAGAGTCTGGTATAACACCTATGTTTGATTGTGTTAAATCTTTTATGGATACTGATGCTTTCCGTGAATTTAGCACTAAATATGGACTTGACTCTGAGATAGTAGCTTCTTTTTGTGAATCCTTTGCTACTCATGTTGATCTCCCTAATGAGAAGTGGTTTAAATATAATCCTCCCATAGAAGTAAAAGTAGTTGCACCTATTAAAGTTGAAGAAAAGACTATCACTTATAATGATCCTATTGTTCCTGTGGCTTATGTTGAGAAACAACCTTTTCCTGTTAGAATAAAGGATCATGCTAAAGCTTCAACTGTAGTCAATAAAAGTAATATTAGGACACACAAACCCCCTGAGCAAGTTAAAGTTGAACCTAATATTGCTATGGTTAAAGAGCTCTTGGCTAATAATATTGATGGGCATGTTATTTATTTCTGTGTGGAAACTGCTAGAATTGCTAAGCCTTGTGCTAAAGATAAACATAGACCTGTTGTAGGCATGCCTGTTATTTCTGTTAAAATAGGAGATCATTGTTATCATGGCTTATGTGATATGGGTGCTAGTGCTAGTGCAATACCGCATACCTTATACAAAGAAATTATGCATGATATTGCACCTGCTGAGGTAGAAGATATATATGTTACAATTAAACTTGCCAATAGAGATACTATTTCACCGATTGGGATTGTCAGAGATGTTGAAGTCTTGTGTGGGAAGGTTAAATATCCTGCTGATTTTCTTGTTCTTGGTTCTCCACAAGATAGCTTTTGTCCCATTATATTTGGTAGACCCTTCTTGAACACTATTAATGCTAAGATAGACCGCGAAAAGGATGTTGTTACTATTGGTTTGGGTGATATGTCTCATGAGTTTATTTTTTTCTAAATTTCGTAGACAACCCCGTGATGAGGAATTGCCTAGTAAGGATGAAATTCTTGCTTCTATTGCTGTGCCTCCTAATGATCCTTTAGAACTATATTTGCTTGACCATGAAAATGATATGTTTATGAATGAAAGAAGGGAAATAGATGAAGTATTCTTTAAACAGGGACCTATTCTAAAACACAACTTGCCTGTTGAAATCCTAGGGGATCCTCCTCCACCCAAGGGTGATCCCGTGTTTGAGCTTAAACCATTGCCTGATACTCTTAAATATGCTTATCTTGATGAAAAGAAGATATATCCTGTTATTATTAGTGCTAACCTTTCAGAGCATGAAGAAGAGAAACTATTGAAAACTCTGAAGAAGCACCGTGCTGCTATTGGATATACTCTTGATGATCTTAAGGGCATTAGTCCCACTCTATGTCAACACAAAATAAATTTGGAGAAAGACGCTAAACCAGTTATTGATCACCAAGGACGGCTGAATCCTACGATGAAAGAAGTGGTAAGAAAGGAAATATTAAAGCTCCTTGAAGCAGGTATAATTTATCCCGTTGCTGATAGCCAGTGGGTAAGTCATGTCCATTGTGTCCCTAAGAAGGGAGGTATTACTGTCGTTCCTAATGATAAAGATGAACTGATCCCGCAAAGAATTATTACAGGTTATAGGATGGTGATTGATTTCCGCAAATTAAATAAAGCTACTAAAAAAGATCATTACCCTTTGCCTTTCATTGATCAAATGCTAGAAAGATTATCCAAACATACACATTTTTTCTTTCTAGATGGTTACTCTGGTTTCTCTCAAATACCTGTGTCAGCTGATGATCAAGAGAAGACCACTTTTACTTGCCCTTTCGGTACCTTTGCTTATATACGTATGCCTTTTGGTTTATGTAATGCACCTGCTACCTTTCAAAGATGCATGATGGCTATATTCTCTGATTTTTGTGAAAATATTTGTCAGGTTTTCATGGATGATTTCTCCTTTTATGGATCCTCTTTTGATGATTGCTTGAGCAACCTTGATCGAGTTTTGCAGAGATGTGAAGAAACTAACCTTGTCTTGAATTGGGAGAAGTGCCACTTTATGGTTAATGAAGGTATTGTCTTGGGGCATAAAATTTCTGAAAGAGGTATTGAAGTTGACAAAGCCAAAGTTGACGCTATTGAAAAAATGCCGTGCCCCAAGGACATCAAAGGTATAAGAAGTTTCCTTGGTCATGCCGGTTTTTATAGGAGGTTCATTAAGGACTTCTCAAAAATTTCTCGGCCTCTGACTAATCTATTATAAAAAGATATCCCTTTTGTCTTTGATGATTGTATAGAAGCATTTGAAATACTTCAGAAAGCATTGATTTCTGCACCTATTGTTCAGCCACCTGATTGGAATTTACCCTTTGAAATTATGTGTGATGCTAGTGATTATGCTGTAGGTGCTATTCTAGGACAAAGAGTTGATAAGAAATTAAATGTTATTCAATATGCTAGTAAAACTCTAGACAATGCCCAGAGAAATTATGCTACTACTGAAAAAGAATTTTTAGCAGTTGTATTTGCTTGTGATAAGTTCAGACCTTATATTGTTGATTCTAAAGTAACTATTCACACTGATCATGCTGCTATTTAATATCTTATGGAAAAGAAAGATGCTAAACCTAGACTTATTAGATGGGTTCTCCTACTATAAAAATTTGATTTGCATCTTATTGATAGAAAGGGAGCTGAGAACCCCGTTGCAAACAATTTGTCTAGGTTAGAGAATGTTCTTGATGACCCACTATCTATTGATGATAGTTTTCCTGATGAACAATTAGCTGTCATAAATGCTTCTCGTACTGCTCCATGGTATGCTGATTATGCTAATTACATTGTTGCTAAATTTATACCACCTAGTTTCACATACCAGCAAAAGAAAAAGTTTTTCTATGATTTAAGACATTACTTCTAGGATGACCCACACCTTTATAAAGAAGGAGTGGATGGTGTTATTAGACGTTGTATACCTGAGCATGAACAGGAACAGATCCTGCACAAGTGTCACTCTGAAGCTTATGGAGGACACCACGCTGGAGATAGAACTGCACATAAGGTATTGCAATCCAGTTTTTATTGGCCTACTCTCTTCAAGGATGCCCGTAAGTTTGTCTTATCTTGTGATGAATGCCAAAGAATTGGTAACATTAGTAGACGTCAGGAAATGCCTATGAATTATTCACTTGTTATTGAACCATTTGCTGTTTGGGGCCTTGATTATATGGGACCGTTTTCTTCCTCTAATGGGTATACACATATTTTAGTTGCTGTTGATTATGTTACTAAGTGGGTAGAAGCTATTCCAATTAGTAGTGCTGATCATAACACTTCTATTAAGATGCTTAAAGAAGTTATTTTTTCCGAGGTTTGGAGTCCCTAGATATTTAATGACTGATAGTGGTTCACATTTTATTCATGGTGCTTTCCGTAAAATGCTTGCTAAGTATGATGTTAATCATAGAATTGCATATTCGTATCACCCGCAGTCTAGTGGTCAAGTAGAATTGAGTAATAGAGAGCTCAAAATAATTTTGCAAAAGACTGTTAATAGATCTAGAAAGAATTGGTCCAAGAACTGCATATAAAAATCCTATGGGTATGTCTCCGTATAAAATGGTTTACAGAAAAGCATGTCATTTACCTCTTGAACTAGAACATAAGGCATATTGGGCTATTAAAGAGCTCAATTATGATTTCAAACTTGCCGGTGAGAAGAGGTTATTTGACATTAGCTCAATTGATGAATGGAGAACCCAGGCTTATGAGAATGCCAAACTGTTTAAAGAAAAAGTTAAAAGATGGCATGACAAAAGGATACAAAAGCGTGAGTTTAATGTAGGTGATTATGTGTTGGTATACAACTCTCATTTAAGATTTTTTGCAGGAAAACTTCTCTCTAAATGGGAAGATCCTTACGTTATCGAGGAGGTCTATTGTTCTGGTGCTATAAAAATCAACAACTTCAAAGGCACAAATCCGAAGGTGGTGAACGGTCAAAGAATCAAACATTATATCTCAGGTAATCCTATAAACGTTGAAACCAATATTAACACTTTCCAGAACGTTTCAGACTCCGAAAAGGAATAGGTATGTGGTACGGTAAGTAAACCGACTCCAAAACAGTTCTAATGGCAATTTTTCTCCGTTTTGGAATATTTAAGAAAATAGGAAAATAAGAAGTAGTCTGGGAAGGACACGAGGCTTCCATGAGGGTGGGAGGCGCCCTCGCCTCGGGCGCGCCCCACCTCGTGGGCACCTCGTGTGCTCTCCGGAGTCCGTTTTCTTGCACGATACTTCTTTTGATCAGTAAAAATTCATTATATAATCTCCCGAAGGTTTTGACCACCGTATCACACAATTATCCTCTGTTCTTGTTTCGAGCTGTTTTTCTGACAGATCTAGATCACCTTGACGTCTCCAAGTGCCCCCAAGGACAAGGTCTTCGAGAAGGTCATCAACCCCTACCTTGCGGAGGTGCTGCAACACCCTCAAACCATTGAGATGTCTGAGGGGGTGCTGCACATCCGCGATGTTAAGGGACCAACGAGGACCGGAAGCGTGGAGACAAGGCTCGAGGCAATGGAGCAACAAGTTTTCAAGTGTTAGGAGATGGTGCACGGACTTGACTCCAATCACATAATGATCACGGAGTTCACCAACAACCACAAGCTGGACGCCAAGGACATTGGGAGGCCATCTTCAAGCTTCATGAGAAAATCGAGCACCTCCAAGCCCAGATCTATGACCTGCAAAACCAAAACTATGAGTATGAATATAGATTCAAGAGGATGAGTTTGGCTGCAGATTTAAGGATCCCGGAGACTCGATCATCCTTCTATGATGGTGAGCCTATGCCTTGGAAGAGGGACGACAAGCCTACATCATCAACAACTCCATCTCCTTCACCGGCAAAAGGGATATAATCACATGGGTATGGGCACTCCCCTTGGCATCTGCCAAGCTTGGGGGAGGTGCCCCGATATAATATCACCATCACACTCCTATCTTTACCGTTTTTCTTAGTTCGATCCTTTTGGTAATATCTTGATCTAGTAGAATAAAATTTTAGTATGATCTAGTTTTGAGTTTTGCTTTATGATCCCTCTATGTAATCAAGTCCGTGAGCTATATATAATAAAGATTAGTGTTGAGTCAAGGGCTTGATTACTTTGCTATGATCTTGAGTGAATAAAAGAAAGAGAAAGAATAAAAAGAAATAAAGAGATCATATTGATCTTATGGAGAGTAATGACTTCACATATGGAGAGTATGATGATTAAAAGTTGTTGAGAGTTGACAAACATAGCTTTGGTTATCGTTGCAACTAATAGGAAGTAATAAAGAAAGAGAGGTTTCACATATAAATACATTATCTTGGACATCTTTTATGATTGTGAGCACTCATTAAAATATGACATGCTAAAGAGTTGATGTTGGGCAAGGAAGACAATGTAATGGGTTATGTTTTCTTATATCTGAAATAAAGTATATTGTCATGGGTCATCCAACATGTTGAGCTTGCCTTTCCCCCTCATGCTAGCCAATTCTTTGCACCAAGTAGAGATACTACTTGTGCTTCCAATACCCTTAAACCCAGTTTTGCCATGAGAGTACACCATATCTACCTATGGATTGAGTAAGATCCTTCAAGTAAGTTGTCATTGTTGCATGTAGTAAAAATTGCTCTCTAAATATGTATGACTTATTAGTGTGGAGAAATAAGCTTTATACGATCTTGTGATGTGGAAGAAATAAAAGCGACGGACTGCATAATAAAGGCCCACATCACAAGTGGCAATACAAAGTGACGTTCTTTTGCATTAAGATTTCGTGCATCCAACCAAAAGCACATGACAACCTCTGCTTCCCTCTGCGAAGGGCCTATCTTTTACTTTTATCTTCTACCCTTATGCAAGAGTCATGGTGATCTTCACCTTTCCTTTTTACATTTTATCTTTTGGCAAGCACACTGTGTTGGAAAGATCCTGATATATATATCTAATTGGATGTAAGTTAGCATGAGCTATTATTGTTGACATTACCCTTGAGGTAAAAGGTTGGGAGGCGAAACTATAAGCCCCTATCTTTCTCTGTGTCCGATTAAAACTCCGTAACCACAAGTATTGCGTGAGTGTTAGCAACTGTGAAAGACTAAATGATAGTTGAGTATGTGGACTTGCTGAAAAGCTCTTATATTGACTCTTTCTGATGTTATGATAAATTGCAATTGCTTCAATGACTGAGATTATAGTTTGTTGGTTCTCAATGAAGTTTCTAATTCATACTTGACGTTGTGAATAGATTATTACTTGAGCATAAGAAATCATATGACAATATTCAAATATGTTGCTGTTATAAGAATGATCATGATGCCCGCATGTCCGTATTTCATTTTATCGACACCTCTAACTCTAAACGTGTGGACATATTTATCGCTATCGGCTTCCGCTTGAGGACAAGCAGGTCTAAGCTTGGGGGAGTTGATACGTCCATTGAAAGTGAGTTATATCGACTAGAGGGGGGGTGAATAGGCGATTTTTATGAATTCTTCACTGAGGAATTTGCTGGTGAGGAAATTCATTCGCGAAGAACTACTTGCAGCGGAATAAGTACTCAAAAGTAAACATAACAAAAGACAAGCATAGTCATCATGATGAAATGAAGACAAGCACAGAATACTGAAAGCGTAAACACAGGATAGCACAGGATGAAGACAAACAGACTGAAGAAATTGAACTGAGGAAATTGAGAAAGTCTTCAGTCAAAGTCTTCAAACACAGATATGAACAAGCACACAACACAGTTATGAGGAAATGAAAGAGTTGAGGAAATAGAATCAGTTGGCTTGGTGAAGACAATGATTTGGTAGGCTGGCCCAACTGCTGTCTCGGTTGTACATCTGGTTGGAGCGGCTAGGTATTTAAACACGAGGACACAGAGTCCTCATCGTATTCTCCTTGAACTAAGGTCACATGCACTCGTCCAATCACTCATGGTAAGTCTTGGTGACTTGAACCTTCACAAACTTCGGTCACTCGGCGATCCACAATTCCTCTTGGATGCTCTAGACCATGACGCCTAACCGTCTGGAAGAAGCACATTCTTCAAAGGTAACAAGCGTCGGATCCACACAGATCAATCTCTTGATGATGCTCAATCACTTTGGGTTTGTAGGTGTTTGGGTTTGGGTTTTCCTCACTTGATGATTTTCGCTCAAAGTCCTGGGAGGATGGGATGCTCTCAAATGACAAGTGTTAGTTTCTCTCGGAGTAGCCAACCAGCTAGTGGTTGTAGGGGGTGGCTATTTATAGCCTAGGGAGTAGCCCGACATGATAAGACATAAATGCCCTTCAATGATATAACCGTTAGGTGGATAAGATATTTTGGGACAGCTGGCGCGTAGCACAGCAACGGTCGAAAATTTTAGGTACAAATTCCTCAGGGCTATCATGTTCCTCACTATGTAGGCAATCCGCACTGGCGAATTCCTAACTCCTCAGTCAGAAAAAATTCCTTAGCGACCAGAATAACTTCGTCTCATCACATCAAGAAATTGATCGAATCTGTATGAGATTTCCAATGGCTTCACTCGAAGGGATTGGTAGGTGTAGGATTTTGAGTTGAGCATCACATGGAAATTTTTCCTTAGTATTTCCTCGATCCCCTTTAACAGTACGGTGTTTCCTATGACTCAAGAAAGAGAAAATGAAACTACGAAAATAAAAGTCTCCACGCTTCATGTTCCTCGCATGAATACCAAGTCTTCAAGGTCACACCAATTTCTTCACTTTCAAAGTCTTCAGAAAGTCTTCAGAGGTACCAAAGTCTTCAGTCGAAGAACTTCATTTTTAGGGGTCGACTTTCTGTGTAAATATCAAACTCCTCATAGACTTATAGACCTGTGCACACTCACAAACGCATTAGTCCCTTAACCTATAAGTCTTCAATACACCAAAATCACTAAGGGGCACTAGATGCACTTACAATCTCCCCCTTTTTGGTGATTGATGACAATATAGGTTAAGTTTTCAACGGGATAAACATATGAAGTGTAAATACTGATATGAGGAATTTGATTGCAAGATATAGACAAACTCCCCTCAAGATGTGCATAGTGAGGAATTTGCTTTTGAAGCAATGCACACTTGAAGAGTTGAATCATGGAGATCTCCCCTATATCTTGTAATTCATACACGCATTTGACATATAATATGAAGAATTTGAAATGCATGATGAAATATGGTGACTGATGTAATTCAGCATGCGTGCATTAATATAAACGAGGAATAAGCATGCAGAGAATCACATCAAAAGTATCAGGCCACCATAGAGTTTAAGTTTACAACTCGATCCAGCAAAGTCATCAGAAGAACGAGAGTTGTAACTTAGAAAAAAACGCCCATATAATAGACCCGCTTGAAGACTAACTCAAATTTCTCTCCCTTTGTCGGTGTCAAAACCGGCGGATCTCGGGTAGGGGGTCCCGAACTGTGCGTCTAGGCGGATGGTAACAGGAGACAAGGGACACGATGTTTTTACCCAGGTTTGGGCCCTCTCGATGGAGGTAAAACCCTACGTCCTGCTTGATTAATATTGATGATATGGGTAGTACAAGAGTAGATCTACCACGAGATCAAGGAGGCTAAACCCTAGAAGCTAGCCTATGGTATGATTGTTGTTCGTCCTACGGACTAAAACCCTCCGGTTTATATAGACATCGGATAGGTTAGGGTTACACAGTCGGTTACAATGGTAGGAGATCTACATATCCGTATCGCCAAGCTTGCCTTCCACGCCAAGGAAAGTCCCATCCGGACACGGGATGAAGTCTTCAATCTTGTATCTTCATAGTCTTGGAGTCCGACCGTGACGATAGTCCGGCTATCCAGACACCCCCTAGTCCGGGACTCCCTCAGTAGCCCCTGAACCAGGCTTCAATGACGACGAACAAGGCAACCGGACTTATAATGCTTGAACACTCTCACTTAGCCATAGAATTCTATAATTTTAAATTTCGGCGAAGCCCCTAGTATTCGGAAGACCGAGTTCGGGGCGCTATCCACGCCTTGGCCGGACGGTTCCGGTTCCTCGCTCTAAGTGGCATAGGTCTTTAGGGACCCGGAAAAAAAAACCTCTCGAACAGCGACCGGCTCTCGCCTTATCATGACGGTCAGTTTTAGCTTTCTCCACTGAGGTGCTCGACCCAGCATAACTGGGGCACAATCGCGATGGTTCTCCGGTGCTACCTTAGCCGATATAGCGGAACGTAAGGTACCAAAACACGGAGCCGGGCAAACCCAACTATTGACCCAAGACATGATTCAGAGCAAATTCATATAATGCTATAAGTTCGGGTGCCGCACTTGTGAAAGTGTTCGGACTTATCACACCATAATTTTGGGATACTTAAGCCCCTGGTGTATTGGCCGTACCAAAGTGTACGGTTGCAACATGTCGTGAAATGAACATATGTATATATAAGGAAGTAGAGCAATAATAAGCGAAAGCTATGTATTGTTTATTCAAAAGGTACTGCAATGGGAGCAGAACAATACAAATAGTGCGATAAGAAAGGGATGGGACTATCTAACATGTCCCCCTCCAGGGGTAAGCTGCGGGATGGTATGTAAAACAGGTATAATGCTCGTAATAGAGACCACCTGAACACTCGACGTGGCTTTCCGCTTCCCTGGTTGTTGCATCGTGAGTTCGGCGATTCAAGTGCCGGACAGGACTTCTCAAAGACGGAGTCCTGAAAGTAAAAAAAAGGAAGAAAAGAGGAAAAAAAAGAAATGACACAAACGGGAGCCCCTGGTGCGGTCGAGCCGCATTCTTGGCGTGCCGTTGTCTTGCCCCTCCCCATATGCCCATGGTATCTCCAGAGCGTAATTATGTACGCGTAATACTAGCTTCGCAATTTCGCGAGGGCTGGGGTTGGAGCCGGATTGCTACTCGTGCTTGAATCTTGCCAGGTGGTCTTGTTGTAGGTTACTCCGGGCGCGCTTGACAGTGTCCGGATGCTTAGTGGCCGGACTCGAGAATTGCTGTGAGAGGCTGCTTTGTACCTCCGCCGCGAGGGCCGCCGTGTGCTCCTCCGTTCGGAGAGAGCGTTCGGTGTTTCCATTGACCGTGATTACTCCTCGAGGGCCTGGCATCTTGAGCTTGAGGTATGCATAGTGCGGCACCGCATTGAACTTTGCAAATGCGGTTCGTCCGAGCAGTGCATGATAGCCGCTGCAGAATGGGACGATGTCGAAGACTAACTCTTCGCTTCGGAAGTTATCCGGGGATCCGAAGACCACTTCGAGTGTAACTGAGCCCGTACAACTGGCCTCTACACCCGGTATGACGCCTTTAAAGGTCGTCTTTGTAGGTTTAATCCTTGAGGGGTCTATGCCCATTTTGCGCACTGTATCCTGGTAAAGCAGGTTCAGGCTGCTACCGCCGTCCATCAGGAATCTGGTGAGGTGAAACCCGTCAATAATTGGGTCAAGAACCAATACGGAGAAGCCGCCGTGACGGATGCTAGTGGGGTGGTCCCTTCGATCGAAGGTGATCGGGCAGGAAGACCATGGGTTGAACTTTGGGGCGACTGGCTCCATCGCATATACGTCCCGTAGTGCATGCTTCCGCTCCTTTTTGGGTATGTGGGCTGCGTATATCATGTTCACCGTCCGCACTTGTGTGGGAAAACCTTTCTGTCCTCTATTGTTCGGCGGCCAAGGCTCTTCCTCATCATCGCTATGCAGCCCCTTGTCATTGAGTTCGGCACTCAACTTGCTTGCTTGCTTGAACACCCAACAATCCCTGTTGGTGTGATTGGCTGGTTTCTCGGGGGTGCCATGTATTTGGCACAAGCGATCGAGTATGCGGTCCAAGCTGGACGGGCCCTGGGTATTTCTTTTGAATGGCTTCTTCCGCTGACCGGGTTTAGAGCCTCTGAATCTGGCATTGACGGCCGTATCTTCAGTATTATCGCCGTTAATGCGGCGCTTGTTCTTGTTGCGACGCGACCTGCCATTGCTGTCCTTGGTATCCGGACTATCAGGATGTTTGGCCAAGTTGTTGCTTCGAGCTAGCCAGCTGTCCTCTCCCGCACAAAAGCGAGTCATTAGGGTTGTGAGGGCTGCCATAGATTTCGCTTTTCCTGTCCTAGGTGCCGGGCAAGCCACTCGTCATGGATGTTATGTTTGAAGGCTGCAAGTGCCTCGCATCCGGACGATCAACGATTTGATTTTTCTTTGTTAGGAACCGAGTCCAGAATTGTCCGGCCGATTCTTCCGCTGCTGAATTATGTGGCTAAGGTCATCGGGCGTCTGGTGGTTGCACATATGTGCCACGGAAGTTATCAAGGAATGCGGCTTCCGTGTCCTCCCAACAACCAACCGATTCTCGGGCAAGCTATTGAGCCAATGTCGAGCTGGTCCTTTAAGCTTGAGTGGGAGGTATTTGATGGCATGTAGATCATCCCGCGGGCCATGTGGATATGGAGGAGATAATCTTGGTCCAGACCGCAGGATCTGTGGTACCATCGTATGATTCGATGTTTACGGGCTTGAAGCCCTCGGGGATTTGATGATCCATTACTTCATCTGTGAAGCATAGTGGGTGTGCGGCACCTCTGTATTGGGCTATATCACGGCGCGGCTCATATGAGCTTTGTCTCATCGTGTTCGCCCGGCCGGTTTTGCTGTATCCGCGCGACGGTAATCATCCCGCATTGCTGGCGCCCACGCGATCCGTAGATCGATCTTGTATGTTCTGCCTTATCCTCCAATATATCTCGCAAGTCCGGCGTTTTCCGTGCCTTGGTACTTTTTGAGCGGCGTCGGGGTGTGGCTTGAGCGCGGGCCGAGAGGCTTCTCGTCATGGGCCACGAGGTGGCCGGTCTGCCATGTCGCGGCGCCGGTGACTTGGGTGCTTCCTCCTCTAGTCGAGGCAACGACCTGCGCTTGGGGTAGCTTTTGGAGGGGCGTTGAAGTTCATACTCTTCGCTGCAAGGACTTGATCCATCCGTCACCTAGCGTGTCTTGATCAGCTCTAAGTTGTTGCTGCTTTTTCTTGAGGCTGCTTGCCGTGGCTATAAGCCCGCGTTTGAAACGCTCCTGTTCGGCGGGATCCTCAGGCACGACAAATTATTCGTCGTCGAGGCTTGCCTCATCTTCGGAGGGAGGCGCATAATTATCGTCCTCGACCTCTCTTTCTGCCGCACTGTCGTGCGGACTTGCTTCTCTCTCCTCCTGCGCTGAGTCCTGCTGGAGGGGGTTCTCTTCGGCATTGTCCGGGGTGTTATTATCTCCCGTGCCGGAATCACCGTTTTTATTGTGGCGGGATTTAGAGCGGCGCCACGACGCCGGGCGCTTCGGCTGTTTCTTGGAGGGTCATCCTCCGTTGTTCCATCGACGTTCCCATCTTTTGGGATGTCCACCATATATATGTCATATGACGAGGTGGCCTTCCGGTGCCTCGTGAGGCGCTGGGTCTTGGTCGTCTTCGCATCATCGTCCATACCGTCGATGTCTTCGGAGTCGTAGTCTAGCATGTCGGTTAGATCATCGACAGTGGCTACAAAGTGGGTGGTGGGTGGGCGTTGAATTTCTTCGTCGTCTGCATCCCAACCTTCCTGTCCGCAATCCGGCCAGGGCTCTCCGGATAAAGAGAGAGACTTTAGTGAATTCAGAATATCGCCAAAGGGCGAGTGCCAAAGATGTCCGCGGTAGTGAACTCCATAACGGGCGCCCAATCGGATTCGATTGGCAGGGGCGCGGGGGGTTCGGAGTCCGGAGAGGAGTCCGGCACCTTGGAGTCGAGGTCTTCGCAAAGGACAGGGATGGAGTTTGGCTCAATCGCCGTAGAGATCGTAGCCCCCGAGGCGGTGTCCAACCACTCGTCCTCGATCGGGGAATCCGGCTCCGGATCAAGGGCCGGAGCGGGTGCTGGTGCGGCCTCCAGGACACCGTTCGGCTGCAGAGCTAGATCATGCCCATCGAAATGCGGTGGCGCACTTGGCTGCGGCTCGAATCCGTCGAAGATCAAGTCCCCGCAGATATCGGTCGATAGTTCAGACTTCCAAATCTGACTGATGGCCAGGGCGTAGCTTTGATCTGCTCCGGATGGTCGACAAAGGTAAAGCCGCCGAACACGAAGATCTGTCAGGGAGAAAAGTCTCACCCTGGACCGCGTCGTTGTTGATGATCGAAGGAGCCATCGGGCCTATCGGTGACGACACAGAGGAACTCTCAATGAAAGCACCAATGTCGGTGTCAAAACCGGCGGATCTCGGGTAGGGGGTCCCAAACTGTGCGTCTAAGCGGATGGTAACAGGAGACAAGGGACACGATGTTTTTACCCAGGTTCGGGCCCTCTCGATGGAGGTAATACCCTACTCCTGCTTGATTAATATTGATGATATGGGTAGTACAAGAGTAGATCTACCACGAGATCAAGGAGGCTAAACCCAGAAGCTAGCCTATGGTATGATTGTTGTTCGTCCTACGGACTAAAACCCTTCGGTTTATATAGACCCCGGATAGGTTAGGGTTACATGTAGTCGGTTACAATGGTAGGAGATCTACATATCCGTATCGCCAAGCTTGCCTTCCACGCCAAGGAAAGTCCCATCTGGACACGAGATGAAGTCTTCAATCTTGTATCTTCATAGTCTTGGAGTCCGGCCATGACGATAGTCCGGCCGTGACGATAGACCGGCTATCCGGACACCCCCTAGTCCGGGAATCCCTCACCCTTTGTCATCAAATGACCAAAAGGATTGAAATTGAGGACTAACGCCCCTGAAGAATATCAAGTTGATGAAGGAGCGCCAGCGTTGTTGGGGTCGTTTGTTGATGTAGGGCCTGCCGCAGTGTCGTCCAAGTCTTCATGCTCGTCGGTGTCGCGCGATGAAGAATAGGAGCTGGCCACCAAGGAAGGAACCTTGACCTTCTTGTATTTCTTCGGTGGAGGTGCAGACCAGTCAAAGTCTTCCTTGAGACCCATTTTCTTCAGATCATCGGCGCTATAGACATGAGACAGAACAGCCCAGGTACGATTGAAAGTTTCATGGAGGTAGTAGTGGTTTTTATTCACTGCATTGTGGGTAGCAGTCATGTTGTGAAGAATTGAACCAAACTGACGCTTATGATTGCGATCAACCTTCTGATGAAGACTGAGGAGAAGCTCACGATCAGTCATCACCCTGGGTGCTGTGCCTTAAGGATTTTGCTTGGTTGTGTTGGCGGCAGAGTCATGGGTGGCAGAGTCGTCATTGGTTGAGTAGGATGCAGCCTTGCGAAATTGACCATCCAATGGACGAATGCCTTCATCTATAACAGCAGCGGCCTTGCCCTTGTCATCAGCTGAGGAAATTGTCCGCTTGAGGACTTCAATCGAAGGCAAGTAGCTGCAATGGTTCAATGTATCAGCTTTGTAGTTGAGTGAAGACCTTGTTCTGATGAATCTCATAATCCAAGGTGCATAAGGCTTCTCCTCAAATGGTGACATAGCGACATTGGCCAGAGTCCTCATGAAGAAATCATGGAAGTTGACAGGAACGCCATGAATGATATTGAAAAGCAGATTCTTCATGATGCCAATGACTTCTTCTTCATTCGAGTCGTGGCCCTTGATTGGACTCAATGTCTTCGTCAAAATGCGATAGACAGTCTGAGGCACATATAGTAATTCCTTCACGAGGAATTTTGTTCTTGGGGCCTGACCTGGCTTCAATGGCTTCATCATCACTTGCATGTAGTGATCTGTAAGCTGAGGTTCACTATAGACGCAACGAGCAACTTCAAGGGGAGGACTGCGTGGTAAAGCACCAAGCAATTCAGTAGATGGTGCCTTATAGTGAGTGTTTTCAGACATCCAGTCCAGCACCCATGAATTTACATCTTCAGAATCTCCGGTGATGTGCAGTGTCGCATAAAATTGAAGAATGAGTTCTTCATTCCAATCACAGATGTCAGTGCAGAAATTTACCAGTCCAGCGTCGTGAAGAACACTGAGGATTGGCACGAAGCACGACAGAGATTCCATATCCACGTGAGGAATGTGCTCATGATCGAAGATTTTGTCTTTGTTGAACAGCACTGAGGAATAGAAATTTTCCTGACTGGCAGTCCAGAAACGCCTCTTCCTAATGCGAGCAGAGTCATAGGGGTTGTAATCTGTGAAGAATACATGCTCGTCGAAGAAATCATCAACCTTGAATTTCTGCTTCCTTGAGAATGGATCCTTTGGCTTAGGCAGAGGAGTATCAGTGAGTTGCATCACAACCTTAGGAATCGCAATCTCAGGTTCTTCAGGCTGAGGAATTTCTGGTTCCTCTTCAATGGCAGTCTGCGTCTTCAGATGTTCAGCAGCAGCAGTTTCTTCAGCACTAGTGGCTGGAATTTCTTCAGGTACAGATGAAGTGGGATGAGTTTCTTCAGAGCCCATTTGAACAGTTTGTGTAGGGGACTGAGGGATTTGCTGTAAAGGTGTGAACAATGGAGAGTTGGGATGCTGACTTTCCCAAAAGTCATCATTCATCAACGGAGTAGTACTCCCAATGTCCACGTCAGAATTGTATTCATCTAATTCTTCAACGCCGACCTCTTCAGCTGTGAACTGAGGCATAGGCGAGGAAACAACTGGTGTTGAAGGGATTTCATCCACTTCAATTTCTTCATCCATCTGCTCTGACGATGCAGCAGAAGGATTTTCTTCATCAGATCCGCTAGGGATCACATATTCTTCATCAAAAGGAACAAGGTCCTTTGATGGCATGGTTGAGATCGGAACAACATCAATGGGGTTTGCAAACGAGCTGGTCATAGGCTTCATTTTCTTCGGAGCTGAAGAATCTGAAGTAGCTGATGCTTTCCTTTTCTTCACTGCTGCATGCTCTGCAGCCTTGGTCTTCTTCACATCGGATGCAGACGGAAGGATTGGAGTTGGGGTAGGCGCAGGAGGAGCACAGGAATCTGGTTGATTTTCTATGCACAATCGATGCAGCTTTGCTCGACCTCTTCATTTTCTTCAGCGCACCACTAGTGGATGCCACGGCAATTTCTTCGATGGCTGGAATGCGATCATCGCCTCTGGAACTCACATTTTCTTCAAGACTGAATGTCATCGGCCAGTCTTTGGCATGTTCTTCGATCGGCTGGCGTAAGCTTCACTGAGGAATTTCTTGTTGCGATGAGGCTGCGACATTTGAGGTAAACTTCTCACCGCTTTAACAAACCTGACTTTGGCTCCTTGCCAATCAGCATAGTAAGCATTGAAGTCATTCTTTGAGGGTTTTGATTTCAGATCGGATCTTTACAAGTTCATCGGTTGTCATAGAGATAACGTTGTTCTTCGAAATTTCTCCTTCTGCATCTGCGCTTTCTTGATCTGCCTGGCCTTCTCATATTTCCATTTTTCTTCCTGGATGAAATGGGTCAGCATGTGACTTTGGCCAGGAGTCAACTTGAAATCAGGCATAGGAGTGTTTGGGTCCTTGTGCCAGAGATCAATATAATCAAGGATCAACCTTGGATCCAAAAGCAGTGGCACATTTGTGCCTTTGGCTCTAGCGGCCCTGACTTGCCTATCTCTGATGATTTCAGCAAGTTCTTCATCGTCAGCTTCGTCTTATTCAGACGGCACTTGGAAGGCGACCTGCTTCTTGTGAGGACTTGGGCGAGAACCTCGTCCAGCAGTAGCCTTTGTCTTCAGCAGAGAGGGTCCCGTTGAAGAATTTGTTGCAGCTGAGGAACTAGCTGAAGCTCCTGAGGCAATAGAGATGCCTTTAGTCCTTTGGCACGTGGCAAGATGCACAGGTACTGAGGACTTTGTCGGAGCAGCTGAGGACTTTGGAGGAGCAGGAGCAGCATGAGGAATTGGCCTTGAGGGCTTTGAAGATTCTGGCCGTGAGGGCATAGCTGAGGAACTTGGCCTTGAGGGCATTGAAGGTGAAGCACTTGGCTTACGCGCAGGCTTCTTTGCCATGGATTTCTTCGGCTTGACAGAGGCCTCAGCAGCAGCAGCAGCAGAGTCTTCATTGAATTTCCTCACTGCTTCTCTGGCTTGTCTAGCCAACTTGGCCTGGCGCTTGGCCCATTCATCAGGATAATCCTCACCGCGCTTGAGGCTGGTGGGATCCGCTTCTTGGCCAGGTGCCAATGGAGGTCTTGGGCATGGAGGATTTAGAGCGAATTTCTTCATGTACTTTGGAGTTACATACCTGTACTCCCTCCACTCTCTTGCCCATCTCCTTTCTATCCTCTGGATGCGCACCTTGCGTTGATTTTTTTCTCCTTACCAAACTTGGCCTCATCAGGAGTGCAATAGTCTTTGTATATGTCATCAGGGATCTCAAAGGCAGTGTCGATTTCAGGCCTCTTTCCTCCTTTCTATGGCTTCTTTCCATCAGCCATTTTCTTCAGCTTAGGAATTTGAACAATTGAATTGTCTGAAGAAGTATGCAACTTTTCTTCAAGGAACGCTGCAAATGAGTTAAGTTGATGAGAACCTAGTGATTCAAAGAATGACATGAGTACCTGTGAACAGAGTATAGTTGCGAGGAATTTGGAGAGGTCATATGCGTTCTCAGAAGGTTTTTCAGAAAGAACAAGTTTGAGGAATTTGACCAGATGAGGCTTGAAGAATTTCACTAAGCATTCTTTGTCTTAGGTTCCAGAGTTGTATAGACCGAAGATCCACACAATTGAGGAATCTTGAAGAAAAATGATGCTTAGAGAAAAGAATTAAGAACAGATGACATGTGAGGTGTTTAGTGTGTGAGGATTTGAAGAAAAACACCTTTGAAGATTTTGTAGTAAACATTTGAATCAAAGAGGGCAGTAAAAGTAACTTTTAATTACCCTGAACGAAGAACACAACGAACAGTGAGGTGGAGAAGTGAAGTTCGTCTGTGCAGATCTTCCACGCCCTAACTCGGCAGAGGAAGATGACTACGGCGGCGGCGGAGTGAAGATTTCCGCGGCCGGCGCGAGTACGACGACGATGAGGTCGAGGCAGTGAAGCTCTTCCTCACCGGCGACGATGAAGTAGCGGCGGCGCTAGGGTTTGAGAAGATCGAGCGGGAGAGAGAGGTCGAGCGGAGAAAAGGAAGTGAGGAAGGGGAGAGGGGGTATTTATAGCCACGGTGAAAAACTGTTCGCCCGAAGATTTTGGACGAACGTGCCCCTGACCCTTCTCATTCGCTTGACATGTGTCACCCATGTACTGAGAAGTGGAGATCGTGTTAGATCGTGGGTGAATAGATAAGTCTATCGAGGGATGCGGAACGGTTTGAGCGGCAAAGCCGAAAATTTGGATAAGATAAGTTAAAACTTCTGTTCGCAAATTCTTCAGCTGACAAGGACACAGTGAAGTTTTTGAACGAGTTTCAAATAGAACGCACATGAAGAATTTGTGAATAGATTGGGTTGAGTATAGCATAGAGGGGGAAGGGTCCAATCACATTCACTTAGCAGAAAAAACAACTTGAAGAAATAGCAATAAGTGAATGATGTAGAGGACATAAACTCATATATATATATATATATATATATATATATATATATATATATATATAGACAAAGAAGAAAAATGACGGAAACAGTGAAGATTTTGAAAAGTTGAAGAATTTGAACAACTGAGGAATTTCAAAACTGAGGGAAAACTCAAATTGAAGATTTTCAACTTTTTGTGGTGGCGTGACCCACCGTATAAGAATAATGATTTTAGACACCGCGTACAATTGTCGTAGGGTTCTGAGAATCAAATTCTTCATTAATTTCTTCACACTTAGAGTGTTATTCTTCATTGATTGAAGAAAATTGTTTCTTCATGTGTTGCACATCTAAGTCATCAATTTTGCATAAGTGTTAGGATGAGTGTCCTTTTCAAAGAACATTCAAAGATTCTAAGGTATTTAGCTCACAACGAACTTGCTAAATCTCTTCTCATCCAAGGGTTTTGTGAAGATATCGGCTAGCTGTTCTTCAGTCTTCACATGCTCAATAGAAATGTCGCCTTCAACACATGATCACGAAGAAAATGATGACGAATCTGAATGTGCTTTGTCTTCGAGTGCTGAACTGGGTTGTGAGCAATCTTGATGGCACTCTCCTTGTCACAGAGGAGAGGCACATTCTTCACGTTGACGTTGTAGTCCTTGAGAGTTTGCTTCATCCATAGCAGTTGAGCACAACAAGAACCAGCAGCAATGTACTCAGCTTCAGCAGTAGACAGTGATACGCAGTTCTGTTTCTTCGAGGACCAACAGACCAAAGATCGTCCGAGGAAATGACATGTACCAGATGTTGAATTGCGGTCCACACGATCACCAGCATAGTCAGAGTCAGAATATCAAATGAGTTCAAAAGCCGAGCCCTTGGGGTACCATAATCCAAGTGTTGGTGTGTGAGCTAGATATTGAAGAATATGTTTCACAGCCTTATGGTGTGATTCCTTCGGTGTAGCTTGAAATCGGGGACACATGCAAACACTAAGCATTATATCTGGCCATTAAACATCTGGACACCGTCAAGCGCGCCCGAAGTAACCTACAACAAGACCGCCTGGCATGTTCCGAACACGCGTAGCAATGCGGCCCTAACCCCAGCCCTCGCGAAATTGCAAAACCAGTACTGCGCGTACATAACTACGCTATGGAAATACCATGGGCATAGGGGGAAGGGGCACGACCACGGCACGCCCAAAATACGGCTCAACCGCACAAGGGGCTCCCGATTTTGTCATTCCTTTTTTTCTTTCTTACTTTCAGGACTCCACTTTCCGGAAGGCCTGTCCGGCAGCATAATCGCCGAACACACGATGCAACAGCCAGGGAGGCAGAAAGCTACGTCGAGTGTCCAGGTGGTCTCTATAACGAGCAGTATACTTGTTTCACATATAATCCCGCAGCTCGCCCCTGGAGGGGGGACATGTTAAATAGTCCCATCTCTTGCTTATCACACTATTTGTATCGTTCTGCTTTTACCGCAGACTGTTCAAATAAACAATGCATAGCTTTTTGTCTATTATCGCATTACCTTTATATATATATATATATATATATATATATATATATATATATATATATATAAATATGTTCAGTTATGACATTATGCAACCGTACACTTTGGTACGGCCAATACACCAGGGGCTTACGCACCCCAGAATATGGTGTGAGAAGTCCGAACACTCTCATGAGTGCGGCACCCGGACTTATAGCATTATATGCATCGGCTTCAATCATGTCTTGGGTCAATAGTTGGGTTTGCCGGCTCCCATGTTTTGGTACCTTACGTTCCGTTATATCGGCTAAGGTAGCACTGGGAGAACCATCGCGATTGTGCCCGGTTGAGCCGGGCTGAGCACCTCGAAAGGAGCAAGCTAAAACTGACCGTCATGATAGGGGCGAGAGCTGGTCGCTGTTCGAGAGGTTTTAGAGTCCCTAAAGACTTATGCCGCTTGGAGCGAGGAGCCGCCTTTGTCCGCCTAGGCGTGGATAGCGCCGAACTCGGTCTTCCGAATATTAGGCGCTTCGACGAAATTTAAAATTATAGAATTCTATGGCTAAGTGAGAGTGTTCAAGCATTATAGTCCGATTGCCTTGTTCGTTGTGTTGAGCGCCTCCCTCGAAGGACCCAATAATGGGAAAAAGAGCACTCAAGTTTATCGGGAACACCCCAAAGACTTCATGCATGGGGGCGAAGCCCGGTTTACGACTCGCCTTCTATCAATTTTGATAAACGGCCGCACAGAAGGTAATATTTTAAATTCAAAAGCATTGCTTAGCGCATATGAAACAAGTTTTCAGCGTACAGGATTACAAATGCGAGTTTACTAAAAAATTACATCTTTGGAGCACTCATCCGCTATACGGTGGGCACCCTTCAGGACACCCTCATAATACATCTCGGGCTTGCGATGCTCCTTGCCCGGCGGTGGTCCTTCCGTCACAAGCTTCTCAGCGTCCATCTTGCCCCAGTGCACTTTAGCACGGGCAAGGGCCCTACGGGCATCTTCGATGCATACGGAGCGCTTGATAACTTCAAGCCTTGGACAGGCATCCACGAACCGCCTTACCAGCCCGAAGTAGCTTCCAGGCATAGCTTCCCCAGGCCACAGCCGGACTGCGAGGCCCTTCATGGCCTATTCGACCACCTTATGGAGCTCGACCAGCTGCTTCAGCTGGTCGCTCAAGGGCACCGGGTGTCCGGCCTCGATATCGAGACTAGAACACCTTCTCCGTCGAGCTTCCCTCCTCGGCTCGGTAGAATGCGGTTGCGTCGGACACACTCCGGGGAAGATCTGCGAATGCTCCTGGAGAGCTCCGGACTTGGGTAAGTAACAAGTAATTCACTTTCGCGTGCTTGCTTTGCATAAAGAATTCCTTACTCGCCGCTATCTTCTTCATCGCCTAAATTTCCTAGAGGGCTTTTTGGGCTTCGGCCTTGGCAGATTTGGTGCTCTCAAGCGCCGAGGCGAGCTTGGACTCTCGAGTCTTCGAGTCACGCTCCAAACTCTCGTGTTTTTCCGAGAGCCTGGAGCTCTTGCTGCACCGCCGCCACCCGCGCCTCCTGCTTCTCTCGCTCGGTGCGCTCCACGGCCGCATTGTTTTCGGCCTTGGACATCGCTTCCTTCAGGGTCGCCACCTCGTTCGTGGCCCTTGCATACCCACGTTGATCCTGTCATTTTTTTTGCAACCACATTTTTTTATATACTTACATAAGGTATTACTTACCTTCCTTGTCCTCGAGCTGCTTCTTGGCAAGGCCGAGATCGTCCTCGGACCGCTCGAGGCTCTGCTTCAATACATTGACCTCCACAATCGGTCTGGGTGAGGTCAAGAAGACACCTGCATTCCCATATTGACACACTTATGTTAGACTCTCACAGATATCCTTTTGATCCTCGGCCCGCTTTTCTTTCCAACACCAAACCGAGCATCGTGGGCTACCGCCTATGTGGTAATATTTTACATATCTTAACTCGCACCTCAAAGCCTGTTAGGAGGTCGACACGAGCTTCGGTCAGCCCGCTCTTGGCGGATCGAATTTTTCCGGATCACCGCACTCATAATAGTGCGGTGCTCCTCATCGATGGAGGCGCCGTCAAGCACCTCCAGCAGATTATCCGGTGCCTCCGGTTGGACAGAGGTCACCGGCGTCGTAGGCTTTCCCTTCTTGGTAGGGGGCCGCCTGTCGGATGCCGGAACCGTTGAAGGTTCCGGTGCGGTGTCCGGCCTAGGGCCGGACTTAGAGCCCTTAGGGGTTTTATCCCCTTTTCGCCTGGAGTCCGGGAGGTCGCCTTGCGACGCCTCCAGGACCACCTCCTCCTGGCTTGGCCCCTTTTGGGACGCCACCTCGGCGTCATCCGCGGCGCGAGGAGAGGAGGCGGTCGGAAGTGAAGTGCTATTCACATCCGACAAACCCAGGGAACCGCTCGACGAAGCGTCGAGCCCGTCCTTGGGCGGACTGCATGATTATATTCGGCGTCAGAAGGTACTGTGCAACAAAGGAACACCATGAGTTATTCTGGTATCCGGGGACTTATGATTTTGCCAGGGGCTTGGCCCTGGGTGGCCACTCTTCTTTGCCATCGTCGGCGTTGGTGGATTAGTCCGGAGGGAGGGTCCTTCCCTTCTTGGACCCTCCGGCCTCCCCAGTTGGGGCGGCCTTCCTTTTCTTCTCTCCCCCCGCTGGGGGAGAGGCCTCTCTTGCCTCCTCCTCGTCTTCACGGGAGGAGTCCGCCTCGGAGTCATCGGACGATGAGTCCGACACCACCTGGCGCCGGGAACTCCTTCGAGTTCCTGTGGCCTTCTTCTTGGCCTTCTTCTCCGGCACCACGTAAGGTGCCGGAACCAGCAGCCCCGTCAAGCGGGCATTCGCTGGGTCTTCTGGCAAGGGAGCCGGACAGTCAATCTGCCCGGACGTCCTCTGCCAATCCTGTCAAAGGTAAGGGAGTTTAGATCCCGCATAGAGTCAAACTATGAAAACAAGTGTCCCGTAAAGGGCAAAATAACTTACGCGTTGGCTTGATGCTGCGCTGAATCCGCTGATCCTCGGTGGCGGATGCGGAGCCTCGGCGCCCTTGAACAACACCTTCCGGGCATCTTCGTGCGTAGTGTCGAAGAGCACCTTTCGAGAATTTGGTGATGTGCCAGATCAAACTCCCACAAGCTGAAAGCTCGTTGTTGGCATGGGAGGATCCGGCGGATGAGCATGACCTGGACTTCATTGACGAGTTTGAGCTTCTTGCTCACCAGGTTTTGGACGCAGGTTTGGAGTCCGGACAGCTCCTCCGAATTACCCCACGACAAGCCCGTCTCTTTCCGTGAGGTGAGCCGTGTAGGAAGCCAGATCAGAATTGGGGCCGCTGCCCATTCGAGGACACGCGGCTCGGTGATGTAGAACCACCCGATCGCCACCCCTTATGGTCTCCACGAAGGAACCCTCGAGCCATGTAACGTTGGGCATCTTGCCCACCATGGCGCCTCCGCACTCCGCTTGTTGGCCGCCCACTACCTTCGGCTTGACACTAAAGGTCTTCAGCCATAAACCGAAGTGGGACTGGATGCAGAGGAAAGCCTCACACACGACGATAAACGTCGAGATATTGAGGATGAAGTTTGGGGCCAGATCGTGGAAATCCAGGCCGTAGTAGAACATGAGTCCCCGGACAAATGGGTGAAGTGGGAAACCTAGTCCATGGAGGAAGTGGGTGAGAAACACCACCCTCTCATGGGGCCTGGGGGTGGGGATGAGCTGCCCCTTGTCGGGAAGCCGGTGCGCGATGTCATTAGACAAGTATCCAGCCTTCCTCAACTTCTTGATGTGTCCCTCCGTGACGGAGGAAACCATCCACTTGCCTCCCGCTCCGGACATGGCTGGAGAAGGTTGAGGTGGGATGTGTGGACTTGGGCGCTGGAGCTCGAGTGCGCGAAAATGGATAAGCAAAGGAGGAAGAAGGCATAGATGGAAAAGGTGCATCCTTGCGGACGAAACTATGCGCCCCCACCAGCCTGGTAAAACTCGCTTATCTCCAAAGCACCGTAAATTAATGGCACGGTTGGGTTACCTGCGTCCGTATTGATGAGAATCCCGGAATAAGGGGACACGATCTCTGCTTTAACAAGACGTGCCAAGGAAACAGCCTCGCTAAGTCTTGTTGAGGTGGAGACGGTAAAAATGATTCGAATAAAGGCTTGGCCGTGGTGTGATGACATGCTGCGAAATACGTGAGCAGATTAGATTTGTGTAAATATTGTTCTCTCTACGGTGGTACGTGGAAATTATTTTGCAGAGCCGGACACTATCCCTGTGTTCAAAATGTTCTATGAAGTATTCGGAGGAGGAACCCGCCTTGCAATGCCGAAGACAATATGTGCGCCGGACTCGTCGTCATTGAAGCCTGGTTCAGGGGCTACTGAGGGAGTCCTGGATTAGGGGGTGTCCGGATGGCCGGACTATGACCTTTGGCCGGACTCCTAGACTATGAAGATACAAGATTGAAGACTTCGTCCCGTGTCCGGATGGGACTTTCCTTGGCGTGGAAGGCAAGCTTGGCGATACAGATATGTAGATCTCCTTCCATTTTAACCGACTCTGTGTAACCCTAACCCTCTCCGGTGTCTATATAAACCGGAGGGTTTTAGTCCGTAGGACGAATAACAATCATACCATAGGCTAGCTTCTAGGGTTTAGCCTCTCTGATCTCGTGGTAGATCTACTCTTGTACTACCCATATCATCAATATTAATCAAGCAAGAGTAGGGTTTTACCTCCATCGAGAGGGCCCGAACCTGGGTAAAAACATCGTGTCCCTTGTCTCCTGTTACCATCCGCCTAGATGCACAGTTCGGGACCCCCTACCCGAGATCTGCCGGTTTTGACACCGACAGTTTCCATCAAGGATAAAAAGATGGGGTTTATATCATATTGCTTGAGTTTATTCCTCTACATCATGTCATCTTGCTTAATGCGTTACTCCATTCTTATGAACTTAATACTCTAGATGCATGCTGGATAGCGGTCGATTTGTGGAGTAATAGTAGTAGATGCAGAATCGTTTAGGTCTACTTGACACGGACGTGATGCCCATATTCATGATCATTGCCTTAGATATCTTCATAACTATGCGCTTTTCTATCAATTGCTCGGCAGTAATTTGTTCACCCACCGTAATACATGCTATCTTGAGAGGATCCACTAGTGAAACCTATGGCCCCCGGGTCTCTTTCTTATTATATCGCATCTGTTTTATTTACATTGCATCTCGTTTACTATTTTGCAATCTTTACTTTCCAATCTATGCAACAAAAATACCAAAAATATTTATCTTATTATCTTTATCAGATCTCACTTTTGCGAGTGGCCGTCAAGGAATTGATAACCCCTTTATCACGTTGGTTGAAAGGTTCTTGATTGTTTGTGCAGGTACTAAGTGACTTGCATGTTGTCTCCTACTGGATTGATACCTTGGTTCTCAAAAACTGAGGGAAATGCTTGCGTTACTTTGCTGCATCACCCTTTCCTCTTCAAGGGAAAACCAATGCATGCTCAAGAGGTAGCAATATGCACGAAGGTACCGACTCCGTCAAGGAATCCAAATTGGATGTGCTTCAAAGTCAGCTTCACAAGTTCAAAATGAAGGATGGTGAAGGTGTTGCTGAAATGTACTCTAAGGTTGCTCTCATCACAAATGAGATTGCCGACTTAAGAAGTGAAGAGATGACCAACTGATTCATCATCAAGAAGATCCTAAGAGCCTTGGATGGAAAATATGATACCGTGTGCACATTGATCCAAATGATGCCCAATTACAAAGATCTCAAGCCAACGGAAGTCATTGGAAGAATTGTTGCTCATGAGATGTCACTCAAGGATAAAGAATAGCTTCACAACAAGTCAAGTGGTGCTTACAAAGCCTCATGTGATGCTCCTACATCATCAAGTGAGAAACAAGCCTTCAATGAAGAATTGAGCCTAATGGTGAAGAACTTCAACAAGTTATACAAGAGTATAAGCAAAGAAAGGAGCTCCAAGTCAAGGTCCTATAGTGACAAAAGATCTTCTAGTCGAGAACGTAATTGCTACAATTGTGGAAGAACTGGACACTACTCCAATGAGTGTACGGCTCCCTACAAAAGAATAGAAGACTCACCCAAAAGGAGAATTAGAAGAGAAGAATCACCTCCAAGAGAGAGAAGGAGTAGAGATGATCGTTATGAACGAAGAACCTCTCGCGAAAGCAAGGATTCGGAAAGGAAGGATAAGTCATCAAGGAGCTACACAAAACGAAGACATCAAGCTCTCATTGGTGAATGGGTATCCGGCTCCGACTCCGACCATCACTCCGACTCTGAATATACTCAAGATGAAGGTGTTGCTGGTCTAGCACTTGTGTCAACCAACTCCTACGACATATTTGACTCACCAAATGAAGGAATTGGAAGATGCTTCAGGGCTAAAGGTCCAAAGGTATCACACCCCGAGTATGTTGATTTCAATAGTGATGAAGATGATTTGCTAGGTGATGATGATTTACTTGTTGACAACTCTAGTGATGACTATGATGAACTTGCTATTAATCATGCTAATCAGATAAAACGAATGACAATGATAAGAAGGAGATTGAGCATCTAACTAAAGAACTAAACATTCTTAAGTTAGCTCATGAAACTACCTTGGAACATCATTGAGAGCTTTTAAAGACTCATGAGAAGCTACGCTTTGAAAAGCTCAACCTTGAGCAAGAGCATGGGTTCTTAAAAGCAATCAATGATGATCTTTGTAAGAAAAGTTCTTCTTACATTGGAAAGAGTTTACTCTTGTCTACTTACATGCCACAAGTAAAATCTAGCAACAAGAGCAAAAAAGATTCTTCTTCTAGTAGTAACAATAATCATGTCAAATCCAATGTTGTTGCTTCTAGTAGTTCTCTTGATTCCACTAATGATTCTCTTAGCCAAGTTACACTTGAGCAAGAAAATAGCTTATTGAAGGGAATTATAGAGAAAGGTGTTTACAAGAGCCTTGCCAGAAGCAAGCAATTTGAGGAAACTGTACGCAAGAAAGGAAGACACCGGAAGAATCAAGGTGTTGGTTTTGAACGAAAGTTCAATGCCAATGGAGTTGAATGGTAAGAAGATCAATACCCCAAGACGAAGTTTGTTCCTCAACAAGAGAATTATGATCCTACTTCTTTCAAGGGGACACAAGCTCAAGATGATCTTCCACCCCAAGACCACAAGCAAAAAGGCAAGGACAAGCTTCAAGAGGACATTGAAGCATTTGAAGAAGCTCCCAAGGCCTTGGTTAAGTGGGTTCCCGCGACTACATCAAGTTCTACTTCATCAAGTACGACTACAACTACAAGGATTCCCATCAAGTTGATGTGGATCCCGAAGAAGAAGAACTAGAGAGTTCTTGAGGGTGACTCCGCCAACATACTTCACTCGTATCATTTTGGCGAGAACAAGTGCAAACAACTTCAACATCCTGCACTGGTTCAAGGAGTCACAAACCCTCTTGTTGGTAATACAAGGGACAAGGTAACCTAACGCTTCCATGGACATCATCTTGTGTGAACTTCACTCTATGTCTATGGATATCCTTGTTTGTTCCTTGTGGGACTAACCTATGTAGGTATTGAAAGTGCAACTCACTCCAATGGATTGCTCCGAATGATCTACATCAACATTGAGCATCCACATCTTCAACATCTACATGAAGTCATCATCGACAAAACCCAAGGTTAGTTCATCCCTCTTAGGGGGGGATATCACATCTAGGGGAGCTTTACTCAACAAATTGAGCTAAAGTAAATCTAATGGTGTGAACACAACAATGCTTTATGTAAAAGTGGTAACCCGACTTGTGCTTAAACAATGTGTATGACCTATGATCAAATGTTCTCATTTGACTCCTAAGTCAATATACTCATATATAGAGGACCTAGTCATCGCCAATTGCTTGATAGATACTAGAGTGTTTGTGCATGCTTTGTCACATATTTCATTTGCCATGTTATTGTGTGAGAATGTTGGTTGCATATTTTTCTCATTCGAGGACACACACTTGTTGCTTTGATTGTTTGGCTCTTTTTCTTTTGCCAAATGGATGGACAAGAATGCCTAAGAACTTCTTCTAGCTATCTATGCTTTTCTCGTCTCAAACTATATTCATGCTACATCACAAAGTTTGATCAAGTCAGATTCGAACTCTCTGTGTGAGGAGCACTAGGAGTCATCGATTCGTCATAGACTTAAACTTCCAAAACCTCTCTGTGCATTTCGGTCTGACCGATTCATCCTTTTCGGTCTCACCGAGTTCACCGAGTTGATCTAGGTTTTCAATCTAGGTGCAACCGATTAGAACCTTTCGGTCACACCGAGTTGCAGTATCCGCTTGCGATTCTACATCTTGGTGCCACCGAGTTGTTCCACTCGGTCACACCGATAGGGTCAGGATATAAATACCGACGGGTCAAATTTTGGAAATTTCTCCAAAACCTCTTCGCCCGCGCGTGTCTTGCTCTGCCGTCTTGGGTCTCCGGATCGTCCTCTCGTCGCTAGCGACCTCCCGCCGCTGGTCTTCGTTGTCGTCAATGGAATTCAACACCGCCGCTGCCGCCGTAGCGAGCTCATCACCGAACTAGGGTATGAGTTCGGATATTTGTGCGATTCCTTTCTCCGATTCTTAGCACAAAGCAAATGTCATGTTTCTTACCACGTATGAGATCATCTTGTCCAGCAAAAACTTCCTTTAGATTAGATTTGATTCGAAAATTTAGGGTTAGGTTTCCGCCGAACTCATCTCGGACCGACCGAGTTGTGGAAATCGGTCTCACCGATTTGGCTTAGGCCATTGCACTTGCACTTTTCAGTCTGACTGAAACTGGCAAATCGGTGTGACCGAGTTCAACTCTCAGTGAAACCCTAGCAATCTCGGAGTCACCAAACTATGTCTCTGTCAGTGTACAGAAGTAGGGGCTCTCCTTTTGACCCCTTTACTTGTGCACGGGCAGTCAGAGCCATGCGCCGCGGCCACACTTAGCAGGGCAGAGGAGGGAAGCCAGAGAGAAGCCAAAGCACAAGACAACCAAGGCAACGCCAAGACCAGGAACACAGGAGAGCAAGAGGGCGAGGTAGGCTCCCTCGGCAGGATCCTTGCCGAGGCAGCCTCCACAGCCCCTGCAAGAGCCATGTCGGGGCAACCTGGCCGATGCCAGCAGAGCAAGCCACCCTTGAGCCCATGGGTCCCGACACCACCAACTACATTGGAACCAAGGCATGCAGATCTCCGTCAAATCATAAACATGTGAGATCAGATGAGGACTAGAAGACGGCGACCCTCGGCGGGATCCTAGCCGAGGAAATCCACGAGACCCCCGGCAAGCGCCTTGCCGGGGACGACTGTGATGCCACGACAAGACCCTTGCCGGGCCCCCGGCAAGACCCTTGCCGAAGGCATCAGTGGGGCCGTTGCCAGGCCCGCGCCAGCCAAGACTCCACCGCCGTCCTCAACCAGCTACTAGCTCAACTAGCTGGGCAGGCACCTGTGTGGCGACGGGCAGTCTCTACACCAACTTAGCAAGCACCTGTGTGGTGGCATGCAACCCTTCGTGAAGGCTCCACCACCGCGCCAGCCCAGCAGCCAGCCAACGTGGCGCCCCGACGCCTCGTCAGCTCGGACGCGTGCCGAGGCCAGGCAAGGCGGCGACAGCTGGGACGTGCTTCCTTGTCGTCCCCAATAAAGCAAGGGGGACATGTCGGCAACACATTAAATGCATTTGTGCGACGGTCCCAGAGGATAGACTTATCAACTGTAGACCTTTCCACCTCCTGTGTGCCACCGTGGCAACCCCTTTTTGCCTATAAAAGGAGTCCTGAGGCGACGAGGAGAGGGGTTCGGCTCTTTTAGGAAAGTTGCACCCCGTAGCTAGCTCAAGAACACAAGAACACTCAATACATCCACCAAAGCAGGACTAGGGTATTACGCATCTTCGCGGCCCGAACCTAGGTACACGACCCGTGTGCTTCCTGTCAGACCTGCTCTTTGCAAAACCTCGCGCCCACCGTCCGTAGAAGGGATCCCAATGACCCCATAGGTGTCGTTCCCACCGACATCTTTGGCGCGCCAGGTAGGGGGCGCAGTTGTGAGAATCTGGTCTAGCAGTTAGCCTAGCAGTTCTTCATCGTCATGGCTCCCAAGAAGAAGGCGGCCACGACGGTCGATTCGCCGGGAGCCGGACGGCCCTAACCGGTGCGGGCGAGCAGCGGGCCGGTCACGGACAGGACCTGAGGCGCGACCCGCGAGCACCAGCATCGCTCTGTCAGTCAGAGCCTGGCGAGCTGCGTCGTTCATGCGCGAGACGACGGGCCACACGCCGAAAAATCCAGAGACGGAGTTGGGCCCCCCGCAGGCGACGCGGGGCCCTTCGGGGGCGGCGCGGCGACCTCCAAGACGCCCACCCCGGCGCCCACAGCGCGCTCTTCCCAATGTGTGCGCGACGAGCAGCATCACCATATCGGTGACCCTGGACACTGTCGTGGGAAGAGCCCTATGCATCATCTATGGGACGAAGGAGGCCAGCATGCCCGCCGAAGTGCTGGGGAAAATGGCACGCGGCCGCTGGGCCGTGATAGAGCTCCTTCTATCGTGGTTAGAATTCGAAGCGCGCCACGGTCCACGCACCTTTCGCCACCACCCACGCCAGCAGAAGCTTTGGCATGCGCGCAGCTGCTCCTCGACTTCCCTCCTGCTGCGGAGAAGCTCGACGAGTGGAGAGCCACCATCCGGAGCCTCGTCGCCGTCGCCAACAATGACGAGCCACGGCTGGCAGGGCCCTCAGGCCGGCGCTCCATCGAACTACCGCACGCCAGTGGTGGAGGGGCCAGAGGCGCCGCAGCCACAGTGCACTCCCTTCCTCCACGCCGGTCACCCACATGTGTCGGTCCGTCGTGATGACTCTTGTGATAACATTTCCATAGCGTCGTCCGACCCACGGACCCACCGCGACCAACGCCAAGTTCTTCGGGAGCGAGCCCATGAAGACGCCCGAACCACAATCGAGCGCCGGCACGATACACGCCACCGGTCGGATAAGCGGGTGGGCCCACTATGGACCACCCAGCACCGGGCGGCTCTGGCGGTCTACCTTACGAGGGGGTTGCCCAGCCTTCACCCGTGAGCTGCGGCAGTTCCAGTGGCCGTCGCACCGCACGTTCAAGCCCGACGTCGGCGAGAAGTACAACGGCAAGACCCATCCGTCAGAGTTCCTCAGCATCTACACCATCGCGATGCAAGCTGCTGGAGCTCGTGATGACAAGGTACTTGCCAATTACTTCCCGCTGGCACTGAAGCCCAACGTCATGTCTTGGTTGATGCACTTGCCGGCGGATTCCATTTCTTCTTGGTCGGATCTGTGCCATGAGTTCGTTGGTGCCTTCACTGGAGGCCACCAAGCTCATGGCCAGGCCAGTGATTTGCATATCATTCCCCAGAAGGAAGGGGAAACCCTGCGCAAGTACATACAGAGGTTCAGCCGGGTGCAGTACAACATCCTCGATGTTCATCCCGCCACCGTGATTAGCGTGTTCCATCAGAACGTGCGCAATCGCAAGATGCGTGAGGAGCTAGCGATGAACAAGGTTAAGGATGTGGCCGAACTTTATGTTCTGGCCGATAGGTGCGCCCGGGCTGAAGAGGGAAGGAAGTACCCCGGCGAGGACGCCGGCGTGGAAACCGACTCTACTGATGAAGACACCGCTGCCCCGACGAAGAAGGGCCAGCGTCACAATAGGAAATGCAAGGGCAAGTCCGTGCTTGCCATCGAGGGATCCGACGACACCGGCGCCGCCAAGAAGGCCAAGGCAGACAACCCCGGCAAGGAGATTGCCGGGTGCGCCGCCTGTCGGGCCTTGGAAGCCGAAGACAAGCCAGGAGGCTCTGACAAGTAGTATTGCAAGATCCACCGCACCAAGGGCCACGACCTCCAGAACTGCCGACAGGTCGAGCTGCTTGCCGAAAAGCAAAAGGCCGAGTATGAGAGGCGGAACAAGGAGAAGGGTCAGGATGGTGCCGAAGGATCCGGCAAGAAGCATGTTGGCCAAGGAGGCCGCCGCAGCAAGGATCACCAGCAAGAGAGGCCCGCTCGGGGCCGTGACAAGAAGCAGGAAGACGATGATCATCTCGAGGAAGACGAGTCCGGCAAGCAAGAGTTTCATAAGGCTACTGAGGCCATGTGCGTCGATGGTGGCGCCTCGCTGCACACTTCTCACCGCCAGCTCAAGCAGTGGGCGCGTGAGATCACAGCAGCAGAGCCACCGGACGACGCTCAGAAGCCGCTGAAGTGGTCCAGCACGCCCATCATCTTTGACGCTGAGGACCACCCTGACCGCACTACTGCGGTCGGGTGCTTGCCGTTGTTGGTCTCACCAATGATACGCAACCTCAAGGTGAACAAGATGCTGGTTGACGACGGGGCCGGTCTGAACTTAATCTCGCCCGTTGTGATCAAGAGGCTGCAAATTCCCGACGGAGACCTCGAGGAGATGGGCACATTTCAAGGGGTCAACCCGGGAAGGAGCCAGCCGAAGGGGAAGGTCATGTTGCCTATGACGTTTGGAGGCGAGTTGAACTACAGGACGGAGAGGATTGTCTTTGATGTAGCCGAGATCCCCTTGCCTTACAACGGGATCCTCGGCTGCCCGGCACTAGCCAAGTTTATGGCGGCGTCGCATTACGCCTACAACACACTGAAGATGCCCGGGCCGATGACCATCATCACCGTCCCCTGCGACAAGAAGGATGCGCTGATCTGCACCGACCTACTCTACCGAGAAGCAGTTGCAGCAGCTGCTGCCAAGGCACTTGCTCCTGCCGCTGAAGCCCCGGGAGGGAAGAAGAAGACCGACAAGACCTCTCGCACCCACTCCGGCAAGCGCGCCTCTTCGGAGTGTTGCGCTACCATCGAGTACGTGCCAGAGAGCTCCACCGGCAAGAGCAAGAAATCCAGAGCTGCACCACCAGAGACCAAGAGGGTGTCCGTCAAGGGGGATGGCACGGGAGGGGCTTTCACCATAAGCTCCACCCTCAACAGCAAATAGGAAAGCGCACTCATCGCTTTCCTGCGGGCGAATGTCGATGTGTTTGCATGGCAAGCATCCGACATCCCCGGCGTTCCCAGGGAAGTGATTGAGCACCATCTTGCTGTCTGCCCCCATGCGCGCCCGTCAAGCAGAAGGTCAGGAAACAAGCTTTGGAACAGCAAGAGTTCATCACAGAGGAGATCAGGAAGTTGGAAGCGGCGGGCTTGGTGAGAGGAGTGCTCCATCCGACGTGGCTGGCCAATCCGGTGGTGGTGCGCAAGGGGAACGGGAAGTGGAGGCTGTGTATTGATTACACAGATATCAATAAGGCTTGTACTAAGGACCCCTTCCTGTTGCCGCCCATTGACCTGATTGTTGACTCCACGGCCGGGTGCGATCTGTTATCATTCCTCGACGCCTACTCGGGCTACCACCAGATCTTCATGACAAAGGAAGACGAAGAGCCGACAGCATTCATCACCCCATATGGTACGTATTGCTTTTTATGGATGCCTTTTGGGTTGAAAAGTGCTGGCTCGACATTCGTAAGGGCGGTCCAACTTGGTTTTGAGCCCCAGTTACATTGAAATATGGAAGCTTATATGGATGACATAGTGGTCAAAACCAAGGACAAGGCCACCCTTGTACAAGACTTAGAAGAGATGTTTGCCAACCTACGCAAGATCAACCTCAAGTTGAACCCTGAGAAGTGTGTCTTCGGCGTTCCGTCCGGCAAACTTCTCGGGTTCTTTGTGTCGCAGCGTGGGATCGAGGCAAACCCGGACAAGATCAAGGCTATTGAGAAGATTGAGGCACCCAAGCGGGTCAAGGATGTGCGTCGTCTCACTGGCTGCATTGCCCTTCCCTTTTTCAAAATCTTGAAGAAGGCGGGCCCAATGGAGTGGACCCTAGAGGCCGAGGCAGCGTTGCAGGATCTGAATAAATATCTCTCCTCTACACCAATACTGGTTGCGCCGAAACCACAAGAGTCGTTGCTGCTGTATCTGGCGGCGACAAATCAAGTGGTCAGTGCCGTGCTAGTGGCATAGAGGGAGGTCGATGAAGAGGCAGTGGCGACGGCGGGACTGACGGATGGCAAGCGGAGATTCCCGGCGGGGCTGATTCAATGAGGCAAGGCCCCGGCAGAGTCTCGACACCATCGTGATAGGGCCCATGCACTAAATGAGGTGGTGCGTAAAGAAGATGATGCAAGACCGGTTTACCTTGTCGGCTCCCTCCGCGAGGGAGCTAGGTCAAGGTACTCTGGTGTGCAGAAATTGCTCTTCGGCCTCCTTATGGCCTCGAGGAAGCTGTGTCACTACTTCCAAGCACACGAAATCACCGTCGTCACCCGCCTCCCGTTACAACGGATACTGCACAACCCAGACGCAACTGGAAGGTTTGTAGAGTGGGCCTTGGAGCTTTCAAGCTTTGGTTTGAAGTTTGAAAGTACTTCGACAATCCAGAGCAGAGTCTTGGCGGAGTTCATTTCAAAATGGACCTCAACGCCTGACGAGGAGATTCAGGAGACTACTCTCTCCGGCAAGGAAGCAACTCGCAACTGGATCATGTACTTTGACGGGGCTTTCTCGCTGCAAGGCGCCGGTGCTGGTGTGCTGCTTGTCGCACCCACCGGGGAGCACCTCAAGTATGTAATCCAGATGCACTTTCCCAGGGAGATGTCCACAAACAACACTGCTGAATACGAGGGGCTGCTTGCCGGTCTCGGGATCGCAGCAGACCTTGGGGTTAAGAAGCTCATCGTCAGGGGTGATTCACAGCTTGTCGTCAGGCAAGTCAACAAAGATTATCAGAGCCCGTTGATGGAGGCCTACGTAGATGAAGTGAGGAAGCTGGAAGAGCGCTTTGACGGTATACAAGCGGAGCACATTCCCCGAGTGGAGAACGACATTGCTGATTACTTGTCGAAGCGCGCTGCGTTCAAACTACCTGTGGAACCAGGTACTTTTGTGCTTCGGTTAACTCAACCATCCGTTGAACCATAACAGAGCAGAACAAGCAGAGGAAATCAGGCCCCGGAAAGTACTTTCCCACCGAGCCCCCTGGGGCCGCCGGCAAGGATGTTTCCATGGGTACTGAGCCTGCCGAGGGGCAGCTAGCTCCGGCAGGGCGCCAAGCCCTGGCCGTAGAGACGGTCGCCCCCATGGCAGAAGAGATGCCTTTGGTCCTTGCCGTCGAGCCCTAGGCTCCGGCATGGCCACATCATACCATCCGTTTCCTCCAGACAGGGGAACTTCCTGAGGAGCAGGAAGAAGCAGAAAAAAAGTAGACTGTCGGTCTTTCTTGTATCAGTTCGTCGACGACGTCCTGTACAGAAAAAGACCAAACGTTGTGAAATTAAGTGCATCCCCCGGGAGGAAGGACTGGAGCTGTTGGCAGATATACACGGAGGCATATGTGGCTCCCACATAGGGTTGAGGGCCCTTGCCGGCAAGGCGTTCCGGTAGGGTTTCTTCTGGCCCACTGTCCTCCAGGATGCAACGACACTAGTAACCAAGTGTGAAGCTTGTCAGTTCCATTCGAAGAAGCTTCACCAACCAGCTCAAGCCCTCCAAACAATTCCTCTCTCCTGGCCATTCTCGGTCTGGGGGCTCGACATCCTGGGCCCTTTCCCCCGTGCTGTCGGGGGCTTTGATTACTTGTACGTTGCAATCGACAAGTTCACAAAGTGGCCGGAGGTGGAGGCAGTGAGGAAGGTGACAGCACATTCAGCCGTCAAGTTCTTCAAGGGGCTAGTGTGCCGTTTTGGCGTGCCATACATAGTCATCACCGACAACGGCACGCAGTTCACAAGCCACACCTTCATGCAATACATCCAAGACCTTGGCAGCAGGGTTTGTTTCGCTTCCGTGGCACACCCGCGGAGCAACAGCTAGGCGGAGAGGGCAAATGCTTAAGTGTTGCGAGGCGTGAGGACAAAGACTTTTGACAAGCTGCACAAGAGTGGAAGGTGCTGGATTGATGAGTTGCCAGCAGTTCTTTGGTCGATCAGAACGACGCCAAATCGAGCCACCGGCCAGACACCCTTTGCCCTGGTATACGGGGCGGAAGCAGTTCTCCCCACGGAACTTACGTACAGGTCACCTCGAGTGCTCGCTTATGACGAGCTTGAGCAAGAGCAATTGCGGCAAGATGACGCAACGCTCCTTGAGGAAGATCGTCTTCGGGCGGCTGTGAGAGCAGCATGCTACCAGTAAGCCTTGCGCCGCTACCATAGCCGCAAGGTTCATGCCCGAAGCTTTGAGGAAGGCGACCTTGTTCTTAGGCGCGTTCAGTCGGCCAAGAATTCTAACAAGTTGACGCCAAAGTGGGAAGGCCCTAATCGGGTAATACGAGTCACCAGGCCCGGCGCAGTCGCCTGGAGACCGAAGATGCTGTCCTAGTGAGCAACTCCTGGAACATCGAACATCTTCGCAAGTTTTACCCATAAGGCGCGGTTGCAGGGACTCCCGGCAAGCCACCTTTTGTACAAGCTTTGCCGGCAAGGCATGTAACCCTCTATACAAAGCCAGACGCAGACCCTGAGCATAAATAAATGAAGCGCTGGCGCCCTAAGTTATAGCATGCATGCTAGGTTAAGTTTCTCCCTCGGTTAGGGTTGATAGTGCTTAGTGGCGACTAACCCCTAGCCTAGAGGTCGAGTGTGCGTTTTTCTGTCCTCTTTGGTTCACAGGGCATGTGGACACTTCTACTGAGCTGCTTGGGAGAAAGAGAACAGACCGGTGCTCCGGCCCCGGCAAGCCAAGACTGTCGGGGGCTGAAGACACAAGGATCCAACCACGGCAGGCCAAGATTGCCGGGGGCTGCGGATTCAGATAAGTCTTTCATCCCGTGTTATGCATTTCCATGTGGAACTGGGACATGTGAAACCTCGTTTATATTCTTAAACCACCGTGCTCCCCTTTTCCTGTACCCAGGAGCTATCCCCTTGGTCGGAACTTGGTCATAGTCGCGGTGGCAAGAAAATGAATGAAGGTCCTAACTCTACTTCGCCCCTGCCTCCACCAAGAGCGTGAGAATGGTCGACTGAAGTGGGGGACAACAAGGCATGTTGCCGGGCGATAATGTTTATCTTAAAAATAACAAGGATTCGTTCCTTGGCATGGGCCTCACTCACGCACAAAGAACCCGGCAAGCACCCATTTTCATTAAAAACATCCCATACAGGTACAGTTCATACGGAATTAAAAACATAAGCAAGGGGATTACAAGTCTTAAAATTAACAAGCACCCGCAGGCTTACAAACTAAAAAGAGATAAGGTGCCCGTAATCCCTTTCTTGTCCCTCTCCTCAGAAGGTGGAACAAGACATCAACAGGGAAAAAAGAGCGCCTAGGCAAGGTACGAGGAGCAGAAGGCACCAAGAGAACATCTTGGTGCCGGGAAAGGAGCTAGAAGATGAGGCAGCAGGCCGGCAATATGCGACGAAGGCGTCGGTGCCCGCGTACTCCTATTTGATGGCCACCACCCGCCTTCTTCGCCTTCTCCACCCTCCTACGCCAGCCGCCCAAGGAGACAACGGGGAGCGGCCCGATGGAGAGCTTGATGAGGAAGGCCCTCGGCAGGGCGCGTGGCCGAGGGAAGGGCGACGCGGTCATTCGGAGTCGGAGTCGGTGTCCCGCCGCTCGACTCCCTCGTCGTCGCTGTCGTTGTCCTCCTCGTCACTCCCGCTTGAGGAGGAATCTTCATCATCGGAGGAGCTCTCCACGCAACACTTTAGGCGAGTTCCAAGATCTCCGAAGACCTTGACGGAGAGCAGGCCGCCCTCCATTAACTTGAAGTAGAGGACGAGCCCCGCCGTCAGGCTGTGGATGCGAGCAAACGTCTTCCATCCGCGATGGAGGTACATGACGTGAGGAGCGGGGAAGTCGACGTCGACCCGCGTGCCGCCGTTTCCGCAACCCCTCATGTGCAGCCTGAGGGTCTGGGGCGGATCGGGCTCCATCTCCCAAGCAAATGGGGTGGGGAGGCGGAGACGATGCCGCGGTGGCCGGCGCAACCTGATGAAGAACTCCCGAGGCTGGTCCCCGACGTGGCCCTCCATCACGGGCGGCATCACTGGCGGAGGCACGGCCATCGCGCCGCCTCGTCCCCCTCTCCCCCGATCGCCGCGGCAACCTCGGCCTCGCGCCCTCCCCCTTCCTCTCGCGGTCGGCTCCGCCGCCGCGAGCTCGTGGGAAGGAGGAATGCGCTGTCGAGCGGCGACCCTCGCCCCCACCGTTGAAGGGCCCGCGCCCCCTCTCGCCATGGCGGGTGGAAGGAAGGAGCGGAAGTGGAAGAAGATGGATGCTGGAGAACGTGGGATGACGTCCCCCTCCCCCTCCTTATAAAGGGGCGGGGTCAAGGCTCGGCCACCCCACTCGACCAATCCAGCCATCGGAGGCGCAGGGAATCAGGACCGACCCGCTGCCCTAATCAGCGACGGCCCGGTTTCCCGCCTCCACCGCCTGCCACCTACACGGGGGACGCGTGGCGAGCGAGCAGGCTCGAGGGGACGGGTGAGGCGACCGTTCCCCACCCCGTGATCATGGGGTGCGGGTGCCTTGAAGACCGCGACCCGAGTCCACTCAGTAAATGAGCCGCACCTCTGCGCCTCCCTCTTTTTCTTATGGGGAAGGCGTGAGCCGCCTCTTTACTATGATGTGACGCATGCGTGCGGAAACCGCCCCAGGCATGACCCCCACGTCACACACGACCCTCCACGTCACGTGTTCAATGCAGGTCGTGGGGAAGCGCAGCGGACGAAACAGTTACTACGGTAAAAATCCGCCCCACCTGCCCGCGCACCATTCTGGGCCTGGCCCAACAACGCGTCACGCTTATGTGTGGCCCAGACCCGGGGGCTCCTGTCGGTGTACAAAAGTAGGTGCTCTTCTTTTGACCCCTTTACTTGTGCAGGGCAGTCAGAGCCACGCGCCGCGGCCACACTTAGCAGGGCAGAGGAGGGAAGCCGGAGAGAAGCCAAAGCATAAGACAACCAAGGCAACGCCAAGACCGGGAACACAGGAGATCAAGAGGGCGAGGTAGGCTCCCTCGGAAGGATCCTTGCCGAGGAAGCCTCCGCAGCCCCGGCAAGAGACTTGCCAGGGCAACCTGCCCGATGCCAGCAGAGCAAGCCACCCTTGAGCCCATGGGTCCCGACACCACCAACTACGTTAGAACCAAGGCTCAGGGTGCCTCTGAGGTGGCATGCAGATCTTTGTCAAGATCATAAACATGTGAGATCAGATGAGGACCAGAAGACAGCGACCCTCGGCGGGATCCTAGCCGAGGAAATCCACGGACCCCTGGCAAGCGCCTTGCCGGGACGACTGCGACGCCACGGCAAGACCCTTGTCGGGCCCCCGGCAAGACCCTTGCTGAGGGCATCAGCGGGCCGCCAGTTCAAGGCCAGCCAAGATTTCCACCGCCGTCCCCAAGCCGCTAGCTCAACTAGTCAAGGTGCACTGCGCGATGACGGGCTGTCTCTACACCGACTCAGCAAGCACCTGCGTGGTGACATGCAACCCTTCGTGAAGGCTACACCATCGCGCCATCCCAGCAGCCAGCCAACATGGCGCCCCGACGCCTCATCAGCTCGGATGCATGTCGAGGCCAGGCGAGGCGGCGACAGCTGGGACGTGCTTCCTTGCCGTCTCCGATAAAGCAAGGGGGACACGTCGGCAGCGCATTAAATGCGTTTGTCCGACGGTCCCAGAGGATATACTTATCAACTATAGACCTTTCCACCTCCTGTGTGCCACTGTGGCAACCCCTTTTTGCTTATAAAAGGAGACCCGAGGCGGCGAGGAGAGGGATTCGGCTCTTTTGGGCAAGTTGCACCCCGTAGGTAGCTCAAGAACACAAGAACACTCAATACATCCACCAAAGCAGGACTAGGGTATTACGCATCTTCGCGGCCCGAACCTGGGTAAATGACCCGTGTGCTTCCTGTCAGACCTGCTCTTTGCACAACCTCGCGCCCACCGATCGTAGAAGGGATCCCAGTGACCCCATAAGTGTCGTTCCCACCGACAGTCTCGGTCTGACCGATTTCACTAGTTTAGACTCCAAAAGTTGCTTCGGAGTCACCGAGTTTAACAAATCAGTAGCTCCGAAATGCTTTCTTTGGAAAACTAAAACTAAGTTTTTGACTCATCTGTTTTGCAAAACCTCTAAACTTTGTGATGCTCATCCACTCTATCTCATCTATAACTATTCACAGGGTCAGCTATCAGCTTGCAGTGCCAGTATGTCTGATCAGAGTGATAACCAGAATAAGTCAGAAGAGCAGGTGAATCTGAGTGAGGGCACTAGTCCCTCTGGCAGTTATGACGAAGGCAGCAGGAGTACTCCTGGCAACCTGCCTAAGTCTGCTACTAGGCAGAGGAGGAAGAAAAATTCTGAGTCTGAGGATGAAGACTATGTGGCTGCCGAGGAGAAGGTGAGCTCCAAGAAAAAGGTTGTCAAGAAAGAGTTTGGCACAGCTGCATCCACCAAGCCTGGTATGCACAAGAAGGCTCCTGCAAAAAGGGTGCCCATGTCTAAAGCCAGAGCCTCCACACTGGAGACTTCCAAATCAACTGGTGGAGAGGCTGCTGGTGAAGGAAAGAAGACGGAAAGGAAGAGAGGAAGATGGTGCAAGAAAGTAGATCCCATGGCAGAATTTGAGAGGCACTCATCTGATGAGAATGAAGAAGAGGATGCTGCACCAGCACCCAAGTCTCAAAAGCTGATGGGGGATGCCATCAAGTCTGGGGATGCCCCTTCTAATCCCAAGACATCCCCAAAGCCTCCGCCCAGCCTCCCAAGACTGCACCAAAGCGGAGCACAAAGAATATACCAGCTGCTGAGAAGAACAAGGCCCCAGTGCCTGAGACTGAAGTTGAAGAAGAAGAAGATGTTGAAGCCCAAGTTCTTAGGAAGTTAAAGCCCAAGATCCCTGACCACGATGACAATCATCCAATGGCAGAAAACATGAAGATCAGAAAGGATGCAGGTCTCAGACTATGGAGACAATCTTATCCATATGCTGTGAGGAGAAGGACTGCTGTGGACTATAGGTTTCACAACAAGGAACATCAAGACTTCTATGAGACCATTTGCTTGATAAGAAGCCAATTGTCTGTGATATGAAGTGGGCAGATTGGAAATATATTGACAATAATGAATACCACTTTCCAGGAATGCATGAGAGCTTCAGGCTATGTGGAGTGGACAAATTTGTGGTTCAGAAGTTGACCAAGTGGAATGATGAACTCATCATGCAATTCTACTCCACAACACATTCCTATCCTCATGGCAGAATTGTCTGGATGTCTGAAGGTACCAGGTACCAATCGACAGTTGCTGAATGGGCCAAATTGATCAATGCCCCTACAGAGCACGAAGATGACATAGATGTATATGCCAAGAAGAAGAAGGATCACAACTCCATGGCTAACATGTATAAGGAAATTCGTGACAAATCCTTGGAAACTCACAAGATGGGCTCTGTGTATTGTCTATTGTCTGGCCTGACCACCATCAACACAATCTTGAGGCATACCTTGTTGCCCAAGTCAGGAGATCATAGAATGATCAGAGGCCATTCCATTAACTTGTCATAGCTTGTTTGATGTGCCCCAAAAGTTCAAAGTGATGAGTCTAATTGTTGAAACAATCAAGAGGACAACTGCAGATCAAAAGAGATCATGTGGGTATGCTCCACACATCCAAATGCTCATCAACTCCAAGATGGGCACATGCATATATTTATTGGACAAGGAACATCTTCCCTTGAGGCCTAATTTTGAGGACAACACAGTTGTCATGGATGCTGAAGATCCCACTTCTATAGAGGCTCAAGAGAAGAGGGAGAAAACAAAGGCTGAGAAAGCAGCAAAGATGCCAAGTGCTGAAGAGGCTTCTCAGGTGTTTCTCAAATTTAAGCAAGATCAACTTGGATATCTGATTCAAGCCACCTTGAGGATTGAGAAAGGACTCGCCACCCTGACTCAGAACCAAGAAAGCCTGGAGAGCATCAGTGAAACAAAGTTTTATGATCTTGATTTGAAGGTGACAGAGATGCAGACAACAGTTGAGCAGCTTCAGGAAGAAGCTGATGAGAGGAAAGGGAAGGCTACCACAGATGCCTTTCAGAGAGTGCCAAGGGGACAGAGATCTGCTGCAGTGCCAGTGACTGACATAAGAGCTACTAGATCAGCACCTGCAGCCACAACATCAGTAGCACCTCCAGTTGCCACTCCACCAGCTCCAACTACATCAACCGATGCATTCGTCCTTGGAGTCCTCTCAACGCCTCCTCTCGAAGATGAAGCCTAGAGATACGCATAGCACTATGCATTTTCGAGCTTTTTGGTAACTTGCTGCTAAAGGGGGAGAAAGTTTATAGATCATAGGCTTTGAGAGAGAGAGAGAGAGAGAGAGAGAGAGAGAGCTTTGCTTCTTTTTTCCTCTTTTGCTATTTGGTTGATACTTATTTGTGTGCTTGCTTGGATGATACTCTATGTTTATGTGTGTGAGATACTTGTATGATCATGTGTTTGATCATATTACTTTAATGCTTGTGCTTGAACGATGCTATTATTTATCTCTCATATATGATCATTCACTTTGTCTTGGTGATGAGTGCATATTTTACTCTCTATCATTTTGAGCGCTCCACCAAGATATATGTGACATGGAAGAGTAACCCAGGATCCTAATCGATTGTGCATTTGCATTCAAAAGCAAATTTAAAATAATGCACAAATTTATGGGGAGCTCTTGCTTATCACATACTTCTCAAAGCGACGATGTATTTCAATCTTATTATTATTTGTCGAAGCTTTGAACTATATGTTGTCATCAATTACCAAAAAGGGGGGGATTGATAGTGCAACTATCCCTGGGTGGTTTTGGTAATTCCTAACAACATATAGCTCATTGAACTAATGCTCTTTCAAGATGATCATTTCAGGAAGTTCAATGATTGGCATGGCATGGACTAGGAATGTGGACCCCTCAAAATGCTAAGGACACATGTTGGCGAAAAGCTCAAGACTCTACTTTTTCATTTTAGTGATCCAAGATCACATTGAGTCTATAGGAAAAGCCAATACTATTAAAAGAGGATGAGGTGTTGCCTAATGGCTTGCTTGCTCAAAATGCTGAGTGATATGCTCCAAAAGCCCTCAACCACTTTCTCACATCCACATATGTCCCACACCAAAAGTCAAACTCGGCCCCATCGATTTGATCTATCCGGCGCCACCGAGTTCATTTGACATAGCCATTGCCGTAAAACCCTAATCAGTACGGTCTCATCGATAGGGATCTCGGTCTCACCGAGATGGGATTGCAAACTCTCTGTTTCCCTTCGTAACGTTTCGGTCTAACCGAGATGAGCGATCGGTCCCACCGAGTTCGCAATGCAAACTCTCTGTTTCCTTTTTGTAATGTTTCGGTCTCACCGAAATGAGCGATCGGTCCCACCGAGTTTGCTTGACAAACTCTCTGTTTGCCTGTTACAGAAATCGGTCCCACCGAGTTTATGTGATCGGTCTCACCGAGATTACGATTCCCTAACCCTAATGAAATCAGTCCCACCGAGTTGACATGTCGGTCCCACCGAAAATCCTAACGTTCACATTTTGAACTAAATCGGTCTGACCAAGTTTGAGTATTCGGTCCCACCGAGTTTGGTGAATTGTGTGTAACGGTTAGATTTTGTGTGGATGCTATATATACCCCTCCACCCTTCCTCCACTCGTGGGGAGATCAATTAGAACGTGCCTACACTTCTAACATTCATATTCTGATAGAGAACCACCTACTCATGTGTTGAGACCATAAGAATCTTGATCTCTAGCCTTTCCCAAGTTGCTTTCCACTCAAATCATCTTTTCACCAAATCCAAATCTGTGTGAGAGAGTTAAGTGTTGGGGAGACTATCATTTGAAGCACAAGAGCAAGGAGTTCATCATCAACACACCATCTATTACCTTTTGGAGAGTGGTGTCTTCTAGATTGGTTAGGTGTCACTTGGGAGCCTCCGTCAAGATTGTGGAGCTGAACCAAGGAGTTTGTAAGGGCAAGGAGAACGCCTACTTCGTGAAGATCTACCCAAGTGAGGCAAGCCCTTTGTGGACGATGGTCATGATGGGATAGACAAGGTTGCTTCTTCGTGGACCCTTCGTGGGTGGAGCCCTCCGTGAACTCGCGCAACCATTACCTTTCGTGGGTTAATGTCTCCATCAACGTGGATGTACGATAGCAGCACCTATCGAAACCATGCCAAAAATCTTCGTGTCTACATTGCGTTTGCTCCCTCCAAACTCCTCCATTTACCTTCATATGCAATGATTTACATTCCACTGCTATACTCTTATATTTGCATGTGTAGATTGATTGCTTGACTTGTGCTAAGTTGCTAAAATCTGTCAAGACTTAAAATTAGGAAAATGCTAGATTTTTATTTGGTCAAGTAGTCTAATCACCCCCCTCCCCCTCTAGACATACTTTCGAGCCTACACACATAACATTAATAAATAATTTAACACGACACCAAATACAATAAAATTCGGCAATTCAATCAACTGGTTCTTAACATAATGATTAGTAAGGAACAAATTAAGATTATACCTTATGACATTAACATTATATAAAAATATATCTACAGATCCAAGTAAGTTAACAAATACATTCATGTCCTACTATACCAGTGCATAAGATGACTCGAAAATTTTATACTAATGCATATGTTTAATTTTGCATCAAACTATCAATCATTTACGTCCGTCAAAATTTGTAGATTATGTTTATAAATAAATTAAAGTTTCAGAAGTCAAGTTCATAATGTAATTATCTTTCTTTATGTAACATTCATGTTAAATTTAATAACTATTTTTTGCAAACTTAAATCACGTTTTACATACATATCTGAGTACATCTATTTTTATATTTTATATAATAATCTATACTAGAAATTTTTGTTGTACAAATATCTAATAACTCTGTGATCTGGATTCTTCCAAGGGTACAAGAAAGTTCATGCGATCTAAGTTGAGTTTCCTTGACTAACATAATGACCTAAGTTTCGGTCTCCGTAACTAACATCCTCCCAAGTTTCTGAGTTTTAACTTCCGGTACTTACAATCACTTCCTAGACTCGTAAACTACATATGTACGTGATTATTTTTATTCTAAGATCCAACCTTAAAATTTCCCTTACTAGCAAGATTGGGTAAGCCAAAGATTCGACTTCTTGAAACATGACAAACCAGTACAAGCCCCTAAAAGAAAAAAAGATTGAGTACCTAGCAACCATATGCAGAATTTGTGCTTACAATAACATCTGATGAACATCAAAAACACAACATCGACTAACCTTTGCCAGATAAGCTTACATAATACATCTCCTACCGTCGTTTAGTCGTTGTTGTCTATGAGCGATTCGCAACAGAATAACTTCGGTCACTTCTCGTCTACAGTAGTGTTGCTAGAACACAAGAGTTCTAAGAAGAGAAGCAGATGGTACTTGAACAACACATAGTTACGAACATTGACGCAAATTGGCGACCCACAGTCTGCGTGCCCCTGCCCTTGCGTGCCACAAATCCCCTCCCGGAGACACGAATCCTCTTCTAGTGAGTTGTCTCATGCGCTTCTCGGCGGAGTGTGGCACTCATGTACTTTCTTTTGAACTTTGGCAACCTTTATTAAATCATGACCGTATCTATTCCAAGTGAAGGAATAAGAAAATCAGGAGGTTTCTCTGTCAACACCTATGAGGATTTCACCCGCAAAAAAACACCTCTGAGGATTTCCTTCTATAACTTGCTCGAGCTAGCACGTGCGCCGTGCCATTGCTTTCTCAGGCACAATGCTCTATGGTTGCCCTGGCGAAGAGACTCATAATCTTCCGATAGTCATCTATCACTACAGCTCTCGAAGCACGATAATTTGATGGATCCAGAATAGCTTGGACAATTCTTGTGAATCGCATTCTAGAACCAGGGTTGAGATCCCTAGCTTGTCCGCAAGACGCGGCACCTCAAGAACCACAACTGAGTCCTTAGATGCTACATCGATAGCATACTCCTTGAAAGAACATGATGCACCTATGAAAGCTCCATTTGAATCACGCAACAGCACCCGTGTTGATCCCGATCCCGAGTTAACATGAAAACTAGCATCCACATTATCCTCCTCGTTGTTGCCTTGGCATTCGTAGCCAAGTAATTGACCATGATCCCTCGAATGTTCAGAGCCGATCTACTCATAGTTCCAACCACTGCATCGTGTGATTTCCTGCGGCGATCCCACCGCAGGCACTCATGTACTTTTGTTTTATCTTTGATGTGTTTTGTAAAAGGGTTTTTTAATCACCTTGTCTCGGTCCAGCCGTGGTGTTTAATACATATAAAGCTGGGTGAAAGTTTTTTTAATATAGTACAGACGCAGACGCTCATACATAGATACCATAGATACATACACTCACTGACTCATCCTTATGAACGCACACATACATATCCTATCTATATGAGCATCTTCGAGAGACTAAGCTGACATATCATCTTAAGATTGACGATGTCGCCACAGACATCTTCATAGTCGACGAAAACGTCTTCTTCAACTGAACAGACATCGTCGGAGGCCTGAAATAAATTCAAAAAAAACGCGATCCAGTTGTTCAGTGACCATGGTCTGAACTACTCTATGATGTCGGTTATTTCGTCCTTATTAATTTAAAGACAGACGCTTCTTGCGTATTTTCTAAAAAAAGGGACAGTGATATGCCGAACTTACGAGGGTTAAGTTCTAGAATTGACACTGGTACTGGTAGCATTACAAGGCCATCGGCCAAACCAAAGCACGCAGACTCGGGAACAAATTGAGATGCCAACCACCCTAGGTTGCGTTTGGCGGAGCCCCCGAGATTGTAAACAAGTCGAAGCCGTTTCAGAGCCACCTGCATCGCCTCGGTGTCCTGACGCCTCTAACGGGCCCACTACTGCATAAAATAGTGCATTTGAAGATACAATCAGCTGGGTGTGCAGAAAAAACACCCTGAATAGTTAACTTGTTGCGAATGTGCCATAGTTACCAAAGAAGTGCCCCAACACTCCACCAAAGCACCCTCTTTGCTTCGCCGTGTATTGAAGCAAGACAGGAAAGGAGATCCGCACACGAGTTGGGGGTTCCATCTGACCCCGGCTGCCTCACGAATGGTGCTCCAAGCAAATTTAGCGAGATGACATCTAAATAACACAACACGTGGTTAGCATTTTCCGAAGCTGCGCACACGACACACAAACCCGCAGAAGGGACATGGCGCTTAGCGATGTTAATCGAGGTTGGAAGCTTGTTACAAAACACTTGTCAAGGAAAAACCTTAACTTTAAGCGCGCACTTTCCATAGACCCATAGCTATGCGCCGTACTTTAGTAAGTCTATCATAGAGTGACTTGAACGAAATTTACCCGAGGCCGCAAGGTCGCGCGACACTTTGACCCTGATTAAGTGAGAAGCTGAACGCACCCACGATACCACTATTCTTCTAACCATTCAGCCATATGTTGATTCGCAAGGAGGGCGAAAGGTGAAGCTGATGAATCACCACACGGATCGAATTTCGATAGGTATTTAAGAACTCACGCTGCCAAAATGCTAGTTCGGGAGCAAACTTGATCGCTCGCAGCTCATGACTTCCATCAATGCGAGACTTGCGCAAATGTCTGCTGGATCTTGCACGCAATTCCATGCATCATGCGCACTGCGCCGTGCACTCACGCTCTCCGCCCACCCCGCAATCCGCGCATCGACCATCGCCGAGCCCTTTCCAATCTACCATCGCTTGCTACCAAAGCGGTTCAATTATCCGACGCCTCTCAGACTCTAGCGGCCACATACCGGCATGGCTATATATACAAGCGGGAGGGCGCGCTCGGAGACAAGACAAACACACACACACACGGCCCGCGCTGCAGCGTTGCCTCCTACTGCCACGGTGCCACCGACGATCGACCACGACGCTTCCATGGCTACCTCTGCTTCCCGCCTCTGCCTTCTCGCCATCGCGTTCCTCCTCGCCGTCGCCGCACCCCGCGTGGATGCATGGGGCGGCCGCTTCTTCTTCAGCAAGATGACGCGCCCCGGAGCCGTGGTCGAGGCCGACAAGGCGGCGGACACCGCCACCGTGGCGACGGAGGCGCTCGACACGAGCAACGCGCCAGCGGCGTTCTCGCGGCCGTCCAGCAACCGCGGCTACGGCCTCTACGGCCGCCCTGAGGAGAACGAGAAGTACCCGCCGGCCTACTTCCGCCGCGGCGTGCACCGCGACGCCGAGAAGCTGACGACCACCAACGTCGTGCCGGAGACAGAGCCGCGGCACGAGGAGGAGGCGGCCGTCCCGGTGCAGGAAGAACAATCCTCGGGCGAGGAGGAGCCGGCGTTCCCCGCGGACGGCAGCGGCAGGGGGCGGCCGCTGTCGTACATGCGCCACGGCGGCAAGCACGAGCGCGACTACTACGGGATGAGCGACACGAGGCTGTACCAGAACGGCCGGTACTACTACGACGTGGAGACTGACAAGTACGGCTACGGCTACGAGTCCAACCCGGTGCGGACGGCGCGCCCCGAGCCCGAGGACAACGGCTCCAGGTACGGCCGCCCCGGCCGCCAGCGGAGCTACGGCGAGGCGGCCGGATACGAGAACGACAACGGGGTGGCGGAGAAGCAGAACGACGACGGCGGCGTCCAGGAAAACCAAAACGGGCAGTACAATCCATGAGTAAGACGTATACGAGGGGTTTGTTTCTGCTTGCGATCATCAGATACGTTGTGTGGTAGGAGTATAATGCTCCTTGCTTGTGTGCTGCAAGCTAGCACGACGTCGTTACTACTACTTACTACTTCTACTACGCTGAAGGATGAGCTGCCGGTGTGGAATGGTGATGAAACGTATTTACGTACGGATGAATAATCTGTGTGAGTAATGCAATGTCTACTGTTGTTAACAAGTGCTTCTCCTTCTCCACTTCACTGCTCATTTCTGTCGGTGCACGGGCCCAGTTCGTGTGTCAGAATGAAGAAAACAGTGGGGTGATCAAGCCTCATTCTGAAAGGCATGATTGGTTTAGTCGCACTCGCACATATATTTTCCGGGTCCGCCATTGGACGTGGAGCACTTGAACTCGGGATTACAATGGCACTTTTCACCTTTTGCTGCGTTAGATCCGCACCAAAAATTTCTAACCTGTTCATCCCGGAGAGTACCCACCTACCTACCTAGTGTCCTTGTGAAGTCGATCGAATTACTCCCTTCACGTCGATGCATGGACGATGGATCACAAAGTGGCGCGCCATAATTAATTTCAGCAGACAAACCACATTACCACGTAGGCCACATTTTGTCCTCCTCAGAGGACAAGGTGCGTGGCTAAACTGCAGTGCCGACCGCTGCTTTGCATTGGATGCTGGTGGCACCTACCAAACAACGACCTACGGGGCCATCGATCATGGCCTTTGGGTGTGTCTGTACCTACAGCTGGAGCACTGTACCACTTTGTTCGGTGCAACTAGACCTTCGGTTCATTAAACCTAGCGTCCAAAGCTCAGTACCTTTTGTTCGAAAGTTGATGCGCATTGAACTTCATGGTGACACCACGGTAAGTTTTGCCGGCTACATAGAGGATGATCGTGTATTGAGGAGTTTCTGCATCTTGATTATAACTCTATTATCTTGGGATAAATTTCTTTCACCACACACACACAAAAAGTTTTGCCGGCCAATCGCTCTTCTTTCTTTAGTTTACTTGTATGCATAGTAATTGTATACGTGCAATACAGGTGATTATATTAATTATATTGCACATTACTATTAGACAATATATAAATTTTATGTTAAGGTTATTTAAGATATAATTACTTGGTTGATGCTGACATTGATATTAGGCATGCTATTAATTAGTGGAGAATGCTATTATTTATAGTGTTTGACCTGCCATTTTATCGTTAATGTAATTACATACTACGTAAGAATTAAATTTAACTTTCAATTGAATAATACTTATTGACCTACCGAAGAAAACATGGTTTTATTTGGTAAGCCAGAAAATATGGAGGCAGTTGTGGCGTTTTTCAAGAAAAACTAGTAGTGAAAAAATGGTAAAACTGAAAACGGGGGAGGTAGGTGGGAAGGGAGGAAAAAAGAAAGGAACGGACATAACCTTGCATATTTTTTGGTAGGAGAAGAATAGAATCATGGCAAAACTCAGTTTGAGGCCAAAATATTTGAGCAATAATTCTCAAATATATGCCTCCGCACCCAAGTTAAATCCAAAGACATGTTCTCTATACGTATGGACTTTAGTTGTAATTACACTCTCGAGTCATAAAAATTTCAGATTAGCCAAACATTTTTTTTTTGAATTTTCTGTGACACCACATTGTAGGAGGTGAAGAGCAAATAATAAGGTAAATAAAAGTTTCAATGAATGGCGTCAAGTAAGAATGAATTATTTTGAATCAACGCTCGCGAGTAAGATCCATGATCGGGTACATAAATCTTAACTGATATTATTGACAGCTCGCCTCTGTTGTAAAAGGTAGTGCCTAGGAGGCGCTTAGGCACGCTTAGGCGCTAGGCGATGGCCAAACGCCTCGCCTAGGGCATAAATGAAAGTCTAGGTAGGGCAAGTAAGAAATTGTCTACCCAAGCAAGAAATCATGCCATATTGCATTGATATGCCAAATGGGTCATATTCCAATGTTAGTAGCTGGTAGTTAGCTTATTTATATGTCCTAAATTAATATCAATACACATATAATAACCACATATACACCATCCTAGTAAAAACTATATTACCGCCTAGGCCGTGCCTAGGGCGCTTAAGCACCGCCTAGGCACTAGGCAAAGGCCAACCGTCTCGCTTACGCTTATCGCTTTTTCCAACCTCTCGCTGCATCATAAACTTTAGTCTTATCCAAAACTAGATCATTTCATTGACCTTTTCCTCTTGGATGTGCAACTCAAAATAGATAGCCGCATTTTCCAGCCATTTTCTTAGTGTTCTACTTGCATCAACAAGAAAGAAACCAACCAATGATAAGAATGGCGTGGCATTCATGATAAAAAAGAATTATAGAAAATCTATTGGTGTCGTATTCAACTTCTATTGTTGTAGTTGAACCACTTGTCACTCACTCCATGACTGCCTAATTGTGGAAATATAATGAGTGAACATTACTTGCATCATAAACTGGTAAGATGACTAACATACTAACAAGTGGCATAGAGAAATATTATTACTTGCAAAGCAATATTACAAAGCAAACGAATCACGCATAAGAACGACCAATAATGCTTTTAGACAGTTTAATTGGACATCATAAGTGTACAAAGTGAATCAAAAAATGCACAAAAAATATAACGTGCTCGAGTCATGTATGCAAACTCAGACGTAACCATTTTCACATGCAGGTCAGAACCTTCATGCACAAATTTCATTTTTAGAGTTTGCAAAGATATATGGAAATGGTTTATAAATTAAGGATTTGAATAGGGAGCACACATGCTTGACTATTTCCACTTTAACCACTGCAATAGGGAAAATTGACAAAGGAAAGAACCATAATATATGGATAATCGAATAATAGAACATATCATGGACTCTTAAGCTGCATAACATGGCCAACTCCTTTCCAGTTTTGTGATGAGGTCCCTCAAAGCTTCAACACAATGGCACTACATTTACACGCCTATCGATGACAATGAAGATTTCTAGGCATGATCGTTTCATAGCAAAGGGCTCTAGTGCATCAACTACACCAAAACTAGGTGCATGAGAAAGAGGGGGGAGGGGGAGGTTGGTTGGTCCAAGAGAGGTGAAGCGATAGTCGATGGAGCAAATTCGGATAACCCTAGCTTGCCTCTCTAGATCGCGTGGCACATACGTGTACAATATAGGAGAGGGCAGGGAAAAAAGACAATGGGTTTGGGAATGACTATTGGTACAATTGATTCTGCAAGGTCTAGTATGTAAAATGTACTAGTAGCCCACATCCTTAACATACATTCCCTCTATTTCCCCTTCAATGACCCATAATCCATCATCATCTGGCCAGACGCAGGTGACTATGTCACGGGGAAGCCGGAAAACGTCAACGAGAAAGAAGAACAAAACCAGTAGTGAGGAGAATGGTATAGTGAGCATGTGTACGAGTCAAGAGAATATCACACGATAACCAAAGGTTCACTTGAATGTCATTCGTGTACTCATAAGGATCGATATGGACGTCCACGGTTTTGCTGTCGGTCATTGAACGAAGGGGTTTCATTCATGTTGATGTTTTACTGAACCTTTAGGGTCACAAGCTTAAGGTAATCATGATATGTCGAGTGTTAGTGGGAGGGGAATAATGAGAATATATTTGTGGAATTATTTTATTAGTATTCGGAATAGTTTCGAGAGGAACCAGAAGCGTTATGGGGTCACTGGAAGGGTTTCAGAGTTTATTGGACAATACCAGGTATTTCCGATAAATAATATATAGGTGGAAAATGTTTCTGGTGATGTTAAATTAATAATAAAAGGCTCTAGTAATTATTAGGAGGCTTTTATATTTAATTTAATATCAAAGGGTCTTAAAAGGCCAAGTGGAAGGAGAATTGGGTCATATAGGCCCAATAGGGGGTGGCACCCCCCCTTTTCCCTTGTAGGGAGGCCGAATTCGACTAGGTAGGGATTCCTCCCTCCCCTAGGGATAGCACAAGGGGGAGGACCACTCCCCTTGTGTGGCGCCCCCTCCTCCCCTCTCAACCTATACACACTAGAGGCGTTTGCACCCTTTGGACAAACAAGTTTTGGAGCCTCTGCTAGTTCTCTAGTTCTAGTTCTAGTTGGTCCTAGTTGATCAATTAGAGCTTGACCTAGATCCTCTATTCCTCATAATTAGAAGCCCAGTGTGGTTCTAATCTCCTCCCTCTAATCCTTCAGTGACAATTAGCTTTGGATGGCGAAGCGTTGCCGGACCATACACTTGCAACTCATAGAGAGGTCGTGCTTTAGGTCTCCCGTTCGATGGACTGTTCATGCGTGGTTCGCGGGATCGTTCATCTACGGTTCGAGGGACTCCAAGTACGATCTACACCGGCTCGTCTTCTTCCGCTGCAACTCAGAGTCGGTAATGATCGAATCCAAACTGTTAATGCATCTTCATATTATTCTTGGGTGATCGTAGGGTGATACGTCTCCATCGTATCTACTTTCCCAAACTCTTTTGCCCTTGTTTTGGACTCTAATTTGTATGATTTGAATGGAACTAACCCGGACTAACGCTGTTTTGAGCAGAATTGCCATGGTGTTATTTTTGTGCAGAAATAAAAGTTCTCGGAATGACCTGAAACTTCACGGAGAATATTTTTGGAATAGATAAAAATATTGGCGAAAGAATCAACCGAGGGGGATCCACCACCTGTCCATAAGGGTGGGGGCACACCCTACCCCCTGGGCGCGCCCGTGGCTTGTGGGTCCCACGAAGCTCCACCGACCTCAACTCCAACTCCATATATTCATGTTCGAGGAGAAAAAAAATCAGAGAGAAGGATTCATCGCGTTTTACGATACAGAGCCGCCGCCACCTCCTGTTCTTCCTTGGGAGGGCAGATCTGGAGTCCGTTTTGGGCTCCGGAGAGGGGAAATCGTCGCCATCGTCATCATCAACCATCCTCCGCCACCAATTTCATGATGCTCACCGCCGTGCGTGAGTAATCCCATCGTAGGCTTGCTGGACGGTGATGGGTTGGATGAGATTAACTATGTAATCGAGTTAGTTTTGTTAGGGTTTGATCTCTAGTATCCACTATGTTCTAAGAGTGATGTTGCTATGACTTTTCCATGCTTAATGCTTGTCATTAGGGCCCGAGTGCCATGATTTCATATCTAAACCTATTATGTTTTCATGAATATATTTGTGTTCTTGATCCTATCTTGCAAGTTATAGTCACCTACTACGTGTTATCATCCGGCAACCCCGGAGTGACAATAGTCGGGACACTTCCCTGCGATGACCATAGTTTGAGGAGTTCATGTATTCACTAAGTGCTAATGCTTTGGTCTGGTTCTCTATTAAAAGGACGCCTTAATATCCCTTAGTTTCCAATAGGACCCCGCTGCCACGGGAGGGTAGGATAAAAGATGTCATGCAAGTTCTTTTCCATAAGCACGTATGACTATATTTGGAATACATGCCTACATCATATTGATGAATTGGAGCTAGTTCTGTGTCACCCTATGTTCTAACTGTTGCATGATGAATGCCATCCGACATAATTATCCATCATTGATCCATTGCCTACGAGTTCGTTTCATATTGATCTTTGCTAAGTTACTTTTCCATTGCCACTGTTACAATTGCTACAAAACTGCTACTGTTACTTTTGCCACTATTACCTTTACTTCCATACTACTTTGCTACTAAATACTTTTCTGCAGATATTAAGTCTTTCAGGTGTGGTTGAATTGACAACTCATCTGCTAATACTTGAGAATATTCTTTGGCTCCCCTTGTGTCGAATCAATAAATTTGGGTTGAATATTCTACCCTCGAAAACTGTTGCGATCCCCTATACTTGTGGGTTATCAAGACCTTTTTCTGGCGCCGTTGCCGGGAAGCATAGCTCTATTATCTGTGTCACTTGGGATTTATATCTTTTGATCACTATGAGGAATTTGAAAGATCAAAAAACCAAGATTTTTCCCTCAACTACGAGGGGAGGTAAGGAACTGCCATCTAGCTCTGCACTTGATTCACCTTCTGTTTTAAGTAAACTTGCGACACCTACTCCTGCTATTGATTCCGATATGTCACATGTTATTGATGATGCCACTTCTGCTATGCATGATGCTTACGATGATACTACTTCTTTGCTTGATACTACTGTGCCACTAGGTGAATTTCTTGATGAAAAACTTGCTAGGGTTAGAGAGAATGAAATCACTGAAACTGATGATATTATTGAAACTAAAGATTATGATTCTCCCCCTAGATATGAATTGCCTGTTGTACCTGAAGGTTATATTATGGATGAAGAAACTACTAGAGACTTCTTGGCTTGTAATGATAGAGATGATCTTAAGAAACTGTTAGCTAAGCTGAAAGAAAAGTCTTTGAATGCTAGAATGCAATATGATCCTATGTTTGCTACTTCACCTATCTTTGTTACTGATAAGGATTATGAATTCTCCATTGATCCTAAGTTAATTACTTTGGTTGAATCTGATCCTTTCTATGGTTATGAATCTAAAACTGTTGTGGCACATCTTACTAAATTGAATGATATAGCCACCTTGTTTGCTCATGAGGAAAAAATTCGCTATTACTATATTCTTAAATTGTTTCCTTTCTCATTAAAGGGTGATGCTAAGTTATGGTTTAATTCTCTTGCTCCTAGTTGTGTGCGTAGTCCCCAGGATATGATTTACTATTTCCCCGAAAAATATTTCCCTGCTCATAAGAAACAAGCTGCCTTAAAAGAAATATTTAACTTTGTGCAATTTGAAGAAGGGAGTCTCCCACAAGCTTGGGGGAGGCTTCTCCAATTACTTAATGCTTTGCCTGATCATCCTCTCAAGAAAAATGAAATACTTGATATCTTTTATAATGGACTAACCGATGCTTCTAGGGACCACCTAGATAGTTGTGTTGGTTGTGTTTTCAGAACGAATTGTTGAGCAAGCTGAGTTGCTATTGAATAATATATTGAGTAATGATAATGATTGGACACTTCCTGAACCAACTCCTATGCCAACTCCGAGAAAAGAGGTATTCTATTTCTCAGTCCTGAAGATATGCAAGAGGCAAAGAAATGTATGAAAGAAAAAGGTATTAAAGCTGAAGATGTTAAGAATTTACCACCTATTGAAGAACTACATGGTCTTGATAACCCGACACAGGTAGTAGAGGTAAACTCTCTTTATAGATTTTATGAAGGTGATATTCCTCATAATAAGTCTGCTAGTCAATGCTTGGATGAGTTTGATAATTTTATTGTTAAACAAGAAAACTTCAATGCCTATGTTAGTAGACAATTGAAACGTAATGCTCACATGCTTGACTTCTTGGGTGATTATATGAGTAGGATGGCTAATGATCTTAGGCTTATTAGTAAACATGCTTCCATGGTTACAACTCGAGTAGACCAAGTACTTAAGGCACATGATGATTTGCTTAATGAGTTGAATAGTAAGAATAATGACAATGCTGTTAGGGTTATGACTAGAGGTGGTAAAATGACCCAGGAACCTACGTATCCTGAGGGCCATCCTAAGAGAGTTGAGCAAGATTCTCAGAGAACTAATACTGATGCACCTAGTCCTAGTAATAAAAATAAAAATAAAACCGATAGGACTTTGCATGCCTCTAGTGAACCTGTTTTAGACACACCTTAGAATCCTAATGGTATTTATATTTCTGATGCGGAGACACAATCTGGTGATGAACATGAACCTAGTGATAATGTTAATGATGATGTTCATGTTGATGCTCAACCTAGTAATGATAATGATGTAGAGATTGAACCTGCTGTTGATCTTGATAACCCACAATCAAAGAATCAACGTTATAATAAGAGAGACTTTGTTGCTAGGAAACATGGTAAAGAAAGAGAACCATGGGTTCAGAAACCCATGCCCTTTCCTCCTAAACCATCTAAGAAAAAGGATGATGAGGATTTTGAGCGCTTTGCTGAAATGATTAGACCTATCTTTTTGTGTATGCATTTGACTGATATGCTTAAAATGTCTCCTTATGCTAAGTATATGAAAAATATTGTTACTAATAAAAGAAAGATACCAGAAGCTGAAATTTCCACCATGCTTGCTAATTATACTTTTAAGGGTGGAATACCAAAGAAACTTGGAGATCCAGGAGTACCAACTATACCATGCTCCATTAAAAGAAACTATGTTAAAACTGCTTTATGTGATCTTGGAGCCGGTGTTAGCGTTATTCCTTTCTCTTTATATCGTAGACTTGAATTGAATAAGTTGACACCTATTGAAATTTCTTTGCAAATGGCTAATAAATCAACTGCTATACCCATCGGTATTTGTGAGGATGTGCCTGTTGTGGTTGCAAACGTTACTATATTAACGTACTTTATTATTCTTGATATTCCTGAGGACGACAGTATGTTGATCATCCTTGGTAGACCCTTTTTTAATAATGCAGGGGCTGTTATTGATTTCAACAAAGGCAATGTCGCTTTTCATGTTAATGGTAATGAGCATATGGTACATTTTCCAAAGAAGCAACCTCAAATTCATAGTATCAATTCTATTGGAAAATTTTCAACTATTACTATTGGAGGTTTTGAATTCCCTCTTCCTACTGTCAAAAAGACATACAATATTCTTATTGTTGGGGACATGCATATCCCCGTTGAGGTAACTTAGTGTTATTCGAAAATTCTCCGGTTTCATGTCATTCATAAGAAGTTTGTTAATAAGACTTGATCAACCTTGTTACTGGATTCCTTTTGATGGGCATGAGATGGATGAATTTAGAAAGCACAACTCTCTGTACCCACCTTTTACTTTCTGTTATTTAGAATAAATAAAGCAAAAATAGTATTTTCTATCTATTTTTTGAATTATCTGTGAAATAAAAAATGTTCCAAAAATAAAAGTTTTCCAAATGCCCTAAAAATTTAGTATGTTTTTTTATAGAATATTTGAGAATTTCGCACCGAGAACACACTGGGATGCACTGGGCCACAATAAGGGTGGAGGGCGCGCCTACCCCTTGGGAGCGCCCCCTACCTTGTGGGTCCCACGTGGGTCCCCTCCACTTATTCCAGTACCCATCCACTTCGTCTTCCTCCAGAAAAAATCATCCGGTAGCTCAAACCCGTGTTCTTGCCATCTTGCTACAATTTTTTATCTCCTTGTGCAAAGCTCCATTTGCAAAACTATTTTGTGGATTGTGTTGGGAAACGTAGCATGCAATTTCAAAAAAAAATCCTACGCCCACGCAAGATCTATCTAGGAGATGCATAGCAATGAGAGGGGGAGAGTGTGTCTACGTACCCTCGTAGACCGTAAGCGGAAGCGTTTGACAACGCGGTTGATGTAGTCGAACTTCTTCAAGCTCTGACCGATCAAGTACTGAACGTACGGCTGATACGTCTCCAACGTATCTATAATTTATGAAGTATTCATGCTGTTATTATCATTCTTGGATGTTTTACAATCATTTTATAGCAACTTTATATCATTTTTTGGGACTAACCTATTGACCTAGTGCCCAGTGCCAGTTGTTGTTTTTTGCTTTTTCTTTACATCGCAGGAAATCAATATTAAACGGAGTCCAAACACCGCAAAACTTTTTGGAGATTTTTATGGACCAGTTAACCCATGATGGGCTAGAGCAGCACCTGGGGGGTGCCCCGAGGGGTGCACAACCCACCAAGGCGCGCCTGGGGGCCCAGGCGCGCCGATGTGGGTTGTGCCCACCTTGGTGGCCCCCCGCACCCCCTCTTTACCCTATAAGTTCACAAATATTCCCAAAACCCTCGGGGTTAACCTAGATCAAGTTCGCCAACAGAAAGCTCAGAGCCACCGAAACCAATCTAGACCCCTGCTCGCACTCACGAGGGGGCAATCATCTCCGGTGGTCATCTTCATCATCCTGTCGGCCACCACGATGAGGAGGGAGTAGTCCACCCTCGGGGCTGAGAAAATTTGGAATGTTATACATAGGTCATTCATGCACAACATATTTTATTTGCATTTCATTTCGCGATCCTCGAAATTCTAAGCAACTCAAGGACCCTCGGAGAGAGTTGGGGATTTCACTGTTTTCATATTTGAAGATACTGAAACGAGGATTATTTGTTTTAATTATTTTTCTCTCCGAAAATATTTCATATTAAAATATATGAGGAGATAATATGACTACTCCAAAATAAATGAAATATTGGAGGAAAAAAAATTAAAATCAAATAAATTTTTTATTTGGATTTTATTACAGTTTTATTTGCACTAGAAAAATTGCACATTTTCAAAATTGCATTTTAGGGCCAAGAAAATGTTCATCTTGTTCTAAATATTTTATTTAGACGGTGACAATTTGTTTTGGAATTTTTAGATATTTATTTATTTATTCTAGGATTTATTTTTGGCGGAACGCTATTTAAAAAAGTCACACCGACTGGCCGAAGCTCACCGAGCTGCCGGCCCAACCTCACCACCGCCTCCCTCATACTCAAGACTGACTCACGAGTCCGGAGGTCACGCCGCTTGCCCTCCCCAAGCCGACTCACCGCCATTGCCCCATCGCCGCCACCTGCCGCCGCCGAGCCGCCACACCGCCTTTATACATCACGCCAGCCGCCTACGCTTCTTCGCCGCTACACAAGACCTGTTGCCTCCTCAAGGCCGCCGCCGCAGGTTACGGAGCTGCTACCGAGTTCGCAGATCTCGCCGTTCGTTTTTTTCGGTTTAGGTAAAAACCGTCATTTAAAAAAAACTAATACGTTTTTTTAGATCGGTTCGTTGGTTTTCTCGGTTTAGAGTATTTAGCGGACGTTCGTCCGTACGTTCGTTTTAACGAATGGATTTCGCTCATTAGTCACAGACAACGAACGTTCGTTCATTAGCCTGTTCGTCAGTTTTTCTTTTTCTCGGGTTTTTCGCGATTATTCTCGATCGTGATTTCTGATCCGACTTTTGTTTTAGTTTATCTTTTCGCTCGTTTATCGGAATCAGGCGATTCAAGCGCCTAATCTTTGTCTCGAAGCCCTCTTTCTGTTTAACCAACTTGAACAAGATTTTGGTACTGTAAAATTTGACTTTAGTCCAGATTAGTAAACGAATCTTGTTTCTTTCGCAGTTTGAGTTTCGTTGCTCCGTTTGACTTGATTCTTTTTGCAAATTGGAGTTCTTAAGTTGAACTTTCTGGTTAGATCTTCTTATTTGAGTTTTACCCGTGCATCTTTGCTCGATTGCTTATGTATGCTATTGTTTGTTTGCGATAGAATTCCCGGAGTGCGAAGCGTGCTACTACGAAGTCTCTAGGTTTTTGCGGATCATCGCTAAGGCAAGTAACACGTTGATCATACTCTTTTCATACCCAGTTTTTATGCATTAGCTCCAATCCTCAAACACTGCATGATTAGGATGTGATTAACTTGTGGGTATTGGGAAGTAGTCGATGAGGTAGAACCTATTGCCTGTTATTATCAAACCCTTGGGAGTTACTTCTACGTATTGCTTATATTGCTATGCTATGCTCAGAGACGTGGTTTGGGTGAGTGAATCCATGATGTATGTGAGATTGTTAAATTAATGGTTCAACTTAAGGTGGCAACTTTAATACACATCTGGGTGGATTGCTTGTCGGGCACTGGAGAATCCAAAGGTTGTCCTAGGATATCCCGGAGTACCCATGTGATAATCCTAAGGTCCGCCACCCAGGCTCAAAGGGAACTGAGATATTTCATGCTAGAAATTTCCTTGTGCAGCCACAAGCTATTATGGGCTCTAGCATAGTTGAGTAAGTTGCATGACCTCTTCCAGTGGTAGGCTAGCAGATATAGAGGGATGTAGGTTGGTACTATCTACCCGGGGTTAGAGTTAATGCTTCTGAAAGACTGTTTCTCGGTCATCCGTTTCTCAAACATCGTGTAGTGCGAGAAATCCAACGGAGGAGATCGGGTCTTGTGGGGAAAAGTGCGCAAACCTGTGCAGAGTGTACAATCTAATCATGGTTAGCCGTGTCCCCGGTTATGGACATCTTGAGTATCTAGTACTTGGATTATCATATGTATCTCATGACTCTAATTTAATATGTTGGGTTGATAATTACTTTAATTGGGATTGAGTTGGAGGAACCTTCTCAATGATGTTTCAACTACCATGATAGTTAAATAAAATTGGCTTTTCGCAAAACTATAACCATAGAGCCTTTCCACCAGCCAAATATGCATGTAGTGATAGCATTATTCTGTTCTTGCTCTACTGTGTTATATTGCCAGCATATTCCATGTGCTGAACCGTTTCCGGGCTGCAACGTATTATGTTGCAGACTTTTCAGACAAGGAGTAAGGTTCGTTAGGTCGTTGTCGTGCAGCTCAGCTATGCCGTTGGAGTTGATGGACTCACTTTATCTTCCAAGTCTTCCGCTGTTATCGTATTAGATGGCCTTATGCCATATTTATTGTAGTGAGTTCTCTTTTGAGACATTCGATGTAATAAGTGTGTGATTGCTACTCCGTTATAAATCCTTCGAGTACTGTGTGTGTCAGCATTACCGATCCAGGGATGACACTAAAGCACAAAGACTTGACCGTTTGAGGTCAGGTCACTACACTATGTGTTTAATCTCTCTCTCTCTCTCTCTCTCTCTCTCTCTCTCTCGTGTTCTTGAGATGTCATGATCTTGATGTATCGCGGGCTTTGTTAATATAGTAGGATCATATGGTGTTTTCCCCTCTCTATCTTGTTGTGATGAATTGAGTTTTCCCTTTGAGATTTCGTTGTTATCGGACTGAATACTTTTATGGACTTGAGAACACTTGATATATCTCTTGCAGTTGAATACTCGTGGTGACAATGGGGTATCGTATTGATTCACTTGATATATGTTTTGGCACTCAACTCGCGGATTCCCGAGGTGACATTGGGGTAATCTATGCATAGGGGTTGATGCACGTTCTTGTCTTTGTTTCTTCGGTAGAAATCTTGGGGAACTCTTCGAATTTCTTTGTGTTAGATTGAGTATTATGAATATGAATTTGCTTTGGTGTTATTTTAGTACGAACTCTAGGATAGATCGAACAGAAAGAATAGCTTTATGTTATTTTAGTACGAACTCTTGAATAGATCATACAGAAAGAATAGCTTTGAGGTGGTTTCGTACCCTACAAACAATTTATTCTTATGTTCTCCGCTAGATAGGAACTTTGGAGTGATTCTTCATCGCACTTTGAGGGATCATTATATGATCCAATTATATTAGCATTGTTGAGAGATTGCACTAGCGAAAGTACAGATCCTAGGCCTCATTTTCAAGCATTGCAATACCGTTTTTGTGCCCGTTTACTATTTGCTACCTTGTTGTTTTTATTTTTTCAGATTATAAAAATATATATCTACCATCCATATTACACTTTTATCACCATCTCTTCGCCGAACTAGTGCACCTATACAATTTGCCATTGTATTGAGTGTGTTGGGGACACAAGAGATTTCTTGTATTTGGTTGCAGGGTCGTTTGAGAGAGACTATCTTCATCCTATGCCTCCCATGGATTGATAAACCCAACACTTTTACCTACTATTTTAGCGTGTTCACATGATTATGCTACTGTAGTAATCATGTTTTATTGTTTTTTTTCAATAAAGTGGCAAGTAAAGCCTTTGGGATCATGTTGGGTGATAGTTGATTTGATCTTGCTGAAAAACAGAAACTTTTGCGCTCACGAAAATCATTCTCATTTTTAACATAAGCATGATAAAATACCAATTATTTTTGCAGAAGATTAATATAAAAATTTCTCATGTGTTACTAATTTTTTCATAATTTTTGGAGTAGCAGAAGTATGGTTTGAGTACAGATTACTACAGATTGTTCTGTTTTTGACAGATTCTGTTTTCAATGCATAGTTTGCTTGTTTCCTAGTTTCTATGTCTTATATTGCTCAATATAAATTGTGGAAATTATATGCTACAGTAGGATTTTTGTGGAAACAATTATGAACCTTGTCTTTGACAGTACCAAAGTGAAATGATTTGCTCTTTATCATACTAACCTATCTCACAAAGTTCCGTTAAGTTTTGTGTGATTGAAGTTTTCAAGTTTTGGTGAGATGTCAATATGAGGAGAATAAGGAGTGACAAGACCCTAAGCTTGGGGATGCCCAAGGCACCCCAAGTTAATGCCCCAGAAAGCATCCCCTCTTTCGTCTCCAACATTATCGGTAACCTCACTTGGAGCTACATTTTTATTCGTCACATGATATGTGTTTTGCTTGGAGCGTCAATTTATTATGTTTCTATTTGCTTTCTGTTATTTAGAATAATGTTTTGCATATTTTATTTCAGTAAAAGTGGCAATGATAGCCTTTGCTATGCTTACTTTGCAAGTCTACATGTTGCTGTTTGAAAACAGAAAGTTTATCGTTGTTGCAAAAATTCCCTAGAAAAGTCAGAATGTGATAAAATGTTGAAACTTTTTGCATAATAAGTTCTGATAAATTTTCTATACTGTGGTAAATTTTCATAATGTTTGGAGTTGAATAAGTATTGATACTCTTGCCTTCTTTACAGACTGTACTGTTTTGGCAGATTGCTGTTATGTTTGCATTGTTTGCATATGTTTGATTGTTTAATGATTTTATTTGAGGATAGGAGTATTAAATATCAGAGGCATTTAATATGCAATGTTGAATAATAATTTTAGTGATTTGCTACAGTAGAGAATGATAAAGTTTTTGCATTGGTTTATACTAACTTACCTCATGAGTTCTTGTTGAGTTTTGTGTGGATGAAGCTTTTGAGATTTAGCAAAACCGTGATATGTGAGGAATTAAGGAGACACAAAAGCTCAAACTTGGGGATGCCCAAGGCACCCCAAGATAATATTTCAAGAGTTCTCAAGCATCTAAGCTTGGGGATTCCCCGGTAGGCATCCCACCTTTCTTCTTCAACAATTATCGGTTAGTATCAGTTGAGCCTAAGTTTTTGCTTCTTCGCATGAGTTGTGCTATCCTTGGAATGTCATTTTATTTCGTTTTGCTTGATGTTTTAATAAAATGCTTAGAACTGAAAGTTTTTAAATAAAATAGAGTCCTCAAATAGTTGCCAGGGAGGTTAGGTAAGCGGCATTCACATCCTGTCAACGAAGCTCTTTTTTATGGAATTGCTCTTGTGCTTCACTTATATCCTATGAGTAAATTGTTGAATGAATTGAATGTCATGAAGTTGAAATCATATCATGCCTAGTGGTAGCTTCACATTGGGCTTAGAAAGTGAAATCTTTTGAGGCTTGACAATCACAATATTGGTCATACAAGCAATTCACGAATAATTAGTATAAGGAAGAGAACTTTCACATGCAAATACACCATCCTGGAAATCTTATGTGATTGTGAGCCCATCAGAATATTATATGCCAAAATTGTTGACGTTGGACAAGGAAGACAACGTAATGATTTTATGTTTCTTCATATTCACATAGAAGTTATATTGTCATAGATCCTTCAACATGTGCTGCTTTCCCCCATCCTTGCTAGCCAAAAATTCCAGCACCAAGTAGAGATACTACTTTTGCATCCAAAAACCCTTAAACCCAAAATTCTTATTTTCAAGAGTCCACCATACCTACCTAAGGATTGAGCAAGATCCTTCAAGTAAGTTGTCATCGGTGCAATAAGGCAATAAAAATTGCTTCTAAAACTGTTAGATCATTTAGTGTAAGCGAAAATTGAGCGTTGTACGAACTTGTGATGGCAAAGAATAAAAGCGTCAGCCTGCATAATAAAGGTTTCTATCATTAGGAGCAATATAAGATGACGTTTTTTTGCACTAAGGGGTTGATAATACAAAAAAAATAAGCGCATGGCAACCTCTGCTTCCCTCTGCGAAGGGCCTATCTTTTACTTTTCAGCATTTACCTTATGCAAAGAGTCAAAGTTTTTCTCTCTATTCATTTCTATTGTTCTCTTTTGGCAAGCATCATGTGGTGAGGAAAGATCTAGGAACATATGTCCAGTTGAATATGGGTAGCATGAGTTATTATTGTTGACATCACCCTTGAGGTGAATACATTGGGAGGCAAAACAATAAACCCCTATCTTTCTATTTGTCCGGTTGAAACATTTTGCTCATGTGTATTCGGTGAGTCGCAATCATAGAAGACTATATGATGGTTGAGTATGTGGAGCTCTTACTTAAACTCCGTTGAATAAGTTGAATTGCAATTGCTTGGTGACTAAGAACATAGGTTGTTGAGTTTCAAGAGAATTCATTGTTTGAACCTTAACATGTGAATTGGTTGCTACTATAACACGAGAAGTTTTATAAGAAAGAATTGATGATATGATGCTAGGAAAAGTGATTGAAATTGTCATTGATCAAACTTGTGCACTTTGCTAGCATTCACACTTCATAAATTATTTCTTTTATCATTTACCTACTTGAGGACGAGTAGGAATTAAGCTTGGGGATGTTGATACGTCTCCAACGTATCTATAATATATGAAGTATTCATGTTGTTATATTATCATCCTTGGATGTTTTACAATCATTTTGTAGCAACTTTATATCATTTTTTTGGGACTAACCTATTGACCCAGTGCCCAATGCTAGTTGATGTTTTTTGCTTGTTTTTTACATCGCAGGAAATTAATATCAAACGGAGTCCAAACACCGCCAAACTTTTTGGAGATTTTTTATGGACCGTAACACCGTGATGGGCCGAGAGCAAGACTGGGTGCCCGAGAGGGGCACAACCCACCAGGGCGCACCCAGGTGGGTTGTGCCCACCTCGGTGGCCTCCCGCACCCCCTCTTTACCCGATAAATTCACAAATATTCCAAAAATACTAGGGGTTAACCTAGATCAAAAATTCCGCTGCCACAAGGCTCTGTAGCCACCGAAAACCAATCTAGACCCCGTTTCGGCACCCTGCCGGAGGGGGAATCATCTCCGGTGGCCATCTTCATCATCCCAGCGGCCACCACGATGAGGAGGGGGTAGTCCACCCTCGAGGCTAAGGGTTTGTACCAGTAGCTATGTGTTTAATCTCTCTCTCTATCTCTCTCTCTCTCTCTCGTGTTCTTGAGATGTCATGATCTTGATGTATCGCAGGCTTTGTTAATATAGTAGGATCATATGGTGTTTTCCCCTCTCTATCTTGTTGTGATGAATTGAGTTTTCCCTTTGAGATTTCGTTGTTATCGGATTGAATACTTTTATGGATTTGAGAACACTTGATATATCTCTTGCAATTGAATACTTGTGGTGACAATGGGGTATCGTATTGATTCACTTGATATATGTTTTGGCACTCAACTCGTGGATTCCCGAGGTGACATTGGGGTAATCTATGCATAGGGGTTGATGCACATTCTTGTCTTTGTTTCTTCGGTAGAAATCTTGGGGCACTCTTTGAAGTTCTTTGTGTTGGATTGAGTATTATGAATATGAATTTGCTTGTGTTATTTTAGTACGAACTCTAGGATAGATCGAATGGAAAGAATAGCTTTATGTTATTTTAGTACGAACTCTTGAATAGATCAAACGGAAAGAATAGCTTTGAGGTGGTTTCGTACCCTACAAACAATTTAATCTTATGTTCTCCGCTAGATAGGAACTTTGGAGTGATTCTTCATCGCATTTTCAGGGATGGTTATATGATCCAATTATATTAGCATTGTTGAAAGATTGCACTAGCGAAAGTACGGATCCTAGGCCTCATATTCAAGCATTGCAATACCGTTTTTATGCCCATTTACTATTTGCTTCCTTGCTGTTTTTATTTTTTTCAGATTATAAAAATATATTTCTACCATCCATATTAGACTTTTATCACCATCTGCTCATTAACTAGTGCACCTATACAATTTGCCATTGTATTGGGTGTGTTGGGGACACAAGAGATTTCTTGTATTTGGTTGCAGGGTCGTTTGAGAGAGACTATCTTCATCCTATGCCTCCCACGGATTGATAAACCTTAGGTCATCCACTTGACGGAAAATTGCTACGGTCCTACAAAACTCTGCGCTTGGAGGCCCAACACGTGTCTACAAGATTAAAGTTGCGTAGTAGACATCAACGACACCTCCGAGTTCTGCACACGTTCAGCTCAGTGACATCCCTCGTCTTCTTGATCCAGCAAGGCGTCGAGGTAGTCAATTAGTTCCGTCAGCACGACGGCGTGGTAACAGTGATGGTGAAGTGATCCGCGCAGTGCTTCGCCTAAGCACTACGAAGATATGACCGTGGGAGTAAACGATGGAGGGGGCGCCGCACACGGCTATGCAATAGTCTGGGGTGTACTAGGGGCGCCCCCCACATATATATAGGTGGGAGGGGGAGGGGAGGCAGCTAGGGAGCACCCTAGGGTTGGCTGCCGCCCCCTAGGGGCCCTGCCTTGCCCTGCGCCCCCTTTCCATGTATGCATGAAGGGGAAGGAAAGAGGGGGGTGAGGGAAGGAAGTGGGAATCCTAATCCACACTTTCCTTTCCCTTCTCCCTTTCCTTCTCCTCCTCCTATAGCCTTATAGGGCGCAACAGCCCCTTGTGGGCTAGTGTGTTCCTTCACAAGGCCCATAGGATTGCCGGGGGTACCTGAAACACCTTTCGGTGACCCAATAAGTACCCAATACACTCCGGAACACTTCTGATGTCCGAATACCATCGTCCTATATATCAGTCTTTACCTCTCTACCATTTCGAGAATCCTCATCATGTCTGTGATCCCATCTGGGACTCCGAACAACATTCGGTTACCAAATCACATAACTCATATAATACTATATCATCATTGAACGTTAAGCGTGCGAACCCTAAATGTTCGAGAACTATGTAGACATGACCGAGACACCTCTCTGGTCAATAACCAATAGCGGAACCGGGATGCTCATATTGGCTCCTGCATATTCTGTGAAGATCTTTATCGGTCGAACCGTTATGACAACATACATTATTCCCTTTGTCCGTCGGTATGTTACTTGCCTGAGATTCAATCATCGGTATCTTCATACCTAGTTCAATCTCGTTGTCGGCAAGTCTCTTTACTCATTCTGTAATACATCATCCTGTAACTAACTCATTAGTCACTTTGCTTGCAATGCTTCTTATGATGTGCATTACCGAGAGGGCCCAGAGATACCTCTCCGGTACTCGGAGTGACAAATCCTAATCTCGATCTATGCCAACCCAACAAACACCTTCGGAGATACCTGTAGAGCATCTTTATAATCACCCAGTTACTTTATAACGTTTGATAGCACACAAGGTATTCCTCCGGTATCCGGGAGTTGCATAATCTAATAGTCGAAGGAATATGTATTTGACATGAAGAAAGCAATAGCAATAAAACTGAACGATCAATATGCTAAGCTAACGGATGGGTCTTGTCCATCAAATCATTCTCCTAATGATGGGATCCCATTCATCAAATGATAACGCATGTCTATGGTTAGGAAACTTAACCATCTTTGATTAACGAGCTCGTCTAGTAGAGGCTTACTAGGGACACAGTGTTTTGTCTATGTATCCACACATGTATCAAGTTTTCGGTTAATACAATTCTAGCATGAATAATAAAAAATTATCATGATATAAGAAAATATAAAATAACAAATTTATTATTGCCTCTAGGGCATATTTCTTTCGGTCTCCCACTTGCATTAGAATCAATAATCCAGTTCACATTGCCATGTGATTTAACACCAATAGTTGACATCTTTATGTGATTGACACCCATAGTTCACATCGCCATGTGAGCAATACCCAAAGAGTTTACTAGAGTAAATAATCTCGTTCACATTGCTATGCGATTAACACCCAAAGAGTACTAAGGTCTGACATGTTTTGCTTGTGAGGGGGTTTAGTCAACGGGTCTGCACATTCAGATCTGTATGTATTTTGCAAATTTCTATGTCTACAATGCTTTGCACGGAGCTACTCTAGCTAATTGCTCCCACTTTCTATATGTATCCAGATTGAGACTCAGAGTCATCCGGATCAGTGTCAAAGCTTGCATCGACGTAAACCTTTACGGCGAACTCATTTTCACCTCCATAACCGAGAAACATTTCCTTAGTCCTCTTTAGGTACCTAAGGATAATTTTGACTGATGTCCAGTGATCTACAATAGGTCTGGTATACAACATGGCATACTTTATAGAACCTATGGCATACTTTCATTCTCTCTCTATCTTCTGCCGTGGTCGGGTTTTGAGTCCTACTCAACTTCATACCTTACAACTCAGGAAAGAACTCCTTCTTTGACTGATCCATTTTGAACTCCTTCATAATCTTAATCAAGGTATATACTCATCGAAAATCTTATCAAGCGTCTTGATCTATCTCTATAGGTCTTGATGCCCAATATGTAAGCAGCTTCACCGAGGTCTTTCTTTGAAAAACTCATTTCAAACACTTGTTTACGCTTTCCAGAAAATTCTACATCATTTCTGATCAACAATATGTCATTCACGTATACTTATCAGAAAGGCTATAGTGCTCCCACTCACTTTCTTGTAAATACAGGTGATACATCTCCAACGTATCTATAATTTTTGATTGCTCCATGCTATTATATATTCTGTTTTGGATGTTTAATGGGCTTATTTATACAATTTTATATTATTTTTTGGACTAACCTATAACCCCAAGGCCCAGTGCAAATTGCTGTTTTTTTGCCTATTTCAGTGTTTTGCAGAAAAGGAATATCAAACGGAGTCCAAACAGAATGAAACCTTTAGGAGAGTTATTTTTGGAACAAACGTGATCCATAGGACTTGGAGTGGACGTCAAGAAACATACGAGGAGGCCACGAGGCAGGGGGCGCGCCTACCCCCCTGGGCGCGCCCTCCACTCTCGTGGGCCCCTCGTAGCTCCACCGACCTACTTCTTCCTCCTATATATACCTACGTACCCCGAAACCATCGGGGAGCACCACGAAAAACTAATTCCACCGCGCAACCTTCTGTACCCGTGAGATCCCATCTTGGGGCCTTTTCCGGCGCTCTCTCGGAGGGGGCATCGATCACGGAGGGCTTCTACACCAACACCATAGCCTCTTCGATGATGTGTGAGTAGTTTACCACAGACCTTCGGGTCCATAGTTATTAGCTAGATGGCTTCTTCTCTCTTTGGATCTCAATACAAAGTTCTCCTTGATCTTCTTGGAGATCTATTCGATGTAACTCTTTTTGCGGCGTGTTTGTCGAGATCCGATGAATTGTGGGTTTATGATCAAGATTATCTATGAACAATATTTGAATCTTCTCTGAATTCTTTTATGTGTGATTGGTTATCTTTGCAAGTCTCTTCGAATTATCAGTTTGGTTTGGCCTACTAGATTGATCTTTCTTGCAATGGGAAAGTGCTTAGCTTTGGGTTCAATCATGCGGTGCTCGATCCCAGTGACAGTAGGGGAAACGTCACGTATTGTATTGTTGCCATCGAGAATAAAAAGATGGGGTTTATATCATATTGCTTGATTTTATCCCTCTACATCATGTCATCTAACCTAATGCGTTACTCTGTTCTTATGAACTTAATACTCAAGATGCATGCTGGATAGCGGTTGATGTGTGGAGTAATAGTAGTAGATGCAGGAAGGAGTCGGTCTACTTGTCGCGGACGTGATGCCTATATACATGATCATGCCTAGATATTCTCATAATTATGCACTTTTTTATCAATTGCTCGACAATAATTTGTTCACCCACCGTAATACTTATGCTATCTTGAGAGAAGCCACTAGTGAAACCTATGACCCCCGGATCTATTTTCCATCATATTAATCTCCCGTCAACGAGCTATTTCTGTCGCCGTTTATTTTGCTTTCTTTACTTTTAATCTTTATCATAAAAATACCAAAAATATTATCTTATCATCTCTATCAGATCTCACTTTTGCAAGTGGGAGTGAAGGGATTGACAACCCCTTTATCGCATTGGTTGCAAGGTTCTTATTTGTTTGTGTAGGTACGAGGGAATTGCGTGTGGCCTCCTACTGGATTGATACCTTGGTTCTCAAAAACTGAGGGAAATACTTACGCTACTTTGCTGCATCACCCTTTCCTCTTCAAGGGAAAAATGCTCAAGAGGTAGCAACAGGCTTCACCACAAGTCTGTATAAAAGTATATGCTATGATCAACTCATCAAAGCGTATATTCCAACTCCGGGATGCTTGCTCCAGTCCATAGATGGATCGTTGGAGCTTGCACACTTTGTTAGTACCTTTAGGATTGACAAAACCTTCTGGTTGCATCATATACAACTCTTCTTTAATAAATCCGTTAACAAATGCAGTTTTTACATCCATTTGCCGAATTTCATAAAATGCGGCAATTGCTAACATGATTTGGACGGACTTAAGCATCGATACGAGTGAGAAAATCTCATGGTAGTCAACACCTTGAACTTGTCAAAAACCTTTTGCGACAATTCGAGCTTTGCAGATAGTAACACTACCATCAGTGTCCGTCTTCCTCTTGAAGATCCATTTATTCTCAATGGCTCACCAATGATCGGGCAAGTCAACCAAACTCCACACTTTGTTCTCATACATGTATCCTATGTCAAATTTCATGGCCTCAAGCCATTTATCAGAATTTGGGCTCATCATAGCTTCTTCATAGTTCGTAAGTTCGTCATGGTCTAGTAACATGACTTCCAGAACAGGATTACCATACCACTCTGGTGCGAAACATGCTCTGGTTGACCTACGAGGTTCGGTAGTAACTTGATCTGAAGTTTCATGATCATCATCATTAGCTTCCTTTCTAGTATGTGTAGGCATCACGGGAACGGTTTTCTGTGATGAGCTACTTTCCAATTCGAGAGAAGGCACAATTACCTCATCAAGTTCTACTTTCCTCCCACTCACTTCTTTCGAGAGAAACTCCTTCTCTAGAAAGGTTCCATTCTTGGAAACAAAGATCTTGCCTTCGGATCTGTGGTAGAAGGTGTACCCAATTGCTTCCTTAGGGTGTCCTATGAAGACGCACTTCTCCGATTTGGGTTCGAGCTTATCAGGCTGAAGCCTTTTGACATAAGTGTCGCAACCCCAAACTTTAAGAAACGACAGCTTAGGTTTCTTGCCAAACCACGGTTCATACAGTGTCATCTCAATGGATTTAGATGGTGCCCTATTTAACGTGAATGCAGCTGTCTCTAATGCATAACCCCAAAATTATAGTGGTAAATCGGTAAGAGACATCATAGATCACACAATATCTAATAAAGTACGGTCACGATGTTTGGACACACCATTACGCTGTGGTGTTCCAGGTGGCGTGAGTTGTGAAACTATTCCACATTGTTTTAAATGAAGGCCAAACTCGTAACTCAAATATTCGCCTCCGTGATCAGATCGTAGAAACTTTATTTTCTTGTTACGATGATTCTCTACTTCACTCTAGAATTCTTTGAACTTTTCAAATGTTTCAGACTTGTGTTTCATTCAGTAGATATACCCATATCTGCTCAAATCATCTGTGAAGGTCAGAAAATAATGAAACCCGCCGCGAGCTTCAACACTCGTCGGACGGCATACATTGGTATGTATTATTTCCAATAAGTCATTAGCTCGCTCCATTGTTCCGGAGAAGAAAGTCTTAGTCATCTCGCCCATGAGGCATGGTTCACAAGTATCAAATGATTCATAATTAAGTGATTCCAAAAGTCCATCCACATGGAGTTTCTTCATGCGCTTTATACCAATATGACCTAAACGGTAGTGCCACAAATATGTTGCACTATCATTATCAACTTTGAATCTTTTGGCATCAATATTATGAATATGTGTATCACTACGATTGAGATTCAATAAACCATTCACATTGGGTGTATGACCATAGAAGGTTTAATTCATATATATATAGAACAACAATTATTCTCTGACTTATATGAATAACTGTATTGAAATAAACATGATCTAATCAAATTCATGCTCAACACAAACACCAAATAACATTTATTTAGGTTCAACACTAATCTCGAAGGTAGAGGGAATGTGCGATGGTGATCGTATCAACCTTGAAATTACTTCCAACACACATCGTCACCTCATTCTTAACTAGTCTCTGTTTATTTTGCAACTCATGTTTCGAGTTATTACTCGTAGCAAACTAAACCAATATCAAATTCCGAGGGGTTTCTATAAATACTAGTAAAGTACACATCAATAACATGTATAGCAAATATACCTTTGTTCACTTTGCCATCCTTCTTATCCGCCAGGTATCTGGGGCAGTTCCGCTTCCAGTGACCATTCCCTTTGTGGTAGAATCACTCAGTTTCAGGCTTGGGTCCAACTTTGGGCTTCTTCCCGGGAGTGGCAACTTGCTTGCCATTATTCTTTAAGTTCCCCCTTGCCCTTATTCTTGAAACTAGTGGTCTTGTTAATCATCAACACTTGATGCTCTTTCTTGATTTCTACCTTCGTCAATTTAAGCATTGTGAAGAGCTCGGGAATCGTTTTCTTCATCCCTTGCATATTATAGTTCATCGCGAAGTTCTAGTAGCTTGGTGATAGTGACTAGAGAATTCTATCAATCACTATCTTATCTGGAAGATTAACTCCCACTTGATTCAAGCGATTGTAGTACCTGCACATTACGAGCACATGCTCACCGGTTGAGCCATTCTCCTCCATCTTGTAGGCAAAGTACTTGTCGAGGTCTCATACCTCTCGACATGGGCATGAGTTTGAAATACCAATTTCAGCTCTTAGAACATCTCATATGCTCCGTGGCGTTCAAAATGTTTTTGAAGTCCCGGTTCTAAGCCGTAAAGCATGGCGCACTAAACTATGAAGTAGTTATCATATCGAGCTTGCCAAACGTTCATAACCTCTGCATCTGCTCCTGCAATAGGTTTGTCACCTAGTGGTGCATCAAGGACATAATTCTTCTATGCAGCAATGAGGATAATCCTAAGAACACGGACCCAGTATGCATCATTGCTACTATCATCTTTCAACTTAGTTTTCTCTAGGAACATATCAAAAACGTAGGGGAGCTACAATGCGAGCTATTGATCTACAACATAGATATGCAAATACTATCAGGACTAAGTTCATGATAAATTAAGTTCAATTAATCAAATTACTTAAGAACTCCCACATAGATAGACATCCCTCAAGTCATCTAAGTGACACGTGATCCAAATCAACTAAACCATGTCTGATCATCATGTGAGATGGAGTAGTCATCAATGGTGAACATCTCTATGTTGATCATATCTACTATATGATTCACGTTTGACCTTTCGGTCTCCAGTGTTCCGAGGCCATGTCTGTACATGCCAGGCTTGTCAAGTTTAACCCGAGTATTCCTCATGTGTGAAACTGTCTTGCACCCGTTGTATGTGAACATAGAGTCTATCACACCCGATCATCACGTGGTGTTTCGAAACGAAGAATTGTAGCAACGGTGCATACTCAGGGAGAACACTTCTACCTTGAAATTTAGTGAAGGGATCATCTTATAATGCTACCGCTGTTCTAAGAAAAATAAGATGTAAATAAGATAAACATCACATGCAATCAAAATATGTGACATGATATGGCCATCATCTTGTGCTTTTGATCTCCATCTCCAAAGCATCGTCATGATCTCCATCGTCACCGGCTCGACACCTTGATCTCCATCGTTGCGTCATGGTCGTCTTGCCAACTATTGCTTCTACAACTATCGCTAATGCATAGTGATAAAGTAAAGCAATTACATGGCGTTTGCATTTCATACAATAAAGAGACAACCATAAGGCTCCTGCCGATTGCCGATAACTTCTACAAAACATGATGATCTCATACAATAACGTATATCACATCATGTCTTGACCATATCACATCACAACATGCCCTGCAAAAACAAGTTAGATGTCCTCTACTTTGTTGTTGCAAGTTTTACGTGGCTGCTACGGGCTTCTAGCAAGAACCGTTCTTACCTACGCATGAAAACCACAACAGTGATTTATCAAGTTTCCTGTTTTAATCTTCAACAAGGACCGGCCGTAGTCAAATTTGATTCGACTAAAGTAGGAGAAACAGACACCCGCCAGCCACCTTTATGCAAAACTAGTTGCATGTCTATCGGTGGAACCAGTCTCATGAACGTGGTCATGTAAGGTTGGTCCGGGCCACTTCATCCAACAATATCGCCGAATCAAAATAAGACATTGGTGGTAAGCAGTATGACAATCACCGTCCGCAACTCTTTGTGTTCTACTCGTGCATATCATCTACGCATAGACCTGGCTCGGATGCCACTGTTGGGAAACATAGCATGCAATTTCAAAAATTTCCTACGCCCACGCAAGATCTATCTAGGAGATGCATAGCAATGAGAAGGGGAGAGCGTGTCTACGTACCCTTGTAGACCGTAAGCGGAACCGTTTGACAACGCGGTTGATGTAGTCAAACTTCTTCTAGCTCCGACTGATCAAGTACCGAACGTACGTCACCTCCGAGTTCTGCACACGTTCAGCTCGGTGACACCCCTCATCTTCTTGATCCATCAAGGCGTCGAGGTAGTAGATGAGTTCCTTCAGCACGATGGCATGGTGACCGTGACGGTGAAGTGATCCGCTCAGGGCTTCGCCTAAGCACTTCGAAGATACGGCTGTGGGAGTAAACGGTGGAGGGGGGGGCGCACACGGCTATGCAATAGTCTGGGGTGTGCTAGGGGCGCCCCCCACATATATATAGGTGGGAGGGGGAGGGGAGGCAGCCATGGTGTGCCCTAGGGTTGGCCGCCGCCCCCTAGGGGCCCTGCCTTGCCTTGCCCCCCCCCTTTCCATGTGTGCATGTAGGGGAAGGAAAGAGGGGTGGGGGGGTGAGGGAAGGAAGTGGGAATCCTAATCCACACTTTCCTTTCCCTTCCCCCCTTTCCTTCTCTCCTCCTATAGCCTTATAGGGCACACGAGCCCCTTGTGGGCTGGTGTGTTCCTTCACAAGGCCCATATGGCCCATAGGATTGCTGGGGGTACCCGAAACACCTTCGGTGACCCGATAAGTACCCGATACCCTCCGGAACACTTCCTGTGTCCGAATACCATCGTCCGATATATCAATATTTACCTCTCGACCATTTCGAGACTCCTCGTCATGTCCATGATCTCATTCGGAACTCCTAACAACATTCGGTCACCAAATCACATAACTCATATACTACTATATCATCATCCAACGTTAAGTGTGTGGACCATGCGGGTTCGAGAACTATGTAGACATGATTGAGACACCTCTCCGGTCATGTCGGGGGGTGAACCCCGGTGTCAGGACCCCGATTCCAAGTCACATCGATCTAGCCGGTAACACCTCATATCACTTTGCGGCCTCACGCACGGTATTCCCACGGGTGTCGCCTTACCATTGCCCGGGACCGTTTGCGCGTGATACGTCTCCGTCGTATCTACTTCTCCAAACACTTTTGCCCTTGTTTTGGACACTAACTTGCATGATTTGAATGGAACTAACCCGGACTGACGCTGTTTTCAGCAGACTTTCCATGGTGTTATTTATGTGCACAAACAAAAGTTCTCGGAATGACCTGAAACTCCACGGAACATCTATTTGGAAAATAAGAAAAATACCAGAAGAAAAATCCACGTCGGGAGGCCCACACCCTGCCCACGAGGGTGGGGGCGCGACCCTACCTCGTGGCCCCCCTGACGCTCCATCGACCTCAACTCCAACTCCATATATTCACTTTCGGGGAGAAAAAAAATCAGAGAGAAAGATTCATCGCGTTTTACGATACGGAGCCGCCGCCAAGCCCTAAAACCTCTCGGGAGGGCTGATCTGGAGTCCGTTTGGGGCTCCAGAGAGGGGGATTCGTCGCCATCGTCATTATCAACCATCCTCCATCACCAATTTCATGATGCTCACCGTCGTGTGTGAGTAATTCCATCGTAGGCTTGCTGGACGGTGATGGGTTGGATGAGATCTATCATGTAATCGAGTTAGTTTTGTTAGGGTTTGATCCATAGTATCCACTATGTTCTGAGATTGATGTTTCTATGACTTTGCTATGCTTAATGCTTGTCACTAGGGCCCGAGTGCCATGATTTTAGATCTGAACCTATTATGTTTTCATGAATATATGTGTGTTCTTGATCCTACCTTGCAAGTCTATAGTCACCTACTATGTGTTATGATCCGCAACCCAAGTGACAATAATCGGGACCACTCCCGGTGATGACCATAGTTTGAGGAGTTCATGTATTCACTATGTGCTAATGCTTCATTCCGGTACTCTATTAAAAGGAGGCCTTAATATCCCTTAGTTTCCATTAGGACCCCACTGCCACGGGAGGGTAGGACAAAAGATGTCATGCAAGTTCTTTTCCATAAGCACGTATGACTATATTCGGAATACATGCCTACATTACATTGATGAATTGGAGCTAGTTTTGTGTCACCCTATGTTATGACTGTTACATGATGAACCGCATCCGACATAATTCTCCATCACCGATCCAATGCCTACGAGGTTTTCCTATATTGTTCTTCTCTTATTTAGTTTTCCGTTGCTACTGTTACAATCACTACAAAATACCAAAAACATTACTTTTGCTACTGTTACTTTTGTTACCGTTACCACTACTATCATATTACTTTGCTACTAAATACTTTGCTGCAGATACTAAGTTATCCAGGTGTGGTTGAATTGACAACTCAACTGCTAATACTTGAGAATATTCTTTGGCTCGCCTTGTGTCGAATCAATAAATTTGGGTTGAATACTCTACCCCCGAAAACAGTTGCGATCCCCTATACTTGTGGGTTATCAAGACTATTTTCTGGTGCCGTTGCCGGGGAGCATAGCTCTATTCTTTGAGTCACTTGGGATTTATATCTGCTGGTCACTATGAAGAACTTGAAAGACGCTAAGACAACAATTTATCCCTCAACTACGAGGGGAGGTAAGGAACTGCCATCTAGCTCTGCACTTGATTCACCTTCTGTTTTGAGTAAGCTTGCGACACCTAAACCTGCTTCTGCTATTCGTTCTGATATGTCGCATGTTATTGATGTTGGGGAACGTAGTAATTTCAAAAAAATTCCTACGCACATGCAAGATCATGGTGATGCACATCAACGAGAGGGGAGAGTGTTGTCCACGTACCCTCGTAGACTGAAAGTGGAAGCGTTATAACAACGCAGTTGATGTAGTCGTACGTCTTCACGGCCCAACCGATCAAGCACCGAAACTACGGCACCTCCGAGCTCTAGCACACGTTCAGCTCGATGACGTTGCCCGGACTCCGATCCAGGAAAGTGTCGGGGAAGAGTTCCGTCAGCACTACAGCGTGGTGACGGTAATGATGTTCTACCGACGCAGGGCTTCGCCTAAGCACCGCTACGATATGACCGAGGTGGAATATGGTGGAAGGGGGCACCGCACACTGCTAAGGAACGATCACGAAGATCAACTTGTGTGTCATGGGGTGCCCCCCTGCCCCCGTATATAAAGGAGGGAGGGGGGAGGTGCGGCCGACCCCTAGGGGTGCGCCTGGAGGAGTCCTACTCCCACCAGGAGTAGGACTCCCCTCTTGCCTTGTTGGAGAAGGAAAGGGAAGGGGAAAGAGGAAAGGGGGCGCCCCTTCCTTGTCCTACTCGGACTAGGGGGAGGCGGCCTGCCTGGCCGGCTCCCTCTTCTCCCTTAGGGCCCATGTAGGACCATTAACCCCCGGGGGTCAGTAACTCCCGGTACTCGGTAAAATCCCAATTTCACCCGAACGATTCCGATATCCAAATATAGGCTTCAATATATCAATCTTTATGTCTCGACCATTTCGAGACTCCTCGTCATGTCCGTGATCACATCCGGGACTCCGAACAACCTTCGGTACATCAAAAACTATAAACTCATAATATAACTGGCATCGTAACGTTAAGCGTGCGGACCCTACGGGTTCGAGAACTATGTAGACATGACCTAGATCTGTTTCCGGTCAATAACCAATGGCGAAACCTGGATGCTCATATTGGCTCCTACTTAATCTACGAAGGTCTTTATCGGTCAAACCGCATAACAGCATATGTTGTTCCCTTTGTCATCGGTATGTTACTTGCCCGAGATTCGATCGTCGGTATCTCAATACCTAGTTCAATCTCGTTACCGGCAAGTCTCTTTACTCGTTACGTAATGCATCATTCCGTAACTAACTCATTAGTTACATTGCTTGCAAGGCTTATAGTGATGTGCATTACCGAGAGTGCCCGAGATACCTCTCCGACAATCGGAGTGACAAAACCTAATCTCGAAATATGCCAACTCAACATGTACCTTTGGAGACACCTGTAGAGCTCCTTTATAATCAACCCGATTCACGTTGTGACGTTTGGTAGCACACAAAGTGTTCCTCCGTAAACGGAGTTGCATAATCTCATAGTTATAGGAACTTGTATAAGTCATGAAGAAAGCAATAGCAATATACTAAAGCGATCAAGTGCTAAGCTAACGGAATGGGTCAAGTCAATCACATCATTCTCCTAATGATGTGATCCCATTAATCAAATGACAACACATGTCTATGGTTAGGAAACATAACCATCTTTGATCAATGAGCTAGTCAAGTAGAGGCATACTAGTGACATTAAGTTTGTCTATGTATTCACACATGTATCATGTTTCCGGTTAATACAATTCTAGCATGAATAATAAACATTTATCATGATATGAGGAAATAAATAATAACTTTATTATTGCCTCTAGGGCATATTTCCTTGATCTCCCACTTGCACTAGAGTCAATAATCTAGATTACACAGTAATGATTTTAACACCCATGGAGTCTTGGTGCTGATCATGTTTTGCTCGTGGAAGAGGCTTAGTCAACGGGTCTGCAACATTCAGATCCGTATGTATCTTGCAAATCTCTATGTCTCCCACGTGGACTTGGTCCCGGATGGAATTGAAGCGTCTCTTGATGTGCTTGGTCCTCTTGTGAAATCTGGATTCCTTTGCCAAGGCAATTGCACCAGTATTGTCACAGAAGATCTTCATTGGTCCCGATGTACTAGGTATGACACCTAGATCGGAAATGAACTCTTTCATCCGGACTCCTTCATTTGCTGCTTCGAAGCAGCTATGTACTCCGCTTCGCATGTAGATCCCGCCACGGCGCTTTGTTTAGAACTGCACCAACCGACAGCTCCACTGCTCAATATAAACACGTATCCGGTTTGCGATTTAGAATCGTCCGGATCAGTGTCAAAGCTTGCATCGACATAACCATTTACGACTAGCTCTTTGTCACCTCCATAAACGAGAAACATATCCTTAGTCCTTTTTGTCGGGGCGGCTGATCGTACCCACGGACACCTATGGGGCCCGGCGGAGCGGGTCCCTTGGTGGTTCGGAGGGGGGCAGAGGTCGCACGAAGAGTGGATCGAGGCGATGCACACGGGCGGTTTTACCCAGCTTCGGAGCTCCCCGGAGAGATAAAACTCCTACTGCTGCCTGTTTGATCTATTGTGTTCCTGCTAGGGAGCAATGCCCGCTACAAAACCTAGCGTGAGTGTCTCTAGTCTATGGCCAGTCGAATGAACTGAACCTTGGCCAACCGCGGAACCCCCTCTACGTTGCACTCGGGCCTCCTTTTATATGCTCAAGGGGTCTCCGACAGGTGGCAACATAGGCGGGGGTACAAACATAAAAACAGGGATTGGTACACCTACTTGAGCGATTATGCAGTGCAAAAATACCTAACTCGGCGGCAAGGGACAAAAGCAATAAATGCCTGTCGTTGTCGCCTAACAAGGTAACAGAGACCGTCAGGTGCGCCTCCGCTCGCCACGATGGAGAGCCTGTCTGCGCCGCGTGTCGCTGCTCTCCGCTGGCTGCACAGCCGCCCGACGCGTGCCCATGGAATGGTCCCATGGCGACACGTCGCTGGGTGAGCTGGAGCGGAGGCGGAGAGGAGTTGCATGCCGCGGCAAGCGCCCTGCCGCGGCCGAATCCTTGTCGCGCCCGGAGGCTTGTCGCGCTCGGGCCTTCCGGCAAGCTCCTCTTGCCGGGCCTTGTCTTCTGCGTGCACAGGTGGCCTTTCCCGACAAGCTCCTCTTGTCGGGGCCTTGTCTTCTCAATCTAATACTTTGTTCTTGAATGGCTCCAAAGGGAGCCACGGAGGAGATTAGCGGTGATGAGGCAAACCTTGCATGGTGTCTTTGCAACCGTCTGCAGCCTGCAGTACGAGATACTAGGGTACCCTACTCTAGTACACCGACACTTTTCGTATTTCAGATATTCTTGACCAGCATGCAGTGATCCACTCTGGATTACTTTGGTACCTACCGCCAAGCTTATTGCTAAGCACACGTCGGTCTGGTACACAGACATTGCATACATGATAGAGCCTATGGCTGAAGCATAGGAACATCTTTCATTTTCTCTCTATCTTCTGCTTTGTGGTGGGGCATTGAGTCTGACTCAACTTCACACCTTGTAACACGGGCAAGAACCCTTTCTTTGCCTGATCCATTTTGAACTTTTTCAAAACTTTATCAAGGTATGTGCTTTGTGAAAGTCCAATTAAGCGTCTTGATCCATCTCTATAGATCTTGATGCCCAATATGTAAGCAGCTTCACCGAGGTATTTCATTGAAAAACTTTTATTCAAGTATCCCTTTATGCCATCCAGAAATTCTATATCATTTCCAATTAACAACATGTCATCTACATATAATATCCAAAATGCTACAGGGCTCCCACTCACTTTCTTGTAAATACAGGCTTCTCCAAAAGTCTGTATAAAACCATATGCTTTGATCACACTATAAAAGCGTTTATTCCAACTCCGAGAGGCTTGCACCAGTCCATAAATGGATCGCTGGAGCTTGCACACTTTGTTAGCACCTTTTGGATCGACAAAACCTTCCGGTTGCATCATATACAACTCTTCTTCCAGAAATCCATTCAGGAATGCAGTTCTGACATCCATTTGCCAAATTCATAATCATAAAATGCGGCAATTGCTAACATGATTCGGACAGACTTAAGCATCGCTAGGGGTGAGAAAGTCTCATCGTAGTCAACCCCTTGAACTTGTCGAAAACCTTTCACAACAAGTCGAGCTTTGTAGATAGTTACATTACCATCGACTTGGTCTTCTTCTTGAAGATCCATTTATTTTCCATGGCCTGCCGATCATCGGGCAAGTCAACCAAAGTCCATACTTTGTTCTCATACATGGATCCCTCTCAGATTTCATGGCCTCAAGCCATTTTGCGGAATCTGGGCTCATCATCGCTTCCTCATAGTTCGTAGGTTCGCCATGGTCAAGTAACATGACTTCCAGAATAGGATTACTGTACCACTCAGTGCGGATCTTACTCACGGTAGGCGTCTGAAGTTCAAGAGTAACTTGATCTGAAGTTTCATGATCAATATCATTAGCTTCCTCATCGATTGGTGTAGTTGTCACGGGGAACCGGTTCTTGTGACAAACTACTTTCCAATAAGGGAGCAGTACAGATTACCTCATCAAGTTCTACTTTCCTCCCACTCACTTCTTTGAGAGAAACTCCTTCTCTAGAAAGGATCCGAATTAGCAAAAAATCTTGCCCTCGGATCTATGATAGAAGGTGTACCCAATAGTCTCTTTTGGGTATCCTATGAAGACACATTTCTCCGATTTGGGTTCGAGCTTATCTGGTTGAAGTTTCTTCACATAAGCATCGCAGCCCCAAACTTTAAGAAACGACAACTTTGGTTTCTTGCCAAACCATAGTTCATAAGGCGTTGTCTCAACGGATTTTGATAGTGCCCTATTTAACGTGAATGCGGCCGTCTCTAAAGCATAACCCCAAAACATAGCGGTAAATCAGTAAGAGACATCATAGATCGCACCATATCTAGTAAAATCACGATTCTGACGTTCGGACACACCATTTCGTTGTGGTGTTCCTGGGTGGCATGAGTTGCGAAACTATTCCGCATTGCTTCAAATGTAAACCAAACTCGTAACTCAAATATTCTCCTCCACGATCAGATCGTAGAAATTTTATTTTCTTGTTACGATGATTTTCCAGTTCACTCTGAAATTCTTTGAACTTTTCAAATGTGTCAGACTTCTGTTTCATTAAGTAGATATACCCATATCTGCTCAAATCATCTGTGAAGGTGAGAAAATAACGATACCCGCCGCGAGCCTCAATATTCATTGGACCGCATACATCAATATGTATGATTTCCAATAAATCAGTTGCTCGCTCCATAGTTCCGGAGAACGACGTTTTAGTCATCTTGCCTATGAGGCACGGTTCGCAAGTACCAAGTGATTCCAGAAGTCCATCAGTATGGAGTTTCTTCATGCGTTTTACACCAATATGACCCAAACGGCAGTGCCACAAATAAGTTGCACTTTCATTATCAACTCTGCATCTTTTGGTTTCAGCACTATGAATATGTGTATCACTACTATCGAGATTTAATAAAAATAGACCACTCTTCAAGGGTGCATGACCATAAAAGATATTACTCATATAAATAGAACAACCATTATTCTCTTATTTAAATGAATAACCGTCTCGCATCAAACAAGATCCAGATATAATGTTCATGCTTAACGCTGGAACCAAATAACAATCATTTAGGTCTAAAACTAATCCTGATGGTAGATGTAGAGGTAGCGTGCCGACCGCGATCACATCGACTTTGGAACCATTTCCCACGCGCATTGTCACCTCGTCCTTAGCCAATCTTCGCTTAATCCGTAGTCCACTGTTTGAGTTGCAAATATTAGCAGAACCGATTATCAAATACCAGTGCTCTGCGAGCATTAGTAAGGTACACATTAATAACATGTATATCACATATACCTTTGTTCACCTTGCCATCCTTCTTATCCGCCAAATACTTGGGGCAGTTCCGCTTCGATTATCCGGCAAATTGCGGTACAAGCACTCGATTTCAGGCTTAGGTCCAGACTTGGGTTTCTTCTCCTGAGCAGCAACTTGCTTGTTGTTCTTCTTGAAGTTCCCCTTCTTCTTCCCTTTGCCCTTCTTCTTGAAACTGGTGGTCTTATTGACAATCAACACATGATGCTCCTTCTTGATTTCTACCTCCGCAGCCTTTAGCATTGCGAAGAGCTCGGGAATAGTCTTGTCCATCCCTTGCATATTATAGTTCATCACGAAGCTCTTGTAGCTTGGTGGCGATGATTGAAGAATTACATCAATGACACTATCATCGAGAATATTAACTCCCGGTTGCATCAAGTGATTATTATACCGGACATTTTGAGTATATGTTCACTTGTGAGAACTATTCTCCTCCATCTTACAGCTATAGAACTTATTGGAGACTTCATATCTCTCAATCCGGGCATTTGCTTGAAATATTAACTTCAACTCTGGAACATCTCATATGCTCCATAACGTTCAAAACGTCGTTGAAGACCGGTTCTAAACCGTAAAGCATGGCACCTTGAACTATTGAGTAGTCATCGACTTTTGCTCGCCAGACGTTCTTAACGTCGTCGGTTACATCTGCGGCAGGCACAGGACCCAGCGGTGCTTCCGGGGCGTAATTCTTCAATGCAGCAATGAGGATAATCCTCAAGTTACGGACCCGATCCGTGTAGTTGCTACCATCATCTTTCAACTTAGCTTTCTCAAGGAACGCATTAAAATTCAGCGGAACAACAACACGAGCCATCTATCTACAACAAACATAGATATGAAAAATACTATCGGTACTAAGTTCATGATAAATTTAAGTTCAATTAATCATATTACTTAAGAACTCCCACTTAGGCAGACATCTCTCTAGTCATCTAAGTGATCACGTGATCCCAATCAACTAAACCATGTCCGATCATCACGTGAGATGGAGTAGTTTCAATGGTGAACATCACTATGTTGATCATATCTACTATATGATTCATGTTCGACCTTACGGTCTCCATGTTCCGAGGCCATATCTGTATATGCTAGGCTCGTCAAGTTTAACCTGAGTATTCCGTGTGTGCAACTGTTTTGTACCCGTTGTATTTGAACGTAGAGCCTATCACACCCGATCATCACGTGGAGTCTCAAAGACGAGGAACTTTTGCAGCGGTGCATACTCGGGAGAACACTTCTTGATAATTAGTGAGAGATCATCTTAAAATGCTACCGTCAATCAAAGCAAGATAAGATGCATAAAGGATAGACATCACATGCAATCAATATAAGTGATATGATATGGCCATCATCATCTTCTGCTTGTGATCTCCATCTCCGAAGCACCGTCGTGATCACCATTGTCACCGGCGCGACACCTTGATCTCCATCGTAGCATCGTTGTCATCTCGCCAATCTTATGCTTCTACGACTATCGCTACCGCTTAGTAATAAAGTAAAGCATTACAGGGCGATTGCATTGCATACAATAAAGCGACAACCATATGGCTCCTGCCAGTTGCCGATAACTCGGTTAACATGATCATCTCATACAATAAAATATAGCATCACGTCTTGACCATATCACATCACAACATGCCCTGCAAAAACAAGTTAGACGTCCTCTACTTTGTTGTTGCAAGTTTTACGTGGCTGCTACGGGCTTAGCAAGAACCGTTCTTACCTCCGCATCAAACCCACAATGATAGTTCGTCAAGTTAGTGCTGTTTTAACCTTCGCAAGGACCGGGCATAGCCACACTCGGTTCAACTAAAGTTGGAGAAAGCGACACCGCTAGCCACCTCTGTGCAAAGCACGTCGGGAGAACCGGTCTCGCGTGGCGTACCGTAATGTCGGTCAAGGCCACTTCATCCAACAATACCGCCCGAACCAAAGTATGACATCTTTGGTAATCAGTATGACTTGTATCGCCCACAACTCACTTCTGTTCTACTCGTGCATATAACATCTACGCATAAAACCTGGCTCGGATGCCACTGTTGGGGAATGTAGTAATTTAAAAAAAAATCCTACGCACATGCAAGATCATGCTGATGCGTAGCAACGAGAGGGGAGAGTGTTGTCCACGTACCATCGTAGACCGAAAGCGGAAGCGTTATAACAACACGGTTGATGTAGTCGTACGTCTTCACGGCCCAAACGATCAAGCACAGAAACTACAGCACCTCCGAGTTCTAGCACACGTTCAGCTCGATGACGTTCCCCGGACTCCGATCCAGCAAAGTGCCGGGGAAGAGTTTCGTCAGCACGACGGCGTGGTGACGATAATGATGTTCCACCGACGCAGGGCTTCACGTAAGCACCGCTACGATATGACCGAGGTGGAATATGGTGGAAGGGGGCACCGCGCACGGCTAAGGAACGATCACGAAGATCAACTTGTGTGTCATGGGGTGCCCCCCTGCCCCCGTATATAAAGGAGGGAGGGAGGTGCGGCCGACCCTAGGGAGTGCGCTGGAGGAGTCCTACTCCCACCAGAGTAGGACTCCCCCTCTTGCCTTGTTGGAGAAGGAAAGGGAAGGGGAAAGAGGAAGAGGCGCCCCCGCCGTTGTCCTATTCGGACTAGGGGGGAGGCGGCGGCCTACTGGCAGCTCCCTCTTCTCCCTTCGGGCCCATGTAGGCCCATTAACCCCGGGGGTTCGGTAACCCCGTGCTTGATAAAATCCCAATTTCACCGGAGCGATTCCGATATCCAAATATAGGCTTCCAATATATCAATCTTTATGTCTCGACCATTTCGAGACTCCTCGTCATGTCCGTGATCACATCCGGGACTCCGAACAACCTTCGGTACATCAAAAACTATAAACTCATAATATAACTGTCATCGTAACGTTAAGCATGCGGACCCTACGGGTTCGAGAACTATGTAGACAGGACCTAGAACTGTTTTCGGTCAATAACCAATAGCGGAACCTGGATGCTCATATTGGCTCCTACATGTTCTACGAAGATCTTTATCGGTCAAACTGCATAACAACATACGTTGTTCCCTTTGTCATCGGTATGTTACTTCCCCGAGATTCGATCGTCGGTATCTCAATACCTAGTTCAATCTCGTTACCGGCAAGTCTCTTTACTTGTTACGTAATGCATCATTCCGTAGCTAACTCATTAGTTACATTGCTTGCAAGGCTTATAGTGATGTGCATTACCGAGAGGGCCGGAAGATACCTCTCTCAGCAATCGAGTGACAAAACCTAATCTCGAAATATGCCAACTCAACATGTACCTTTGGAGACACCTGTAGAGCTCCTTTATAATCACCTAGTTACGTTGTGACGTTTGGTAGCACACAAAGTATTCCTCCGGTAAACGGGAGTTGCATAATCTCATAGTTATAGGAACTTGTATAAGTCATGAAGAAAGCAATAGCAATATACTAAACGATCAAGTGCCAAGCTAACGGAATGGGTCAAGTCAATCACATCATTCTCCTAATGATGTGATCCCATTAATCAAATGACAACACATGTCTATGGTTAGGAAACATAACCATCTTTGACCAATGAGCTAGTCAAGTAGAGGCATACTAGTGACATTAAGTTTGTCTATGTATTCACACATGTATCATGTTTCCGATTAATACAATTCTAGCATGAATAATAAACATTTATCATGATATTAGGAAATAAATAATAACTTTATTATTGCCTCTAGGGCATATTTCCTTCAATTGATGATCCCACTTCTGCTATGCATGATACTTATGATGAAAGTACTTCTATGCTTGATACTACTGTGCCACTTAGTAAAATTCTTGATGAACAAATTGCTAGGGTTAGATAGAAAGAAATTATTGAAACTGATTATATTGATGAAAGTGATGATGAAGACTTTCCTGTTATTGCTGAGGGTTATATTTTTGAAAAAGAAGCTGCTTTAGCTATTTTAGCTTGCAAAGATAGATATGAGCTCAAGAGGTTATTAGCTAAATGGAAGCAGCAATCTCTTAATGCTAGAATGAAACACGACCTGCTTTTGCTACTTCCCCTATACGTATTCTTGATAAGGATTATGAATTCTCTGTTGATCTTGATATAATTACTTTGGTTGAATCTGATCCTTTTCATGCCTCTGAATCTGAAACTGTTGTGGCACATCTTACTAAATTAAATGATATAGCCACCCTATTCACTAATGATGAGAGATCTCGCTACTTCTATATCCTTAAAATATTTCCGTTCTCATTAAAGGGTGATGCTAAGATATGGTTTAATTCTCTTGATCCTGGTTGTGTGCGTAGTCCCCAGGATATGATTTATTACTTCTCTGCTAAATATTTCCCTGCTCATAAGAAACAAGCTGCTTTGAGGGATATATATAATTTTGTGCAAATTGAAGAAGAGTGTCTCCCACAAGCTTGGGGGAGGCTTCTCAAGTTACTTAATGCTTTGCCTGATCATCCTCTCAAGAAAAATGAAATACTTGATATCTTTTATAATGGATTAACCGATGCTTCCAGAGATTACCTGGATAGTTGAATAATATGTTGACAAATGAAAATAATTGGACACTTCCTGAGCCAGCTCCTGAGCCAGCTTCTGAGCCTATTCCTAAACAAACTCCGAAGAAGAGAGGTGTTCTATTTCTCAGTCCTGAAGATATGCAAGAGGCAAAGAAATCTATGAAAGAAAAAGGTATAAAAGCTGAAGATGTTAAGAATTTACCTCCTATTGAAGAAATACATGGTCTTAATTTACCGCCTGTTGAAGAAACATATGGTCTTGATAACCCGACACAGGTAGTAAAGGTAAATTATCTCTATAGATATGATAAAGCTGAAATCCCTCCTACTAAAATTGCTAGCCAATGCTTGGATGAGTTTGATAACTTTATGGTTAAGCAAGAAGATTTCAATGCTTATTTTGGTAGACAATTAAAACAAAATGCTTATATGATTGAACACTTGGGTGATTATATGGCTAATGTTAAAGGTGAACTTAAACTCATTAGTAGACATGCTTCTATGGTTACCACTCAAGTAGAACAAGTACTTCAAGCTCAAAATGATTTTCTCAATGAAATGAATAGTAAGAAAAATGATTATGCTGTTAGAGTGGCTACTAGAACTGGTAAAATGACTCAGGAACCTTTGTATCCTGAAGGCCACCCTAAGAGAATTGAGCAAGATTCTCAGAGAAATAATATTGATGCACCTAATCCTTCTAAAAAGAAGAAAAATAAAAATGATAGGACTTTGCATGCTTCTACTGAACCTATTGCTGAATCACCTGAGAATCCAAATGATATTTCTATTTATGATGCTGAAACACAATCTGATAATGAACATGAACCTAATGAAAATGCTAATGATGATGTTCATGATGATGCTCAACCTAGTAATGATAATGATGTAGAAATTGAACCTGCTGTTGATCTTGATAACCCACAATCAAAGAATCAATGTTATGATAAGAGAGACTTTGTTGCTAGGAAACATGGTAAAGAAAGGGAACCATGGGATGATGAGGATTTTGAGCGCTTTGCTGAAATGATTAGACCTATCTTTTTGCGTATGCGATTGACTGATATGCTCAGAATGAATCCTTATGCTAAGTACATGAAAGATATTGTCACAAATAAAAGAAAGATACCGGAAGCTGAAATTTCCACGACGCTTGCTAATTATACTTTTAAGGGTGGAATACCAAAGAAACTTGGAGATCCGGGAGTACCCACTATACCATGCTCCATTAAAAGAAACTATGTTAAAACTGCTTTATGTGATCTTGGAGCCGGTGTTAGTGTTATGCCTCTCTCTTTATATCGTAGACTTGATTTGAATAAGTTGACACCTACTGAAATATCTTTGCAAATGGCTGATAAATCAACTGCTATACCTGTCGGTATTTGTGAGGATGTGCATGTTGTGGTTGCAAACATTACTATTTTAACGGACTTTGTTATTCTTGATATTCACGAGGACGATAGTATGTCTATTATTCTTGGAAGACCTTTTTTGAATACTGCAGGGGCTGTTATTGATTGCAACAAAGGCAATGTCACTTTTCATGTTAATGCTAATGAGCATACGGTACATTTTCCGAGGAAACAACCTCAAGTTCATAGTATCAATTCTATTGGAAAAATTCCATCGATTATTTTTGGAGGTTTTGAATTTCCTCTTCCTACTGTCAAGAAGAAATATGATATTCTTATTATTGGGGATGTGCATATCCCGTTGAGGTAACATAGTGTTATTCAAAATTTCTTGGTTCCATGTTATTCGAATGAGTTTGTTAACAAGACTTGGTCAACCTTGTTAGTGGATTCCTTTTGATGAGCATGAGATGGATGAAACTAGAAGGCACAACCTTACATGCCCTCTTTCTACTTTCTGTTATTTAGTTGAAATAAAGTAAAAATAGTATTTTTCTGTCTGTTTTCTGATTTATCTGTGCAATATAAAAATACCCCAAAAATAAAAGTTCTCCAAATGCCCTGAAAATGGAATATGATTTTTTTCTGGAATATTTGAGAATATCTGGCACTGAGAACACAACAGGAGGGGCAAGCACCTGGCCACGAGGGTAGAGGGCGCGCCCTACCCCCCTGGGCGCGCCCCCTGCCTCGTGGGCCAATGGTGGCTCCCCTCCACTTATTCCTGCACCCACACACTTCTTCTTCCTCCCAAAAAAATCACTATCCAGCTCAAGCACGAGTTCTAGCTCATTTTGCTGCGATTTTTGATCTCCTTGCTCAAAGCACCTCTCACAAAACTGCTTGGGGAGATTGTACCTTGGTATGTGACTCCTCCATTGGTCCAATTAGTTTTTGTTCTAGTGCTCTATTCATTGCAAATTTGTGCTGCCTAAGTGACCATGTTCTTGAGCTTGCATGTCAAATTTATATGGTTCCAAGTAGTTCTAATGCATGATATAGTCTCTAGGCACTTGTAGGAGTAGTTGCTATCAATTTTGTTGAGCTTGGTTCACTTTTGTTTGTAGTTACTAAAAATTTCAGAAATTTTCATAAAATGATGAAGATATTTTTGAGGGGCTCATCGAGCCGAAGCTCGAAGGAAAAGCAAAATGAAGAAGCACAGAGGTCCAAATATAATTAGCCTCGCACCGCGGAGGTCTGGCCGTGTGAATGGCCTTCCGATGATTTCTTGAGAGAAGCCGGGATTTATGATGATTTCTATTAATTGGCTGAGAATCCTGGCCTCACCGACTTCCTCCGCGACCAACATCATCAGTATCTCTTACTCACCAATACTTTTGTGCAAAACTTCTACTATTTTCCTAAGGAAACACCTCCTTCAGTAGAGTTTCATTTATATGATGTTGTTAAGAAGATGCCACTAGATGAATTTTGCAAGGTTTGCAAAATACCCTTCGAGGGTACCTTAGATGAGCCACATCGTAAAGATGTGGACGGGTTTATTGGCACCATTACTGTGGGGGAAACCAGGAAGGTTTCCGATGCAAGAATCATTAGCATACATTTTCCTGTCTTACGCTACTTTGCCATATTTGCTAGTCGTTGCTTGATTGGTCGCGGAAACTGTGGAAACCTTAGTGTTCCTGATATTATCATTTTGTTTCCATGGTTTATTTTCCGATAACACTATTAGTATGGGCGGCATTATTGCTAAACGGTTAAGTCTGAACCGTACTAAGGGTCCCATCTTTGGAGGTATTTACGCTTCACGCCTTGCTGCATATTATAATATACCTATTAGGCACTATGAAAAAGAAGAAAAATTGCTGCCCAATGCTTATTTGGATTATAAGAGTATGGTAGCGCATGACTTTATTGTTAAGAATAAGGAAGGGGAGCTTAAATACAAATTGTTCTTCGATAAACATCACCCTGAGACTATTACCTTGCCTGCTCCTTCCTTGTCTAATTTATCTGCAGGCCCGTATCTCATTTAGGTATGCCATTTACGCCTCTGAGGAACCCTACACCAGCCACGGCCGGAACCACAATTTGAGCCTCCAGCGGTCCGATTACTTTTGGGATCCGGAGATGGCGAGCCGATGGCAATCGAGTCTTCTTCATCTCGATGCGACCCGGCTACAACTACGGATAGCCGCGGGCCATCCGTGGCAATAAACCAACTTAGGCCAAAAGCCTAATCTTGGGGAATCGTATTTCCCATCGACATTACATTTATGTTCACACACTCATTGCTAGATGTCGGTGCTCATACTCTTTCACTGTAATATCCATGCTAGTTTATTTTCTTTTTCTTGCTTTATTCTTGTGTGTTTGATAAATCTTAAGAAAAACCAAAAAAATTAGTAATAGCTTCTAGCTAGTTTACTTTCTTACTGTAGTAGTAGTAATTAAAAAGAAAATCCAAAAGGATTTCCCGTTCTTCTTTTTGCTTGTTGGGAGCTTTCCCGTGTAATTTTTTTTTCTTTGGGGGTCGATAGGAGAAGACCATGATTAAATTGTCGAAGTGGCTCTTATATGCATTATTGTTGATTTAACCAAGAGCCCATATTGCCTTGTTTTCTCCTGTTTATTGAATGCTCGAAGATTCCAGCTTAGTTCAATGAACGTGCACTCTTATTATTACTCACATCATTCGGTCGTGCAAGTGAAAGGCAATTAAGACGATATATGACGGACTGACTAAGATGAGAAAAGCTGGTATGAACTCGACCTCTCTTGTTTTTGTAAATATGATTAGTTCATCGTTCCTGATTCATCTTATTATGAATGAATATGTTTGCAATGACAATTAGAGATCATAGTTGCTTGTGCCATGCTTGATTAGATATGAGTTATAATGGTTTACCTTGAGCGCCAACATGCTATTAAAATGGTTGTGATGTGGTATAGTGGGGTGGTATCCTCCTTTGAATGATTTAAGTGACTCGACCTGGCACATGTTCACACATGTAGTTGAAAACAAATCAACATAGCCTTCACGATATTTATGTTCATGGTGGATTATATCCTACTCATGCTTGTACTCAATGTTTATTAATTTTAATGCATGTTCATGGTATTTGTCGCTCTCTAGTTGGTCGCTTCCCAGTCTTTTGCTAGCCTTCACTTGTACTAAGCGGGAATACTGCTTGTGCATCCAATCCGTTAAACCCCAAAGTTATTCCATATGAGTCCAATATACCTTCGTATATGCGGTATCTACCTGCCGTTCCAAGTAAATTTGTATGTGCCAAACTCTAAACCTTCAAATAAACATTCTGTTTTGTATGCTCGAATAGCTCATGTATGAACTAGGGCTGCCCTTATCTTCCATGCTAGGCGGGTTATTCTCAAGAGGAGCGGACTCCGCTCCTCATTCACGAAAAATGGCTGGTCACGGGATGCCCAGTCCCATGCTTTATGCAAACTAAATCAAAACTAATTGCAAACAAAACTCCCCCTGGGACTGTTGCTAGTTGGAGGCACTCGTTGTTTCGAGCAAGCCATGGATGGATGCTTGTTGGTGGAGGGGGAGTATAAACTTTACCATTCTGTTTGGGAATCGCCTATAATGTGTGTAGCATGGAAGATATCACCATCTCTTGGTTGTTATGTCGACAATGAAAGTATGCCGCTCAAAATATTATTTATCTCTATTTCAAAACCAAGCTCTGGCACCTCTACAAATCCCTGCTTCCCTCTGCGAAGGGCCTATCTATTTACTTTTATGTTGAGTCATCACCCTCTTATTAAAGAGCACTAGCTGGAGAGCCTTGGTGTCATTTGCATCCATTACTATTACTCATATTGGGTATGACTATGGTGGATCTCTTTTACCATGAATTACAATGTCTAGTCAGTCCTTGATCTTTAAAGGTGCTCTGCATTTATGTTTTGCGGTCTCAGAAAGGGCTAGCGAGATACCATCTTGTTATATCATATCATGATTGTTTTGAAAAAGTGTTGTCATCCGAGATTTATTATTATTGCTCGCTAGTTGATTATGCCATTGATATGAGTAAATATGAGACCTAAGAGTTATTGTGAGTGTGGTTAGTCATAATCTTTCTTTGAAAACTTGAATGCTGGCTTTACATATTTACAACAACAAGAGCAAACAGAGTTTGTAAAAGTTTTTCTTTATCACTTTCAGTTTATCAACTGAATTGCTTGAGGACAAGCAAAGGTTTAAGCTTGGGGGAGTTGATATGTCTCCATCGTATCTACTTTTCCAAACACTTTTGCCCTTGTTTTGGACTCTAACTTGCATGATTTGAATGGAACTAACCCGGACTGACGCTGTTTTCAGCAGACTTTCCATGGTGTTATTTATGTGCAGAAACAAAAGTTCTTGGAATGACCTAAAACTCCACGGAACATCTATTTGGAAAATAAGAAAAATACCAGAAGAAAAATCCACGTCAGGGGGCCCACACCCTGCCCATGAGGGTGGGGGGCACGCCCCCCTAGCTCGTGGTCCCCCTGACGCTCCACCGACCTCAACTCCAACTCCATATATTCACTTTCGGGGAGAAAAAAATCAGAGAGAAGGATTCATCACGTTTTACGATACGGAGCCGCCTCCAAGCCCTAAAACCTCTCGGGAGTGCTGATCTGGAGTCCGTTCGGGGCTTCGGAGAGGGGGATTCGTCGCCATCGTCATCATCAACCATCCTCCATCACCAATTTCATGATGCTCACCACCGTGCGTGAGTAATTCCATCGTAGGCTTGCTGGACGGTGATGGGTTGGATGAGATCTATCATGTAATCGAGTTAGTTTTGTTAGGGTTTGATCCCTAGTATCCACTATGTTCTGAGATTGATGTTGCTATGACTTTGCTATGCTTAATGCTTGTCACTAGGGCCCGAGTGCCATGATTTCAGATCTGAACCTATTATGTTTTCATGAATATATATGTGTTCTTGATCATACCTTGCAAGTCTATAGCCACCTACTATGTGTTATGATCCGGCAACCCCGAAGTGACAATAATCGGGACCACTCCCGGTGATGACCATAGATTGAGGAGTTCATGTATTCGCTATGTGCTAATGCTTTGTTCCGGTACTCTATTAAAAGGAGGCCTTAATATCCCTTAGTTTCCATAGGACCCCGCTGTCACGGGAGGGTAGGACAAGAGATGCCATGCAAGTTCTTTTCCATAAGCACGTATGACTATATTCGGAATACATGCCTACATTACATTGATGAATTGGAGCTAGTTCTGTGTCACCCTATGTTATAACTGTTACATGATGAACTGTATCCGACATAAGTCTCCATCATCGATCCAATGCCTACAAGCTTTTCTGTCGGTGTCAAAACTGGCGGATCTCGGGTAGGGGGTCCCGAACTGTGCGTCTAAGGCGGATGGTAACAGGAGGCGGGGGACACAATGTTTACCCAGGTTCGGGCCCTCTCGATGGAGGTAATACCCTACTTCCTGCTTGATTGATCTTGATGATATGAGTATTACAAGAGTTGATCTACCACGAGATCGTAGAGGCTAAACCCTAGAAGATGGCCTATGGTATGATTGTTGTTGTCCTATGGACTAAACCCTCCGGTTTATATAGACACCGGAGGGGGCTAGGGTTACACATAGTCGGTTACAATGGGAGGAGATCTACATATCCGTATCGCCAAGCTTGCCTTCCACGCCAAGGAGAGTCCCATCCGGACACGAGGCGAACTCTTCAATCTTGTATCTTCATAGTCCAACAGTCCGGCCAAAGGATATTGTCCGGCTGTCCGGATACCCCCTAATCCAGGACTCCCTCAGTAGCCCCTGAACCAGGCTTCAATGACGATGAGTACGGCGCGCAGATTGTCTTCGGCATTGCAAGGCGGGTTCCTCCTCCGAATACTCCATAGAAGATTTAGAACACAAGGATAGTGTCCGGCTCTACAAAACAAGTTCCACATACCACCGTAGAGAGAATAATATTTCCACACATCTAATCTGCTGACGGAGTTTGTAGTGTGACATCACACCATGGCCCGGTCATTATTCGAACCGTTTTTCCCAACCAGCCTCAGCGCATATTGCGAGGTGGTTTCCTTGGCACGTCTTGTCGAAGCAGAGATCGTGTCCCCTTATCACGGGATTCTCATCAATACAGATGTGGGTAATCCAAACGCGCCATCAATTACAGTGTTTGGGGAATAAGCGAGTTTACTAGGGAGGTGGGGAGGTGCATAGTTTCGTCCGCCCTTATAAAGGGATAAGGGTTCACCTTTTTCACCCACGCCTTCTTCCTCCTCGCACATCCATTCTCGCACATTCAAGCTCCAACACCCAAGTTTGTGTCTTTCTCCTCAAAACGCCCCAAGCATGTCCGGAGCGGGAGGCAAGTGGATGAAATCCTCCGTCACGGAGGAGGACATCAAGAAGCTGCGGGGAGCCGGATACTTGGCCGCGGATATCGCGCACCGGCTGCCCGACACGAGGCAGATCGTCCCACCCCGGAACCTCGCGAGAGGGTAGTTTTCCTTACCCACTTCGTCCGCGGACTGGGATTTCCTCTCCACCCGTTCGTCTGCGGCCTCATGTTCTACTACGGGCTGGACTTCCATGATCTGGCCCCGAACTTCATCCTCAACATCTCGGCGTTTATCGTCATGTGCGAGGCCTTCCTCTGCGTCCGGCCCCACTTCGGCCTGTGGCTGAAGACCTTCAATGTTAAACCGAAGGTGGTGGGTGGTCAGCAAGCAGAATGCGGAGGCGCCATGGTGGGTAAAATGCCCAATGTCACATGGCTCGAGGGCTCCTATGTGGAGACCATAAAGGGGTGTAAATCGGGGTGGTTCTACATCACCGAGCCGCGCGACACCAACTGGGTGGCGGCCCTCGAGTTTAGATCCGGAATCCCCATGCGGCTCACCTCCTGGAAGGAGAAGGGCCTGTCCTAGGGTCCACCGGTGGAGCTGACTAGACTCCAGAAATGTATCTGGAACATGATAAGCAAGAAACTCAAGCTTGTCAACGTGGTCCAGGTCATGCTCTTCCGCCGGATCCTCCCGTGTCAACAACGGGCATTCAATTTGTGGGAGTTCGACCTGGCCCAGCACCAGACGCTTCGCGAGCTTTTTGACATGACGCACAAAGATGTCTGGAGGGTGCTGTTCAAGGGCGCCGAGGTACCTCCTTCCCTTACCGAGGACTTAGCACGAAGCGCCCTGCAAATCCGGTAAGTTATCTACACCTTATAGGGTATTTTATTTTCCCCAGTTTAATCATGTGCGGGATCTAAGCTCCCATGCCTTTGACAGGACTGGGTGGAGACAACCGAGCAGATTGACTACCCAGCCCCCTTGCCTGAAGATCCAGCAGACGCTCTCCTGACGGAGATGCTGACTCCGGCACCTTATGAGGTGCCAGAGAAGAAGACCAAGAAGAAGGCCACGGGGACCCGAAAGGGTCTCCGGCGCCAGGTGATATCGGACTCAACGTCTGATAACACCAAGACGCACTCCTGCCATGAAGACGAGGAGGAGGAGGAAAGTCCCCCCCCCCCAACCGGGGGAGATAAAAAAAGGAAGGCCGCTCCAACTGGGGAGGCCGAAGGGTCCAAGAAGAAGAGTAACCTCCTTCCGGACTGTTCCACGACCGCCGCCTATAGCGACGACGAGTGGTTTCCTAGGGACAAGCCCCTGGCAAAGTCGTAAGTATCCGGATACCATAGTAATTCATGGTATGTTTCTGTCGCACTGCTTCACCTTACGCCGAATATGATTATGCAGTCCGTCCCGAGCCCGTATCGACGTATCTTCGTCGGACGGTTCTTTGGACCCGTCGGATATGAGTAGCGGTTCTCTTCCGAGGGCCTCCACTCCTCGCCCTACGGACAACACCGAGGTGTTGTCTTAGAAAGCACCAGGCCGAGGGGAGGTAGTCCAGGAGACGCCTCAGGGTGACCTTACGGACCCTGGGCGCAAAGGGAGCAAGATTCCCACATGCTCCAGGTTCAGAACCCAGCCGAACACCGCGCCGGAACCTCCGATGGTTCTGGACTCCGGCAGGCGACCCCCTAACAAGAGGGGCAAGCCGCCCGTGCCAGTGACCTCTGTCCATCCAAAGGCACCAGAAAACTTGTTGGAAGCTCTTCAGGGTGCTTCCATCGACGAAAAGCACCACGCTATCATGAGTGCGGTGATCGAGAAGGTTCAGTCCGCCAAAAGCGGACTGACTGAAGCATGCACAAGCCTCCTAACAGGCTTTCAAGTAAGTAATTATAGGAAAATGTTGCCGTATAGACAGTAGCCCTTGATGCTCTGTTTGGAGTTCACGAAGAAAGGCCGAATAGAGGATCAAATCATCACTCAGGAGTCTAATTAGAATATGTCTATATGCAGGATTCACTGCTGGCCGCTGCCGCACGTACTGCAGAGGTCGCTGCGCTGGAGTAGGACCTTGAGCGGTCCAAGGAGGAGCTCGGCCTTATCAAGATGAAGCTCGAAGAGAACAAAGGTAAGCAAGACCTTGTCTATATTAAAAAAAAGGAATTGGTTGCAGAATAATTGGATCATCATGAATGTACCAGGGGCCACGACCGAAGTGGCGAACCTGAAGAAGGCGCTGTCCGAGGATGAAAACAAAGCGTTCCAGGAGCGCACCGAGCGAGAGAAACAAGAGGCCCGAGTGGGCAAGGTGCAGCAAGAGCTCCAGGCTCTCGTCAAGAAGCACGAGGCCTTGGATCTTGACTCTAAGACGCGAGAGTCCGAGCTTGCAAAGGCGCTTGATAGCGCGAAACATGCCAAGGCCGAAGCCCAAAAGGCCCTCCAGGAAGTTGAGGCGGTTAAGAAGATAGCGGCGGGTAAGGCATTCATTATGCAAAGCAAGCACGTGAAAGAAAATTTCTTTTTACTTACCCGAGTTCGGATCTCTCCAGGAGCGTTCGCAGATCTGCCCCGTAGTGTGTCTGACGCCGCGGAGTTCTACCGGGCCGAGGAGGGGAGCTCGACGGAGAAGTTGTTCTGGTCTCGATATCGGACCGAACACCCGATGCCCTTGAGCGACCAGCTGAAGCAGTTGGTCGAGCTCCACAAGGCGGCTGAACAGGCCATGAAGGGCCTTATAGTCTGGATGTGGCCTGGCGATCCCCTGCCCAACAGCTACTTCGGTCTGGTGAGGCGGCTTGTGAATGCCTGCCCTCGGTTGGACGTCATCAAGCGGTCCGTCTGCATCGAAGGTGCACGCAGGGCTTTTGCCCGTGCGAAGGTGCACTGGGCGAAGATGGACGCCGAGAAGCTGGTGAAGGAGGGGCCGCCGCAGGGCAAGGAGCATCGCCACCCCGAAATGTACTATGAGGGTGTCCTGAAGGGTGCCCGTCTTGTGGCGGAGGAGTGTACCAAGGATGTAATATTTGAATGAATGTACTCATGTGATCATGTAATGTGAAAACTAGTTCATTTGCGATATGCAACACTTTTTGAATTTAAAATATTACCTTATGTGCGGCCGTTTCTAAAATCTGGGAGTTGGCGATCGTTAAACTACGCCCCCATGCAGCTAGTCTTTGGGGTGTTCGGGATAAATCTGAGCACTCTTTTTCCCATTTTTGGGTACTTCGAGGGAGGTGCTCAGCGCAACGAACCAGACAATCGGACTATAATGCTTTATCACTCTCACTTAGCCATAGCAGTCTACAATTTTAAATTTTGGCGAAGCCCCTATTATTCAAAAGGCCGAATTTGGGGAGCTATATACGCCTAAGTCAGACAAGGCCAACTCCTTGCCCGAAGCGGAAAAAGTCTTTAGGGACTTGAGACCTCTCGATCAGCGACCAGCTCTCGCCTCATCATGACAGTCAGTTTTGGCTTTCTCTACTGAGGTGCTCGTCCGGAAGAACGGGGACACAATCACAATAGTTCTCCCAGTGCTACCTTAGCCGATATAGCGGAACGTAAGGTACCAAAACATGGGAGCCGGGCAAACCCAACTATTGACCCAAGACATGATTCGGAGCTGATGCATATAGTGTTATAAGTTCGGGGTGCCGCACTGTCGAAAGTGTTCGGACTTCTCACGCCGTCTTATGGGGTATACGAAAGCCCCTAGCGTACTGGCCATACCGGAATGTACGGGTGCTAATTGTTGTAAATAAACATATATAAAAAGGAGTAAATAGTGCGATAACAGACTAGTGCCATGCATTGTTAGTTAAGGAATACGTTGAAACGTACTGATACAAGTTGTGCAATAAGCAAAAAATAGGATTATTTAACATGTCCTATCCAAGGGAAAGCTGCGGATTAGTATTTAAAGTAGGTATTCCGCTCGTTATTAGAGACCTGGGGATTCCGTTGTACGACGTAGCTTCATGCCTCCTTGGTTGTTGTATTGTATGTCCGGCAATCATACTGCCGGATAGGGCTTCCAGAGCGTAAGGTCCTGAAAGAGAGAGAATGATGAAGGGGGCCCCTAGGGCGGTTGAGCCGCACTGTGGGACGTGCCATGGTCGTGCCCCCGCCTATGCCCATGGTATTTTCAATGCGTAATTATGTACGCGTGGCACGGATTGCGCCGTTTGTCTGGGACTAGGGCGGGGGCCGACTTGCTAGGCGAGCTCTGAACGTGCCAGGCGATCCTGTTGCAGGTTACTCCGGACTCGCTTGACGGTGTCCGGGGGCTTTATCGCCGAATTGCTGGATTGCCTTAAGAGGCTGCTTTGTGCTTCTGCTGCGAGGGCCGCAGTGTGCTCCTCCGTGCGGAGCGAGCGTTATGTGTTTCCATTGACTGTTATGACCCCCTTAGGTCCTGGCATCTTGAGCTTGAGGTATGCGTAGTGCGGTACCACATTGAATCTTGCAAATGCGGTTCGCCCGGCGATGTGGTAAGCCGCCATTGAACGGGACGATATCGAAGATTAACTCCTCGCTTCGGAAGTTGTCCGGAGATCCGAAGACCACTTGCAGTGTGATTGAGCCCGTGCAATGGGCCTCTACACCTAGGATGACACCTTTAAAGGTTATTTTTGTGGGTTTTATTCTTGAGGGGTCTATGCCCATTTTGCTCACTATATCCTGATAAAGCAGGTTCAGGCTACTGCCGCCGTCCATAAGGACTCTAGTGAGGTGAAATTCGTCAATGATGGGGTCTAAGACCAATGCGGCAGATCCGCCATGACGGATACTAGTGGGGTGGTCCCTGCGATCGAAGGTGTTCGGACAAGAGGACCATGGGTTGAACTTTGGGGCGATAGGCTCCATCGCGTAGACGTCCCTTAGTGCGCGCTTCCGTTCCCTCTTGGGAATGTGGGTTGCGAATATCATGTTCACTGTCCTTACTTGTGGGGGGAACCTCTTTTGTCCTCCCGTGTTCGGCGGCCGGGGCTCTTCCTCGTCGTCACTGTGCAACCCCTTGTCCTTGTTTTCGGCATTTAACTTGCCGACCTGCTTGAACACCCAGCATTCTCTGTTGGTGTGATTAGCTGGCTTATCGGGGGTGCCATGTATCTGACACGAGCGATCGAGTATGCGGTCCAAACTGGACGGGCCCGGAGTACTTCTTTTGAATGGCTTTTTCCGTTGACCAGATTTAGAGCCATTGAATCCGGCATTGACTGCCATATCCTCGGCGTTATCGCCGTTGTTACGGCGGTTGTGCTTGCTACGACGTGGTCTGCCGTTACTGTCCTTGGTATCCGAAGTGCCAAGGTTCCTTGATATGTTGTTGCTGCGAGCCAGCCAGCTATCCTCTCCCGCGCAAAAGCGGGTCATGAGTGCCGTGAGGGCTTCCATAGACCTCGGCTTTTCCTGGCCGAGGTGCCGGGTGAGCCACTCGTCGAGGATGTTATGCTTAAATGCCGCTAAGGCCTCTGCATCCGGACAGTCGACAATTTGATTTTTCTTGGTTAGGAATCGTGTCCAGAATTTCCTGGCTGATTCCCTCGGTTGCTGAGTTATATGGCTCAAGTCATCGGCATCCGGCGGTCGCACATAAGTGCCCTGGAAGTTTTCAAGGAATGCATCTTCTAGATCCTCCCAACAGCCAACGGAGTCTGCTGGCAAGCTGTTCAGCCAATGCCGAGCTGGTCCATTGAGTTTTAGTGGGAGGTACTTGATGGCATGTAGATCATCACTGCGCGCCATGTGGATGTGGAGGAGGAAATCCTCAATCCATACAGCGGGATCTGTTGTACCATCATATGATTCGATATTTACGGGTTTAAAACTCTCTGGGAATTCATGATCCATTACTTCGTCAGTGAAGCATAGGGGGTGTCTTGGCGCCTACGGCTTTGGGCTATATCATGGCGCAGCTCATATGAGTATTGCCTGCTGTGTTCGGCCCGGCCGGATTTACTTTTACTGTATCCGGCGTGACGGTCATCGTCCCGCGTAGGCACGCGCCCTTGTGATCCGTAGATCGATCTTGCGTGTTTTGCCCAATCTTCCAATACATCTCGCGGGTCTCGTGTGTTGCCCTGTACCTTGGTATTTGAGTGGCGGCGGGCTGCGGGCTGAGCTTCAGGCTGGAATGCCTCTCTGTCTCGGCCACGAGGTGGCCGATCAGCCGCGTCGTACGCTGGTGATGTAGGTTTCAATGCTTCTTCATCAAGTCGGGGTAGCAACCTATGCTTTGGGTAACCCTTGGAAGGGCGTTCGAGTTCATATTCCTCGGCCGCAAGGACTTTAGTCCATCTGTCTGCTAGCAAATCCTGATCAGCTCGAAGCTGTTGTTGCTTTTTCTTTAGGCTATTTGCTATGGCTATAAGCCGGCGCATAAAGCGCTCCTGCTCGACGGGATCCTCAGGCACGACAAATTCTTCGTCCCCGAGGCTCACTTCGTCTTCGGAGAGAGGCATGTAATTGTCATCCTTCGCCTCTCCCTTTGCCGCTCGCTCAGGAGGGTTGGCTTGTTCATCCTCCGGCCCTAAATCTTCTTTGGAGGATTATGCGTCATCTTCGCACCGTCCGAGTACTATTATCTCTGTGCGGTATCACCGCTTTTCTTTGTGGCGAGACTTAAATGGCGCTTGTTGACGTCGGCGCTTGGGTTGCTTCTTGGAGGGGTCATCCTCCGCTGTCTTGTCGCCATTGCCTTCTTTGGGTGTATCCACCATGTATATATCATATGATAAGGTGGCGGTCCAGTGCCCGGTGGGCAATGGTTCCTGTTTGTCTCCCGCATCGTTGTCCATACCATCGATGTCTTGGTCGAAGTCGAGCATGTCGGTTAAATCATCGACAGTGGCTACTAAGTGGGTGGTGGGTGGGGAGTGAATTTCTTCGTCATCCGCATCCCATTCTAGCCGGAAATAGTTCGGCCATGGTTCTCCTGACAAGGAGAGAGACCTTAACGAGTTTAGCACATCGCCGAAGGCGAGTCTTTGAAAAGATATCATGAGGTGAACTCCATGATTGGTGCCCAATCGGATTTGATAGGCATGGGCGCAGGCGGTTCGGAGTCCATGGCCGGAGATGAATCCTGTGGTTCGGCGTAACGGCTCTCGTGAGAGGTAAGGTCAGTATCCGGCTCTATGCCGCTGAGAGTGCAGCCTCCAAGGTGGGGTCTATCCGCCCGTCCTCGGATGGCGCAATTTGCTCCAGATTGAAGGCCGGAGTAGTTGCCGGTGTGATCTCCCAAACACTGTCCGACGGCAGAGCTATATCGTGCTCATCGTGATTGTGCGGCACACCTGGCATGAGCTCGAATCCGTCGAAGATCAAGTCTCCGCGGATGTCTGTAGTGTAATTCAAGTTTCCGAACCTGACCTGATGGCCAGGGGCGTAGCTCTTGATCTACTCCAGATGGTCAAGCGAGTTGGCCCGCAGTGCGGAGCCGCCGAATACGAAGATCTGTCCGGGGAGGAAGACCCCATCCCAGAACGCATCGCTATCGAAGATCAAAGGAGCCATCAAGCCTTACGGTGACGACACAGTGGAACTCTCAATGAAAGCACCAATGTCGGGACAAAACCGGCGGATCTTGGGTAGGGGGTCCCGAACTGTGCGTCTAAGGCGGATGGTAACAGGAGGCGGGGACACAATGTTTACCCAGGTTCGGGCCCTCTCGATGGAGGTAACACCCTACTTCCTGCTTGATTGATCTTGATGATATGAGTATTACAAGAGTTGATCTACCACGAGATTGTAGAGGCTAAACCCTAGAAGCTAGCCTATGGTATGATTGTTGTTGTCCTACGGACTAAACCCTCCGGTTTATATAGACACCGGAGGGGGCTAGGGTTACATATAGTCGGTTACAATGGGGGGAGATCTACATATCCGTATCGCCAAGCTTGCCTTCCACGCCAAGGATAATCCCATCCGGACACGAGACGAAGTCTTCAATCTTGTATCTTCATAGTCCAACAGTCCAGCCAAATGATATAGTCCGACTGTCCGGATACTCCCTAATCCAGGAATCCCTCATTTTCCTATATTGTTCTTCACTTTATTTACTTTTCCGTTGCTACTGTTACAATCACTACAAAATACCAAAAACATTACTTTTGCTACCGTTACCTTTGTTACCATTACCACTACTATCATATTACTTTGCTACTAAATACTTTGCTGCAGATACTAAGTTATCCAGGTGTGGTTGAATTGACAACTCAACTGCTAATACTTGAGAATATTCTTTGGCTCCCGTTGTGTCGAATCAATAAATTTGGGTTGAATACTCTACCCTAAAAAACTGTTGCGATCCCCTATACTTGTGGGTTATCAGCGCCTTTTGGCTCACGTATATGATAGTGTCGCTAGCATCCATATGACAGAGAACCCAGGCGAACATGACTAGTCGTGAACCCAAAGTGGCACTAACTTACGGGGACAGGCATACATGAATCAACATTGAGCATGTCGGTCAGCAGCATGCGAATCCGAGCTTTAGCACTGGGCTAACAGGACTCCGGTGAACCGGGCTATAGCAGGCTAGGCAGGACTCCGGATGTCACTGTGTGACATTTCCCTGAAGGGACAGACACAGGAACGAAGTGAATCACATGCTGGCCAGTCAAGTGTTCCGGAGAAGTAGTGCTGGGCTAGCAGGACTCCGGTGAACCGGGCAGAAGAGACTACTATGGCTCATGGAAGCACAAGACTACATTTCCCCATAAGAGAGGCTACCATGGATAAACAACTAGGTTGTCGGATCCCACACATACCAAGCATCTCAATCATACACACAATATGCTCTATATGTGTAAATACAACATGGCATCACAACAAAACTCTACGACTCAAAGTATTTATTCATTAGGCTCCGAGGAGCGAGATATTACAAACATGGGTCTCATGACCCAACATTGAAACATACAAGTCAAAACACATGCGGAAGCTTAACATGTCGAAATGAGACATCTACAAATGAAAGAGGTGAGAAGCGACTATCTACCAGATTACGCCCGAGGCACAAGATCGTGGCTGAGGTATCAAGCTAAACATCAAGTCCACACGGAACTACTAAGCGAGGACCGACGTCTCTGCAAAACATAAAATAGGCAAACGTGAGTACAAATGTACCCAACAAGACTTACATCAGAACTAGCTACATATGCATCGGTATCAACAAAGGGGTGGTGGAGTTTAACTGCAGCAAGCCAGCTTTGACTCAGTGGCTATCCTGTACTACGACTGCAAGTAACTCTTTTGAGGTGGCGCACACGAGTCCACATATTCACCATATCAATACACCACTATGGATCCGCTCCCGTCTCCCTACGAGAATGCCATCCATAGCGCTCACGCTTATCTTGTGAGTTTTAGAGTATCCACTTTCACTTGTCTATGAACTGCAGTGCAACCCGTAAGTCCTTTACCGCGGACACGGCTCTTCGAATAGATGATGGTAACCCTGCAGGGGTGTACTTCTTCACACACGCTCTCGCCACTTACCACCATGTACACGTCGTGTATCTCGGCAACCTTCAAGCGGAAGCCTGGCGAGGGAGTCGGCCACGACCCGACTAACCACACAAGTCTCTAGTCCAGGTTTATCGCCTATTCAGGTTCCATCCACAAGGAGATACGGCCGGGGTGTGGCTCACGGCCCCAAACGATGTGTGCAGGGTTCCCAAGCCCACCTTGTCGGATGGATCTACGCTTGGTACACCGTGCCACGGTGCCTAGTCTGTCCCAAGCCCACCATGCAGGTGCCACTTGGTAGACTACTAACACAACCTACAAACACCAGAAACTAGTTGCAACTCCTGGACAGAGATCAGGTTGAATAATAAGTCGAGAGAGCTTGGACTACCCGGAGCCCAATGTGTGGTAGTAACTATTCATGGACCACAAACACAGAACTCAGTTCCTGAGGACGGCTGCAATGAGACAACCCACCATGTACTCCTACATGGCCTCTCACTGCTACCTTTACCAAATCGTGTTCACACACTTAGCTCTCAATAGTAGGACATGTTCACAACTTTCCAACTCATCCCCGATGAATCAGACCTAAGACAACTCTAAGCAATAGCAGGCATGACAAACAAGCATGAATGAGTAGGCACACCAGGGCTCAAACAACTCCTATTCATGCTAGTGGGTTTCATCTATTTACTGTGGCAATGACAGGTCATGCAGAGGAAAGGGGTTCAACTACCGCAGCATGTAATAGTTGAATCGTTGTTGTCCTAATGCAGTAAAAGAGAGCAGGAGCGAGAGAGTGGGATTGTATCGGAATGAACAAGGGGGTTTTGCTTGCCTGGCACTTCTGAAGATAGTATAGTTCTTCATCGGTGTCATCGAACTCATCGTCGAAACATCGTCTACTGAGAGGGGCAATTACCGGCAAACAAGGAAGAATACAATCAATGCAATGCAACAATATGATGCATGATCATGACATGGCAATATGCTGTGATTTGGGCTAATGCAACAGGAAGTCATTTTAATTGAAGTGGAATTCAAAACTACATCAAATTCCAACTCCAAACCTATTATGAAATTTTCCCTAATCATGTTTCATCCTAAACAGTGAGGTTAACTTGCTCAGACATGCATGAAAATGACATAAACAGATTCTTTGGATTTTTCTGATTATGTTTCATATATAACTTATTTCCATTGGAGTTACAGATTAATTTCTATGAATTTTTGAAGTTTTAAACATTTTTTGGAATTTTTAATTATTTAGAATTAAACTAATTCCAGAAAATGAATTATCGCTTCAAAGACTACATCAAGATGACGTCAGTAGTCAACGGGCAGCCGAGGTCAAACCGACCATGGGTCCCGCGTGTCGTTGATTAGACTAACTAACCTAATTAAAATTAACCCTAACTAACTTGGTTGGCCAGGCGGAGGCCCGCGTCGATGACCCGAGGCCAAATCCTACAGTCAACGAGGCCAAACCACCGGCGTTTAGCCACCGGCGACGACCACACGCGGCGGAGGCTCGGGATCGCTCCTCCGGTGACCAAAAGCAAGGCGGAGGGCATCTACACGGAGCAGGCGAACGCGCGCATCCAACGGGGCAAGTGGGAGTAGGTGGGGTGGCCGGAGCTCGCCGGAAAAGAGCTCGTGGCGGCGCCGGCGTGCGGGTGTGCTCGGGGTCGGCATTATACTGCACGGCAGGGGCCACGGAGGGGTGCTACGAGCACCTGGTGCTGCTTGGCGCTATGCGGCGCTCGGTTCTGACTCTAGGTGGCGGTACCACGGCGGCGGCATGGCCGGCGGAGCCAAGCTCCTGGTTGCAACGGCAATGGCGTTAGCGGAAGCAAAGGAGCCAGAGGAGAGGCGGGATCGACGTGAAAGCTCACAACGGTTGTAGTGGAGCCAACGGAACGGCGACGGCGATCTCGGGCGTCCGGTGATGAAGAAGGCGGCAGTGACGGCTCCACGGGGCGTTCGGCGCCTCGTAGCTTGACGGAGAGGTAGCAGGCGATGTGGCGGACCTCGCAAGCACGATGGGCGGTCGAGGGGACAATGGGGAGCGCGTGGGCAGTGAACGGCGGCGACGTTCGGTTTCGGGAGAGAGAGCGGCAGAGGCGGGAATGAGCACAGGGGAGAGTGTGAGGCTGTCGGGGAGGTTGCGTGGCGCTCTCCGGCCAGGCGGTGACAAGCAGAGGTGGCAGCCTGGGCGTCTTGAGGCCACGTGCCCCTGCCTACTGGCGCGAGGTAGGGGATGACTGGCGTGGCCAGTCGGCTGGGCCGGCTTGCTGGGCCAGAGCAGATGGGCCACCAGGTGGGCTGCGCAGGTGAGGCCAGGTAAGTCTCTCTATCTCTTTTATTTCCTGATTTCTATTTCTCCAAATTTGTTTTACTTTGGTTTTCAAACCAAATCACTTTTAAAAATTCTGAAGATAGTTATGGGCACTAAATGAATTATTCCAGAGGCCCTTAATTAATTCCAAAATTGTTGGAGCATTTAAAAATATTTATAGTATTTAAAGGCCCCAATTCAAATACAATATGAGTTAATTCAAAAATCCAGAATGGCCTAAAAATATGTGCATCATTTTTGGCAGAGGTTTTCACCTTTATCAAAAATAATGAACTTTTCTAAAGTGCATTCTGGGTTCATTGAAAATATTTTTATTTTGATCCTAATTGCATTTCATTTGGTTCTAGGGTTTGTCATCCCCATTTCAAATTTCAAACAAATATAGACATGATACATGGATGCTTATGAAACTAATTGAAATCAAATTCTAGGGCTGTGACACCCGGGCAGGCAACGGAACCCGGATCCTTTTCAAAAACATCAGGGCCAGCAACGCCCCTCAATCCGGCTCACACTTGGTCGGGTTGCTCAACCCGGCCAAGTCCCTCGACGCGGCCAAACTCCTCAACTCGGCCCCCAACGGCTAGCACAAGACGGCCAAACCCGGCACGACCAAGACTTCTCCAACAAGCCAGCTCCCCCTTGGCATGTTCCTCAACCCGGCCACGTGTCAGCTCCCATCCCATCCCAGTCGTATGATGGGACGAGTCTCCATTCAAGGATGAGCAAGGCAACAGTGCCCCACCAACTCCTCTGGTCAGCCCAGGCGTGGCAACAGTACCCCACCTACCCTGCTGACCAGGGCCGACGTGGCTACAGTGCACCCATCGTCATTGCTGATGCCAGCGGCCGGTGACCTGACGGTGCGCCACTGTAGCAAACTCGACCCGGTCACTCTGTGACGATCGACAAGACGGTAAACAGTGCCCCTGGTGCATGGGGCCCGCGCCTTGAGAACCCGGCGAGCCCTGACACCCGGCGGGTCCCAGCGCCGGCTTCCCACACAATGACAACCCGGCCCCACGGCCTTGTAACATTACCATTGTAACCCTGGGGGTTGACCTATAAAACCCCCCAGGAGCCCTCATGTACAGGGAGAGAGCCATCGCATACACGACACACACGACCAGACTAGCCACTCCCATGCATAAGGAGAGGGAGCAGCCTAAGCCTTGTCCTGTCTTCCTTCCTCCTCCATACAGCTCAAGGAGCAACCTTGTACTGATGCATATAAACCAAACTCGGCAGGACGAGGGGTGTTATCTCTCCGGAGAGCCCCGAACATGGGTATGTCTTGCGTCTCGCGCTCGCTCATACCGACCTCGCCTATGGAGCCCACTGGTGCCCTCGAGCCTCCTCCTCTCTTTAGCCATCCCTTGGCATCTGCCGTGCGCCCACCACGATAGTTGGCGCCCACCATGGGGCAGCTCGAGGTCCCGGCCGTAGACATGTTCCAGACGGGGCCCCTCTCCGACTCCGACGAGCCCGTCACGCTGGCGGACGCCATCATCAACGCGCTCACTGCCTCCTTCGCCGCGCTACGCATCTCCGATGCGCCCGCGGCCGATGAGTACCCCAGCGAGGTATTTGACATCTCCGACTCCCCCATTTCCCTCGGTGAGGGCGCTCCCGCCGGGGCAATGGACCTCTGCGTGGAGGTGTTCATCACCGTCACCGGCGCTTCTTCTTCGTCCAGCGCGGCGAGGAAGGCCACCGAAGCCAGGGCCACAGCGGATCACGCCAACTCGCCCAACCCATTGCACGCCACGTGGCAAAGCCTTCGCGTTCCCATCGCCACCGACGTCGACGCTTCAAATATCGCCGAGACCCGGGCTCGGCTCGAGGAAGACCGTCGGTGCCTGCTGGACCTGTTTGAGATGCTCGCTGCCACGCAGCAGTGCCTGGACTCCGCTCAGTTTGAGCGCAACGCCGCCTACGGCTTCACGCCCACCACGGCCGAGCCAAGCCGGGTCACAGACGTACGGGCCCGGGGCAGCGCGATCGGCCGTGCCTTTGGCATACCCCCCCCCCCCCCCGTCTACGAGACCCCGTGAAGAATATGCGTGCCGCCCAGGCGGCCGCAGTCGGCCTGGATCAGCTCGCCGGTGAGGAACTGATAGGCCGCCTGAAGCGGGTGTAGAACACGGCGTCTTCGCTACTCGGGAAAGCGCACTGCGGCCGCACCCGGACCCGCCGCGACCGCGCTCCGACGACTACCGGCGGCTTGGGTGTCGAGCCGGCCCCGGAAGACCGGCACCAACGTGATCCTCCCCCGCAACCAAGCTGACGTCTGGCTTCAGCCGACCCGGCTCCCCGCGGCACGGTCGCCAGCTGGCTGGGCCCGCACGCCATCGATGACACCGACGCTCGCCACCGCCTTGACCAGCTCACCCTCTCCCTGGAACTAGAGGAGAACAACGCCGTCGGGCTAGCGTGCTTCGGCCCGTGCATTCGGGATGAGCCTTTCCACAAAGGGTTCACGCTCCCTCGCGGCACCCCCAAGTATAACAACACAGCCAAAGCCGGGGGACTGGCTCATCGACTACACCACCGCCGTCGGCATTGCGGGCGGAAACCGCCGTCGCGCCGTGCGCTATGCTCCTCTCATGCTCCAGGGTTCGGCCCACACATGGTTGAACAGCCTGCCGGCGGGAAGCATCAACGCATGGGGCGACTTTGAGTAGGCCTTCGTATGCAATTTCACCGGCACCTACAAGCGACCGGCCGCCCCAGCCAGCTCGCCATGTGCGTGTAGGGGCCTACGGAGACCGGCGCAAGTACCTCACGCGTTGGACCGAGCTCCGGAACAGGTGCGATGGCATCCACGAAGTCCAGGCCATTCAATACTTCATCAGCGGGTGCCGAGACGACACCCTCCTCAAGCACAAGCTCTTGCGCTCCGGGCCGGCCACCATGGCCGTGCTCATGATGACGGCGGACAAGTACGCCAACGCCGACTCCGCCATGAAGATCCAGGTGGCGCTGGACGAAGCCGGCAAGGCGAAGCCGGTTCCTCCTCCCAAGTCGGCCGGAAAAAGCAGCCGGCAACAGAACAACCAGAAGAACAACAAGCGCAAGGCCAACCAGCTGGCTCAACGCTACGACAACCAGCTCGTCGCGACCACCGAACAGGCACCCGCGGCCGAGCCGGCCGCCAAACGCTGGCAAACCGGCAAGACGGTGTGGCAACCCGCCATGAGCTTCGAGGAGATGCTCGATGCTCCCTACAAGCACCACAGCGGCGCGAGGCCGTCCACACACATGCTTCGGCAGTGCGCCGTCACCAAGCGAATCATGTCGGGTGACATCGTGCCTCCTCCGGTTCCGGCTTCGGGAGCGGGGCTGCCGCCTCCGCCTCCTCCTCCTCCACCCCCGGTAGGCAGTGCGATGCGCGACGATGTCTACCCCGACCAGAACGCGACCTACGTCGTCTTCACCAGCCTCGGTGACGACAAGCATAGCGAGCGCCTGCTCCGGCAGGAGGTGAGCACCGTCATCCCGGCCAAGCCGGAGTACATGCACTGGTCGGAGCGCCCGGTCACTTGGACCCGGGAAGACCACCCGACCGTCATGCCAAATCCTGGTGGCTACGCCCTCGTCCTCAAGCCTACCATTGTTGCGCCTCGGCGCACGTGCAAGTTCTCCCGGGTCCTCATTGATAGCGGCAGCAGCATCAACATCCTCTACCGCGACACCATGACCAAGCTCGACCTTGAAGCCAAAGACTTGGAGCCGACCCGGACGATCTTCCACGGCATCGTTCCCGGCCTCTCCTACTCCCCGATCGGCCAGATCCGGCTCGACGTCCTGTTCGGCACCAGCGACCAGTTCCGGCGCGAGTCACTCTTGTTTGAGGTGGTGGATCTGTCCATCACGTATCATGCGCTGCTAGGCCGGCCCGCACTCACCAAGTTCATGGCGGTCCCGCACTACGCCTATCTGAAGATGAAGCTATCGGAACCGAAGGGCCTCATCACCGTCACCGGCGACTACCGCAAGTCCCTGGAGTGTGCCCGAGACGGCGCCAGACTGGCCGAGTCGCTGGTCATAGCCGAGGAGTGGCGCCAGCTCGGCCGGATAGGCGCGCTGGCCAACGAGATACCGGCCGTGCCGACTCTGGCCAAGGAGCCGGCCGACGAAGCCTCGTTCCAGCCCTCCAAGGATACCAAGAAGGTCAAGCTGAACCGGAACACCCCAGCTGCATCAAGTACGTTGTCGTGGGCACCCGCCTCGACAGCAAATAGGAAGGCGAGCTCGTTGACTTCCTCCATGAGAATCGGGATATCTTCCCATGGACGCCAAAGGACATGTCGGGTATTCCGAGGAAGTATGCCAAGCACAAACTCCACGTCCGCAAGGACGCCAAGCCTGTCCACCGACCCCTACATCGTTTCTCTGAGAAGAGAAGAACCATCGGTGAAGAGGTCGCCAAGCTTTTAGCGACCGACTTCATCATAAAAGTGTTCCACGCCGAGTGGCTGGCCAACCCAGTCCTCATCCTGAAGAAGAACAAGACCTGGCGCATGTGTATCGACTACACCAGCCTGAACAAGGCCTGCCCCAAGGATCCGTTCACCCTCCCACGAATCGATCAAGTCATCAACTCCACCGCCGGTTGTGAGCTCCTGTCCTTCCTGGATGCTTACTTAGGCTATCACCAGATAAAGCTGGACCCGGCCGACGCCCAAAAGACGTCCTTCCTCACGCCCTTCGAGGCGTATTGCTACATCACCATGTCATTCGGCCTGAAGAACGCCGGCACCACATTCCAACGCTGCATGCAGAAATTCCTGCTGCTGCAACTCGGCCACAACATCCATGTCTATGTGGACGACATCGTGGTGAAGACCAAGTAGCACCTCACGCTCCTCGATGACCTGAAGGAAAATTTTGCCAACCTACGCGAGTACCGGATCAAGCTCAACCCGGAGAAATGCGTTTTTGGCGTGCCGGCCAGAAAGCTACTCGGCTTCCTCGTCTCGGAGCGCGGCATTGAGGCGAACCCGGAGAAGATCAAGGCCATTGAGCGCATGTGCGAGCCAGCTTAGTTGCGCGATATCCAGAAGTTCACCGGCTACTTGGCCTCGGTCAGCCAGATTCTCAGCCGGCTGGGCGAGAGGGCCCTGCTCCTGTATGAGCTGATGAAGAAGACGATGCTGTTCGAATGGAACGACCAGGCGGACGAGGCTTTCCGGGATCTCAAGTGTATGCACTCCACGGCACCCGTCCTGGCCGCGCCAAGTGAGAAGGAGCCGTTGTTGCTCTACATTGCCGCCACCTCGCGGTCGGTCAGCACGGTGATGGTGGTCGAGCGGCCAGAGAAGGGAAAGTCCCAGCCGTCCAACGCCCAGTCTATTACCTGAGCGAGGCGCTCTCGGCCTCCAAGCAGAACTACCCGAACTACCAGAAGATGTGTTACGGCATGTATTTTACCGCCAAGGAGTTGAAGCAGTATTTCCAAGAGCATGTAGTTACCGTGGTCAGCACGGCCCACCATGATCAAGTCCCAGGGTCTGGCCGATTTCCTCGTCGACTGGACTGAGACCCAGTACCTGCCGCCACCGCCGGATTCGACGCACTGGCGCATGCACTTCGACAGCTCCAAGATGCGCCTCGGCCTGGGGGCCGTCATCGTGTTGTCTTCCCCAAAGGGCGACCAGCTTCGGTACACGCTCCAGATCCACTTTGCCCCCTCCAACAATGTCGCCGAGTATGAAGCCCTTGCACATGGCTTCCGGCTTGCCAAGGAACTCGGCATCCAACGCATCCTGTGCTACGGCGACTCAGATTTGGTGGTACAACACTCCGGCGAATGGGACGCCCGCGGCTCCAACATGGCAAGTTACCGATTCCTCGTCTAGCAGCTGTCCAACTTCTTCGACGACTGCGAGTTCCTCCATGTCCCACACGCAGAAAATGAGGCCGCTGACACGCTGGCCAAGGTCGGCTCATTTTGGCAGTCTACGAGCACCTACACAAACCGTCCATCAAGACGTCTCCGGGCTCCGAGTCCATCTTCATCCCGAACAACCCGGCCGCGGCTCTACCCGGCCCGGGGACTGCCGAACCCGGCCCGGGGAACGCCGAACCCAGCCCGGGGGCTGCTGAACCCGACCCGGGAACGGCCCAACCCGGCTCGGGGGCTGCAGCCCTCGACCCAACCACCATCATCCTCGACCCGGCCGTCGTCGTCCCCAACCCCGGGGCTGCCGCCTCCAGCTCGGTGGCTGCCGCCCCAGAACCCGCCATGGTGCCATCTTCACTGTGGTGACGGCCCCATCATGGGCCCTGCCCATCTCGGAGTTCCTGGAGAACGGGGTTCTCCCCATGGACGAGACCGAAGCCTGGCAAGTGTAGTGCTGGGCATCCGCCTACAACATCATCAACAACAAGCTCGTCAAGCACAGCTCTACATGCGTTTTCCAGCGCTGCGCCGAACAAGACAAGGGCATCGAGATCCTCCTCAATATACACCAGGGCGAGTGCGGGCACCACACCGCCTCGAGGTCCCTGGTGGCCAAGGATTTTCGCCATGGTTTCTACTGGCCCACGGCTCTCCAAGACGCCGAGTCGCTCGTCCTCAAGTGCGAGGGATGCCAACGCTTCAGCAAACGTAGCCACCAGCCGGCCTCGGCACTCCGAACCATCCCGATCACCTAGCCCTTCGCGGTCTGGGGACTTGACATGGTGGGACCCTTCAAGACCGCTCGAGGTGGCATGACGCATTTGCTGGTGGCGGTGGACAAGTTCACCAAGTGGATCGAAGCACGGCCGATCAAGAAGTTCGACGGGCCAACCGCCGTTCGGTTCATCAAGGATATCGCGGTGCACTACGGCGTCCCGAACAGCATCATCACAGACAACGGCACCAACTTCACCAAGGGCGCGCTCGCGCAATACTGGTATGTCTCCGGCATCCGCCTCGACCTGGCTTCCGTGGAACACACGCGGTCCAACGGCCTGGTCAAGCGGGCCCATGGCCTCATTCTATCCGGCATCAAGCCGCAGCTCGTTGTCAGGACCGGAATTTCGGGATATATTTTTCCCAGAAAATGATCCTTGTGCTCATCAGCCCCAGGATTACTATTAGCTGATGAGGCACCAACTTGATACAGGAATTCCAAGCAAAGTACATAATATGTAGTACAAGACCATTGTGGCCAATGAGTGTAACAAATGGTTTCTAGTGGCTGATGGCGGAAGCGGTTTGTGGTTCATCTGCGTCTGTGGGACTCCATTTCTCATAGGAACAGCTGACCAGGATAATTCCTATCTTCGCGAGGCTGCTATCATCATTGCGTAGGTTCCGGGGCTGTCATCGCATCGCTCCTCTCCAGGCAAGAAATCTAGCCAAGACAATAGCCAGAGACAAGCCAGTGAGTACTTTTGAATGTACTCGCAAACATTATGAACACAGGTATAATTATTCAAATGATAATCATGCTCTAAAATATTCTATGATCACAACGTCAGTCACAAAATAAAATCCATGATGCACGTAAGCAAGTTTTTCACATAAAACATGAATAATGCAATTAGAGAGTAGAAATAGGATGCCTCAGTCGGGCATCTGAGCGACACCACAAAAAGGGCTTATAAGTGGAATAAGTAACAAATATGCCACAGTCGGGCGTCTGGGCGACACCACATAAAGGGCTTATAAAGTAAATACATAAAAAGCATGCCACGGTCGGGCGTCTCAGCGACACCACATAAAGGGCTTATATAGTAAATAAATAACAAGCATGCCACAGTCGGGCGTCTCAGCGACGTCACATAAAGGGCTTATAGGTAATTTAAATGACAAGCAGGCCACAGTCGGGCGTCTGAGCGACACCACATAAAGGGCTTATAAAAGAATAATCACGATGAATATCTAGGAGGTAGAACTGTCCCAGGGATACTCAATAAATCAAATAATGAAAATAGTTAGTCCACAAAAATAATAATCATAATCATCATATGTCACCGGTCATAATCAAAGTTCTGGCTTAGTAGTTTTTCCTCCGAAGACCGACACTAAGACCGACACTTGACCCATCCCAGATTGTAGTCCTTAACCATGGACACGGCTATTCGGATAGATGTTTAATCTCTGCAGAGGGGTACTCTTTACCCACGAGTAACGGATTCCTTTAGTCCATCGAGACTAATTCCGTCTACGGTCTTTTAATTGACAACACACCTAACCGCACACACCAGCCTAACTTACCGGTGTCTGGAATCACCCACGACACCCGTTAAGCGAAACTCTAAGTGGGGAGGGTACAACCTCTACTTGGCATGGGATCACAAAATTTATAACGCGCGCAAACTAGGGGAGCTACCCCTTCGGCTCCAACCGAAAACACCCATGCCCCCGAACCAGGTGGCATGCCTACCGGATGCCTCCAGTATCTTCCACCGTGGCCTCTCTGTACGGTGTGTGCTAGGAAAGGGGTTGACGACTTACTGAACCGTACCCTACCTATGGCAGGGACAAGTGGTAGTACGAAACAAGTATGGGGGTTACCGGAACAAGACTCGATCTATGGTCGACTCAGGAGGTTTAAGTATTTCCTGCATGATTAGCATAACAACTATATTTCAACCAACAGACAGAATCGCCACTCGACATACCTTATCATGTCGTATCGGACACAACCATCTCGACGGAGGACTAGGGACAAGCCCGTGTCTACCCAAGACAGAGGCCTTCCTGGATTCCTTTCGGTATGCATGAAAGGCATATGATGGTGACTATTATCACAAACATATCAAGCTCCAATAGCATGAAATCATCAATATGTACTCATGAGTAGGAACATATCATCACATAAAATAACGGATACTCCGTGTCGAGGTGGTGTTGTAACCGTGTCAAATAACATACACAATATTATGCCAGGGTTCAGAATGCTTGCCTTCAAGTTGTGTAGAGGCAGGGTGCATCCTAAAACTTTTGAAAGATTTCTTCTTCTTCAAAGATCCTATTTTTGAAAATATTCAAATTAACCCATAGTTTCAAAACAGTACAAAAAAATTGTCTAAATTTTTTTCAAATAAAGATGAAAATAAACTAGACAAAATTTGAGGAAGGTAGGAAAAAGAATCAACTCATTTGGAGTTATATTTAAAAAGTTATAGCCAGTCAAAGTTTTGGTCAAATTTTGTTTTAAAAAAATAATACAGAAAAAGGAAAAACGTTTCAGAATAAAACACGTCGAAGACGTACTCTGGGTTTATGTCTTCACTTATTCCAGCGTGGATGGTGCGTGGGTCGCTGACAGTGGGTCCACGGGGGCCACTGGTCAGGTTTGACCAGTCGTCTCTCCCTCCTCTTCTTCTGCCCGGGCGGAGGCGGGACTCCGACGATCGTCGCCGGCGATTGGCGGCTTCTCGCGGGGCTCCGAGGGCGGGGATGTATCCGCCAGTCCAGGGCGGTCCTCCCGGTGGTCGCTAGGCAGGTGGGGACGGAGGAGTCACCGGCGGCGAGCTCCGCGGCGGAGGTGGCCTCGGGAGGTTTGGGGCTTCTGGCTATGGTGGTTCCCGATCGCGTTTGAGGGTCTGAGTGGCTCCGCAAGGTTGAGGGGAAGAGGATGGTGGCACTGGGAGGGCTAGGGGGCTCCGGCTATGGCGAATTTAGCCGAGGGACGACGACGGACGAAGTTGCCGGAGGCGGAGAAGACGGTGGTTTCAGAAGAATTTGAGCAAGGGGGGTGCACTCTATGTCTTGTCTGAGGATGCTCGAGTGAGGTCTGGGGCCACTTATAGCCGGGGAAGGTCGGTTCCGCCGTTGCTGGGGATAAGATCGTCGGCCGACCACTTCTATTGCGGCAGGGCGACGTGGCGATGGCCGGAGCAGGGTCGGTGCTAGCGGACGGGCTTGGAGATAAGGACGACCTGCTCACGAGGGCAGCTGGCGGGAAGTTGTGGCTCGGGCGGCGCCGTCCATGGCAGAGGCGTACTGTGGACGCCGGCGTGCCGCCAAGAGGGCCCTGAAGGCGGCGCTATAGGGCACCAGGGCGGCTTGGAGTGTTCTGGCGAGTGGTCGAGGGCGGGGCGTGGGTCTGCAGGCGAGCAAAGGCCAGGGCGCGGGGTAGCAAACGCGGCGGCTCGGTTGCGCGTGCGCGTGCAAAACATGCGCTTTGGGCGCGCCCAGAGCACGCACGCGACATGCTCGACAGAATGCTAGGGTGGGCTAGAGTGCTTGAGCGAGGCTGGTAATTAACAAGACTAGGTTAGAGTTTGCAAGGAGGTTAATGGACATGGGGGTTCGGTCAGGGGATCAAGTTTATAATGCCAACTAAAAATCATGCCAAATCTGGCTATGCACACAAAGTGTTCGTCAGAATGCTAGAGGCATCTAGGCAGTTCTTGGGGTGGCCAAAATATCCAGATCCTAGTCTCTTTAGATGTAGGAGATGGTGGCAAGTTTAGTTGGCCAAAGCTAGAAACTTGCTAGTGCAAATATTTGAGAAAACCAAATCTGGTCAGTAAGAAAAGGATATGGTTTCATGGACCAAAACTACTCCAATGGGTTCACTCTCCTGGACTTAAGGGTTTTGTAGGATGGGCTACAAGCAGGAAAAAGAATCATGGGTAACAGAGCAAAATAAAATGTGGTTGCTGTAGAAAATGCCAATCTGGTCCAGAGAGCAAAAGAGGATGGTTTGCTCAAATCTTGCAAAGAACATACATGGTTTTATGCATAAAAATTAATTATAGGCATCTACTGTCATCTCCAAATACTTGGTAATTTTTTAAAGAATTATTTAAACGGGTTATAGTGCAAAGGTACCAACTGGACTAGTTCTGAAACCTTGGGGTGGGGCTCTAAATTTCCAAAGAATAAAATATATTTTCGCACCAAAGTGATTTAGAAACATCACATGACATCCCCAAATTTTGGTGAAAATTTTAGATGTATTTATCAAATGGTTGTAGTGCAAAAGAGGCTCTAAAACTTATGAAAAACCATTTTTAAAAGAATAAAGCTCAGGGAGAATAATCATGTAAATAATTTCCACTGATAAAATAAATGTTTTCTTGAGAGGGTATAAAAGTCCAACAATATTTTTGAAAAGTTTTCACTTGGGGTGAAAACTCCACAATATCAAAGAAAAGAGGGTTTCTGAAATCAAAAGAAAATCCAGAAAATAAAAATTTTAAACTCCTGGCAAAATTTAATAAACAAAACAATGGTTAAATTTTTGGGGTGTTACAACACTACCCCCCTTAAGAAAAATCTCGTCCTCGAGATTGGCTAAAAGTTGTTTTGAGAATATTACTCCTGCCATCAAAGTAATATCACAAAAATAACCATCCTATTCATGCAATAAAATGTGGCTATAGTGAGAGGGCAATAAGTGGTGTAAAACTACAGTGTGGAACACTGGCGCTGCATGGAAAAAATCCATGGTTTGGGACAAACGAGAGATACAGTAAATTTAGAATAAATTCTAAATTTCTAAAATACGCCGGTTGTACCCGAGAGCACAGTGCTCCCTCTGGCTGACAGGTGGACCCGGGGCCCACTGTCGGCCTCTTCTTCTACCTCTGGCTCTCTCTTCTTCTTCTCTCCCGCGTGCTTTCCCGCGCTTTCTCCACTGGCGATGTCTAGCGCGTAGGGCATCTAGGCCGTACTGCGGTAGTGCGCGGCGTGCTAGTGCCGGTGCAGCATGCACTCACCTTGCGGGCCAGTGCACTGTCGGCACTGCTCGCGAATTCGTCTCCAAACACCGGCGATCGTGCGACGAGCGGCGCTGGTGGACCTCGCCCACCGTACACCGATCTCGAGCTATAAAATGACCGCGGTGCTCCTTCTTCTTCCTCACACCTGGCCTTGCTTCTTCTTCCCCTTCCTTCTCCTCCACTCTGTTTGCAGGAGCTCGAGACGAGGCTCTAATGGCGGAGCCGATCTTGGGGCCAGTGCGTGATCCTGGTGTGCGGAGGGTTGGCGGCATTGCTGGGGTTCTCCGTGCTCCTGTGCGTGATGATCCTTGATGATCGTCGTGATGCTGCCGCTCAAGTGTTAGCTCTCCGCGGTGGCGGTGATCATGAGGATTAAGTGCGGTGTCGGGCGCTAATCTTTGTCGATTATCTTTGGAGGCAACTTGTACCTGAGTGATTACCCACTAACCTCTCCTTCAGAGATGATCAGATAGGTGTAACATGTGTATGTGCATTAGCAATTAGTGCACGAGGTCGAGTGGTTGCGGTTGTGAGTCTGCTGTGATGCTGCGTGAATAAAAATCTATGTCGTGAAGAGATATATGCCGTGACAACTCAGGGAAAAAATCTCACTTCGAAATTTATTTTGAGTGAAAACAGTTAATCAAAATTTACCGCAGTAAAGACCACTCACATTGTTTGAAATTAAAACTTTAATTCATCGCACAAATTTAGGATACCACACATAAGTTGCAACACATAAACAAATGCAGGGACAATAAACATAGCAGTGATATCTACAGCATCAATGGTAAGTGGAAAGGGTCCTGAGAAAAAGTCTCTGGAATCGGGGCACACTCTTCTTCTATCGGGGGAAGCGGATTGACTAGTCGATGGATGCGCCTCTCCTGGTCAGGCCTCAGTGGTCTGTCGATGGCGATCTGAGGATTTAAATCGGCGAGGCTCTGGAGATAACCCATTACTCGCTGGGTCAAACGCTCTTGAGAGATGACATACTGGGCAAGGTTGGCCAATACTGGGTCTCTCTCAACTCGTCCACCGGGAAAAGATGCTACTTCTCCGGGTGCTGCGCGACTCGGGAAGTAATAATACCCTCGATTGCTGGCGTAGGGTACCGCAGATCAAAGGCGAGCAAGTGCTTCGTATGCAGCAGCTTCTATGGCCGTATGCGGAGTCGGCATTGATTTCCCCACAAAGGAGACTTCCGTCGGGTCTTGGTTTGGGTTTGCGGGCGGGATGTGCACCACTGCCCAATATTTCGAGGTGGATGGGGTGATCCTTGATTTGAGCAACTCGTACTGGGGTGGGTGGATAGCACTCATGGTACTGCATGTAAAATCCCACAAAATTTTAACAAAGCTACCTGGGGTTGCATCTGGAGTTCTCAGGTAAATACTAGGGCTCGGCATGGCAAAGAAATGGCTGTGAGAGTTGTGCACAAGGTGAGGGATACTTCGCAAGGTCACGAGGTGGCCTTTTATATAGCCTTGGGGCTGGGTTATTTACCGTGGTGAATGGTAATGAATTTGTCAGTTCTGCTCTAAGGGTCGGGGTCAATGCCACAGATACACATATCTCCCTAAAGTGACATATCACTGTGGGGGTCGTCGGGATGGTTTTTGGTAGCTGTGCCAGGGATAAAAATGCAACTGTACGCTAACATATTTATGCAAGGTTACTACTAAAAACAGAGGCACACCAGCAGGCTGCATTTATTTACAAGGTCACATGATTATAAGGCGTGGACATACTGAGACTCGGTACCATGACTTAGTCTACCTCGTTTATATCCAAACGGGCGTGCCTTGTGGACGTCGAGGCTTCTCCAAGGGTTTCACCGTCGGGATTAGCTGGAGGGGGTTGAGGGGCTGCAGGGTCGGGGTAGCGATGATGACCATCCCGGGGGTTGTTGGCCACAATCCCGTTAGAGCGTGTTCCCAAAAGGCGACGAAGCACGTCTGGGGACACCAACGTATTTTGGTCGATGGCTGGGGCAGACCTCAAGGACTCGATCGGGTGTCCAAACTGCACGACTGGGTTGTCGGCGTCGGGCTCATCTTCTTCTCTCGTCGGGGCTCGGCGAACCAGTTCTCCAGAGCTGCGATCAGATCAAGGGTGATTTGATCGAACAGTACCTCTAGTGCACCTACATAGCGCACTAGATGCAACAATGCAGGATCCGTCTCGTGATCTCCGTTGGCAACCTGGGGTGGCCTACCATACCCTTCACGGCTGGGGTAGTAGTAGAACGAGCAACAGTTAACTCTGGGCGACAAGTGCCGGAGTTGAACTATAGCCTCTGGAGCTGCTAATTGGATGGCTTATGGCTCAAAGGAAGTTATCCTTCCGGTGAACCTGTAGGGACGTTCTGGCGACAAACCCCTACCATAGATGTGCACAGTGGCCCAAAATTGACGGCTCTCACCGCTCATGGGTCCTTGGTACACAACATATTCTGGGGGCTCTTCTAATGCATAGGCATGGCGGGTGAGGTTTGCGAGTACGGTCACAAAACCTCCAAGGTTGGTTGCCGTAGTCTCATTGTGTACGACGGGGCCAGGCATTGTAGCTCGGTTTGGGGAAGAGGCTGTGCTGTGTTGAGGCTAGCGTGCCCTTTTTATAGAAAAGGGGGCGGAGCCTTCCTTCGCATGCTTGCGAATGAGACAATATAGGTGTCGGTCACTAGCGCGTGATCGACAGGCTAGGCTGATAGGTTGGGCACCGACTGCCAAAAGGTGTCGGGGTCACTGTGTGGCTATCTTACATGAGAAGCTTGGCTGGGGTCAGGTTAAGGTCTGGTGGGTTGGTTAACCTAGGTTTTTCGACCTGGCTAAGATAGGATTAGCCAATGGTCAGCCTAGCTCTGATACTAAGTTTGTCAGGACCGGAATTTCGGGATATATTTTTCCCAGAAAATGATCCTTGTGCTCATCAGCCCCAGGATTACTATTAGCTGATGAGGCACCAACTTGATACAGGAATTCCAAGCAAAGTACATAATATGTAGTACAAGACCATTGTGGCCTATGAGTGTAACAAATGGTTTCTAGTGGCTGATGGCGGAAGCGGTTTGTGGTTCATCTGCGTCTGTGGGACTCCATTTCTCACAGGAACAGCTGACCAGGATAATTCCTATCTTCGTGAGGCTGCTATCATCATTGCGTAGGTTCCGGGGCTGTCATCGCATCTCTCCTCTCCAGGCAAGAAATCTGACCAAGACAATAGCCAGGGACAACCAGTGATTACTTTTGAATGTACTAGCAAACATTATGAACACAGGTATAATTATTCAAATGATAATCATGCTCTAAAATATTCTATGATCACAACGTCAGTCACAAAATAAAATCCATGATGCACGTAAGCAAGTTTTTCACATAAAACATGAATAATGCAATTAGAGAGTAGAAATAGGATGCCTCAGTCGGGCGTCTGAGCGACACCACAGAAAGGGCTTATAAGTGGAATAAGTAACAAATATGCCACAGTCGGGCGTCTGGGCGACGCCACATAAAGGGCTTATAAAGTAAATACATAACAAGCATGCCACAGTCGGGCGTCTCAGCGACACCACATAAAGGGCTTATATAGTAAATAAATAACAATCATGCCACAGTCGGGCGTCTCAGCGACGTCACATAAAGGGCTTATAGGTAATTTAAATGACAAGCAGGCCACAGTCGGGCGTCTGAGCGACACCACATAAAGGGCTTATAAAAGAATAATCACGATGAATATCTAGGAGGTAGAACCGTCCCAGGGATACTCAATAAATCAAATAATGAAAATAGTTAGTCCACAATAATAATAATCATAATCATCATATGTCACCGGTCATAATCAAAGTTCTGGCTTAGTAGTTTTTCCTCCGAAGACCGACACTAAGATCGACTCTTGACCCATCCCAGACTATAGTCCTTAACCATGGACACGGCTATTTGAATAGATGTTTAATCTCTGCAGAGGGTGTACTCTTTACCCACGAGTAACGGATTCCTTTAGTCCATCGGGACTAATTCCGTCTACAGTCTTTTAATTGACATCACACCTAACCGCACACAAGCCTAACTTACCGGTGTCTGGAATCACCCACGACACCCGTTAAGCAAAACTCTTAAGTGGGGAGGCTACAACCTTGACTTAGCATGGGATCACAAAATTTATAACGCGCGCAAACTAGGGGAGCTACCCCTTCGGCTCCAACCGAAAATACCCATGCCCCCGGACCAGGTGGCATGCCTACCGGATGCCTCCGGTATCTTCCACTGTGGCCTCTCTGTACGGTGTGGTCTAGGAAAGGGGTTGGCGGCTTACTGAACCGTACCCTACCTATGGCAGGGACAAGTGGTAGTACGAAACAAGTATGGGGGTTACTGGAACAAGACTCGATCTATGGTCGACTCAGGAGGTTTAAGCATTTCCTGCATGATTAGCATAACAACTATATTTCAACCAACAGACATAATCGCCACTCGACATACCTTATCATGTCGTACCGGACACAACCGTCTCGACGGAGGACTAGGGACAAGCCCGTGTCTACCCATGACAGAGGCCTTCCCGGATTCCTTCCGGTATGCATGAAAGGCATATGATGGTGACTATTATCACAAACATATCAAGCTCCAATAGCATGAAATCATCAATATGTACTCATGAGTAGGAACATATCGTCACATAAAATAACGGATACTCCGTGTCGAGGTGGTGTTGTAACCGTGTCAAATAACATACACAATATTATGCCAGGGTTCAGAATGCTTGCCTTCAAGTTGTGTAGAGGCAGGGTGCATCCTAAAACTTTTGAAAGTTTTCTTCTTCTTCAAAGATCCTATTTTTGAAAATATTCAAATTAACCCATAGTTTCAAAACAGTACAAAAAATTTGTCTGAAATTTTTTCAAATAAATATGAAAATAAACTAGACAAAATTTGAGGAAGGAAGGAAAAAGAATCAACTCATTTGGAGTTATATTTAAAAAGTTATAGCCAGTCAAAGTTTTGGTCAAATTTTGTTTTAAAAAAATAATACAGAAAAAGGAAAAACGTTTCGGAATAAAACACGTCGAAGACGTACTCTGGGTTTATGTATTCACTTATTCCAGCATGGATGGCGCGTGGGTCGTTGACAGTGGGTCCACGGGGGCCACTGGTCAGGTTTGACCAGTCGTTTCTCCCTCCTCTTCCTCTGCCCGGGCGGAGGCGGGACTCCGACGATCGTCGCCAGCGATTGGCGGCTCCTCGCGGGGCTCCGAGGGCGGGGATGTATCCGCCAGTCCAGGGCGGTCCTACCAGTGGTCGCTAGGCAGGTGGGGACGGAGGGAGTCACCGGCGGCGAGCTCCGCGGCGGAGGTGGCCTCGGGAGGTTTGGGGCTTCTGGCTATGGTGGTTCCCGATCGCGTTTGAGGGTCTGAGTGGCTCCACAAGGTTGAGGGAAAGAGGATGGTGGCACTGGGAGGGCTAGGGGGCTCCGGCTACGGCGAATTTAGCCGAGGGACGACGACGGACGAAGTTGTCGGAGGCGGAGAAGATGGTGGTTTCAGAAGAATTTGAGCGAGGGGGGTGCACTCTATGGCTTGTCTGAGGATGCTCGAGTGAGGTCTGGGGCCATTTATAGCCGGGGAAGGTCGGTTCCGCCGTTGCTGGGGATAAGATCGTCGGCCGACCACTTCTATTGCGGCAGGGCGACGTGGCGATGGCCGGAGCAGGGTCGGTGCCAGCGGACGGGCTTGGAGATAAGGAGGGCCTACTCACGAGGGCAGATGGCGAGAAGTTGTGGCTCGGGCGGCGCCGTCCATGGCAGAGGCGTACTGTGGACGCCGGCATGCCGCCAAGAGGGCCCTGACGGCGGCGCTGTAGGGCGCCAGGGCGGCTTGGAGTGTTCTGGCGAGTGGTCGAGGGCGGGCGTGGCTCTGCGCAGCAAAGGCCGAGGCGTGGGGTAGCGAACGCGGCTCGATTCTTGGCGTCTTGGCGATACAAAACATGCGCCTGGCGCCCAGCATGCATGCGACATGCTCGACAGAATGCCAGGGTGGGCTAGAGTGCTTGAGAGAGGCTGGTAATTAATAGGACTAGGTTAGAGTTTGCAAGGAGGTTAATGGACATGGGGGTTAGGTCAGGGGATCAAGTTTATAATGCCAACTAAAAATCATGCCAAATCTGGCTATGCACACAAAGTGTTCGTCAGAATGCTAGAGGCATCTAGGCAGTTCTTGGGGTGGCCAAAATCTCCAGACCCTAGTCTCTTTAGATGTAGGAGATGGTGACAAGTTTAGTTGGCCAAAGCTAGAAACTTTCTAGTGCAAATATTTGAGAAAACCAAATCTGGTCAGTAAGAAAAGGATATGGTTTCATGGACCAAAACTACTCCAATGGGTTCACTCTCTTGGACTTAAGGGTTTTGTAGGATGGGCTACAAGCAGGAAAAAGAATCATGGGTAACAGAGCAAAATAAAATGTGGTTGCTGTAGAAAATGCCAATCTGGTCCAGAGAGCAAAAGAGGATGGTTTGCTCAAATCTTGCAAAGAACATACATGGTTTTATGCATAAAAATGAATTATAGGCATCTACTGTCATCTCCAAATACTTGGTAAATTTTTTAAAGAATTATTTAAAGGGGTTGTAGTGCAAAGGTACCAACTGGACTAGTTCTGAAACCTTGGGGTAGGGCTCTAAATTTCCAAAGAATAAAAGATATTTTTGCACCAAAGTGATTTAGAAACATCACATGACATCCCCAAATTTTGGTGAAAATTTTAGATGTATTTATCAAATGGTTGTAGTGCAAAAGAGGCTCTAAAACTTATGAAAAACCAGTTTTAAAAGAATAAAGCTCAGGGAGAATAATCATGTAAATAATTTCCACTGATAAAATAAATGTTTTCTTGAGAGGGTATAAAAGTCCAACAATATTTCTGAAAAGTTTTCACTTGGGGTGAAAACTCCACAATATCAAAGAAAAGAGGGTTTCTGAAATCAAAAGAAAATCCAGAAAATAAAATTTTTAAACTCCTGCTAAAATTTAATAAACAAAACAATGGTTAAATTTTTGGGGTGTTACACTCGTCGAGCCACTCGTCCGTTCACCCGGCAGTTGGCTCGACGAGTAGTGAGCCGTCCTCTAGAGTCTCCGCACAATGCCAAACCGGTCGACCGGGTTCACCCCATTCTTCCTCGTCTATGAAGCCGAAGCCGTCATCCTGACCGACATCGAGTTCGACTCAACACGCATCGTGATGTACACCAAAGACGAAGCCAAGGAAGCCCGTGAAGATGACGTCGACCTACTCGAAGAAGCACACCTCGTGGTGCTCAGCCGGTCAGCCATCTATCAGCAAGGCCTAAGGCACTACCACGGCAAGAACATCAAGCCCCTCGCATTCCGCGAGGGAGACCTCGTCCTCCGAATCGTCCAGCAGCAAGCCGGCCAACACAAGCTGTCCTCCCCATGGGAAGGCCCCTTCATCGTAAGCAAGGCCTTGTGTGACCGCAACGCCTACTACCTCATCGACGCCCGCAAGTCAAACAAGCGCAAGAGAGACACCGCCGGCGAAGAAACAACCCGGCCATGGAACACAGAACTCCTCCGCCCATTTTACAGTTAGCTATATGGACGTATGTATCGTTGCCTTTTGTAACCATATGAAAACTACGGATTCCCCGAACGACGCTCGGGGGCTGCCCTTTCTGACCAAGTTATTGTGTCTCACGCACTTGTGCAATTTTTCTTAAAAAGAACCCTGCCGCCGGTTCGACTCGCTCGACCCGGGGGCTTGGAGGCTGGCCGGCTTGGTCACCACCCGCCGCCTTCCTTAGAAACTCTTGGCGTGTTTAGGTCGCCGCATTCCTCCACTTTTCCCTATGCCACAGAACCGACTTCGGCTGTCGGCCGGCAAGGAAAATGGCACAAAGCACCATCACGCTACGAATACTAAGTTGGGTCTGCGCCGCTCCCTGGCAATGGCACGGTCATGCTCCTGAAGCGTCTTCTCCAGGTCGGCGACCTTGGTGAGGGCCGCCTTCAGCTCGGCGTCCTTGGCCTCGGTCGTCTTCTCGTACTCCTTGCAGCGGTGGAGTTCCGCCTGATGGGCCTCCCCCATCTTGGTCCCCAACGCCTTTAGGCATTCCACCTCGGCCTGAAGCAGGCCCTTGTTGTCGGCCAGCTTGTCGTGTTGCTAGCCGGTCTCGACAAGGGCCTGCTGGGCCTCCACGACCTTAGCCGCCTCCGCCTTGAGGCGGTCCACATCGGCCTTGAGCCAGCTCTTGTCGCCTGCCAACTGCTCCCGTAGCCGGCCAGCTTTGTCGAGCGCCCGCCGGGCCCCTGCTGCCTCCGCCTTCGCCTCCACCACCTCGGCCCGAAGCCGGCCGACGTCAGCAACGACCCGGTCGTACTGATAATCGGCTCGGATCAGCCAGGTTTACCAAGACAACACCTCGGCTGCAGCGGCCGCACGATGAAGATTCGGGAACAAAGGAGTACTTTAAGATTTGACCCAACTACTATGTAGTTGGCCCGAATCTTGGGGGCCACACCCAGTGGGTGCGCTGGCGCGCCCCACTAAAAGGAGCACACAAGAAAGATACATGTGGCAACGAGGAGTGCCTCCTCCTTGGCGGCGAGCTGCTCCTTGAGCTGCCGGTGCTTCTCCAGGAGCCGGTTGAAGACACCAACCCGGTAGGAGTCCAGTTATTGCAAGGAGCAATGATAAGCACAAGACAACAGTTTGAGATTCGACCCAACTACTACATAGTTGGCCCGAATCTTGGGGCTACACCCAGTGGGTGCGCTCGCGCGCCCCCACTAAAAGAAGCAGCAAGAAGGAAGATAAAAGACGAAGGAAGAGCTTACAAACACGGCACGTTCCAGCTCCCGCGTCCGCTCCACCTCAGCCTGGGCGAAGGCCTGGATCCTGTCCGTGCGCCCTCGGAGGCGCTGGCTCGCGGAGGCCATCGCCCCCTCCTCCTGGGTCAAGGGCCCGAAGAAGACCTCGCTGGGCCCAGCCTGAGCCAGCTGCGACCCAACGGCCCGACGACCCCCTGGCCTGGGCACCAGGGCGTACTCGCTGCTGACCGCCTCCTCCACGACTGACGCCCTATCTGGCATGCTCTCCGGCACGACGGCCGGAGTCGCCTACAGCGTCGCGACCTGCGGCGCCCCACCGGTCGGTGCATGAGGCGCTCCCTATGGTGCCGTCTGCGGCGCCTCCTCCCAGACGGCGTCACTGTCCCCTACTTCGACCTCCACCCGCTCGACCACGTCCATCCGCGGCGGGGTGTCATCGTCAACCTCCACGACCTCCCGGTCGAGGTCCACCACGTCCGTGCAGCCGCCCCGGCTGCGCTCCCCCTCCGACGGCGGCATGAAGACCTTCACCGCCGGCTCCATCCCTGCCGGCATCTCGGGCCACGCCGGCTCCTTGCCGGCCCGCGCCCACGTCGCTGCGGTGCTGACCCAAGCCTGGGCCGACGCCGCCTCCAACTCCGCTCGGCCCTGTTCCGCTCCTGCCAGGCCAGGCCCTCGGTGTCGGCTGGGTCCAGGCCGAGGTTCGAATCGGCCATCTCCTCGTCCCGGTCGATGGCGCTGTCCGGGTCTTCCAGAACACGGCGCCCCCGCTGGACGCGGCCTCCGCTGCCGCCAGCGCCAGCGAGACCGGCGACCTGAAGCTCAACGGAGTAAACAAACAAGAACCAAGTGAAGCCGCTCGGTGACTCAAATTCAACAGAAAGAGAACTCATCCGGGCACCAACGGGACGGTGGGTCTTGCCGGCGTCGCCTCCTCTTGGCGGGCGGTTTCGCACCAGCCACCGGGTCTGCCGCGCGCTTCATGGACGGATCTCGGGGCGCCACGTCGCCCTTCCCGTGCGGCTGGCTTGCCGCCGCCGTCCCCTGAGACGACCCGGCTCCAGCCGTGTTGCCTCCTCCTCCACTCGACGCCACTGCACCAACAACTCACATCAAAAATCCCCACGCCACCTCACGACCGGCATCGCAACAAATAAAGAACGTAGAAGCTTACCCGCACGGTGCTGCGCGCAGGCGTCGGTGTCTGCCTCCTCGCCCTGGGCCACGGGCTCCTCCTAGCCGGCCCGCACCACCTGCGTCGGCTCCCGGTCATATGGGTGCCGGATGGCATTCAGCAGCACCTCCCGTGTCACGTCAGGACGAATAAGAAGATGGGCAGCGGCGAAATACAAAGACCAAGGACTCACCGCCGGTGCCGGGTTTGCCTGGTTGTACGGAGGCTTCCCGAACTCCTAATCCTGCTTCAGCCCGGCCTTGGAGATGTCATTGACCCGGCGGGCGACCTGGTCCGCTCCCAGGCGCAGGTTCGACATCCAGTTGGGGTCCTGAGGACCAGTCATCAGACCGATGATGTGGGTGCACTGCTGTAGTGGTAGCACCCAGCGCTTGATGAAGGCGGCGATAAGGTTGGTGCCGGTGAGCCCCTCCCGCTCCTTCATCTCCATCATCCACTGGAACAAGTTGACCACCTCTTGCGATGGGTGCCTGGGGAAGTAGTTCCAGTTCTGCTTCCCCTACGGCGTCGCGTCGATGAAGTGCGGCAAGTTGATGCGGTCCGCGCCGAGGTTGCGGACGTAGAAGAAGGAATTCTACCACTTCTTGGCAGAATCTTCCAGCAGCATTTTGGGGCATCCCTCATTTGTTCGCTTGTAGATGACGGCGGCCCCGCAGGAGGACATCTCCCCGGCCTTCGGGCCCTGTTGCTTCAAGGCAAAGAAGCGCACCCAGATGTCAATCCAGGCTCGACCCCCAGGTACCCCTCGCACATGATGACAAAGCCGGCGAGCTGCAAAATGGCGTTCGCACCAAGATGATGGGGCTGGAGCCCGAAGAACTCCAGGAAGGTACGGAAGAAGTGGCTCGTGGGGAGGCCGAACCCGCGCTTGAAGTGTGAGTAGAAGACCACGCGCTTCGTCCCCTCCGGCCGCGGCTACTGCTCGCCCTCCGACAGGCGCACGGCAACCGCCGTTTCCCTTGGCAAGCGCCTAGTGATGCGGAGGTACGTGATGTCCTCCATGGTGATAGAGGAGCCCATCCACGAGCCCGACGGGAGCCATTGGCAAGGCGCAACGGAGGAAGAAAGAGAAGAGAAGATGGGCTGTGAAGTCCTGCTCAAAGGACAACGGAGCGTCGCAAGAGCAGAAGGAGGACGAAGAGGCAGGGGAGCGCAAGCGAGAATGATTTCCGCCGCCCCTCCTCCCAATTTATAAGCCACGACTGGAAACATGGGGGAGTGGGATCGTTTGCACTCGCCCTTCCCACTTCCTTGCAATAAGTGCGCACGTACCGCACACAATAACTGCCTCGAGAATGGCAACCGACTCGCGGACGCCGCAATAAATCTGCGCGCGTGGGCCAAGGGCGCGCAGTGGAGGGCCCCAGCCCATCGCCCTGTCCCGTTGCACGCGTGGCCTGTCAGGCCCCTTTGGCTCCCGAGCTCCACGTGGCGCCCGTGCAGAGCCGAAAAGATTGCCTCAAGATTCGGCGGACTCCTCAGTTTCCCGCCCGCGCCGGGATGCCGTGATCCGGCTTCCGGAAGCCGGCACACAGTGGGCGTTGCCGGACCCGGCGGTCACAACTTCGCCTCCTCAGGGGGGAAATTGCGAAGGCCCTCCTGCTTGAAGGCGACGGACCTTCACAGCTTTGGGGACTACTATCGGGGGGTGAACCACAGGCAGGCAAAGGAACCCGTATCCTTTTCAAAAACATCGGGGCTAGCAACGCCCCTCAATCCGGCTCACACTTGGCCGGGTTGCTCAACCCGGCCAAGTCCCTCGACCCGGCCAAACTCCTCAACCCGGCCCCAACGACTGGCACAAGACGACCGAACCCGACATGACCAAGACTTCTCCAACAAGCCAGCTCGCCCTTGGCATGTTCCTCAACCCGGCCATGGGTCAGCTGAGGTTTGTAAATTACCTTATGAGGGCAGCATCGACGAGCCACGTCCTAGAGACGTGGAAGATTTTATCGATGAAGTTGCCGTAGGGGAAAGGAGAAAGGTGTCAGAAGCAAGAGTGTCTAGTTTACATTTTCCTGTTTTGCGCTACTACTCATTATTTGCTGGGAGATATTTAATTGGCCGCGGGGAGAGTGGAGGCCTTAGTGCTCCTGACCTTGCTATTTTGCGCCATGCTTTATGTTACGTCTCCAATGTATCTATAATTTTTTATTGTTCCATGCTATTATATTATTTGTTTGGATGTTTTCTATGCATTAATATGCTATTTAATATGATTTTTGGGAGTAACCTATTAACCGAGAGCCTAGTGCCAGTTCCTATTTTTTCCTTGTTTTAGAGTTTCGTAGAAAAGGAATACCAAACGGAGTCCGAACGGAATGAAACTTTCGCGGTGATTTTTGTTGGACCAGAAGACATCCACAGGGCTTGGAGTGCACGTCAGGAAATCCACGAGGCGGCCACAAGCACGAGGTGTGCCCAGGGGAGTAGGGCGCGCCCCCCACCCTTGTGGGCCCTTGTGACTCCACTGACCTATTTCTTTCGCCTATATATTCTCAAATTCCCAAAACCTTCCAGGGGAGCCACGAAACCACTTTTCCGCGGCCGCAACCTTCTGTACCCGTGAGATCCCATCTAGGGGCCTTTTTCGGCATCCTGCCAGAGGGGGATTCGATCACGGAGGGCTTCTACACCAACCCCATTGCCTATCCGATGAAGCGTGAATAGTTTACCACAGACCTATGGGTCCATAGCTAGTAGCTAGATGGCTTCTTCTCTCTCTTTGATTCTCAATACCATGTTCTCCTCGATGTTCTTGGAGTTCTATTCGATGTAATACTCTTTTGCGGTGTGTTTGCCGAGATCCGATGAATTGTGGATTTATGATCAGCTTATCTATGAATATTATTTGAATCTCCTCTGAATTCTTATATGCATGATTTGATATCTTTGCAAGTCTCTTGAACTATCGATTTGGTTTGGCCAACTAGATTGGTTTTTCTTGCAATGGGAGAAGTGCTTAGCTTTGGGTTCAATCTTGCGGTGCTCGATCCTAGTGACAGAAGGGGAATCGACACGTATTGTATTGTTGCCATCGAGGATAACAAGGTGGGGGTTTCATCTTATTGCTTGAGTTTATCCCGCTACATCATGTCATCTTTCTTAATGTGTTACACTGTTCTTATGAACTTAATACTCTAGATAAAGGCAGGAGTCGGTCGATGTGTGGAGTAATATTAATAGATGCAGGAAGGAGTTGGTCTACTTGACACGGACATGATGCCTATATTCATGATCATTGCCTTAGATATCGTCATAACTTTGCGCTTTTCTATCAATTGCTCGGCAGTAATTTGTTCACCCACCGTAATAATTTCTATCTTGAGAGAAGCCTCTAGTGAAACCTATGGCCCCCGGGTCTATTTTCCATCATATAAGTTTCCGATCTACAATTTTAGTTTCCTATTTAGTTTCTTTGCAATCTTTTACTTTCCATTCCATAAACCAAAAATACCAAAAATATTACTTAAACGTTTATCCATCTCTATCAGATCTCACTTTGCAAATAATCATGAAGGGATTGACAACCCTTTTGTCGCGTTGGGAGCAAGTTGGTGTTTGTTTGTGCATGTATTTGGTGGCTTGTTGCGTAGTCTCCTACTAGATTGATACATTGGTTCTCAAAACTGTGGGAAATACTTATGCTCCTTTACTGCATCACCCTTTCCTCTTCAAGGGAAAAACCAATGCAAGCTCAAGAGGTAGCACTTTACTTCGTGATAAAACTTTTATTTTGAGTGCTATGGTTGCTCGACAGTTGAGTTTAAACCGTACAAAGGGTCCTATCTTTCGAGGTATCTATGCCTCCCGCCTTGCTAAACGCTTCGAGATACCCATTAGGCACGATGAAAAAGAGGAGAAGTTGCTACCCACTATATACTTAGATTACGAAAGTATGGTGGCACATGATTTTTTTAAGAAAGACGATGACAAGAGACTCATCTATAACCTGGTATTTAGCGAGAAGACTTGTCAGATTATTACCTTGCCTACACCTTCTTTGTTTGATATTCATTCAGGCATGTCCTTCATCATGCCCGCGGACATTTACGCATACTGGGAGGGGACACGATCCCCATTTCCTGAGCCAGAGCCATCACCTGATCCGTATCAGGAGTCTATTTATTAGTGGGAGCCGCATGAGCTCGCTAACCAGTGGAACCCCCAGGATCCTCCTCAGTACATCGGAGAGGGTCACTTTGATCCATCGCGTAGACCAACTTAGGACAAAAGCCTAAGCTTGGGGGAGTACGTATTTCTCATTGACATTACATTCATGTTCACACACTCATTCCAGTTGTTGGTGTTCACACTTTTTCGTTGTATTATCCATGCTAGTTTATTTCTTTTCTCGCTTTCTTCTTGTGTGTTTGAAAAACTTTGAGAAAAAAAGAAAAACCAAAAAAATTAGTTGTAGCTTATTTCCTTTCCATGTTCACCTATATTAGTACTAAAAGAAAACCCAAAAAGATTTCCCGTTCTTCTTTTGCTTGTTGGGAGTTTTCCCGTGTAAATAGTTTTTCTCGTTCTTGTTTTACTTTCTTCTGAAAAACAAAAACTCCAAAAACATTTCAGTGTGTTTCTTCAAAATTCTTTTCTTTTCTTTTGGGGTCGAGAGGAGAAGACCATGATGAAAATGTTGAGTGGCTCTCATATGCATTATTGTTTATCGAACATAGAGCCCACATTACCTTGTCTTCTCCTTTGAATAAATGTTTGCAGATTCAAGCTTACTCCAATGCACGTGCACTCTAATTATTATCCGCACCATTCGGTCGTGCAAGTGAAAGGCAATAATGACGGTATATGAGGAAATGATTGAGATGAGGAAAAGCTAGTATGAACACGACCTATCTTGTTTTTGTGAATATGATTAGTTCATCGTTCTTGATTCAGCCCATTATGAATGAAACATGTTTGCAATGACAATTAGAGATTGTAGTTACTCATTCCATGCTTAATTAGCTAGGAGTTTATAATGGTTTACCTTGCGTGCCAGCTTGCTTTTAAAATGGTTGTGATGCAGTATGATAGGATGGTATCCTCCTTTGAATGATTCGAGTGGCTTGACTTGGCACATGTTCACGCATGTAGTTGAAAAAAAATCAACATAGCCTCCACGATATTTATGTTCATGGTGGTTTATATCCTACTCATGCTTGCACTCAATGTTGGTTAATCTCAATGCATGTTTATGACTGTTGTCGCTCTCTAGTTGGTCGATCCCGAGTCTTTTTCTAGCCTTCACTTGTACTAAGCGGGAATACTGCTTGTGCGTCCACTTCCATAAACCCAAAGTTGTTCCATAAGAGTCCACCATACCTACCTAAATGCGGTATTTACCTACCGTTCTAAGTAAATTTGCATGTGCTAAACTCTAAACCTTCAAATGATAATCTGTTTTGTATGCCTGAATCGCTCATGTAGCGATTGGGTGCTGTCAGTATCTTACATGCTAGGTGGGTTATTCTCACGATGAGTGGACTCCGCTCATCATTCACGAGAAAATGGCTGGTAACCAGGATGCCCAGTGCCATGCTCAAATCAAATCAAAATATAATTGCAAATAAAACTCCCCCAGGATTGTTGTTAGTTGGACGGTACCCATTATTTCGGACCAGCCATGGAATGTGCTTGTTGGTGGTGGGGGAGTATAAACTTTACCATTCTATTTGGGAACCGCCTGTAATGTATCTAGTATGGAAGATACCGAGATCTCTTGGTTGTTATGTCGACAATGAGAGCACACCGCTCAAAATATTATTTATCTTTGTTTCAAAAACTCGAGCTCTAGCACCTCTGCAAAACCCTGATTCCCTCTGCGAAGGGCCTATCTATTTACTTTTATTACTGAGTCATCATCCTCTTATAAAAAGCATCAGTTAGAGAGCACCACTATCATTTGTATGCATTGCTATTAATTTATATTGAGTATGACTGTGACTGGATGTCTTTTGCCATGAATTACAATGTCTAGTCAGTCCTTGATCTCCAAGGGTGCTCTGCATTTATGTTTTGCGGTCTCAGAAAGGGATGGCGAGATACCATCTTGTTATATAATATCATGATTGTTTTGAAAAATTGTTGTCATGCGAGATACATTATTATTGCTTGCTAGTGATTATGCTATTGATATGAGTTAACGTGAGACCTAAATGTTATTGTGAATATGGTTGGTTCATAATCTTTGCTGAAAACTTGAATGTTGGATTTACATATTTGCAACAACAAGACCAAATAGAGTTTGTAAAAAAATTTCTTTATCACTTTCAGTTTGTCAACTGAATTGCTTGAGGACAATGAGGGAGTCCTGGATTAAGGGGTCCTCGGGCATCCGGACTATAGTACGTGGGCTGGACTGATGGGTTGTGAAGAGACAAGACCGAACACTCTCTCCCGTGTCCGGATAGGACTCTCCTTGGCGTGGAAGGAAAGCTTGGCGTCCTGATATGAAGATTCCTTTCTCTGTAACCGACTTTGTACAACCCTACTCCCCTCTAGTGTCTATATAAATCGGAGGGCTTAGTCCGTAGAGAGAAGAATAATCATAGTCATACAGGCTAGACTTCTAGGGTTTTAGCCATTACGATCTCATGGTAGATCAACTCTTGTAATACTCATATTCATCAAGATCAATCAAGCAGGAAGTAGGGTATTACCTCCATAGAGAGGGCCTGAACCTGGGTAAACATCGTGTCCCCCGTCTCCTATTACCATCGACCTTAGACGCACAGTTCGGGACCCCCTACCCGAGATCCGCCAGTTTGACACCGACATTGGTGCTTTCATTGAGAGTTCCACTGTGTCGTCGTCAAGAGGTTTGATGGCCCCGTTAATCATCTACAACAATGCTGTTCAGGGAGAAGTCTTCCTCCCCGGACAGATCTTCGTATTCGGCGGCTTCGCACTGCGGGCCAACTCGCTTGGCCATCTAGAGCAGATCGATAGCTACGCCCCTGGCCGTCAGGTCAGATTTGGAAGCTTGAACTACGTCGCGGATATCCGCGGAGACTTGATCTTCAACGGATTCGAGACCATGGCAGCCGCTCCCTGTCACCACGATGAACATGACTTAAATCTGTGATCGGACCACGCCTAGGAGATAGCACCTGTAACTGCTCTGGCCCTAGATCTGGAGCAGATTGCACCATCCGAGGACGGGAGGCTCAACTATGTCACGGAAGCCGCAGACTCAGCGGTGTTGGAGCCGCACACAGACCCTACCTCGCATGGGATCTGTGTCACCGGAACCTTGGACCTGTTTCCGGCTACAAGTTCCGAACCATTCGCGTCCGTGCACGTCGAGCTTGATCAGACGTCTATCGTCGAATTCAGCTCCGCGGACATCTTCCAGCACTCGCCTTTAGAGGACGTGATAAACTCATTAAAAACACTCTCCTTAGCGGGGGACTCACAGCCGAATTATATCCGGTTCAAACTGGAGGCTGATGACGGAGAACTTCGTTTCCCACCCACCGCCCACTTCATAGCCACTGTCGAGGACCTAACCGACATGCTCGATTACGGCTCCAAAGACATCGACGGTATGGACAACGATGCCGGAGAAAAGGAGGCCCAAAACCCGCCGTTTATCGGACGTTCGACGGCCACTTCCTCGTATGACGTATACATGGTGGACACACCTAAAGAGAACAATGGTGACAACAAGAAGGATCTAGTCGAGGATAAACCTCCCGAGATACAGCCAAAATGCCGACGTCAGCGGCGCCGCTCTAAATCACGCTGTACAAAAGACAGCGATACCGGCACAAGAGAAGATAACAGTCGGACGATGCCGAAGACAATGAAGACCCCGTTGAAGCAACTTCCGAACAGGACGAACGGGAAGATGGGCAAGTTAGCCCTGATGAACAGGCCATACACGAAGACTCAGATGACAGTGATTATCTTCCGCTCTCCCAGGAGGAGGTGAGCCTCGGCAACGAGGACTTTATCGTTCCTGAGGAACCTCTCGAGCAGGAGCGCTTTAAGCGCCGACTAATAGTCACTACAAGGAGCCTGAAAAAGAAGCAGCAATAGCTTCAAGCCGATCAAGATCTGCTCAACGATAGATGGACTAATTAATGTCCTGGCAGCCGAGGAATACGGCCTCAAGCGCCCAGCCAAAAGTTACCCGAAGCGTAAATTGCTACCTCAGTTTGATGATGAGGCACTGGAGCCTGTACCATCATCACGCAATGCGGCTGACCAACCACCACGTGGTCGGGACAAAGCGGCAACTCAAGCCGAACACCAGCCCGCCCCACCTCATCATAAAGGCACAGATAAAACAGCTCGGGGACATACCTACGACCCGCGGCAGGGCTTGGACATTAGAGCAGGTCAGAACAGATCGATCTATGGATCACGGGGACGCGCCCCGACACGCGACAATGGCTATCTAGCTGGATGCAACAATCATACTCACGCCCGGGCCGAGAACCGCAGACGGAATCCATCCGAGCTACGTCGCGACGTGACCCGATACAGAGGCGCCGCACACCCCCTTTGCTTCACTGATGACGTAATGGAGCACGAATTCCCACAAGGGTTTAAACCCATGAACATCGAATCATACGATGGAACAACAGATCCCGCGGTATGGATTGAGGACTTTCTTCTCCATATCCACATGGCCCGCGGTGATGATCTCCACGCCATCAAATACCTCCCACTAAAACTAAAGGGACCAGCGCGGCACTGGCTAAACAGCCTTCCAGAGAACTCCGTTGGCAGCTGGGAAGACCTGGAAGACGCCTTTCGCGATGACTTCCAACGCACATGTCCGGCCGCTAGATGCCGATGACTTAAGGCACATCATCCAGCAGCCCGGAGAGTCAGCCAGGAAGATCTGGACTAGGTTCTTAATTAAAAAGTACCAATTGTCGATTGTCCAGACGCCGAAGCCCTCGCGGCCTTCAAACATAGCGTCTGGGATGAGTGGCTTGCCCACCACCTCGGTCAAGAAAAACCAAAATCCATGGCAGTCCTTACCGCTCTAATGACCCGCTTTTGCACGGGAGAGGACAGCTGGCTCGCTCGTAGAAGCTACAGCGCCAGCGATCCGGGCACTTCTGAAGTCCGAGATGGCAACGGCAAGCCACGACGCAATAAACACAAGCGTCACAATAATAACGAAATAACGCAAGACACGGCGGTTAACGTCGGGTTCAGCGGCTCCAAACCAGGGCAGCGGAAAAAGCCATTCAAGAAAAATAGAGACGGACCATCCAACCTAGACAAGATACTGGATCGGCCCTGCCAAATTCATGGCACCCCCGATAAACCAGCTACTCACACTAACAGAAGTTGCTGGGTCTTCAAACAAGCCGGCAAACTTAATGCCGAACACAAGGGGAAGAGGCCGCCCAGTGATAGCGATGACGAAGAGACTCGCCCGCCGAATACCGGGGTTCAAAAGCAATTTTCCCCCGAAGTGAAAACCGTAAACATGGTATACGTGACGCACACCCCTACAGATGAGCGTATGCGCGCACCACAAGACGCATATGCCATGGAGCTAGTCCCCCCAAAATTTAGTCATATCCATCCCGAAGGTTTGGCAGCTCTGATCATCTATCCAATTATCTATGGGTTCCATCTTACGAAAGTCCTTATGGACGGCGGCAGTCGCCTTAATCTACTCTACCAAGACACTGTCCGCAAAATTGGCATTGATCCTTCAAGAATCAAGCCCACTGCAACTATCCTCAAGGGAGCAATACCCGGCGTAGAAGCTCGCTGCACAGGCTCCATCACACTGGAAGTCTTTTTCGGTTCGCCGAACAACTTCCGAAGCGAGGGCGTGACCTTTGATGTTGCCACGTTCCACAGTAGCTACCATGCACTTCTCGGGCATACCGCTTTTGCTCGTTTTAATGCGGTCCCGCTCTACGCCCGCGCAAAACTTAAAATGCCCGGTCCATGCGACGTCATAACAGTAGATGGAAATACGGAACACTCCCTCCGTTCAGAAGACCATACTATGGCTATTACGGCCGAAGTACAAAGAGGCCTCATCAAGCCACATAACTCAGCGGCCATCAAGCCGTCGATCCCTCTTAAATGGAACCGATCAATCTCAGAGCTGGATTAGCAGTTTGGCCTCCGTCGTTCGCCTTACACACACACGAAGTCTATGCCACCCATGCATAATTATGTACTTAAAATACCTTGGTCATCGGCGGAGTCACAATATGGACATGCCTGCAAGCATTCCCATTTAATCCTTTTCTTTCTAACCGTTTCTTATATCTTATCACGAGTGGCTCAAACACTGGTCATCTCACGGACTCTTTCGGAGTTCGGCTTCATACACTCACCCAAAGGTTATTCCTGTTAAGGAATCCTTTCACCGAGGAAAGGCGACACAGACGTGCGACAGGAGGTCCAAATAATTTTGTGTAGACCGCACTCTCTATTTCGAGCCTGTAAAGTGCCTTCTCCCTCAGCCTTAGACCACCGGCATGTCAAATAGCCTGGTTCATGGCGTTATTATTTGTAAAAAGGCAATTGACATATCAATTAGGTTCCAGTGAACATAATCCATATCCAGTATTCACTTTTTCTGAAGACCTACATTTTTTCCGGTTGTTTCACACTCGCACCTCGGCACAGATTGCCACGGGCTCGATATGGGAACAAATGAGTTGCCGACAAAGTCCAAACAGCCTTATAGCACACTTCGGCATCACGAGTTTGGCCTTATATGCACCAGCTCCGAATCATGTCTTTGGTCAATAGTTGGGTTGCCCGGCTCCTGTGCTTACTACCTTACGATCCACTATATCGGCTAGGGTAGTAAGGGGAGAACTATTGCGATTGTGTCCCGGTTTATCCAGACGAGCACCTTAGTAGAGAAATCCGAAAACTAACTGTCATGATGCGGCGAGAGCTGGTCAACCACTCGATGACTTACTAGAATCTTTCTTGATTCTTTCCATCTTACACGAAGGGCCATTCTTAAGGTCACCCATGTAACGCACCGTATTCGGATAACTGCGTACATACCACGGGCTATATCGTAGACCCACCGTCGAACTCCTATGTCTAAGTGAAAGTGTTAAAGCCCTATAGTCTGATTGCCTAGTTCGCCGCATTGACACCTGCTTCACGGACCAAGACGTTGGGTCAATAGTGTTCAAGCGCTTTTCCGAACACCCCTGTATTTTACGCGAGGGGGCTGAAGCCGACGACTGGAAAACTTTCAGATTATACAAAAAACGGCCGCACAGGAGGAGCCAAAATTTCTAGGCATAGCCTTAAAATATCATAATATTGTTTTTACAATCCCAATACATTTCACTCAAATACCATATCTTTCGAGCACTGACCCTCTATCCAGCGGGCACCCTCTAAGACATCCTCGAAATAATGCGTTGGTGTGTGATGCTCCTTGCCCTTGGGTGGACTTTTTGCTGCAATATCGGTGGCCTACATCTTTGCCCAGTACGTCTTGATGCGGGCAAAGGCCATCCGTGCACCTTCAATGCACGTTAACCGCTAAACGACGTCGATACGCGGCACCACATCGACAAGTCGCCGCACCAAACCGAAATAACTATTCGGAATTGGCTCAGTCGGCCACAGCCAGACCACGACGTCCTTCATGGTAGAACTGGATATCTTGTGGAGTTTGGCCCACTGGGCCATCAGTTCGTTCAGCAACAGCGGGCGCTTTGGCGTGCCGAATTGTGACCAGAGAAGCTTCTCCGTTGCATACCCTTCATGTGCTTCATAAAACTGCATCGCATCGGAGGCGCTCTTCGGCAAGTCCAAGAATACGTCTGGAGAGCTCCACATTTGATTAAGCGGGGAATACTTCGGATCGCCGAATTTAGTCTGTAATAAAAAAGGCTTACCGGCCGCTCTCTCCCCAGCTTGCCGGATCTCTTCCCGAGCCGCTCTAGACTCAGATCGTGTTTCTCTCGCCTCTTGTAAGGCCTTGTCGGGATCGGCCGCTTTAGCTTTGTTATCCCCCTCGAGGAATTCGTACCGGATAGTGGCTTCTTTCAGCTCGCGCGCCATGGTAGACATTTTCTCCTCACATTGGCGCTGAGCAGCCTATCCGGCTTTTAGCTCATCATTTGCCTTCTTGGCAGCCACATTAATCATCCGGGCTTGCTCCTTGGCTCAGGCAAGTTCAGCCCGAAGGGTCTCCACCGCGGCGGCACTATCTGCAGAAACGCATGTCTCAGAATATAATTCTAGCTTCGTGCCCATGTTATTATACATACATACACTGACCGCCCCAAAAAATACCTTGTGCCTCGTCGAGCCACTTGTTAATAAGCGTGATGTCGTCATCCGCCACATCAAGTTTTTGCTTCAGACCTGCAACCTCTGTAGCGTGGGCAATCGTCATGGAGGTAACAGCCTGTGTGCAAATTAATTGGATTATTTCCTGGGGGATTCTTTGTCGATCCTCTGATTGCCTCCCTTTGGACGCCAACCAGAGCCTCAGGGGCTACTATCTATACGCAGGTGCATTTTGCGTATAGAGCGCAATCGAAAATATAACATTGCATACCTCGAAGCCTCTTTGTAGGCTCGTGAAAGCTTCATTCAATCTGCTTTTCGCGGACAGAATCCTCTCAACCATTGTACCCATCAAAGTACGATGCTCCTCTGAGCCGGGCGAATATCGCAACATGTCCATCAGTGTATCCGGTGCCTCCGGATTCTTGGAAGTAGCTATGGGAGCACGGACTCCCTTTGGAAGGATATGTTTGCTTGACCCTAGAGTCGTCTTCGGCTATAAGCCGGATAGTCAGGTGCCTTTATTGTTAGTCCCTGTAGGGACCGCACACCCCGGACCCCGGGTGGCCAAAGTTTCACCTTGGGGTGTTGTCTCCATTATCCTCTGTTGATCGGGCGAGATCCTCTAGGATGACACCTCGATGTCGTCCGCCCTGTGGGGCGAGGAAGCTTGCGGAGGCATCTCACTTTCCATCATCTCCAGAAGAAGATCCCTCGAAGAGGAGGATTGTTGAGGAAGACTGTGTGCCGGACTGCAAAAACATGTATTCTAGATGTCACCCTGGTAACAAGAAAAGGAACGGGATATGTTTAAAACATCCTTGTTCACTTACGGTTCGGCTGAAGGCTTGACCTTATGGAGGAATTGTGCGATAACGTCGCCTTCCGAGCCCGAACCGCCTGACAAGGGCGTCTTGCCTCGCTTAGGAGCCTTTACCTCCCAATCTTTGGAGGCGGCCCTTTTCTTACCATGAGGAGAAAGGATGTCGGCTTCTCCTTCTCTTTTGTTTTCGGAAGATGGAGCCTTAATCTCCCCAAACACAGTGTCCAGTGTACCTTCGAGGCTACCTTTGGCTCCCCCAATCTCCTTATTGTCCTCTTTCACCGGCGCCTGGTATGGCGATGGGACCAGCATCCTTGTTAGCACGGGACTAGCTGAGTCTTCAGGGAGGGGGCCGAACACCTAATTCGCTCCGCCCTCTTTATCCAGCCCTGGAAGAAGGTGGTCTTCACTGTATCTTATTATGAGATGTTTAACTAAGCTGTGTTCGGGAGTCGAATGCTTACCGAGGTATCCGGATGGTTGCAGTAAGGCTGATGTCCTCTGTAGTACCCGGCCATTGTTTTCTTGTCCCGAAAAATAACTTCCAAATTCCTCTATGCATCGCGCCGAAGAAGTGTTGAAGGGTCCGTGGCCCTTCCGGATTGAACTCCCACATACGGAGTGGTCGTCGCTGGCACGGGAGGACCCGGCGGACTAACATTACTTGAATCACGTCGATGAGTTCAGTGTTCTTCTCAAGGAGACTCTGTATGCGGCTCTGTAGATTCTGCACTTCATCAATTGATCCCCAGTCCAACCCCTTATTGACCCATGATGTGAGCTGATTTGGAGAGCCAAATCGGAATGCAGGTGTAGCTGCCCACTTGGTACCACGGGGTTCGGTGATGTAAAACCACTCCCGCTGCCACAAGTAGTAAGACTCTGTGAAGGATCCTTTTAGCCAAGGAGCATTGATGAGTTTGCTCACTGTAGCACCACCGCACTCCGCTTGTTTCCCATCAACTACCTTCGGCTTCACATTAAAGGTCTTAAGCCACAAGCCGAAGTGTGGGGGAATACGGAGGAAGGCCTCGCACGTGATAATGAACGCTGAGACGTGAAAATCTAGCCCGTAATAGAACATGAGCCCTCGAACAACGGGGTGGAGAGCGAACCCTAGCCCTCGGAGGAAGTGGGAGATGAATACGACCCTCACGCTGGATCTGGGAGTAGGAATAACCTACCCTTGAGCAGGAATCCTATGAGGGATTTCCGCGGTCAGGTATCTTGCCGCCCGGAGCTTCGTGATATCCTCCTCTATGACAGAGGATGGCACCCACCGACCTTGAAGGCTGGGATCGGACATGACTGGGAAGCTCGAAGCAATCGAACCTTGGGCGCTGGAGCTCGATGTTGGAGAGGCTGAGGAAAGGGTTGGTGTAAAGAAGCAAGACGAGCCTTGGTCCCTTTATAAAGACAATGAATATCGAACGCCTCCGCCTCGGCCTTAAAACCTGCCTATTCTTAAGGAATCATGCCAACCGGACGGTTGGAATACCCACGCCCGTGTTGATGAGGATCCCGTAATAAGGGGACATGATCTCTGCTGCGACAAGACGTGCCAACGAAACCGCGTCTCGGAACATGGAGCGACATGCTAAAAACGGTTCGATATGAACACCGGGCGGTGACGTGACATCACGCTACAAAAAGTTGCCAGCAGATTGGACTCATGAAATATTATGCTCTCTGTGGTGGTGTGTGGTATTTGTTTTGTAGGGGCCGGACACGTTCGTTGAGTCCGAAGACTGTGTTGGAGTATTCGGAGAAGGAACCCGCCTCTCAATGTCGAAGATAATCTGCGTGCTGGACACGTCGTCATTGAAGCCTGGTTTAGGGGCTACCGAGGGAGTCCTGGATTAAGGGGTCCTCGGGCATCCGGACTATAGTACGTGGGCTGGACTGATGGGCTGTGAAGATACAAGACTGAAGACTCTCTCCCGTGTCCGAATAGGACTCTCCTTGGCATGGAAGGCAAGCTTGGCATCCTGACATGAAGATTCCTTTCTCTGTAACCGACTTTGTACAACCCTAGTCCCCTCCGGTGTCTATATAAACCAGAGGGCTTAGTCCGTAGAGGGAAGAAGTCATACAGGCTAGACTTCTAGGGTTCTAGACATTATGATCTCGTGGTAGATCAACTCTTGTAATACTTATATTCATCAAGATCAATCAAGCAGGAAGTAGGGTATTACCTCCATAGAGAGGGCCCGAACCTGGGTAAACATCGTGTCCCCCGTCTCCTGTTACCATCGACCTTAGACGCACAGTTCGGGACGCCCTACCCAAGATCGCCGGTTTTGACACCGACAGACAAGCAATGGGTTAAGCTTGGGGAAGTTGATATGTCTCCATCGTATCTACTTATCAGAACTCTTTTCCCCTTGTTTTGGACTCTAATTTGCATGATTTGAATGGAACTAACCCGGACTGATGTTGTTTTCAGCAGAATTGCCATGGTGTTATTTTTATGCATAAATGAAAGTTCTCGGAATGACCTGAAACTTCATGGAGAATATTTTTGGAATAAACAAAAATATTGGAGAAAGAATCAACCGAGGGGGACCCACCACCTGTCCACAAGGGTGGGGGGTGCGCCCTACCCCCCTCGGCGCACCCCCTGGCTTGTGGGTCCCATGAAGCTCCACCGACCTCAACTCCAACTCCATATATTCATGTTTGGGGAGAAAAAATCAAAGAGAAGGATTCATAGCATTTTATGATATGGAGCCGCCGCCACCTCCTGTTCTTCCTCGGGAGGGCAGATCTGGAGTCCGTTTTGGGCTCCGGAGAGGGGAAATCGTCGCCATCATCATCATCAACCATCCTCCATCACCAATTTCATGATGCTCACTGCCGTGCGTGAGTAATACCATCATAGGCTTGCTGGACGGTGATGGGTTGGATGAGATTTACCATATAAACGAGTTAGTTTTGTTAGGGTTTGATCTCTAGGATCCACTATGTTCTAAGATTGATGTTCCTATGACTTTGCCATGCTTAACGCTTGTCACTAGGGCCCGAGTGCCATGATTTCAGATCTGAACCTATTATGTTTTCATGAATATATTTGTGTTCTTGATCCTATCTTGCAAGTTATAGTCACCTACTACATGTTATGATCCGGCAACCCCGGAGTGACAGTAGTCTGGACACTTCCCGGTGATGACCGTAGTTTGAGGAGTTCATGTATTCACTAAGTGTTAATGCTTTGGTCCATTCTCTATTAAAAGTAGCCTTAATATCCCTTAGTTTCCAATAGGACCCTGCTGCCACAGGAGGGTAGGGCAAAAGATGTCATGCAAGTTCTTTTCCATAAGCATGTATGACTATATTCGGAATACATGTCTACATTATATTGATGAATTGGAGCTAGTTATGTGTCACCCTATGTTATAAATGTTGCATGATGAATGCCATCCGACATAATTATCCATTATTTATACATTGCCTACGAGTTTGCTTCATATTGATCTTTTCTAAGTTACTTTTCTGTTGCCACTTTTACAATTGCTACAAAACTGCTACTCTTACTTTTGCCATTGTTACCGTTACTTTCATACTACTTTGCTACTAAATACTTTGCTGCAGATATTAAGTCTTTCAGGTGTGGTTGAATTGACAACTCAGCTGCTAGTACTTGAGAATATTCTTTGGCTCCCCTTGTGTCGAATCAATAAATTTGGGTTGAATACTCTACCCTCGAAAACTATTGTGATCCCCTATACTTGTGGGTTATCATAGGGCGATTGATTTTGTTTTCTACTACGTTTCCCAACACGGCACACTCAAGATAAGATCTTTTGAAAACTTGACATACACTTCAAGGCATATTCAAATATTCGGCATGTTTATCTCTAGATGCAACCGACCATGTGTAACTCTAGGTACCCCCCGGCCCCTATATAAGCCGAGGGGTTTGGTACGTAGAGGCAAGGCTTTTAGACTCATTCACACGATCTTGAGGTAGATCATTTCACTACAAAAAAATACACTTCCATGATGATACGTGTTTGTCACAGTTCGTCACGTTTTCTGTCATGCATGTACATCCATGACGATTTTATGACAGAATCAAGATAGTCATACATGTGTTGTCGTAGAAGTGCTCCATGACAATACCAAAATTATCATCACGGAAGTGTTCACTTCCATGACGATAAATGACGCGTCATGGAAGTGCTTTTGTCAAGGGTAACCAACACGTGGCATCCACTGTAACGGGTCGCCGTTAAGCTATCGGGTCCGGTTTTGGATCTGATAACCCGTTAACAGTCCGGACCAATGGTGATTTTCCACGTGTAAAATTCTCATTGGCCGCAGGAAACACGTGTCAGCTCATCATTGGGTCAGATAGGCGCCTATGATATGTCGACACATGTGATGGCCCACCACTGGCCCATTTAGCTTACAAAGGCTGACCCGTTTAACTTGGTCAAAAGTTAGCGGGCCGGCCCATGAAAAGCCTGTTAACAGTATGTTCGCAGATAGCCCATTTTTGGCCCGATAACTCACGACCTGTTAGGGCCTTCCAGAAATCGGCCCAACAACATCATGTGGGCCGTCGAATATAACACCAGCCCGTTTCACTTTCGGCCCATGAATGGCACACGATGTCTTTCGTCCCATATGAGGCCTTCCGTATCTTTAGGCCCTTTAGTGGCCCACGGTGACTCTAGCCCATAATGTACAGTAAATTTCTTTGTACCCATTAATGGCCCATGATTCACATGGGCCATTTCCAGCCCGTTTTAGCTTTCGGCCTACTGAAGGGCCATACGTTCTTGGGCTCATTTCCGGCCCTCGATTACTTTCGGCCCATTCCCCTAATGGGCCAGATTTGGCCCGTGGATACAATCGGCCCATTTGTGGCCTGTTAACCCGTTGCGCTGTTTCCAGTCCGTCCTATATTCTGGCCCATTAACGACCCGTTATGCCTGTGACAGAATTAAGCCTTTGCTGTCTTCCGGCTTGTTACCAGCCCGTTACCATGCTGGCCCGATACCAATTACGCCCATTTACGACCCATGTGGACCCATTTATCTGACGGCCCGGGGCCACCGATTCTACGGCCCGTTGGAGGCCCATTTATCCGATGGCCTGTAGGAGGCCCATGGACCCTACGGCCTGTAGCAGGGTCAAGGTTACCACGGTCCGTATATGTCCCATGGTTGTTGCGGCCACTAGCAAACCAGGGAAACAAAAGTAACGGTAGGCTATTAATGCGATTGCACATATTACATCCACTGGGCATCAAAGTTCGCCACCAGTGCAAATATAGGGAACACCCTACACTACACAAAAATGGCTTGCTGTTTTCTTCAGCCGCTGGCTGCACGTTAAGAACAAATTTTGTATCGCTACAAAACAAATTACAACCATAAAACAAAAGGAAGGTTGGCATAAAAGTTAATAGTCTGGCAGATAAATGCACCACCAGAAGTTCAGAAAATCAGTTCATTTGACCTCACTGTTACGTTTTCATGTTGTATTATCCGATGGAGCACCATAACCTTCGCCTTCATTTCTCCTAGGGTCCTGAACAACATAGCAAATGTCTGATAGTCTAGTTTTAGAACCATGCATATATTGACGGCATCGAACAATGGGTGTCCTTGTTTCACAAAGGGTCTCTGTTAGGGAATGGACTTGTGTCTGGAGCGCAGATATAACATTGTTTTGAGCTTGCATATCTTGATCATGAGGCAGTTTGGACGAGATTGCCTTAACAACCAACCCAAGATACGCAGAACGTGCTTTTGGCATCATTAGTGGACAGCCTCTTGGCCCATTGCAGCAAGAGGTGACATTGCGGTTATAGTTGCCTCGTCACCTTCATAAGGTGGCGGTTCCACCATTTTTTCCATAGCTTGCTGAAAAGTTGAGTTTTTACATTAGTAGTACCAGAATAGAAGATATTAAGGAGGCAGCAAAATCAAACAAAATAGGTTTGGTCTATATACAGAACTTATTCTGGTGAACCCATGTAAAATTTTAGTTGTATTTTACTGCAAAGTACGTAATAAAACCAGGTCCCAAACATATGACCATGTACCATGGCTAATGTATTTTCTATTTCTTCACATTGTATTGACAACTAAGGATAAAGAGACAAAGTTTATAATATGGTAAGCATATTATGACATCATTCATACAACAAAACAACTGAGAACAGACAAACATGCAATTGTAACCTTGTGTGGGCAAGTCCAGCACGGAACTAGATTACAGATCAAGATCAAAGGAGCATCACTCCTCTCTTTTAAACCTTGTAAGGTGCAATGATACGCTAAGACAATTGTGTATAAAATTGAAAAGAGTAATAGGCATTGGCTGCAAACCATGCATTTCAATGCACAAGTCAGAGTAAGTAGTAGTTAAAAGGGATGAGGATTAAGGACTTACAACATCGGCTATGACTGTGTAGTCATTCCCTTCGTCTTGCTGGTGTGACAGTCCTTGAAGATTTCCACATCATTTGGTTCAGGTACTTTTTGGTCCTTGCGGGCTTTCCTCTACATTTGGAACAAGTCAATATAGATCTGATAATATGGTACAGCAAAAAGAGTGAAACATCAGCTAATTACAAGAGCCTCGCAGTGTGCAATATAGCTACGAGATCATGTCGTCTGTTACAAGAGCCTCACAGTGTGCAACCGCTGCCCCTGATACTAACTTGGCTGACTCTGTAGCATCACGTGGCCTTCTTAAACCTGCCTCAAAATGGATCTCCATTCTTCCTCCTATAGATTTAATTAACCTATCGAGCATTATCCCTGATGATTGTATCCTCTTGCGCCTAGGTGCTAGTCCAACAACGAACATAGGAAGTGTTAGTGTACATCAAACTGTGATACTACATATGAAGAAGCATGCAACTGTGACTTGACTCCAGCAACTACCTTCTTGCTGTTGAAGCTCACAAAGTTCATCTGATCTTGCCAACTCGTCTTGTGTCAAGAGTGCTTCGGAAGTAGTGTCAGGTGGCAAGGGAGCTTGGGAACGTCTTTGCTAATGAGTTGTGAACGAGTAATTTGTGCAGCTGGTGGTACTGTGGAAGGTGTTGCAACAACTAGGGTTGTCTCTGCTTGTTTGGTGTCAGCTATTGGTTTCTGTTTGTCTTGTTCAGCAGCTCGTGTAGCACGGGTTACCTCGGTTGTACAATTTTCTGCTGGACTTTGACCTTCTATTGCACCATCAGTACCGGCAGAATCTGCAGGATTCTTCGCTTCCATTTACATGTGTCCTTAGTACTAACACCATCCCCTGTTATTATGTGTTCCTTCCTGTTTGTGCCATGTTAAGTCAAGACGACAAGAAAAAGGAATAACAATTTAGTTCTTCAGAACAAATTGATGCGTGATACAGACGAACTGAACTTTGATGTTAGACAACCACATGATAGGAGGATGTAATATGTACGAAAAACAGGACGGCATGAGATAATCAGAACTATGATGTGTAACCTAAGCAGAAGACATTTCACTAAATTAGAAGCAATGCAATGAAAGGTAGACAACATATGAAAGATGCTACAAATATCGCTCTGCCAAGTTAACAGTGTCTCATCATAACTGGCGTTTAAACAAATGTGAAGTGGTACAAGAAATAAATCATATGCAAGATGCAAACAACATCACAATACCAAGTTAAAGGTCTCTAGTCATTAGTGCCATTGCATATTCACAGCTTATGATGTGCAAACTAAGCAGAAGGCATTTCAAAAAATTAGAAGCAATGAAAGCTAGACACCATATGAAAGATGCAACGAATATCACTCTACAAAGTTAAAATTGTCTCGTCATAAGTGCCATTAATTAGAAGTAGTACAAGCTAGAAAAGAATGCGAGATGTGAGGCAAACACATGATAGCAGGAGGGAATATGTACGAAAAATAGGACGACATGGCATATTCACAACTGTTTTTGTAAACTAAGCAGAAGCCATTTCAACAAATAAGAAGCAATGCAAGCTAGAAACCATATGCAACATGCAAGACAATATCACACTGCCAAGCTAGAGAAAGCACCTGGATGACGGTTTCGCCGGAAGACCGCCATCAGTCCCTGCCTTATTTTTTCCTTCCTCTTTCTTAGTTGTATTGCCTTGTCAAGTCAAACCCACAAGAAAAATGAATAAAAATTCGCTTTTCAGAACACATTGATGCAGGATGCTGACGAGCACTACTTTAATGTAAGGCGACCACATGATAGGACGATTGAATGTGTAAGAAAAAAGGACAGCATTGCATATTCACAGCTATGATGTGTAAACTAAGCAGAAGGCATTTCAACAAATTAGAAGCAATGAAAGCTAGACACCATATGAAAGATGCAATGAATATCACTCTACCAAGTTAAAATTGTCTTGTCATAAGTGCCATTTCAACAAATTAGAAGTAGTACAAGCTAGAAAAGAATGCGATATGTAACCTATATATCACGCTCCCAAGTCAAACGTGTCTTATGATAAGTGATTTTGGCAGGTTACACAACAGTAGTACTTTGATGTAAGAAAATGGTGTGATAGACAGATATTGCATGTTCTAGAAACAGGAACACGTGTCTTGTTCACAAGTATAATGTGTAAAGTAAGCAGATGGAATTTAACAAAATTAGAAGAAATACAAGATAGACATCATACATAACATGCAACCACATATAACAGTGCCAAGTTAGAGGGAGCACTTGTGATGGTGCACTAGGGGAGACGTGCTCATCATCAACATAGCTACGTTGAGTGTCTATGCATGTGTTGTCTTGCAAATCATCTTGGGGGGGTGGAGGAGTAGAACTTGTAGAGGCCCTCCGTTTGGAAGGAGCACCTTTATCCGCTGCCTTGCTAATTTCCTTGCGCTTTATTGATTTTGAATTGTCAAGTAAAACCGACAAGAAAAAGAAATAAAATTCACTCTTTGGAACTCATTCGTGCATGATACTGACAATCACTACTTTGATGTAAGGCAAACACATGATACCAGGATGGAATATGTACGAAAAACAGGACGGCATGGCATATTCACAACTGTTTGTGTAAACTAAGCAGAAGCCATTTCAACAAATAAGAAGCAATGCAAGCTAGACACCACATGAAAGATGCAACCAATATGACTCTGCCAAGTTAAAAGCGTCCCATCATAAATGGCATTTCAACAAATTAGAAGCAGCGCATGCTATAAATCATATGAAAGATGTAACTAATATCGCACTGCATATACTAAAGGTGTCTCGTCATATTGATTGATGCGGGATACAAAAAAACAATAGTTTTATGTAAGTACATGCTTAATAGACAGATGTACTATGTACTAAAAACATGAAGGCATGTCACATTAACAGGTATATTGTATAAACTAAGCAGAATAGCACATGCAATTTAACTAGATTGGAAGAATTATAATCTAGACACCATATGCAACATGCAACCACATATCACGCTGCCAAGTTAGAGCAAGCACTTGCGATGCTGGTGTAGGGGAAATGCGGTAATCAACTACAAAGCTACGTTCACTATCTTCATCTAGCCTTGTTGTTTCTTGAGAATCATATTGTCGGGGCAGGCTGGTCTGGCCCACGAACACCTATGGGGCCGGCGGACCGAGCCCCTTTCGGTTCGGCAGGGAGCGGAGGTCGCACGAAGAGCAGATCGAGGCGAAGCACGCGAGAGGTTTACCCAGCTTCGGAGCTCTCCGGAGAGATAATACTCCTACTGCTGCATGTCTAGGTGTATTGCGTTCTTGCTCAGGAGCGCTCGAATGCTACAGTACAGACGAGCTGCTAACGAGACTGAGCGTGGAGGGAACTGATCGACCAACCCTTTTCTACGTTGCGCATGGGCCTCCTTTTATATGCTCAAGGGGCTCCGACAGGTGGCAACGTAGACGGGGGTACAAATGGAAAAATAGTGGTTGGTGCACCTACTTGTACGATTATACGATTGTACTATACCTAACCCTGACGGCAGGGGACAAAGGCATTAAATGCCCGTCTAGTCTCCCTAACAGTGCAAACAGGGACCGTCAGGGGCGCCACCGTTCGCCACGATGGCAAACTTGTCAGCGCTGCTTGCCACCTTGCACCGCTGGCTGCACGGCCTCTCGCCACGCTGCGCCGGAAAGGCCCAGGCGACACGTTAGTGGATGCTTGGAGCGTAGGAAGTCTGAGAGAGGTGAGTCTGCATGACAAGCGCCTTGCAGCGGTTGTTATCTTGTCGCGCCCGGGAAGCTTGTCGCTCACCGGGCCTTCCCGGCAAGCTCCTCTTGCCGGGGCCTTGTCTTGTAAGTGCATGGGGTGGCCTTCCCGGCAAGCTCCTCTTGCCGGGGCCTTGTTTCCTATGTGCCTTGGGTAGCCTTCCCGGCAAGCTCCTCTTGCCGGGGCCTTGTCTCCTTGGCTTGAATACTTTATTCTTGAATGGCTCCAAAGGAACCACGGAGGACCTTGGCGGTCACCCGGTAAGCTTTGCCGGAGGGCTGCAATCGCCCGTGCACAAGTTCAGGATACTAGGGTACCCCTACTCTAGTACACCGACAGAGCCCCGAACTGGGCCACACATGGTGCCGAGCGCTGTTGGGCCAGGCCCAAAACAGGCACGGGCACACGCGCCCGGTCACACCATAACTCACCCGGACCCACCACGCCCCCACTTAACGGCATGCATCGAACGTGGCGTCGTGTGAGAGATCGTGGGTGAGATCGTGGGGGTTTCTTTATTCGGAAAATCGGAACATCCGCCCCCTCCCTCTTTATAAGCAGGGGAAACAGGGGCACGTCGCCTACCTTGCCAGTTCTATCGAAAAACCACCGCTGCTCCCCCCCTTCTTCTCAAGGCTGAAAAGAGAGCAAGGTTCGCCCCATCGCCACCAAAGACCTTCAACACCGTCGATCTCCTCCACCGCCCCGCCATGGGCCCGAAGCCGACAAGGGAAGACCGTGAAGTCGGCCGAGGCGCTGCCGGAAGGAGCGGGTCTTCCCTCTCACCGCCATGAGGGAGCTAAGGGAGAACTACTACCTCTTCTGGTCGACGGAGATGCGAGCATCCGCCTGAAGAGTACTCCCGCCGCCGCAGAATCGGCCCGACGGGTATCCCTTCTTCGCGCTCTTCTTCTCTGCGGGCTCTGCCCGCCTTCTCTCTGAAGTTCTTTTGTGACATTATGAACACCTACGGGTTCCGCCTCCTTGATTTCACCCCCAACGTTGTTCTGACCATGGCAGTTTTCGCACATCTCTGCGAAAACTTTGTCGGAATCCACCCAAATGTAGCTCTTTTCCGTCACTTCTTTTTACCCCGAGCCGAGAGAGGAGAGCCCTTCTTGGGAGGAATTGCTTGGGTCTCCAGGGTCGGCAAGAAGGAGGCCTCTCTGGATGGAGAGCTCCGTAGCAAATGGGAGGAGTGGAGGGCAGATTGGTGTTGGATTGTTGAGGAGAACCCGCAACCTTTTACCGCCTTGCCAAAAACCCGTGAGAGGCACGCGGCAATGATTGGAGAAATCTGGCCCGGAGGACGCTTAGGCTGAAGATCGCAGATTACCGAATCCTCCGCCTCAGACTTGCCGGACTCATCAGTAGGCACCGTTGGCGCGGACTTTCTTCGCCGACGCTTCCTTTGCAGGAGAGAAGGAGACCTGCAGGAATTTCAGAACGCATCAGACATCATGAGGCTGCGCCCAGGCCTCAACTTCAACTTCACTGTCTTGGAGCTTTACGCAATGCTCTTACAGCTGTTCAAGCCTGATCCTCATCATCCGGAGATGTTAAGGTTGACGAGGGGCTTCGTTCACTGTGCAACAACTCGTCGCTTGACCACATCCGTGCAATGATGCCGTTGTGTGACTCCCATGGAATTGTCCCCACTTGGCAAGAGCCGCAGATGACGTGGTGCGGCAGTTTTTGACAATCTAGTGGAAATGCCGGTCCGCCCGGACGAAAGCGGAGGGGCCTCACCGCGACACTCTCGACGATGAGATGCAGCGCGCGCCACCAGCTGGAAGACGCGTAGCCGCTGCCGGGCGAAGTTTGGTTTCACTGTGGAGGAGGAGGAGGCAGCCGAGGTGGCAAGTCTTGTCGAGCGAAAGGAGTTCGCCGGCGAGGAAGAGCTTGCCGAGCTGAAGCCGAAGTCGAGCGAAGCTGCCGAGGGCGCATCCTCCCCACCTCCAAGCAGCTTGCGCGAGCGGAGCCACCGGCTCCACCAAGAAGGCGTCTTCGCAAGGCCGAAGACGCAGGTGAAGGGCGAGCAGACCCAGCAAGCAGCGCCGCGCAGCGCTTCCACCGCGGCAAGCACTTGTTGCGGGAGCTCCTCACGCGTGCGGCAATCGGAGCGGGGCCCTCGCAGCCACCGGTCCCGCTCCCGCCAAGCGTCCAAGGAGCCCACTCCTCCGCCTCGTCGTATCGAGGCGGGCAGTCGACCTCTCTCCGCCAGCGCCGACGAGGAAGAGGAAGAGTAAGATTCCTTCTTTGTACTTGTAACTCTTCGATTTGTTGCCTTGTCTTGTATCGATCTGCTTACTCAATCCATTCCTTTTCGTGACGCTGGCCCGGAAGGATGTCGAAGAGAGCCAAGACCCCGGTGATTGTCGCCGAGGATCTAACCTCATCGCGACGGCAGGAGGCGCGTCCGAGACAACCTTGCCGGACGAGGCAACTCTCCTTCAAAGCAGCCCCCAGCGCAGCCCCCAGCGTAAGTATATGGTCTACTTTTTGCTGTTCGGCGTGCATGGGTGCTTTTTCCTTCGCTGATATCTGACTGTTGACTTGTGTAGGAGCAGAGCAGCCTCCTTCTGCTTCGACTACGCCGCCAAGGGTGGTTTCCCCGGCAAGGGAGCGTTCCCCGGCAAGGGGCAGCTCTCCGGCAAGGTACGGCACCAGCGATCCCTTGGCGGCGGAGACCATGACCGCAGCCCCCGGCGCCGGTAACCTTCTTGCCTGAGTACTTCCCTTGTGTTTTTCTTCTTCTGATTTTGTCTTTGAATATTTGCTTGACTTTCTTCATCCGCCCGCCACAGAGCCAATGGAGACCGAGGTCGTCGGCGAGGAGGACGGCGTCTTGCAACACCGACGCCGCCCGTGGAAGAAGAAGCCGGGCGCCGACGAGCCTGCCGGGCGAAGAGGCCACCGGTTGCCACCGCAGAAGCCGGGCGAGGGTCTCGCGACGACCGACGACTTCGAGGTCAGCAGGAGCGCCAGGCGCTACACCGACCGCCGATCCCTCCGCCGCTGCTACAGCGTCAGGCTCCGAAGAGCCCCAGCCCGGCGCCTACTTGAAGGCCGGCGACGGCGTCTTCATCAAGCTCCCATGGGAGTCGAGCTCCAGGGCGCCGGCCGAAGGAGAAACCTTCGACGAAGAGCTGCTCGCCTCCGCTGAGCTGACGCTAGTTGACGCGCCAAGAAGCAAATGGCGAGCCTCGAGGAGGAGCAGCTGAAGCTGTTGTCGCTTCACCGTGCGTCTGGATAAGCCAAACCTGGCATCCCGGGAGGCGCTTTGTCGCGAAGGTGGGAGCAGACATCGAGAAGCTGCTGGAGGAGCTCCGGGCCGCAACCAGAAGCTCTCCGGTCCTTGGCGGAGGAGCGGAGCAACCTTCGCCGAGGAGCGCAAGGCCTTCATCCTCGAGAAGGCTGCAGTGAGGAGGAACAGCGGCTTGCCGCCGAGAAGCTGTCTCACAAGAGGAAGGCGGTGGCGCCAGCGGAAGGTTAACCTGGACAGCCACGAGGAGGATCTCGCCATGCGCGAGGAAACATTTAAGGGCTCTCAAGGAGGCAAAGGATGCTGCCCGGCTGCCGAGGCCGCCAAGAAGGAGCTGGAGGACGAAGGTGGCGCAGCTTGGAGGCCAGCCTCAAGAAGAGCGGCGAGGAGCTTGCTGCACTCAAGCACGGCCGAGAAGGGACGCCTACACTCTTGGCGAGCTGCAGGCCGTCTCGCCGAGAGGAGCAAGGAGCTCAGCGCCGCCAGGACTCCAATGCAGATCTTGAGTTGAAGCTAACTACTTTGACTCGGTGGCTGGGCAGCGCCAAGGAGCGGGAGGTGGCCTCGAAGGAGAAGATCAAGGCCGACGAGGAGCTGCCGCGAATGTTGTTGCCGCCCAGAGTGCCTTGAGGGAGAATGTGGAGCACTGGACCGAGGGTCTCGTGGATACTGCTGCAGCCATCCACAGGGAGCTGATGGAGCTGGGGATGGTGGATCTTGGATACTCCAAAAGGTGCTGATGAAGGTGGCCTTCCGCAACCCAGGCCTCAACCTCACCAACGTCCTCAAGTCCCTGCCGCCGGATGCTGATGTGGAGGCGCTCAAGACCCTTGTCGCACCCATTGTGGACAGGGTGAGCGGAATCAAGAGGGTTGAGGCTGGTCGCGTAGATTAGGCCGCCTGTTTTCTCTTGCTCTTGCCGCTGCTGGTCATGTCATAGGAACAATCCATTAGAGCTGCGGCAAGCTATTTGTAATATAAGTTTATTTTGGATATCAATCGCTACGTTATTTCCTTTACTTGATTCCTTCCTTTGTATGTTTTTGCCTTACGCTTTTAGGGAACTTGTCGGCGCGGGCACCTGAGCCACGAGCACCGAAAAGTCGGACGTCCGTTAGCCTTCGGGCGGTGCCGCTTCCGACAAGCAACCTTGTCGCAACTAGTCGCAGCTCACTTAAGTTGTTGAGCGGACTCGAAACAAAGTAAGGGCACAACTAGCTACTTAATTGGTTCCTCTGCGCATGTGTTTTCCATACAAAGTTCGGTCGTTCAAGGAAGATAACTTAAAAAATTTAAACTGATTGCTCAAACTTTGGCAACTTAGCTTTTACATTGTTTGCTTCACGGTAAAGGCTAGACTTCCTAGAGCGACGCTTGGTCCACACCATTATCTTCTCCTTTCCCCCCGGCAAACTTGTGTGCGAGGGAACCTTCCTTTCTTTGAGAAAGAGAAAGAAGAGAAAATAAAGATATGGAGCCTCGTGGCTCGTTATCACTTACCAGGGTAGGTGCTGCACAAAGTGTCAGATAACGTATGCAAATAGAAGTAAAAAGCATGAAATCGACAAGGTGTGCGAAGCACGCTAAGCTTCTTGATGCACGAGTCTGCGCGGCTTTGTACAAAGGATTAGATGCATCAGTGGCAAGACTTGTACAAAAGGTGGTTGCCGGAACAGGTTAAAAACCGCGCTTCTGAGTAAAACTTACGAAGATGCTCAATATTCCAGGAGTTGCTCACCTGAATGCCATCTTCGGTCTCACGTCGGACAGCGCCAGGCCTAGTGACTTGTTTCACCCGGTAAGCGCCTTCCCACTTTGGCGTCAACTTGTTGGAATTCTTGGCGGACTGAACGCGCCGAAGAACAAGGTCGCCTTCCTCGAGACTTCTGGCATTGACTTTGCGGCTATGGTAGCGGCGCAAAGCTTGCTGGTACCGAGCAGCTCGTCTAAAGAAACTGAAGGCGATCTTCCTCAAGGAGCGGCGCGTTATCTTGTCACTGTTGCTCTTGCTCAAGCTCATCACAAGCGGCGATCGAGGCGATCCGTATCTGAGTTCCGTGGGGAGAACTGCCTCTGCTCCATAGACTAGAGCGAAAGGTGTCGGCGGTGGCTCGATTTGGCGTCGTCTGATCGACCAAAGAACCACCGGCGACTCCTCAATCCGATTTCTTCCGCACTTGTGCAGCCTGTCGAAAGTTCTGGTCTTGAGCCGCGCAACACTTCAGCATTGCCCTCTCCGCTTGATGTTGCTTTTCGGATGAGCAAGCGAAGCGAAAGCGGAACCTTGGCGCCAAGATCTTGGACGTCTTGCATGAAGGTGCGGCTTGTGAATTGTGTGCCGTTGTCGGTGATGATCTGTTAGGGATTCGAACGGCAAACAATCGACTGAAGAACTTGATTGCTGTTGTCTTGTCACCTTCCTCCTTCTTCCACTTCCGGCCACTTTGTGAACTTGTCGATTACAGCGTACAAGTACTCAAAGCCCCGACAGCTTCGGGGAAGGGCCGAGATGTCGAACCCCAGGACGAAAATGGCCGGGATAAAGGGATGCGTCACGAGAGCTTGAAATTTGGCTGGTGTGTCTTTTTGGAATGGAATCGCACGCTTCACACTTGGTTACTTGTGCGATTGCATCTGGAGGGCTGTCGGCCAAAAGAAACCTTGCGGGCAGCTTTGCGGCAAGCGCTCTGGCGCCAATGTGGTGACCACATATGCCTCCATGTATCTCTGCCAACAGCTTTTGTCCGTCCTCCGGTGAATACACTTCAATTTCACACCGTTGAGTCTTCTTACATGCAGTGTCTTTGTCGACAAACTGGTACATACTTATTTGCCGGGCTACTCTTTCCGCTTCTTCTTGCTCTTCGGGAAGTTCTCCTATCTGAAGGAAATGGACAATCTACTGCGCCCATCTTTGGAGCTTGCGGCTCGACAACAAGGACTAAAAGGCACATCTGCTGCTGCGGGAATATCGGCTTCCATGGCGAGAACTCGCGGCTCTCACCGGAGCTTGACGTTCCCGGCAAGCTTGCCAGAGCAAAACTTGTCGGGAGCGTGCTGCTTCAACGAAACAAACCACAGGGCTTGTCGGAGCATCGCCCTCAGCCTTTGTTGGTGTCGATCTTGGGGACCTTCGTGGCGGCGGCTTGAGGAAGCTCTGCGGAAAGTAGTCACCGAGATCAACCTCCTCTTCTTGCTCTGTCCGGTTGGTGGTGTTACAGACGGTTGAGTCAGCTTGAGCATGAAAATCCCTGGTTCCACAGTAACTTAAGTCTTGGCGCACTTTGGCGAACCATCGGCAATGTCGCTTACGAGCTCTCGGAATATATTCCATTTGCAGCCGTCAAAGTGCTCTTCTAACTTCCTCACTTCATCAACATAAGCTTCCATCAACGGACTCGATAATTCTTGTTCACTTGGCGGATAACAAGTTGTGAGTCACCCACGACAATGAGCTTCTTGATCCCAAGGTCTCTGCGATCTCGAGACCGGCAAGCAAACCTTCATACTCTCTTTGTATTGTTTGTTGCTTGCTCCTTGGGAAAGTGCATCTGGACTACGTGCTTGAGGTGCTCTCCGGTGGGTGCGACAAGCAACGGCCCGGCACGGTGCCTTGCAGCGAGAAGGCACCATCAAAGTACATCAGCCACTCTTTGCTTGTTTCCTTGACGGGGCGCTTGTTTGGGAATTTCTTCATCTGGCGTTGGTGTCCATTCTGCTATGAACTCCGCCAATGCTCTGCTTTGGATAGTTGAAGTGCTCTCAAACATGAGGCCAAAGCTTGATAGTTCCAGTGCCCACTCGACAATCCTGCCTGTTGCCTCTGGATTTTGCAGTATCCTTTTCAGCGGAAAGCGAGTGACAAGCGTGATCTCATGTGCACGAAAGTAATGGCGCAGCTTTCTCGAGGAGCCATGAGGAGGCCGAAAGCAATTTCTGCACACGCAGTACCTTGACCTAGCCCCTGCGAGAAGGAACCGACAAAAGTAAACTGGGCGCTGCACCATCCTTTTCTACATCTTCTCATGCGTCTGCGCAGATCCGTCCTTGTCGGGACCAGAGCTTGCCGGTGAAGCCCCCTGCTTGTCGCTGGATGCGTCTGCCATGGTTGCTAGCTCATCATCTGCCTCCCTCTCCGCTACTAACTGTCAGGACCCCGATCCTAAATCACACCGATCTAGCATGTAACACATCATATCACTTTGCGGCCTCACGCACGGTATTCCCACGGGTGTCGCCTTACCATGGCCCGGGACCGTTTACGCCTTTTGGCTCCACGTATATGATAGTGTCGCTAGCATCCATATGACAAAGAACCGGGCCGACATGGCTAGTCGTGAACCCAAAGCGCGCTAACCCATGGGGACAAGCATACATGAATCACATCGAGCATGTCGGTCATCAACGTATAAATTGAGCTGTAGCATGGGCTAACAGGACTCCGGTATCCCGGCTGTAGCAGGCTAAGCGGGACTCCGAATAACACCAGCGTGACATTTCCCGAAGGGACAGACATAAGAACGAAGTGAAACACATGCCGCCAGTCAAGTGTCCAAGCAGTAGTCTTTGGGCTAGCAGGACTCCGGTGAACCGGGCTGTAGCGGACTACTATCGCTCAGAGGTACGAGACTACATTTCCCCATATGAGAGGCTGCCAAGGATAAACAACTAGTTTGTCGGATCCCACACATACCAAGCATTTCAGACATACACACAATATGCTCAATATGTGTAGATACAACATGGCATCACAACATAACTCTACGACTCAAATATTGATACATTAGGCTCCGAGGAGCGAGATATTACAAACATGGGTCTCATGACCCAACACTCGAAACATACAAGTCGAAGCACAAGCGGAAGCTAAACATGTCTCGAAATCACGCACAACTATAAATGAAGAAGGCCGAGAAGCGACTATCTACCAGATCTGCCGAGGGCACAAGATGCGTAGTTGAGGTAACAAGCTAACCGTCAAGTCCAAGCGGAACTACTAAGCGAGACCGAAGTCTCTCTGCAAAACATAAAATAAACAAGCGTGAGTACAAACGCGTACTCAGCCAAGACTTACATCGTAACTAGCTACATATGCATCATTATCAAAAGGGGTGGTGGAGTTTGGTATGACAAGCCAGCTTTGACTCGGTGGCTATCTGAACTACATTTGCAAGTAACTCTTTTGAGGTGGCGCTGCGAGTCCACATATTCACCATATCAATACACCACTATGGACCCGCTTCCGTCTCCCTACGAGAATGCCATCCATAGCACTCACGCTTGTCTTGCGCATTTTAGAGTATCCACTTTCACTTGTCTATGAACTGATATAGGCAACCCAGAAGTCCTTCTCCGTGGACACGGCTATTGAATAGATCATATTAACCCCGCAGGGTGTACTTCTTCACACGCTCTCTCCACTTCTGCTGTTTACACGACATGTACTCGGCAACCTTGACGGAAGCCCAACGTGGGTGTCGGCCATGCCCTACCTAAACACTCAAGTCCCTACTCGGGTTTATCGCCTATTCGGGTTCCATCCGCATGAGTCCGGCCGAGGTTTCCCATACAACCCCGAGCGATGTGTGCGGGGTTCCCGAGACACCAAGCAGGCGAATCGGTACATCAGACCCACGGTGCCTACCGCGCAACACAACCCACCCCTATGGTCAGCGCTGTGCGGCGCCCCCAGCATACTACAAACACGTAAACTACTTGCAACTCCGGATGAGGACAAGGGTGGTTAAGAAGCCGAGAGGTCAATTAAGGATCCCAATGCGTGGTAGTAACTGTTTCATGGATCACAAACACGTAAATCAGTTCACGAGGGACGGCTGCAATGAGACAACCCACCATGTACTCCTACATGGCCTCTCACCGCTACCTTTACCAAATCGTGTTCACACACTTAGCTCACACACGATGGGACATGTTCACACAACCATTCCAATTCATTCCCCGATGAATCGGACTGACTCAACTCTAAGCGATGGCAGGCATGACAACAAGCATGAATGAGTAGGCACAACATGGCTCAAACAACTCCTACTCATGCTAGTGGGTTTCATCTAATTCTTGTGGAATGACAGGTCATCACAGAGGATAAAGGGGTTCAGCTACCGCAGCAAGTAACACATGAGTCGTTGTTGTCCTAATGCAGTAAAATAGAGCAGGAGTGAGAGAGTGGGATTATATCAGAATGGACAAGGGGGTTTTGCTTGCCTGGCAGTTCTGAAGATAATATAGTTCTTCCTCGGTGTCATCGAACAATCGTCGGAACCACGTCTATCGAGAGGGGACAGACACCGGCAACTGAGAAAGAACACAATCAATGCAATGCACATTCACATGAATGACATGTCATGTTAAGGTACTGAATTCACCTAATGCAATATCTAGCCAAGTTAATTGAAGTGGAATTCAAACAAGGTTAAACTCCAACTCCAAATGCTAGTTCATAAGTTGCCCTAATCAGGATTCATCATATTCAGTGAGGTTAACTTGTTCAATCATGCATGAAAATGCCATAAACAGATTCTTCATATTTTTCTGATCATTTTTCATATATAAATTATTTCATTCTGAGCTACGGTTGAATTTATATGATTTTTAGAAGTTTAGGACATTTTAAGAATTTCCTGAATATTTAGAAAATAAACTAAATTCGGAAAAGGAATATTGCGTCGACATTCGTCACTATGACGTCAGCGGTCAACTGCGGCGGTCCAGGTCAAACCCTGACCTGTGGGTCCCGAGTGTCAGTGTCTAACTAAACTAACCTAGCTTAGTTAATACTAACCTAACTTAATTAGCCGGGCGGGGCCCGCATGTCAGTGAGGGAGAGGGGGAAGTCAAACCGGGCAGTGGGGTCAGCCACGCCCGGTCGTGGTCAGCGGTCGCCCGGCGTTGCTTAGCCGGGCGAGTCCAGACGCGGAGGGCTCGAAAGCTTGAGCCACATGGCATCGTTCGGCCGTGGCTTGTTGCATTCGACGCAGCAGTGCGCCGCATCTAGTGGTGGCGGTGATAGGTGTTGGGGTGGTAGGAAAAGTGGTCGGCGAGGTTTTGGCGGCGGCAAGAGCTCGGCCAATCTTGGGGTGGCGCTTCTGAGCACTAGAGGAGAGACCGAAGAAGCTGCGGGCTCTGGGAGGCGGCGAACATGGTGGCCTTTCGGCGCAGCTGGGGTGGCCACAGCCCTGGCGGCGCCATGGCCGGTGAACCGAGCTTGCGGCTCGGTGGAATCGGTGGCTACATGGTGCAAATAACTTGGGAAGAGAGGGGTTAGTGGCAGGAGCTCACGGAGGTTTGAGCAGGGCGGACGGCGTGCCTCGGGAGGCGTCGGGGAGGGCACAGTCGCCGCGATCTCGGCGGCGAAGCTTGAAGAAGGGTCGGGGAGCAGCTGCAGGCGTGCTTCCGGGTGGCTTGGCGGGGGACGGTGTATAGGTCGGCGGAGCTTCTTGGCGCCAGCGTCGAGAGGCGTGTGGAGGCCGGTGGCCGTGGTGGTGCTCGTCGGCGGGCGGTGTGTGTTGGTGGTGCCACGGAAAGCAGAGGAGGAAGGAGGTCCAGGAGAGAGGGGAGAGGACGAGGTCCAGGGGGTGTGCGTGGCACCGGGGCAGTTCGAGCGGCGGCAGCAGGAGCTGGCGAGGCACGCGGCGACCACGCGCCCCTGCTCCTACTGGCAGGAGGTAGACGACGCGGGAGGAGGCGGTGGTGGACTGGCCGGGCCAGCTGGAGGAGCTGGGCCAGGTGGGGCGCCAGGTAAGTTTGGGCCAGGTAGGTTTCTCTCTCTCCTTTTTCTAATTATTTCAGTTTTCTATTATTCTGTAAATTTCAGGGCTTTATTAAAAATACTAATACTACCCCAAAAATCATGAAACTTGTTTCAGCCTACTTGTTTGGAAAATATCCAACGACAAACATTTAAGTTTATGATTATTTGAGCATTTAAATTATTTATTAGCATTTAAATGCCCAAATGCAAATAATTTATGAATTAATCCGATGACCAAATATGACATGAAAAATGTGCGGCACCTCCGGTTCTGGTTTAAATCATTTTTCCAGAAATGATGAACATTTTCTAAAGCCATTAGAAATCACTGAAAAATATTTTTGGTTGAGCCTATTTGAATTCCTTTAATGCTAGGGTTTAGGCAATCCCCATTTCAAATTTTATGAAAATTAAACATGATGCATGGATGCAATGCCACTAGTTACAAGGAAGCTCTAGGGCTGTGACACTAACGCAACACTAACCACTTGATTGGTTGCCGCTATATATAGCAGCAACTTCTCTTGTGGCTTAGGTGCGACAAGTGTTGGAGTGGAGGACAGGTATCTCTTCAAGTCTCGCAGCGCAGCCTCCGCTTCCTGAGTCCATTGCATCGGACCTGCCTTTTCAACATTTTAAAAATGGCGAGGCGCGCTCAGCAGACCTAGAGATAAACTCTTTGAGAGCAGCTACATAACCGGCAAGCCTTCGTACATCCTTGGCGCTTTGGTGCTTCAATCCGTTCAATGGCCTTGATCTTGTCGGGATTGGCTTCAATTCCCGCTGAGACACGAAGAACCCGAGAAGCTTGCGGAAGGGACTCGAACACGCACTTCTCGGGGTTGAGCTTGAGGTTGATCTTGCGCAGATTTGCAAAGGTTTCGTCTAAATCTTGAACCCGGTCGCTTTGTCCTTGCTTTTGACCACTATGTCATCCATGTATGCTTCCACATTTACGTGCATTTGCGGCTCAAAAGCATCATGAACTACTCTTGCAAGCGTTGAACCAGCATTCTTTAACCCGAAGGGCATCCGCATACAAAGCAGTAAGTGCCACATGGGGTGATGAATGCGGTCTTCTCCTCATCCTCTTCTCGCCATGAAGATCTGATGATATCCTGAATATGCATCCGAAATGAAAGCAAATCACATCCGGCCGTGGAGTCAACAATCGGTCGATGCGCCGGCAAGGAAATGGATCTTTGGGACAAGCTTTATTGACATCGGTAAAGTCGATACAAAGCCTCCATTTCCGTTAGCCTTCGCGATACAACTACAGGATTGGCCAACCACGTGGGATGGAGCACTCTCGACAAGGCCCGCTGCTTCCGGTTCTTGATTTCTTCCGCGATGAACTCTCTTGACGCCCACCGCTTGCTTCCTCGACTTTCTCGCTTGACGGGCCGCATGAGGACAAAATGGCAAGATGGTGCTCAATTACTTTCACAGGAACAGGGGATGTCGACGGCTGCCATGCAAACACGCCGACGTTAAGCCCTTGAGAAAGCAACGGCGCCTTCCTATTTAGGGTCGAGAGAGGCACCGATGGTGAAGGTACCACCAAGGCCGTCCTCCTTGGCGGACACTTTTGGTCTCTGGTGGAGCTGTCATCGTCTTCTTACACTTGCCGGTGGAGCTCGATGGTGCGTCCTCGGCGGCAGCGCAGCACTCCAAGAGGTGCGCTTGCCGGAGTGGGCATCGAAGTTCTTGCCGGACTTGGTCTTCTTCCTCCGGAGCTTCAAATGACAAGTGGCTTGCAATCTGTCGCGGCTTCCTTCGGTAGATCTTGTCGGCGCAGATAAGAGCATCCTACTTGTCGCCCGGGACAGAGATGACACTTATCGGGCCCGGCATCTTCAGGAGGTTGTAGGCATAGTGAGAGGCCTCCATGAATTTGGCGAGTGCTGGACGGCCAAGTATTCCATTGTAAGGCAATGGAAAGTTAGCAACATCAAAGGTGACCCTCTCAGTCCTGAAGTTCAACTCGCTGCCAAATGTTACCGGCAACGTGATCTTTCCCTTGACTTGCTCCTTCCGGATTGATTCCTTGAAAAGTGCGGTCTCTTCGAGCTCGCCATCGTGGATGCAGAGTTTCGGAGCACCGCGAGAAGATCAGATTCAAGCGGCCCCGCCGTCAACTAGCATCTTGGTGACCTTGAGGTTGCGAGATAGTTGGTGAAACCAACATCGGCAAGCACCGGCTGCGATTACACGATCGGGGTGGTCCTCAATATCAAAGATGATAGGCGTCTTTGGACCATTTCAGAGGCCTGCGTGACTCGATGGATGGTTCTGCTGCATTGACTTTCCGCATCCACTGCTTGAGTTGGCGGTGTGACGTATGCAGAGAAGCACCGCCGTCAACGCACATGACCTCTGTGGCTTTCTGGAACTCCTGCTCATCGGCCTCGTCATCATCCATGTCCTCCTCGTCGTCGTCCTCGTCGTCCTTGTCGCGGCCGCGGGGAGGCCTGTCTCCTTGCCGCTGCTTGGCCTTGCCGCGGCGCCCTCCCCGGCCGGGACGTTTCTTGCTGGGTCCTCCTGCACCCTCCTGGGCCTTCTCCTTGTCGCGTCGTTAAGATTCAGCCTTCTGGCTGCTCGACAAGCTGCTCTACCTTCTTGCAGCTCGAGGTCATGGCCCTTGGTGCGGTGGATCTTGCAAGATCGCTTGCGGAGCTGTCACCGCTTGTCGGCGGCCCGCCACAGATGGCAGTTGGTGCCAGTGGCAACCTCCTTGCCGGAGCTACCAACCTTGGCTTTCTTGTCGCCACCTCCGTTGCGGGCTGCTCAACAACTAGCACATCTCCGCCTTTCTTTTTTCCTGTTGCCCCCGCCGCTCTTCTTTCTTGGGCGGTCTCTTCACTATCAGATCCTCCTGCTTTGGTATTCTCTCCGGGGAGTCTCCTCCCTTCCTCAGCATGTGCACACTTGTCGGCCAGGGCGTATAGCTCACTGACGTCTCTGATTTTGCACATCACCATCTCCTCCCGCATCCTGCGGTTTCGCACATTCTGATGGAACGCGTTGATTATCGCGGCAGGGTGGACGTCTGGGATGTTGTGTTGTACACGGCTGAATCTTTGAATATACTTGCGCAGGGGCTCTCCTTCCTTCTGGGCGAGCAGATGAAGGTCGCTTTCTTGGCCATGGGGCTTGTGGTCGCTGTAAGGCGCCGACAAACCGATGGCATAGATCTGCCCAAGAAGATATGGAGTTGTCCGGCAAGTGCATGAGTCGAGACGACATTGGGCTTGAGCACCGGTGAAGTAGTTGGCAAGGATCTTGTCGTCTCGCCCCCGCAGCTCGCACCGCGATGGTGTAGATGCCGAGGAACTCCGACGGATGCGTCTTGCCGTCGTACTTCTACAATGCGTCGGCTTGAAGTTTTTCTTCTTTGGGCCATCGACTTGTCGCAGCTCACGAGTGAACGCGGGCAACCTACCGCGTCTGGCAAGTCGCTGGTTCCTCTAAGCGCGTGCATGTCTCAGAGGGCCCAGCCGCTTGTCGATTGACGCCGCGCTTCTCTTGGCGCTCGATCACGAGTTCGGCGTCCTCTTCTTTGTCGTTCGTGAAGAACTTGGCGCTGATCGCGATGAGCTCGTGGATCTGATTACGCAGTGGAGTCGCTGTCGAGGTGGATCCGGCGAGTCGGCGATCTTGGCCTTCGGGGCGGAGAGTGCATGGTGGTTGCACCCCCACCGGTCTCGTCGCCACCGGCTCATGTTTGGCAGTCCTGCCGCGGCAGCGATGCACTCGGTTGCCGCGGAGCCTCGCTGTTGGCGAAGCCAATGAGACTCTGAATGGTGGCCCTCCACTCATCGACCTTGTCGGCCGTTGGAGGGTAATCCAGAGCGATTGAGCTCTCGCCAGAGCTTCCGCTGAGTAGTGGGTGGCGATGGCGAGCAGCGCGAGGCGGGATATGCTCGGACTTCTAACTATGTTAGAAGGAGCGATATCTCGTCCGGCGACCGTGCCTCGCTTGCGCCAGCATGTTGGCGTGCATGCCGGTCTTGAGCATCCCGAGATCCTCCAGCTCGATCTCGGTCCAACGAGCGTATGGCATTGTGAATGCCATGACGCTGTCGGTCCCAGCGCCTCTGAGGCAGGTGCGGTGCATGTACGGACGCCGAGGTCTGCGCAGCCTTGTCCTTGGACTTGGCAGCACCGTGAGCTCCCCCGTCGCCGTCCATTCTTTCGCCGGCGTCTACCCCACCACCTGTTTGCTCCGGTGGTGGTGGGTTCGACGCGGACGGGGCTTCTGCCGCCGAAGCCTTCTTCTTCGGTGGCATGTTGACGAAGATGATGAAGATCTAGCTCGCGTGGACGCCGGATCAGGTTCACACAACCTTGACGCACCCTACCTGGCGCGCCAAAGATGTTGGGGCAGGCTGATCTGGCCCACGAACACCTATGGGGCCGGCGGACCGAGCCCCTTCGGTTCGTGGGAGCGGAGGTCGCATGAAGAACAGATCGAGGCGAAGCACGCGAGAGGTTTACCCAGCTTTGGAGCTCTCCGGAGAGATAATACTCCTACTGCTGCATGTCTAGGTGTCTTGCGTTCTTGCTCAGGAGCGCTCGAATGCTACTGATGCAGACGAGCTGCTAACGAGAGGCTGGCGTGGAGGAACTGGTCGACCAACCCTTTTCTACGTTGCGCATGGGCCTCCTTTTATATGCTCAAGGGGCTCCGGTAGGTGGCAACGTGAAGCGGGGTACAAATGGAAAAATAGTGGTTGGTGCACCTACTTGTACAAAGGTAATACGATGTACTATACCTAACCTCGACGGCGGGGGACAAAGGCATTAAATGCCCATCTAGTCGCCCTAACGGTGCAAAGCGAGGACCGTCGGGCGCCACCGTTCGCCACGATGGCAAACTTGTCGCTGCTTGCCACCTCGCACCGGCGGCTGCCTGACCTCTCGCCACGCAGCGCTGGAAAGGCCCGAGGGCTTACACGTTAGTGGATGCGCCGGAGCGTAGGTACAGAGAGAGGTGGTCTGCAGCGGCAAGCGCCCTTTGCCGCGGTTGTTATCTTTGTTGCGCCTGAAGCTTGTCGCTCACGGGCCTTCCCTGCAAGCTCCTCTTGCCGGGCCTTGTCTTGTAAGTGCACAGGGTGGCCTTCCCGGCAAGCTCCTCTTGCTTGCGGGGCCTTATTTCCTATGTGCCTTGGGTGGCCTTCCGGCAAGCTCCTCTTCTTGGGGCCTTGTCTCCTTGGCTTGAATACTTTGTTCTTGAATGGCTCCAAAGGAACCACGGAGGACCTTGGCGGTCACCCGGTAAGCCTTGCCGCGGAGGGCTGCAACTGCCCGTGCACAAGTTCGGGATACTAGGGTACCCCTACTCTAGTACACCGACACATGTGGGGAGGCTGACGCTGCATTCCTTAAATGAGGATCTTTTATCACAGTAGTCCACTGGCCTGACTGCCTCATCATAAGTGATTGATGAGGGATACACAAGAACATTAGTTTGATGTAAGAACATGGTTAATAGACAAATGTACTAGTATGTACCAACAACAGGAAGGCATGTCATATTCAAAGGTATTATGTGTAAGCTAAGCAGATGCAATTTAACCAAATTGGAAGAAATACAAGCTCAACATCCGGCTGGAGTGATGAGCATGATCATCTAGGACCTGAGAGCTTGGTGGGAGGCGGGCTGCTTCGCCACCATCGTGGCTTTTTAGTTGGCTTCCAGTTGATGCATGTCTGTGATGGGCTTGTCACTAGCTCGGCCAGTGCCCTGACTATCTATTTGTCTTCTGGTGCTCCCAGGATGGTGGTTCTTCTAAAAAATATCTTTCCTTATCTTAATAAAGACCGATTTCGGCCTTTCGAATACAAGCTAGACACCATATGCAACATGCAACCACATATGACACCGCGAAGTTAAAGCAAGCACGTGGGATGGTGGTTCACGGCGAGCGAGATCATCAACTCCAGAGCTACGTTTACCATCTCCATCTGTTGAACATCCAACCTTTAAAGCATGGAAACGTGTCTTGCCTGCCAGCAAAGCAAGCAGAAGTGACTTCTCTCTTTTCTTTTCTGCTTCTGTCAAGGCAGAGTCTGAAATACCCTTGCATAAAAACACAATAGTGAGAGTACGGGTGAAGTGTGTGCAAAACTAGTCCACTGTAAAAGTAGCAAATAGTATCTGGTTGAAAAATAAATGACAGGATACATATGGTAGATCTACAACATTGCATGGAAAAAAATAGATTCTACTCCGTATGATTTTGTAATATATGAGCACAGGGATGGCTGGGAAATACAGGTACTCCTCCAGCACACCACCACATGTGGTCCTATCAAAATAACAGTCGACTGGAAATAAATAGGTCAGTCGATTTTTTTATGAACCGTTCGATCTATAAGGAATGGGCAGATGGCCTTCGTCTACCTCCCGCCAGCCACTGTTGACGATCTTTCTCCAACCACCAGCGAACACCGGCCCAGACCCCTGCCTCCGCTGCCCCGCCCTCGCCTCGGCCTCACACCACCGCTGTGCTTGGCAGCGCCCCTGGCCATCCATTTAACCCCGGCCGACCTCCAGATCGGGCGCCAGCAGCTCCTAGGCCCCACACACCCCTAAGATAAACACCGAGGTGCTGCTTCCCGACGTAATAGGCGGACTAGCGCCTGTTACACTGGGGAATGATTCCTTTAATTGGGAATCAACTGACCAGGAATTGAAATCCAGGGGGCGATGGACCTCTAGCTAAGGTGAAATAGTATATGAGGAGAAATCTTGTGCATTGCGAGTTACTAGGAACATCTAGTATCAAGAAGAAGCAGTCAACTAGTGTATTCCGTGGGATGAACACAGTGCAAGCAGACACGTAAGATTTGCACGAATAAGGGAAGAGGAGTACCATTTCCGGTTGCCAGTGCTGGGTCCTCCAGATGTCGCGGTGATTTTCTTGTTTTTACCTAGGGAACCGATGTTTTGGAGGAGGGTCGAGCCTTGGGCGAACCCATGGCCAAATTGTTGACAGTGTTGCGGTGGCCGTCTGTCGGCGGAGGGGAAGCAGATCCGAGGCGGTGAAGGACGATGTAGCAGGAACAGCTCCGATGCGGTGGACGATGGTGAAGTTGGAGCGGCAGCGGTGAGGCGCAGGACGGCGTGGTTGAACTGGCTCGGGTACGGATAGCTCGGCCTCGGCTTCAACTACTAGCCATGGAGGGCGTTGCGGTTGCGGTGGACGAAGATTTCGGGGGTATCGGCTCCGACGTGATGGAGGAGGGCGGCGGTTGATGGGTGGGATGGGGTGGCGGACGGAGGACGCCGGGGTTTCGCGGCTGGTGGAGAGGTAGTTTTGGCGCCCACGGAGTACGAATGGGGAATCAGGCGGGGGGGGGGGAGCTAAGGGAGAACCATGTTTCGGTCTGGGACGCGCTTCTTTTTGGTTTTTTTGAACAGATGGGATGCGCTTGTTTGAAATTTGGGGAAAGTAAAAACTTTGCCCCCCTCTTCAATTTCGTACCTACTGCGGGTCGAGGGTAGGATGGTAATCCCAGGTGTCCCAAATAGTGGGCGGGAGCGATTTCAGCCGCGCTCATGTGTGCTTAGGCGGCCATTGTGTATGAATGTTTTTCGGAGGCGGTTGTGTGGCGTCTAGATGAAGCTACAAACCTACCCCAGTTTAGACCTTTGGACGTTGGGCCAGTACGTTTCACGGGTCAGAGTTAGGGCCTATTCGGTTTGGAGGATTTTCATAGGAAACACATAGGAACAAGGATCCCAGAGGAAAATTTCCTATAGACGCGTTAGGTTTGTAGGAATGTGTACATGAATTTCGTAGGAATATTATTCATTTTCTGTGTTTTTGGAGGAAATTACACATCCACCCAAAGCTCATTTTGCGCCTAGAAACAAGGCGAGTCAATTCCTTAGGATGGCAAGTGCCATCCTATAAAATTCCTATACTAGTTCTAATTCCTACGTTATGAAATCCTACAAACCGAATGAGCCCTTAGAAAAGTAATTTCCTTCTACCAAACATTGGTCTCACGCGGTTTCGGGCGAGTAGAGGCTCTTTTGGCACTTCATTCGAAATTTTGAAACAGAAGCATTCACGTTTAGAGTACTGTTGAACATTGAGGATTGACCTAAATAGACAACATTAAATTTGACCTTGTATGTTTGAAAACCTCATTAAGTTATGCGCTTCTTTTGAAATTTTGACACTTGAAAATCCTATAACTCTGATTATTTTGGAATGGAGGAGGTAAATTTGAATCCATTTTGTACACAACTATATATGCTATTATGTAAAAAAGCAGAGCAAAGCTTAGTGCCCCCAAAATTTAGGTATGATTTACAAATGCCATGATATCAAATTCAAATAATTGAATGGACTTCATGTTGAATTTGAATTTTTTAAACCAACTTAAGTTGAATTCAAATGTATGCTAGTTCATAGCTAGCTATTTACAATGTTCATTGTGTAACTTTTGTATGTATAATGTGCTTTGCACACACAACATGAACTATACTCACGTTTATATTCGATTGCTAAAGCGATGCATTGTCTGGAGTTCAAAATACTACCTATGTGGATAAATTATGTCGAATAATAACATAGACATGCTCAAATTCAATAGAATATAGATGTCCGATGGATCAATGACCGTTCCTTGCGCGAATTGCAAATATCATGATCCCATCTTAATATTTGGATACAATTTATACTTTTAATCAATGTGTGCATCAGTCTTTTACGTGTAGTTTCACTCTCCATCGGTGGTCTCTCACACATGCTCACACACTCTCTCCCGAGGTGTCTTTCTCGCAGACATGCTCTCGATATAGCCCTCCCTCCCTCTCGTAACCATTTACGACTGTTTTCACTAACCTTTATCACAAGCACTCTTCCTCTCACAAGCATACACACGCACAATCCCCATCGACCCTTTCTATATACATAGACCTGCCTACGTGTCTCCCGTACGCACATTACCTTTAGGCCTGTCTCTCACGCATTGTCTCCACCTCTCTTCCTAATCGACAAGTATGATTATACACCTCTCCACCTCTCCACCTCTCTTCCCGTATGCACATTCTGTAGGATGCCCCTTAAAGTTAGGTTGGATGAATAGTAATATTAGAGATAAGGGGTTACCTTAGTCCGAGGACCTAGGGTTACAAATCCTAGCCGGCTTTGTCAGTGGGCACAGAGTCCGTCATGACTCTACTATCTTTGTCTTGTACGAATAGTCCTCCATGGGTCTCCCTAAATGCGTCACGGGTCGACCAATGTGGTGCAAGACGGAATCGACAAGGGCCACACCTTGGCCCACCGGACCTCATGCGGTGACACACCCTCTGCCCCCAGGTCTCGTTATCTTCTCACACCCACACATACCAACACATACACAACACAAAAAAATCTCCTCATGCCTCTATCCCCTCCCCCCTTGCATATACACACTCAAGGGCATCTCTCGCCGTGACATCATATTTGTCTCTCTCTCTATAGACCTCTCTCATTTCTCATTCTATCTCTCCCACGTCCCCCACCCCCACTGGCCCCTCTATCCATGCCTCTCTTGAATACGTAATATACACACATACCTCTCTAGGCCCTGCCAAATACATCAACTACACATTCACACATGTTACATCGCATACCCCATTGATCTAAAAAGCCCTCTCGTCACGTTTATTTCGCATACAACATTCCATTTGAATTAAGTGTGGCCAAAAAATTATTTTAGAATTTCTACATATATACAACATTACAAAGTTATATGGAAGAGTATGAACGTTAATTTGCATTGCATGGTGCCCACGATGATATTTATTCCGCACTGTGAATTTTTATATTTTTATACTATATATAAAGTTAGTCATAATAAAGAGAGACGAAGAGCATCTCTCTCTCTCCATCGCATACACCCCCTCTACGCCCCTTTCACGTACGCACGCAAACTATCTCCGGGTCCTCTAAAAGTATGCCCCAAGCACATTCACGCATGTTTCATCTTTCTCTCGCGATGTATACAGTGACGATCATTGTATTTGAAGCGAAAGCACGATACATACATTGGACTTTAGAATCCACTCATTGCGGTCACCATTTACATTTTTTGTTATTATACAATCACGGGATCACCGTACAACTCTGTATTTGCTCAAGACACGACTAGTTGACCAGTTAAACGCTCCAAATGGCACCTCTAGTGTTGCATCACATTATCTCACTACCATTGGGCCCACCTGTCGGCGTGTATCTACTCTACACTCTTATGCAAAACAGAGTTGGTGATGATGGTGTGCCTGCCATCCAGCAATATAGGCCGTCCGATTTATATCTGACGGATGGGAAGGAAACTATGGCAATTTTGCAAAAAGGTACCCACACACCTCTCCACATTTGCAAATAAGGCCTTCCCTCGTTCATCCTTTTCTCTCACAAGATAAACAACTCATACAAATGCATCTTGATGTTACGTGCAATGCATGGGCATCTTGCTAGTAAGAATGAAAACAAACGATAAAAACATATTGGACGGTGGTTCGAAGTCATGACCGCGGGCATAGCGGACAAGGGGCCTTGTATTGGTATGCTGAGCCATCTGTTTTAACACACGGGAGTTGGTGTGGTGATTATACACACACGCACGCATGCACACGAACTGCATGCATGCAACACACACACGAACACACGCAGCCACGCACGCACGCAACACTCACACATACACACGCAGCCACACACGCATGGAACACTCAAACACACACACACACATGCATGCACACACCACACGACCAACACACACTCTCACGCTCAAGTGCTCAACCTACACGTGCATGCGCACACATCAGGCCCTGATAGACACATACACAACCAAGTGGTTCCCGCGTACGGGTTGGAGTCTTGTCGCGCCTGCGTAAATTTGTGTTTATCTGACCTTTTTCCTATGCGAACTGACATGTGGGACCCCACAAGGAACATGGTCAATTTAACTAGTCAACATAGTGCCACGTAGACTATTTGGCCGGTGTCGGTGTAAAAACCGGCGGATCTCGGGTAGGGGGTCCCGAACTGTGCGTCTAAGACGGATGGTAACATGAGGCGGGGGACACGATGTTTACCCAGGTTCGGGTCCTCTTGATGGAGGTAATACCCTACTTCCTGCTTGATTGATCTTGATGATATGAGTATTACAAGAGTTGATCTACCACGAGACCGTAGAGGCTAAACCCTAGAAGCTAGCCTATGGTATGATTGTTGTTGTCCTACGGACTAAACCTCCGGTTTATATAGACACCGGAGGGGGCTAGGGTTACACAGAGTCGGTTACAATAGGAGGAGATCTACATATCTGTATCGCCAAGCTTCCCTTCCACGCCAAGGAGAGTCCCATCCGGACACGAGACGAAGTCTTCAATCTTGTATCTTCATAGTCCAACAGTCCGGCCAAAGGATATAGTCCGGCTGTCCGGATACCCCCTAATCCAGGACTCCCTCAGTAGCCCCCGAACCAGGCTTCAATGACGATGAGTCCGGCGCGCAGATTGTTTTCGGCATTGCAAGGCGGGTTCTTCTCAAAATCCTAACTACCTGTGAGTAGTGTCCGGCTTCTCATAAATGTTGCGCGTCTTGGCTTCCACGTCCAATAATGGCTATCTTCCACGTGTCGAGCGAATGAGAGGAGCCAGGGCGTTTTTGCATTTACCACCCTAGCTATGTGAATAAACTATCTATTTAAAGAGACAAGGACTCTCAGATCCAAATCACACCCTCCTCCTTCAGCGAGCATTCATCAGAGCGTGCCCGAAAAAATCCATCCCCATCATGGTCGGCCAGCGCAGCTCCTCCTCTCGCTCTCGTAGCCCTAAGCCCGGAGATTGGAAGAAGTGTTCCATCCCGCACAGTCAATTAGTGGAGCTACAGACCCAGGGATTCATCCCCCCAACATATATGGTCCCCGTTCGAGCCGGGCTCGCCACCTATAATGGCGGGGAGCAAGCGAAGAGCTTTCCCAACCCCTCCAAGGGGGAGCGGGTATGCCTCATCCCTTATTTATTAAGGGGACTCGGATTTCCAATCCATCCGTTCCTCCAAGGGCTCCTGGAGTTTTACGGCCTCCAGCTGCATAATTTCACCCCTGCTTCCATATTACACATCGCTGGTTACGTAGCTCTTTGCTAGCTGTTTCTGGGCTGCGAAGCTCATTTCGCATTGTGGAAGAGGCTATTCTGCCTTGTGCCCCGTACACAGAGGGGCTCAATATATCAAGTGGGCGGAGCCGAAATATGGCGCATCGCCGGGACCGGATACCTATCCGGTACCCCGAAGAAGACGTCCGAAGACTGGCCTTCAGAGTGGTTTTATATGGAGGACGTTCCCCTTCCGGATCCTGTTCGATCGGTCTTCCCGAGTTCGACAATGCCCCTTTGAAGAAACGCCGAAGCTGGCACCCACGGAGCCCTCGGGAGGAAGATGATAGAGACGTCCTTTACCTGATGGGCCGAATAAAGGTGCTGGCTCAATCAGGGCTGACAATAACCGAGGTTATGTCAATATGCATTATGCTGGGGGTGCAGCCGCTTCAATATCGAGGCCACCCCATGTGGCATTTCAACGGGGAAGATGATGCCACTCGCTGCGGTCGTAAGGGGCCGGACTCAGTTGCTGCCCTAGCAAAATTTATGTCCGATTTGTATAAGGGAGAGGAAGAGGAGTTCCTCCGCATCAAGCCACGGGATGGATTCTCCATGTACAACCCTCCAAGCTGGGTGAGCTGCCACTTCTTACTCCCATCCTTCCCAAATTTTTATAATAAGTATTTACCTTGCTATTTCATGGCAGGAACTGCGAAAGGCTGTAAGGGAGGTCAACAGCCCACCCCCACAACCGGAGGATCCCGGCCGGGCACTCGACCCCGGCCTAGAAGAGGATCCGGACATATTTGTGGAGCTGATCAACATGATATTCTATCAATTAAGCTGTGATGATGCCATGGTGGCCATTATAGCTGACTATCCTGGGCTGCTCCCTGCCTCGCATGTAAGTGAAACCGGAGTCCCAACTTTTGAGAAGGATCCCTTTTCATGCACTTCACCTACCGTATCTGTACGGTGTTTTACAGGGAAGGTCCTCGGGACACCATGTCGAACCCGTGGCGAATCGCCAACAAGGGGCGCCAAAGCCGAGCAGGCTAAAAAGGAAGGCGGTCCGGACGGAGACGCCGGCGCAGAGGTATTATACAAAGCCTCGCTCCGTGGTTATCGTCTTTTAAAACACAATAACACCCACGTTTCCTAGAAGGAAAAATGCTCGCCGGACTATATCCGGAGAGGTCGCCGATCACGCCTCTACAAGTCGGGCTCCAGGGCCGGACACAGAGGTGGAAGCTAACACGGGGCACGCGCCGGATGCTCCTCCTACAGAGGATGCAGATAAAATATCCGCTACAAATTCCGAAGTGGAGAGCGCCATGAATCACAGGCGTCGTCGGGCCGTACTCCGTGACGCTTGTTTCTCCCAAGAGGCATTTGATGCCTTCAACTCAGGAGACGCGTACATCCGTGCTACTCAAAATGGTCTTTCCAAAGCCACGAACCAGTATGTGAAGGATATACGGGTAAGAAAATTTTGATGATTATATATATCAGTAGCCCCTGAGGCTTGAAGCAGTTGGCACAACTGATTTAAGGATCATTATTTGTGCAGGTTCTTTAAGAGAAGCATACCCAATTGTCTCAAGAGCTGGAAGAGTGCAAGGCCCAGCTACGGGCCGCAGTTGCCGCATTGAAGGAGTCCGAGAAGGCCCCTTCCGGTAACGCTTTTTTCAAAGAATGGTAGGTACAATATAGTATGCGGCATGCCTGCAAATCTAACAATAGATATTTTAGATGACGCCGGAGTGAATCCGGATGAGAAACATGTCATACGACGGCTAAAGGCTGGCGAGCGCGTGCTTACGAAAGTTAGGCAGGAGAAAAACAATCTCCAAGACGCCAATACCCAGCTGGGCGAGGAACTGAAAGATGTTCGGTCCCACTTGGCTGACTCTGTGAAGGAGAATAAGCGGCTTCGACGCGGCATTTTCAGTAAGTGCTTGAACGAACTTTTGAAGGAGTTCGGCGAAGAAGCCTGCTAACAGAGTTATGTCTGCAGTATCTTGTGGAGTCGTCCCAGCGGAGGAGATGCCCGGTCTGCGGGTGATCTTCTACTGTGAAGCTCTCACAACCGCACGAACAAGTTCGGCAGGTGATGCAGTATTGCCCGAGGCCTTGTGGCCATCCGTCTCCCTGCCAGAAGGCATTGGAGAGCTTGCGAGAGAAGCTCAAGGGAGCGCCGGCGGCGCCTCCGATTATGGAAGATATCGGCCTGCTGTCAAGGTGCCAGGGAAGCCTGGGCCATGGTGAAGACGCGGTATACCAAGGCTGACCCAAACCACATGGCCGAGGTCGGACCTGTGGGGCCCGATGGGAAGGAGATCCCCGTCAGTCTGGTGTATGACTAAGTAGAATTAGCCGCAAAGTATTCTCAACGGGATTGTAGGCTAGACAGCCTGTTGGATGGGATAGAAGAAGAATTTAGTCAGTCTAAGTGACTCTGTAATTTAAGTGACATGTATAATGTCCTAGCCGGATTGTAAATCATTTGTCATGGCAGACCTTTTAAGCCCGACCTCGGGACCTAATAGTCCGGAGTGTATCCGAATACCAGCGATTATGTAAAAAACGGGGTACGCGTGGAAACCAGGCGTAGGGGTCATAAGTGCTTGAACAGACAAGTACCCAACTAGTTATGTTATATTACATGGATCGTAAGAAACATCTTCCAGGGAGAATAGTTCCGTTAAGGGTTCCTTTCCCTGGGTACGCATGCCCTAATGTGCATGTCCGGACTGCGAGAAGGGGCGCAGGCAAAAAACATCTGGGGGCATGTATCAAAATAAATAAAAGTCATCTTTTGTTCACCGACCGAATATTCCCTTAAGAACGCTAGCTTTCGGCTTCACCCAGTCTGAGGTACACATCCGGCTGACCCGGCAGTAACAATCGCAGAGGTGCTCCCCTTATGCCCTAGCCGAATTAACGGGAACGTAGGGCATTAATACAAGAGCCATGCAACCCAACTTGGCGAAAACTTAAGTCATATCGATGCATATAATGGCGAAAAAAGGTACATGCGGAAGAGTAACACATGTGCGGGGCATGAGGCCCAGTAGAATAATTAAGCTTACGTAAGAAGCCCCAGTATAATGAGCGGCGGCTAGCGCGTTTATAGTGTGTAACCAAAACACAAGTTGGCCTTTGAAGGCCTTGAGGAAAAGGAAAAGGAAGAAAGAAAGAGAGAAAAGACAGATAATGAAAAATGGACAGGGGTAAGGAGACGAACATAGAGTCTGCCACTAGGCGTAGAATCTTTGGAGTCTAGCTGCGTTCACTGGGTTTGGCTCAAGTCGATTGTCCGACGCATCCCGCAGATGGTACGCTCCACCGGTGAGCACTTGGTCAATAATGAAGGGACCTTCCCATTTGGGCTTAAGCTTGTTCTTTTTCTTCTCCGGCAGGCGTAGAACTAGTTCGTCAATGTTATAAATTTTGGCCCGTACTTCTCTGCTTTGGTATCTTCGAGCCTGTTGCTGATAGAATGCGGAACGGGCTTTTGCCACATCGCGCTCCTCCTCTAGGGTGTCCAAAATGTCCTGCCGATCAAGCTCGGCCTCTTTTTCTTCATACATGCGCACTCGAGCTGAGTCATGGATTATGCCGCAGGGCAGAACCGCCTCTGCGCCGTACACCATAAAGAACGGTGTATCTGGTAGTGCGATTCGGCGTGGTCCGTAGCCCCCATAGGACAGAGTCGAGCTCCTCTACCCAGTGCGTGTTGGGCTCCTTTAAGGACCGCACTAATCTGGGTTTGATGCCGCTCATTATAAGACCATTTGCTCGCTTGACTTGACTGTTAGTTTGTGGGTGACAGACAGAAGCATAATCGAGCTTGATGCCCATGTTGCTGCACCAAAGTTTCACCTCGTCGGCTGTAAAGTTAGTGCCGTTGTCAGTGATGATCTTTGTGGGGGCGCCATAACGGTGTACAACCCCGGATATGAAGTCTATCACCGGTCCGGATTCGGCCGTTATGTGAGTTTGGCCTCTATCCATTTGGTGAATTTATCCACCATGACCAGTAAGTATTTTTTCTTACGGGTTCCCCCTTTAAGGGGTCCAACCATATCAAGCCCCCAGACCGCAAAGGTCCAGGTAATGGGGATTGTTTGGAGAGCGGTGGGCGGCATGTGGCTTTGGTTTGCGAAAAGCTGGCAACCGACGCAGCGTTGGACCAAGTCCTGTGCATCTGCCCGGGCCGTTGGCCAATAGAATCTTGTACGGAAGGCCTTGCTTACAAGGGCCCAGGATGCGGCATGGTGGCCACCGAGTACAACATGGATTTCAGCCAGGAGTTTCCGCCCTTCCTCTTCAGAGATGCACCTTTGAAGGACTCCGATAGTGCTTTTCTTATAAAGCTCACCCTCGTGGACCTTGTAGGCTTTAGATCGCCGCACTATGCAGCGTGCCTCATTTTGGTCCTCGGGAAGTTCCTGCCTGGTTAGGTAGGCTAGGAATGGTTCAGTCCACGGGGCGATGACGGCCATTATTACGTGGGCTGAAGGTGTTATTTCGGTGGCAGAGCCTCCGATTATGTCAGAGTGTTCGGTTTCTGATGTTGTGGCCGGGTCCGGACTATTGTTACCGGTGTCCCCTTCCCATACCACGGATGGCTTGAATAGCCTTTCCAAGAAGATGTTAGGTGGGACGGCGCCGATATGGGCGAGGCTATCCGCCTCCTGATTGTTTTCCTGAGCCACATGGTGGAATTCGAGCCCCTCGAACCGAGCTGACATCTTGAGAACGGCATTGCGATAAGCCGCCATTTTCGGATCCTTGGCATCAAAGTCTCCATTTATTTGGGATATTGCGAGGTTTGAGACTCCGCGCACCTCCAGGCGTCGAATGCCAATACTTGCGACTTAATGGCTCGCCGGGGTTTATATGTTATATCGAATGGGAGGAGCTCTATGGCCCATTTGGCAATCCGGCCCGTGGCATCGCAGTTATTTATTATGTCGTTGAGTGGTACTTCCGAGGCCACTGTGATTGAACACTCTTGAAAGTAGTGTCTTAGTTTCTGGGATGCCATGAATACCACATATGCTATCTTTTGATAATGCGGGTACCGTGATTTGCATGGAGTGAGGACAGTGGATACATAATATACTGGCTTTTGAAGGGGGAATTTATGTCCGTCCGTTTCTCGTTCAACGACGAGCACTGCGCTTACAACTTGATGAGTTGCCGCAAAATATAGCAGCATTGGTTCGCCGATGTTTGGCGCGGCCAGGATTGGGTTGGTGGACAGTATGGCTTTTATTTCTTCCAATCCGGCCGTGGCAACATCCGTCCACTCGAAGTGTTCGGTGCACCGAAGAAGGCGATAAAGGGGTAGTGCCTTTTATCCTAATCGGGAGATAAAGCGGCTAAGTTAATTTCTAGATTTGTTTGAGGTCCGTTGGGATAGCCAACTGTGACAGGGCTCAGATTTTAGCCGGATTTTCTTCAATTCCTCTACTGGAGACGATGAAGCCCAGGAGCTTTCCGTAGATGCGCCAAAACGCATTTTTCCGGATTGAGCTTGATGTCGTATGTTCGGAGATTGTCGAACGTGAGCCTCAAGTCGTCTATTAAAGAGTCGATGAGTCTGGTTTTAACGACCACATCATCTACGTATGCCTCCACTGTTTTGCCGATCTGCCTTTCTAGACATGTCTGAATCATGCGTTGATACGTTGCGCCGGCATTTTTGAGCCCGAAGGGCATTGTGTTGAAACAGAACGGGCCGTATGGCGTGATAAATGCCGTTGCGACTTGGTCGGACTCCGCCATTTTAATTTGGTGATAGCTGGAGTATGCGTCGAGGAAGCACAATGAGTCGTGTCCTGCGGTAGCATCGATAATTTGATCGATGCGAGGGAGGGGGAAGGGATCCTTTGGGCAAGCCTTGTTGAGGTCCTTAAAATCGACACATAGGCGCCAGGATTTGTCCTTCTTTGGTATCATCACCAGGTTTGCTAGCCAATCCGGATGTTTTATTTCTCTAATGAATCCGGCCTCCAATAACTTGGCTAGTGCCTCTCCCATGGCTTGTATCTTAGGTTCAGAGAAACGCCGAAGAGTCTTCTTGACCGGCTTGAATCCTTTTAAAATGTTAACGCTATGCTCGGCCAACCTGTGTGGGATTCCTGGCATGTCTGAGGAATGCCAGGCGAATATGTCCCAATTCTCGCGCAGGAACTCCTGTAGTGCGGCATCTACAGCGGGGTTTAACTGTGCCCCGATGGATGCTGTTTTGTAGGGTCCGTTGGGTGGACTTGGAATTTGACTATTTCATCCGCTGGTTTAAAAGAGGTGGACTTGGATCTCTTGTCGAGTATCACGTCGTCCCTGTCCATTGTGGAGCATAGTGCAGTTAATGCCTCTGCCACGAGGGCTTCGGATAATCCCTCGAGGGCAGTCTTGGCTGTTTTGTTTTTCGGCGGCGGGCTATGTCCGGATCACTAGCTAGAGTGATGATTCCATTGGGCCCGGTCATTTTGAGCTTCATGTACCCGTAATGGGGTATGGCTTGGAAGATCGTGAATGCGTCCCGCCCTAAAAGGGCGTGGTATCGACTACTGAACGGGGCCACTTGGAATGTAATTTCTTCAGACCTATAATTGTCCGGAGTTCCGAATACCACGTCTAGTGTGATTTTTCCAGCGCAGCGTGCCTCCCGACTAGGGATGATTCCTCTGAAGGTCATGCTGCTTTGCTCAATGCGGTTCCTGTCTATTTCCATTTTATGAAGAGTTTCCTCATAGATGAGGTTTAATCCGCTGCCGCCGTCCATGAGCACTTTAGTGAGCCAAAAGCCATCCACAATTGGACTAAGGACCAATGTGGCTGGTGCTCAGGTTGTTTGGAATTTAGGTTCATCACTGGCGTTGAAGGTAATAGCCGTATCGCTCCATGGATTTATTGTTGCCACGTGGCAGACTTCAGCAAGGCTACGGAGTGCTCAGTTTCGCCTATTATTTGAGGCGAATGTCTCGAAGACTGTCAGTACTGTATTGCTATCCACGGGATGGTGCTCTGTGGTGTTTTGAATGAGGATATCCTCACTGCTTTTGGCCACCTGCCAAAGTACCCAACATGCTCTCAAGCTGTGTGTTGGTATGGTATCCGTTGTACTGTAGATTTTGCAAGGCCCGTTAAGCCATCCCTCCAATACAGTTCAACGCCCTGAAGTGGGCTATCGCTTCTTTGTAATTGAGTCGGTTGTCTTATGAGAGTGCACCCTTTTGATTCGGACTGGGTGTTTAGTCAGAGCCGGATTATCCCAGAATTTGTTTTGGTTTTCCAGGCACTTTCCATCACACAGTACTTATGTACTATGGCCGCCAAGTCAGCGAAGCGTGCTATGTCACGGCGACTTATGGCGTTAAGGATTCCCTTGTCCGTGCAATTATTACAGAAGAATGAGATTGCGTCTTCCTCGCAACAGTCCTTAACCTTGTTCATTACAAGGAGGAATCTGGCCCAATAATGATGTACTGTTTCCAGGGGCTCTTGCCTAATGTGGGAAAGATCGTTTATATCTGGGTGGGTGGGTGGTTTGAACCCGAACCCTGACCCGACCTGAGACCCAGGGGCAGAGGAGTTTCCGATCTTTGCAGTTCGGGCTCCGGGATGTTGCCCAATAGGTCTGGCCCGCTGCCTGATTCTAGGTTCAAGGCTTGGGCGATGTCCTTCCGTAAACGGGTATCCGGCTCAGAAAGCTCGGGAATCCGGACATAGTTTGTCCTCAAGATAGAGGAAGAATCACCGCATTGTTCCTCCACCGCCGCTATCTGATGGGTGACCGGCGGAGAGTTAATCTCCCTCTGGTCGTGTTTAAGCCCAATCCGATCATAGTCCGTAGCGACTCCCAAAGCGGCGATGTGATCCAAGAGCTCGTTCAGTGAAGAGAGCTCCACTGGATTCATCTGCTCGGCAAATTCCGAACCGACGTGGAGGTTGTTTTTGATAACCCGAGAAGTCATCGTCGATGCAGCAGTCGAACGGGCGGTCATGACGAAGCCGCCTAGCCGGAGAGTTTGGCCGACAGCCAGGGCTCCTCCAGCAGTGACGTTGTCCTTGACAACGAGATGAGGCATCCTTCCTTACGGTGACGGCACAGTGGAACTCTCAATGAAAGCACCAATGCCGGTGTCAAAATCGGCGGATCTTGGGTAGGGGCTCCCCAACTGTGCGTCTAAGGCGGATGGTAACAGGAGGCGGGGGACACGATGTTTACCCAGGTTCGGGCCCTCTCGATATAGGTAATACCCTACTTCCTGCTTGATTGATCTTGACGATATGAGTATTACAAGAGTTGATCTACCATGAGATCGTAGAGGCTAAACCCTAGAAGCTAGCCTATGGTATGATTGTTGTTGTCCTACGGGCTAAACCCTCCAATTTATATAGACACCAGGGGGGCTAGGGTTACACAGAGTCGGTTACAATAGGAGGAGATCTACATATCCGTATCGCCAAGCTTGCCTTCCACGCCAAGGAGAGTCCCATCCGGACACGAGACGATGTCTTCAATCTTGTATCTTCATAGTCCAACAGTCCGGCTGTACGGATACCCCCTAATCCAGGACTCCCTCGACCGGTCAACAGAGTGCAATCCGATGTTGAACGGTGAGCAAGTGACCGTATAATCACCGCAAAACGTATATAGTGACCGTAATGAGCGTATTCTGAAGTCCGGTGACCGTATTACGCTTTTCTCTCTGTAGGCCCTCTAAAAATACATCTCTACACGTTCTCGCATGTTACATCTAACAACTATGCAACACAACACTACTACTACACTCTAACACAATAAATCATATGTGTTTTTAGTTTTACTAGATCTCATATTGTTACTTAATTATTCAGTTTGCATACATTAAAATTGCCTTTGAAATGTATGGCCAGTATCATCTACCGCGCGGGAAAAATCCCACCCTTTCCTGTTTAATCGGGTTTGTATCGATGGATCGTGCGAAACATCAAAACTAGAGTAGTACTACAGTACAAGTAACAGTTCACTGGGCTGTCGTGTCGTGTACTCCTCCGTCGTAAGAGTGGAGCGCTCGCTTTCATAAATGTTCTAGTCCCTTTCGCCAACATGTGGGACATCAAGCTACCGGCCGTGTCCACGTGCCATACCGAAATACAGCGCAGAGCAGCAGGGGTGAAGCACCCCAGTCATGGCGTCGGCGTAGTAATGAGCAATGAGGCGTCAAATTACAAAGCTGCACCTTTCCCGCAGTTAAGTTGGAGGGACGAAGTAATAATGCTAAAAAAGAAGTTGGAGGGACGAAGCAACCATCACTTCACTTGTTGTTGAATCCGCTTCTCCCTCATCTTCTTCAAGTTAAAGACGTGTTGCTTCTGCCATTGTTCTGCCTCATGTGGGGCGCGGATCGGCTTGGTAAAGCACTGACACGTGGGACTGCATGTTAGCAAACCACCAGGCCAACGTCCTCTAAAAATAAGAAATCTCCCCCGCCATTCGCGTGGCAAAATCACCTCCTTTTTACTAATCTTGATACTATAATTTTTTAGATCAATATAATTGAGATTTGTATAGATAGCACACAGGAGCAAAACTAAGTGGTACGGTTAAGGGCATCCACAATGTGTAGCCAAATGTGAAAATTGCTTTTGGCATCGATGGGAACCATTGTGGACGGTGCTGCCAAAGCCAAAAAGATGGAACCGAACCTCCCTAATTGATTGATTGAAGGAATAGAAAAATGCAACGTCTCTCCTCTTTCTCCCGTGCTTGGACGCATGTACGATATACTGACCTGAGTCTACTCCCCTGCCCCTTCTATCACAAATCACAAAGCAGTGAGGCATCAAATCACAAAGCACGGACGAAGCAACCATCATTTCACTCTTCGCTGACTCCGCTTCTCCATCGTCTTCTTCAAGAAATCTCCTCACCTCACTAAGCTGGACGGACGATGCTATTGTGTAGTACTAGTACATTTACGCGTCCTTTTGTTCAACGGACTTCCTGGATGCAAATAAGGCGGTTGTCTCGGCTTGCAGGCGGCACTTGCGAACAACTTACCATGGTCTCCCTCAATGGTGTTCTCCGTTGAACGCACTTCGCCAAACCACAACGTTCGAGATATCGTCGACGTCACCGCAATGGGGAAGGAAGTCAAATATTTACTACCTCCATTTTTTTGTACACAAGGCCAGTATATCAAAATTACAATTTGCAGAAGGCCACTAACACTAATCGAGGAAAAATTGATAAGGTTTGCCTCGTACTAGCAACCCAGGACATTAATACACCCTTGCATGCATGCGGAAGTGAGAAGGTTGGTTTGCATGGCGTTGCATTAATCAAGCGATGATGAGTGAGATGGTTAGCTCTTTGGGCGTTGGAGAAAAAAATACGCATTAATTGACACGTCAAACAAGGATTTGTATTGATAAATCCCGCGAAGGAAAGCCCCACCTTTCTTTTTTAACACAAGTAGTACTCCTACGTACATACTTGTATCCTGTTTGGGTCTAGGCCTTGCATTGCCATACTTCGCCACACATTTTTGTCAAGCTTGCCTAAAGTTTTCAAAATGAAAAAGAGGTACACTTGCGCTCGGCTGTCGCGGTCGCACCGCACCCTCACACAGTCGCTCCTGCATGCCGCAGTCGCACCGCACCCTCACACAATCACTCATGCACGCCGCAAACCCAATCATGGGAACGCACCCGCACTCACACGTGCTACCGCATGTGATCAAACCAAACTCAGCCATCCTACCGGTGACACATAATTTTCGTTCATGCAGTATGTTTATCCAACCGCATGTTGGGGAAGATCCGTAGGGCCCGTGCGGTGGTATGTTGGGGAAGAAGAAGAGGTGAGGAAGAAGGGTTAGGAGACGTAGGATATTCATCCAACCGCCTGAAATGGTCGACTGAAACGAATGATGAAAGTCAGGCGACTTGCATAAATATATGGTTTTTACACAACAAAATATCCCTAAAAACAACAACATAAATAAAAACTATCACTACCCGCGGAACGAGACGGCCTCATCGTCTTTGGCTGCCGGCGTGAACCAACCGTAGATGTCGACGTGTGTCTCCAAACCATGGTTGTCCTCGGCCTCCAGCTATTCGTTCACGCGGAGCGTGTGGGTGCTCTGCACGGACGAGAGCACCGCCCGGTTCAAGTCTAGGACGTCTGGTTCCGCCTGTAGGAGGGCCTCAATGGCAGCGGCATCCGCGCGCTTCGCGTTGAGTTGAGCCTCCGCTCGGTTCAAGTCCAGGACTTCCGTTTGTAGGAGGGCCTCGAGGGCAGCGGCATCCGCGCGCTCTGCGTCGAGTTGAGCCTCGCCGCCTGGTTCAAGTATAGGACGCCCAGTTCTGCCTGCAGGAGGGCCTCGATGGCAACAACATCCGCACACTCTGCATCAAGTTGAGCCTGCACCGCCCGGTCCTCCTTTAGTATCGCCAGGTTGAACCGCTGGTCCGCCTGCACCATGGGGGACCCGGACGCTGGCACGAAGTTGACGTCCATCGTCTCATACGCATCGGGGGACTTCTGCACCGTGACCTCTGCCATGAACATTGGATTGGCTTCCTCCTCCTCGGAGCTTGGCTCCAGAGAACTCGGTGGTTGGCCCGCCGCAAAGCGAGCTTAGGAGCAGTGCAATGGCGCCGACCGCCACCGCGATTTCTGTGTGGCGCTCCGGCGTTAGCATCTTGTAGTACGTCATATTGCGGCGCACCATGGCTTTCCGGTGAACTATGGGACGCTTGATGCGGGCTAGGAGTTGGAAAGGTGGGGGAATGGGCTGAAGAGGAGGTGTGCTTTTGGGGTAGTGGCTGGCGTAGGCCGAGCAGCGAAGGTTCTGGTGTGAATAGTGGTTCCGGTGACGACCGGTAAATCGTTTTTGACTGTACATTGCTCTTATCGCGTTCACGTTGCACCCCGGCACGCTGGACCCTCCATGTCGCTCACCGAATGGAACGCGCTTCGTCTTGCGTTTTCGCTCGCTTGTGGGACCGCAGTTGAGAGCAAGCGGCGTCCCTCCCCTCCCCGCCGCGTCATTTATACTACTACTCCCTCCGTTTTATGCGAGTAAATAAAAGCGAGGAGTATACTCTGAGATGAGGATCCCCTAACATGGCGAACCCATTGAGTAATTGACATGCGGGGCCTAGCAAGCATGGGGCCCGCCAGTCAGTGACCAAAAGGCAGGGTAAGGCAGGGAAACCTACGTCAGAGGATCCACTTCCACTAATACTCCCTCCTTCCATCTATACATGGCCTAATGTGTTTTTCAAAGAGAGATTATTGTTTACCCGCAGGTCCACTTTGTGGGACTTGGAGTATTGGAAAGATTTTGATCTACGGGATAATCTTGATGTGATTCACATCGAGAAAAATATATGTGACCGCATTATCGGCACACTTCTTAATATTGAAGGCAAGACGAAAGATACCTTAAAATCTAGGATTGATTTGACACACCTAGGTGTTAGACATGATTTGCAGGTGCAAGATGAAGGTAAACCATGGGATATGGCACCAGATGTGTACGTCTTGGACAAGGTAAAAAGAAAAGAATTCTACGAGGTCCTGTCACGTGTGAGATTCCCACATGGATTTGCTTCCAACCCTGAAAGGAGAGTCGGTCAGATGGAAACAAGGTCCAAGGGTTGAAAACCCATGACCGCCACGTCCTACTTCAAAGGGTTTTACTGTTATCCTTAGAGGATTGGGCATACGACTTATACTGAGAAGCGATTGCGAGTTGGGACAATTCTTCAAGCAACTCTAAAGTAGAAATATCGGGATAGATGCTTTGGGCGTCTTAGAGACAAGATACCAACTATCCTATGCGGCCTTGAGAAGATATATCCTCCGGCCTTCTTTGATGTGATGGTGCATTTGGTTGTTCATCTACGATGAGGCACTACTTAGAGGTCGATGCAAGTATGGCTGGATGTACCCTATTGAAAGGCGGCTAGGCACTTTCAAGGGCTATGTTAGGAATAGAGCTAGACCCGAGGGGTTCCATTGCAGAGGCCTACATTGCTACAGAAGCGTTGACATTCTGCTGAAAATACATTGAAACAGCTAATCAGCTTAGCAAAGAGGTGGGTGAAGACAATCCCGGGCTCAATGTTTTCGATTGTTCTGTTCGAGTTACAGGGAAGAGTCGACAAGATGACAAACTAAATATTTGGACAAAATGGTTTGGTATGTGTTGAATAATTGTCCTGAGATACTACCTTATATCAAGTAAGTGCTAAGTACTGCAGCTTATACATCGTAATCTACTAAACTTGCAGCACATTCTTATATATTTAAATGTTTGACGCGATCACTATGTTGTGCAGCATCTACAAAAAGGAGTTACTGCTGCCAAATCCAAGAAACATTGACAAACTGGTTATGGCAGGATTTGCGAAATGGTTCAAGATGTAAGCTTTTGTATTGCACCGTCAGTTTTTTAATATATTGAGTACATAAGATGATCAGCTTGTCTATTTTCTAACCATAGGTTAAGAAGATGCGGGAGGATGGGCAAGCAGTTGATGATGCCCTTTATGCACTACCAATGGGTCCTAATACTCGGGTAAGACATTATGAATCTTGCGTTGTTGGAGATGTGCGCTATAACACCCTTGCACGCGATGAAGGCAGGAAGACACAAAACAGTGCCATCATGAGCACGGATACGTACGGCAGAGAGACAACTGAAATGTATGTTAACATAACAGACATTGTTCAGTTGCAGTATATCTTTAGTTTCGAGGTTCATCGATGTGTGGTTCTGTTGTGCTGTCGTTGGTATAACCTATTTTCCAGGATAGCAAAACCCAGAGCTGATGATTATTTTCAAATCCATCAATGTCAAGGCGGCGTACCAGACCAACGAGCCTTTTATTTTGGCAAATCAAGCAACATAGATATTTTTCTTGGAAGACACATTTGCACGTAGCGATGGCTGGAGAGTATTGCAAAGGTTTGAGTAGAGGAATTCATTTAATGAAGTTGCACAACAAGATGATGCTTACACTGCTCCTAATGTACAAGATTCCACAGATGTTACTAATATCTTTGAGAACCATCACGTCAATGACGCTGGTGAAAAAATTGCCTGTCAGGCCGTGGACATATAAGAGTTGATCAATAAGAAGCCAACGTTCGAGGACATTGAGGATGAAGAAGAAGATGACACTGTGGGGAATTATGATTCAGACTGATACACATGGCGAAGATGTTGGCCGCTAACTGCTGCGGATAATGATTAGATTTCTTTTGTCGTATTTGCTGTCGAAGAAGGCGTTTTTATCTACTATGTGAAATTGTGTTTGCTATGACAACTGAAACTTGATGAACTTGTTGTTTAGTATTTTGCTGTGAGAACATCACTTATTATGTATGTTGATTTGTGTTTGGTGATTGTATGATGACTAAAACATGATGACATTGTTGTTTAGTTGTACTCATATTTGGCTGTGAAATTTGAATTTGATGACATAGTTTGTTGTTGGACTGCAATTTGCTCGACGTCTTCGAATGGGTACAAAGCTGACCCGACAGGGCCTCTGCTAATTTATTTATTTATTAGCAAAAGGGCCTCTGCTGTTTATTTATGAGCAAAAGGGGATACCCCCCGATTTTCGTTAATACAAAACATTAGATGTTCACAACACTATGCCCAGCCTGCTAAACAAGTTTCATTCATTACTAGTTTCAGCAAAGTGCTCATGTCATAGCCACTGAATACATCAGGAGTGTTACATACACTACAAATAAAGAGACAATCATCCTACATAGCACATCGAGTTTGCCCATTATCTTCACAAGCTCTTTCATCTCCTCATTCTTTATCCAAGGCCGTTCGGCATTTGCTTGGCCATGATCAGAGGAACTGCATCTTTAACCTTCTGCTCTGCATCTTCCTCTTCTGTCGTTCCTTCAATTACTTGTCCAACACCCCAACCTGCTGGAATTGGGATTCCTCGGCTAACCAAATAATCAGCATAGTTGCATTCTCCCACATCAGCAACTTCCCAGAAATACAAATCACACAAATCTTCCCTTTTCTGCACGAATCAAATTGGAAGATCATCAACCAAACTATTAAAAATATCAGCAACTGAAAGCAGCAAAACAACACTTAAACATATTATTACCCCATGATTCGGGCATTTGTAGAAGACTCAGCCAGGGTTGAGGATTGTGGTTGAGACGCGACGGATGACTCTGCGTGATTTGCAGCAGTGGCACCACACCAACGGCAGCGGGTTGCGATGAGCAACCGGCTGCGGTGCGTGTGCCGGCGGGGGTGTGATGAGACCCACAGGCGATGGTACGGGTGGCAACTTGGCGCATATCTGGTTGTTGCCTGCTGAAGAGTAGGTGGACGAGCAGCCAGCGGACATGGTTGCTACGGCCAGAGCTTCTGATGCTAGGCAGAGTAAGTAGAAAAGAGGAGAAGCGAACGTTGGATATGTCAGTTTCATTACTTGTAGAGTAGCATAGCACCATATATAGTCATAGTCTAGGTTTGGATTCGAACCAGCTACAGGAGCACGTCTCTCTTTTTTCTAAAACTCAGCAACGTCTCTTTACCGGTACACTAGCTTGTTCTATATGCCTTCTCAAGTCTTTCATTTTCTTTCTTTTCTTTGCGAGGAAGAAAGGAGGACAAAATTGAGAGTTCCTGGGACTCCAACTCAAGACCTCTCGGTTGAAAACCAAGGGTGCTAGTCACTTATGTGGCGAACGTTCCCTGGGAGGAGGGCGGCATACAAACGCATTTTCCTCACAGTTTTAGTTGCAACGCAAGATCGAACGGTCGCAGTTTCGGGAATGTTATCAGGCAAACGAGCCCAGTTTTCCTTTTCTTCCTATATATAAAAAGTATGCTACTTGGTGTCGGCTTAGTAAACAAACGATTGTGCCTACCTTGACCGTTGGATTGACATTCAATGTCTGTCGTGTTTCTTCAGTCTCTTCTTCCTCCAGCCGCCAAAACCAAACCCGGCGCCGGGACCGCTGCTCCGCCTCCCACGGTGTCTTGTCTTGCCGCGCACGCATCATGGCCACATCACACCCTAAAACTCTAAGAATCTTCCCTGGCTCCTATTCATTCCCGTCCGAGGCCTCACCATCATCCTATGCCTTGGTTCGCTCGCCACGGCGCCGCCCTCCGGTGTTGTCAACATGGTCAACAACCGAGAGGAATAAGGAGATGACTGTACATGGTGAGGATGACAGTAGGGACCCAACAGCGCGCGTAGTATTTTTTCTGGGATGGAGAAGGGTATCAACAGGGTTGTGCAGGAGCTGTGGCCTGTCTAGCCCAGGCTTTTATTTCATATGTTTACCACATGACCAGCCCGGTTTTTTTTTTGTTTCTGAAAATGGCTAGCCCAGCTATTTTGTTTTTTGCAGAATAACCAACGTAGGCCTACTTGCTTTTCTACACCCTGTTGGGCTAGAAATCTTTCAAGACGAGGAGGGATGCATTCGGGCTTGCCCAGAAAATGGGCTATAAGTAATAATAAATGGGCTATAAGTAATAAATGTGCTGTAAAATGAAAAAAATACAGCAAACAGGCAACTAGTTCCAAAATACCTTTTTCTTCCAGATTTTGATATTTTACATTTCATAGTTTTTGTGCGGGTAAAATTCCATTGGATTTAAATTAAGGTATGTTTAGTTTTTAAATTAATTTGAATCTGGCTAGAAATTTCGGGTTGTATGCTGTTTGGGACAGATTTGGAGGCTGACTTGTGGGTCTACTAGGTTGATGTGTACGAAAGGCTTTGTCAACTTAGTCCACAAATGATTCTAGGAGCAGTAACCGTTGGATGTTAATCCAACGGCCGTGCTGCTTCTTCAATATCTGATCTTGTTGCGACAGCCGCCCAAACCAGCGCCGGTGGGACTGCCTGCTCCCGCCTCCCATGGCCGGCTGTGCTGTCACACAGGCCGCACCGCCCCACCCTGCTCCATCACTGGCCAGACCATTCCTCTACTCACCACACCTCCTGTTATTTTCCGGCGACGGCAGCCGAACCAGTAAACCCTCTTACTCCCCACCGCGTGGGCAACCACTGCCGAGTCTTCCCCGGCTCCGTGTTGTTCCCTTCCTAGGCCTCGCCGTCGTCCACCGCCCTGGTGCTCTCGGTGCGGCGTGGTCAACGTGGTCAACGAACGACATCCATCGGAAGTGGACTATATGTGGATAGGCTGACAGCTGGGTCCATGGCCGCACACAAGGAAATGCCTCCTTATTACATGCAAAATAATGATTCCTCCACTTGGCAGCTGGGACCCACCGGAAGGACCTCTGTATTTCGCGAAAAAACGTTCCCCTTGCTGTCAGCTCGGACCCACCAGTTATATCTTCGCACGCAAGGAAGTGCCTCCTTATTACGCACAAAAAAATGAATACTCCCCCTACTAGCTGGGACCCACCATAGTGGGAGGCTGACTTGTGGGCATACTAAGTTGACGGGGACGGAGGGCTTTGTCAACTTAGTCAATATGAACGATTCTAGCTCCAGTGACCGTACGATGTCCATCCAACGACCATAGTGCTTCTTCAACCTCTCGTCTTCTTGCTCCAGCTGCCCAAACCAGCATCGGTCGTGCCGCCTGCTCCTGCCTCCCATGGCCGGCTGTGCTACCGCGGAGGCCTCACCGCCCCCTACTACTCCCACCGCTGGCCAGGCCATCCCTGTACTCACCCACACCCCCTGTTATTCTACAGCGACGGCAGCCTCACACATGGCCAGAACGGTGAACCCTCATACTCCTCTCCGCGTTGGCATCCACTGCCGCGTCTTCCCCGGCTCCGCGTCGTCCCCTTCCTAGGCCTCGCCATCGTCCACCGCCTTGGCGCTCTCAGCGCGGCGTGGTCTGTGGTCAAGGAATGACTTCCATCGGAAGAGTACTGTACGTGGAGAGGCTGACAGCTGGGTCCACGGCCGTAGCAAGGAAGTGCCTCCTTATTACGCGTAAAAGAGTGATTCCTCCACCTGACAGCAGGGACCCACCAGACGGGCCACCGTATTTCGTGAAAAAATGTTTCCCCCCTGACTGCTGGGACCCACTAGCTACATCTTCGCACGCAAGGAAGTGCCTCCTTATCCTCCCTGACAGTCGGGACCACCTGGTCGAAGCGTACGTAGCATTGTCATTCTGGTCACGAACATGTACGTACATACTGGTCGATCAGTTTGTCTGCAGGCTGCAGCGATGAACTATGGCCGATTAAGGAAGGGCACGTGTCGTAGTAGAGGCGTGTACGTAGTATGTACATGTACGTATATCCAGGATGCAAGAAAGTAAATACGGCCACGTACATACATACGGGCGGGGTCTCGAACGCCTACTCGCGCATACGTACGGCCAGGGCTCGTGTACATGGCTGGGTCGGAACAAAGAAACTGCGTCGTCGTGTTCATCGGGAGGCAATGGAATGCCCCGCGTTCATCGGGAGCCAACGAGCTTGGAAGGAACAGCCGAAACGAGGCCTGGCGTACCACAAAACGGAGGAAACAGCCTTGTGTTCGACCGCCTACGGTCGAAACGGGATCCTGTTCACCGGGAGGGGTGTGGCATACCACAAAACGGAGGAAATAGACTTCTCTTCGACCTACTATGATTGAAACGGGGTCCTGTTGATCGGGAGGGGTGTGGCGTACCACAGAACGGAGGAAACAGACTTGTGTTGGAGCGCTACGGTCGAAACAGGGGTCCTGTTCATCGGGAGGGGTGTGGCGTATCGCAAAACGGGACTCCACGGGCTACTGTTCATCCACCATTTACTGTCTCCACGGGCTACTATTCATCCACCGTCGACCTCCTCCAGCCTCCACCTACGACTGTTCATCCACGACGTCTCCCCTCCTGCCTCCACCAGCTACTGTTCATCCATGGGCTCCTGTTCATCCAACCTCCACCGCTCCTCCACCGGCTACTGTTCAACCAGCCCTCTCCATGGGGTCCTGTTCAACCACCCCTCCACGGGCTACTGTTCATTCAGCCCTCCACCGGCTACTGTTCAACCAGCCCTCCACGGGGTCCTGTTCATCCAGCCCTCCACGGGGTCCTATTCATCCACCCCCAACTGGCTCGATCGGGGTCCTGTTCATCCAGCAGCAACGACCTCTACTACCACGGGGTCCTGTTCATCCAACCCCCACCGGGAACTGTTCATCCAACCCCCCCAACAATGCTCACTGTTCATCAAGAGGCAGCAGGTTCGATCGGCTTCAGTTAGCAGCAGTAGTGAAGGAATCGCTCGATCGGGTTCAGTTAACAACCAGATCGATCGCTCGCTTGGGTTCAGTAATGCGTAGCTTGCAGTGCAATCGCTCGGGTTCAGATGGCGAATGCCTCGCTCGGGTTCAGTTAGAGCCCAATGCCTCGCACCCGCGCGCGTACATGTATGAGAGAAACGCGCATCGCTCGGCCCCGACCACCCACCGTTGTCGGATTTCGGGTTCCGGCAAAACCCTCAAGGTTCGAACACTGGGGTCCGCACGAAGATCTCTCCCTCCATCTAACTCGCTCACTCACCACGATCTCAAGGCTCGGCGCGTCGCCCGGGAAGAACAAGGGACACAAGAGTTTTTACTGGTTCGGGCCACCGATGTGGTGTAATATCCTACTCCAGTGTGGTGTGGTGGATTGCCTTGTAGGCTGAGGATGAACAAGTACAAGGGAAGAACAGCCTCCTGGGAGAGGTGTTCTTGAGCTCGGTGAGCTTGTGTGTGCGAGGATGGAATGGATCTGATCCAAGATGAATTGGGGCCGAATCTGTCCTCCCCTCGCTATGGTGGTGGCTAGTCCTATTTCTAGAGGCCCTGGTCCTCTCCCAAATATTAGGCGGGAAGGGATCCCACAACGGCCAATTTGAAGGGGGGCAGCTAGTACAAGCTATCCTGACAAAAGGTGCTCTTCGCCTGCCAAAGGCTCTGGCGGTGACGCCGTCCTGGGCTCCACGTGACCTCCGTCCTGCTGGTGTTGGTCTTGTTGCACCGAGATGGAAACCTTTGATTGATGCCTCGAGACTCCTCGCCTGCGCTTGCCTCTTTAGCACCAAAGAGGGAGCGAGTACACTGCACGCGCTGACGCCCGCCTGGCGCCCGCCTGGCTTTGGTCGTCATGGCTTGCGTCACAGGAACCTCGCGAGGTGCCCCTCGCCTTGATCTCTCCGCCCCTCACGAGCCAGCCTAGTGAGGCCGCCCCCGAGGAGGTCTTGCGTCGTCCGCCCCGTGAGGCTTGGCCCCTCGCGAGGTCTTGGCGTTCTTGAGATGAAGATGGGCCGTCTGGGGCGGCTGGTGGAAACCATGCCGGGGTCCATGAGCGAGCAAGTCTGGGGACCCCTGTTCCCAGGACGCCGACAGTAGCCCCCGGGCCCAAGGCGCGCTCGGACTTGGCTTTGAGGCGAAGCCAAGGGGCAAGTGCGGAGCGCCGTGGGCCCCAACACCCTGCGGCCTCGGTTAACACATGGCGATTGATGGGACCTGGGCGTCTCCGCTTCCCCACGCTGCCTCGAGAAATGTCCGACTTGATGAGTCCCTGGTACATGCAGAGAAAACCATCATTACCTGTGATCATGGGGGTCGTCGGTTGGCCTTCTCCAGCTATAAATGAGGTGGGGGCGGAGCCCCCGTCGCCCATCTCTTCGTGTTCCGCTCGCTTCTTCTTCCTTGCTTCATTGCTAGCAGCGACACCCATGGCGCCGATACGGAGATTCTCGGCTGCAGAGAAGGGGAGAGCCCCTCGTGACGAGTCGGGGCCGCTTTCACCGAAGAAGAGGCTGGCCCACCGTCGCGACGTAGTCGTGAGGTCGGAGGTGTCGAGGCCTTGGTATGAGTGGCCTCCCCCAGGGTATCAGCTGCCCTTGTATGCCCAGACCGAGGGCTCCGGAGGCAGAAGCGGTGACCAGCGCCGCCCATGTCGCGGCCGTGGTCGCCGTGCCGTGGTGGCGCGCGCCGTCGCCCCAGGAACCCATGCTGGGGGCTCCTCGTGCAAACTCGTGATGTGGGCGGTGATGCCTCCGCGCACTTGGATTCGCTTCCCGCTGGTCTTCTCCGCCGAGATGCCGCCGAGGGGTTCCCTCGAGCTATGGCTGCAGCACGTCGAGTGCGATGCCCCGGCGACAGGGGCGGAGGTTGAGGTCGTCTCGCCGGGCAAGATCTTCATGACTCACGGCTGGGGTGAGGTCGCCCGAGTCTGCCGCATGGAGGGCGCCCTCGCCATCCACTTCGAGTACGCCATCCACTTCGAGTACGACGGCGCCTCCACGATGTTCTTCAAGGTCTTCGACAAGGAAGGCCACCGCTTGGAGTGCTGCACCGGAGGGGGTCATCGGGACGGTGATGCGGCAGGAGCCAGGCCTGCCGCTGGCCTCGCCAGCGGTTCCTCCGGCAGCAGTGGTGGCGCTTGGGAGTCCAGCGACTCTCCCGAGCTCTACAAGACTCCAGAGATGAGCGATGACAGCTACGTGCCCCCGAGCTCGCGCCGTGCCCGGAGCGCGGCAGCAGCGTCCGGCCGCCACCGTCGCTGATCTGGATGGGGTTGGCGCGTGTAGATAGGGCTCCTAGAAACCTCCTTCTTTTGTTCCCTGCGAGGAATCGAGACGTACCCCGTGGGGGGCGTGTAAAGGGTCTGTAATGCCTTTTGTTGATATCATCCTTTTTATGAAGATTTCTGAATCGTGTCCCTGCTTGGCTCGGTCTCCCCTTTCCAACTCAGCGGTAGCTTGGTGCTCTACAGCGAGTCCCGATCCCGGTAGGCAGCGGCCGTCGGTATGCCAGGTCGCGATGTCGTGGTCAAGGCCAGGAGGTGAGCGGCCCGAGGTCCAGTAAGAGCTCCTAAGGCGCGATGCTCAAGAGGTCCCCTTTAGCACGCAAGCAGCTACCTAAAGGTAGGAAAGGGAGGCGACGTCGCTATAGCAAGGCTGCAACAGGTGGGAACCCTATGCCGTAGCGATTGGCCGACCCGAGTGCGAAACTTATCTTGGTAGTCCAGAGTTGATTCCTTATGCAGCGCCAGACCCCTTGTGTGTGTCGGCAGTCAGTAGTGTAAGCCGAGTTAGGCCCGTCTGAAGTCTCCCCTCTTTCCCACGCTCTTCCGTGTGCTCTACGTCCTCGGGTCCCGGCCCTCGACCAAGCTCAGCCACCATTGGTATGCCAGGTCGCGATGACGTGGTCAAGGCCAGGGGGTGAGGGCTGGAGAGCCAGTAAGAGCTCCCGAGTCGCGATGCTCAGGAGCCCCCCCTTCAACACGCAAGCGAATTGCATGGGAAAAGAAGGAGCCCGCGGTGCTGCCCGCTGTTACCCTCGGGAGGTTCCTGCAGTGTTAGCGCGAGGAGGGGTACAAATTGCAAACACGCCTGCCGGTATGCCACTGGTCATTTTGCAAGAAGATGAAGGCACTGAGGGCCTGGCGAGGTGACGTCTTGTGAGAGTGCCATGAGCGAGCTCGACCGCTCAGATTTGTCAGCGTTGCAGGGACGGACCCGAGCACAAGCATCGTGCCAGCATGAGTAGCCTCCGCTGCGGGACGAGCAAGGGGCCGATCGGCGATGCAAGCGGCCTCGGCGAGTGACAATCAAGCAAGTGATGACTATAAATAACTCGTGCGTGGGAACCGGCTAGCTTAGATAGGTGCGAGAACGATACATACCACTGGGACCGAGCCGAGCGGCCTGGGGGTGATGCAGCCCGAGGGGCGCCCCAGTAGAGTAAGCTAAAGACGCAAAAAGGATGCATGCCGCAGGGACAGGCCCGTGCGACCTGGGAATAATGCAGCCCGAGGGGCGCTCCCAGCTGAATAAACTTGGAAAATGTCACCTGGTTCCTTTTGCCGAAGGATTGTTGGGGTAGCTGTCGGGGATATACCCCGCGGTGTAAACCGGCCGGAAGTTAACCCGGCCGGACTTGGCGGTTTATTTGAGACCCCGCTGAGACTTGGCGGTTCACGACTCATTGGTAATCCGGCAGGCGGGTGCGAGGAACGACAAGACACAGTGGCCCAGCAGGCGGTTCATGAAGGCAGGTCATACTATGGTGGGCCGGTTTAAGAGGAAAGGAATAAGGAATATTTGTCTTACAAGGAGTTAAGACCTGGACTTGTATCCGGTTTGTATTAGAGATAGACTAGTCCTAATCCTAATAGGACTCCACATGTAACCCACCCCTTCAACATATATAAGGAGGGGCAGAGCTCCCCAAAGAGGGAGAAGCTACAAGCAAGAAGAAACAATCCTAGGGCTAGACACAAAGAGGAGAGCCGATTTACGGCGACTCCCTCGTGATGATAATGAGACCTAGCCACAAACAGCATGTAGGGTTTTTACCGGATGATGTTTCCGGGGCCCAAGCTGTCTAAATCCCTGTCTTGTGTTGCGTCTCTCGATTCCGCTCAACCCCTCTCAAGCTACCACATAGATGCGTTGGCCTCGCGACTAAGTCCTGACACTAAGGACATCTGCCGTGACAATTCCACGACAGTTGGCGCCCACCGTGGGGCCTACGCACGGTGGTGATGAGTTCTTGAAGGGATTTTTTCTCAAGGATCGAGAAGTTCATAATTTTCCGGATGAAGAAAAACGGTTTCAGAAGGATTTGAATCGTCGACAAGCAATCGGAATAGCACATATACGAAACTAATAGTCGGAGGTTTTTTAGGGCTGCGTGCTAAGCGGCTATTGCACGCACCATATGGAGACCCGCCAAGACTGAGACCGAAATTCTGATGGCTGCTTTGGGCTACGTAGCAAGTTCATCTGCTACAACTCATGGGCGAGAAGGAAAATTTTATTGACAGAATTTGAGATTGAGAAGATTGGGATTTCGTGCGTCACCGCACGCATCGTTAGGCAATCCGTCGAGTCCGACTCTCAGTTGTGGTGTTTCCGTGTGCCACCATACAATCTGTCTAGATCGCCGAATCCTACTATTCTTCTCATTACGCAGAAGTTCGAGACCTATTCAGAGTCCCAGACGATCTGCTACGTGGTGTTAAGTAATATTACGGTGCTACCTATTGTGACACAGGAGGTCATCTGTTCGTCGATCAGAGCAGAAAAAAAAAGAAAGAAAGAAGGGGCGTTATGCAGCTGCCGCATGAGCATCAGCATGTGTCCGATAGCAGTCAAATCGCAAGTAGCATCTATAATTTCTAGCGGCAGCTGGCTCCATGCACGGAGTTCATGAAATCCCACATGATTTTGTCCCTACGCAAAAGGAATCAAGTGGTAGTTCTAAGGAGTATTTTTCCAAGCGATGAAGAAACTCAAGTTCTAATTAGCTACTGTACCTACGAGCAGTTTGAGAGAAAACTATGGAACAGTGTACATGCACGTAGTACATCCGGTTTAACCTTCACCAAAGGTACATCGGATACAATGTTCAGGCCACGAGGGAAGCCACGGATTTGTCTCTGCCTCGTCCTCACCTCCATTGCCGACGCGCCATCCACCAACACGGCCTCAACTAGTCACCTCCTCTGCGGCGGTTCGTTGCCGTGCTTGCTTCTGCGCCTCCACGCGGCCCTGCGCAGCGTGACTACTACGCTTATGGCTCTGTTGCTTCACACGCCGCAGTCTTGCCGCACCATTACACCTCGCCACAACTGCGCCTCAAGTCGCCGTCACCCAGATCTCATCGCGTTCCCTCCATTTCTCTGTGGCCTTGCCTTCTTCAAACCGCCATTACGCCTCGCCTGTTTGAACCGACCTGTGCCGGCTGCTTTGTAGTTCGTCAGCCGGCCGCTGGTTCCTTTGCCTCCATGCCCGAGGCGCTCTGCCTCGACCCACTATCCGCGCGCTTGGGTTGAGTCGCCCCCCGGCCAGCTCCGGTGTGCCCTGTACGGTCGCTTCTTCCACTGTGACTCGTCTCCGTTTTGCCAAGGCACCCCTTGCTGGTGTGACCTTGTCTTGCTAGTACAAAGCAAAAGAAAATTGGGGGTTCAGCCAGAGGATAATGGAGCAGTGCATGCATGCATGTTGATTCAACAACTAGTCTGCCAACAACAATAGTGGGAATCCCGATTGGTCAAATCTTTGTCATTAAGGTGTACACCGGTCGATGGCGATCGGGATGCTTTGGGATAAATCCCAAAGACCGTAAACAAACATTATGCGTTATCGGCGTCATTGCTCATCGACAAATCATCCGGTGCTACCTTCTCTATATATTTTATTAATGCATATTAAATTGTTTGAGAACAATTACTCATCTGTAATATTTTTACGCAGGACAATTTTTATGCCATTCACGGACACGTGTATCATGGTCCGTTTACATCAAAATGCCCGGTGACTCACTGTCCGCCCTCGCGGCAGTTCACTTGTCCGCACCCGGCTTACAAGCGCCGCGGCCGGTTCACCCGTGAGCGACTTCAAACCCACCTAGCGATCATAAATTTCATGGAGGATTATTTCCAGCCTCGCACATCAGGTGATCTCCATCTAAAATATATTTTATTAGTGCATATTATTTTTGTCAAAGAGCCGTTTGTCTTTGCCTTGGTCTGCAATATTGTATGCAGGACAATTATTCATTATAAACGTGGTTTATACCATGGGTACGAAGCACGCGCTGGCAACGTCCTGCCCGGTGTTCGTCCGTGCCACATTACACGGTGAATGGACGCGTGCAAGACACCGCCCTTACGGCCCGGTTTACATCAGCTTGCCGGGACCGTGCCTGCGTTTGACTCGCCCGTCCGAACCGGTTTACAACACCGTGGCCGGTTCATCTGTCCAAGCCACCTCTAATATTGTGGATGTCTCTACCGTCCATTTATTGCGGCCTGGTCTACATCAACATACCAGGTCGCACTGTCTACATGAGCAAGTCACAGCTTGGGTAGCCGGTTTTCTTTCAAAATAGAGGCAAATTATCATATATTATCAACCGCCGTCTACACCGGATGGCTCAATGGGCAGGCGCACAAGTCGCCGCCACTACAGTTTGGTTAACTTCAAATCGCCAGTTGGAAGGAACCATTGGCGAGATTCTTGACACGGCTCATACGGGATCATTTATAACCCGCCGCAGTCATCACAACCTTCTGTGGATTCACATCGTGTTATCAACACCAATGATGATATACAAGTTATGCCGGTTTTATCACGGTCAAATATGGAGAGTTTCAAGCCAACTCCTCGAGTCACCTTGAGACTCGGGGGCTACGATGACATGACTAAGCAAATCTTGCCAGCTTATTTAAGAACCCCAGGACGATGGAGGGAAAGATAACCCGGTCCCGGAGGCTACTGTTATTTGAAGGCCGTCAGAAAATTTCCGGCTTAATAAGTATATGACAGTTACAAAATCCCGGCTCAATGAAGAAGTTCCGGATCATCAGAAAATTTCCAGCTGAAAATGAAGATTCCGGTTTACAATCCGGTTCAAGGGAAATATATTCTCCCACAAAGCTCTCAAGCGCTCAAATCCGGTTTAGAAATGTCCGGTTCAAAAAGGAATTAACTTCTCGCAAGTTCGAGTTGAAAGGCCATCGAGAAAATTTCGGCTGAAAATGAAGATTCGGTTTACAATCCGGTTCAAGGAAAGATTTCTCCCACAAAGCTTTGAAGCTCTCAATATCCGGTTCAAAATCCGGTTCAAGAAGGATTTATCTCTTGCAAAAAGTTAAAGGGTGCCAAAGAAGACTTGCCGCCATGATGCGCGGTCCAAACATGGGTATCATGCCTTATTGGCTTATCATATTATTGGTCACTTGGGGCTTGGTCGTATCCGAACCATAGCCACGCCTCTTGATCGGCCTAGTGCCACAATATCACTTGGGGGCTTGGTGGTATGCGAACCAATGCAACACCTTTTGATAGGCGAAAGCCACCGGATCACTTGGGGACATGGTCAAGTCTCGAACCAACACGCCTCTTGATCGGCCTAAGGCCATAGAGTCACTTGGGGCTTGGTGAACCCGAACCACCGCCACGCCACTTGATCGGCATAATGCCACGGTTTCATTGGGGACTGGCTGACTTGAACCATAGCTACACCTTATTGGGAGCTTGGTCGTGTCCGACCATGGTAACACCATCGATCGGCTCAAGAAACCTCTTTTGCAAACGGTCTTATCATTGCCTTTGCTTCCATATTTTTTCATAACTGTTATTTGGTTTTTGTTGCGTTTTTAAACCGACATTGTTAATCCGTTTCAAACTGTCAATTACAAATTGGCGGAACACGGTCAAATCCTAATCCGGAGACTATCTGCCTGGTTTGATTTTATGTTACCATCTTATTATGGAGTAAATCGGTGTTCATTAACCCGGCTTGACTTTCAATTACAAATTGTCGATTACATGATCAAATCATAATCCGGAGACTATCCGCCGATGCAGTTTGACTACGAAGTCGCCAAGATTATATATGGTTAAACCGGTGTTTATCACAACCCGATGCAGTTTTATCATAAACCGACACGATATGAAAGGAGTTATCATTACTCAAGATTGGGATTATCACCCTTACTACAAAAATTGGTAAACCAATGATGTGATTCAATGTCACAGTATGATATATTTCATTGATTATTCTTAAAGTGCAGCCTTGGTTATAAACCTGGGTTATATGTTGGGCATTATGACCCGTCCGGTGGTAAACCGCCAGGACACTTTAAACTTGTTGTATGCAGAGACAGGTTGAATAAAGCATGATGATAAAGTATCCAGTGTTTATTAAACCGGCCTGGTTTTAAGACGATAAGTCGCCAGTATATGATGAGAAATTATCCGGTGTTTGTTAACCCGGCCTGGTTTTGGACTATAAGTCGCCAGTACATATTTGGATTGCGCCATTGGAATCATGTGCTCATAAATCATTGGACTATATTATTCAAATCTTCAAATAGCCAACATGGCTAGATTTTTATTATGGTTATCAATAACCAATATTATGATTGAGGTTTTCAAAGTCACTTCAAATAAGAATGGCTATTATTTCATCAATGGGTTACAATGGAGGGAATAGTCCCGAGTTGCTGCAGGCTTCTGACCCGGCACTTGGGGGCTACATTATTTAAGTTGAGATTATATCGAATATGCAAGTCTCATGTCGCCGCAAGCATGCACCATGACACTTGGGGGCTAATGCAAAGTAATTTTTGCTCATATTATGGAAGACCCGACTCATCATATTATACTGAGTCGGCCCAAGGGGCTACCAATTGCTCCTGTCAACAGTTGAAGGTACAAAGCTTTTTTATATTGAAGGGTCCACTGCTCAGTTGGTAAAGCACAAGGCTCTTAAACTTGTGGACGTGGATTCAAGTCCCATGATGGGGGTTACATCATATGATGTTATTTTCATTGAAGTATATATTAAGTCCCAGCTCAATATTATCTTACTGAGCTGGCCCTTGGGGGCTACACGTTGCTGTTAAAGTCTACATGATCATATTTTCGAAGTCCCTTCTTATTATTGGCATAATGACCCGGCCCTTGGGGGGCTATACTGGTTGAAGTTTTTATGAGCATCAGGCAATTAAAAGTTCCAGGTTGTTGCAAGCATGACAACCCGGCACTTGGGGGCTACATACGTGGAATACTCAATTCTGACTAGTGATTGAGATGAACAACCTGGATTTATTCAAGATTGTGATATTTATATTGAAGCAAGTCTAAAGTTGTTGCTATGCTACCTTCTTAAGACTTGGGGGCTACAAGTGATAGGTATATAAGAGGTATATTTTCAAGCTAGATGTTAACTACAAGTATGACCCGGTACCATCAATATTTATAAACCGGTGATCTTGGCAATGATAAACCGGCAAGTTCTACGATCCTTACACCGGTGAAGATTGGATGAGTATTTCAAGGACCGATATTGTTTTTAAGCATTGGGAGCTGAATCAAAGGAGTTATTCTTCACAATATATTTTCTATGAGAAACCAATGTCAGCAAGTAGATTATGAAGCTGGTTATTGACCCGGATTTTCTAGAAGGAGGAAATGACAAAGGACTTAAGGACGATCATGTGCCGGTCTACAAGAATTCTTAAACCGGAGCACAACCTGCCAAATTTGTTCTGGTGTTTGTTTTTGCAGCATAAGTTTACCATGGATAAATCCAAGCTAAACTTGAGGGCTAATGTCGGGGACATACCCCGCGGTGTAAACCGGCCAGAAGTTAACCCGGCCGGACTTGGCGGTTTATTTGAGACCCCGCTGAGACTTGGCGGTTCACGACTCATTGGTAATCCGGCAGGCGGGTGCGAGGAATGACAAGACCTGGTGGCCCAACGGGCGGTTCATGAAGGCCGGGTCATACTATGGTGGGCCGGTTTAAGAGGAAAGGAATAAGGAATATTTGTCTTACAATGAGTTAAGACCTGGACTTGTATCCAGTTTGTATTAGAGATAGACTAGTCCTAATCCTAATAGGACTCCACATGTAACCCGCCCCTTCAACATATATAAGGAGGGGCAGGGCTCCCCAAAGAGGGAGAAGCTACAAGCAAGAAGAAACAATCCTAGGGCTAGACACAAAGAGGAGAGCCAATTTACGGCGACTCCCTCGTGATGATAATGAGACCTAGCCACAAACAGCATGTAGGGTTTTTACCGGATGATGTTTCCCGGGGCCCGAAGCTGTCTAAATCCATGTCTTGTGTTGCGTCTCTCGATTCCGCTCAACCCCTCTCAAGCTACCACATAGATGCGTTGGCCTCGCGACTAAGTCCTGACACTAAGGACATCTGCCGTGACAATTCCACGACAGTAGCCGAAGACGCATGATGAAGGGGCCGCTCCTCATGAGCCGCCAAGACCCTGAGCCTTGGGAGGCTCTGGGGGCTCAGGTGGTTCCTTGAGGACCGTCGCCATCTCCGCCAAGACTGCGTGGTGCCTGGCCTCCTGAGCTGCCAGGATGCTCCATAGATGTCGCTGGTAGGTGGCCGCCACGTTCGGCAAGCCAAATGGCATGCGAACGTAATTGTGAGGTGGGCCCTCGCAGCGCCCAACGCGCGAAGGCCAGAAACGCTCCTGAGACGCAGCTCTTTTGAGCCCTGGAATGTCAATGCAGACGCGCAGTCCGCCATCCTCGTCAGGATGGGGAGCTGCGCCGGGTGGGCGGCGGTCGCCGCACATGGTCCTTGCTTCTTGAAGCTCCTGGGTGGCCTTGCTGAGGAACTCTTGAAAGGGATCGAGAAGAGGTGTCTAGAGGGGGGTGATTAGACACTAAGTACCAAAAGTTGCAGTTTTTAACTTCTTTAAGTTTAAGTGGAGTTTAGGCACAAGTTTAACACTCACAATACATATCAAGCAAGCATGCAAAGAGTATATGAGCAGCGGAAAGTAAAGCATGCAACTTGCAAGAATGTAAAGGGAAGGGTTTGGAGGATTCAAACGTAATTGGAGACACGGATGTTTTTGTCGTGGTTCCGATAGGTGGTGCTATCGTACATCCACGTTGATGGAGACTTCAACCCACGAAGGGTAATGGTTGCGCGAGTCCACGGAGGGCTCCACCCACGAAGGGTCCACGAAGAAGCAACCTTTTCTATCCCACCATGGTCATCGCCCACGAAGGACTTGCCTCACTAGCGGTAGATCTTCACGAAGTAGGCGATCTCCTTGCCCTTACAAACTCCTTGGTTCAACTCCACAATCTTGTCGGAGGCACCCAAGTGACACCTAGCTAATCTAGGAGACACCACTCTCCAAGAAGTAACAAATGGTGTGTTGATGATGAACTCCTTGCTCTTGTGCTTCAAATGATAATCTCCCCAACACTCAACTCTCTCTCACAGGATTTGGATTTGGTGGAAAGAATATTTGAGTGGAAAGCAACTTGGGGAAGGCTAGAGATCAAGATTCATATGGTAGGAATGGAATATCTTGGCCTCAACACATGAGTAGGTGGTTGTCTGTCAGAAAATGGATGCTGGAAGTGTAGGTTCGTTCTGATGGCTTTCTCCATGAATGGAGAGTGGGTGGAGGGGTATATATAGCCTCCACACAAAATCTAACCGTTACACTCAACTTGCCAAACTTGGTGGGACCGAATTGGTAAACTCGGTCGGACCGATTTAGCAAATCTAGTGACCGTTAGGATTTTCGGTGGGACCGACATGCAACTCGGTAGGACCGATATGGTTAGGGTTAGGGCATAACATAATCTCGGTGAGACCAATTACACAAACTCAGTGAGACCGATTTTGGTAATAAGCTAACCAGAGAGTTGGTCAGGCAAACTCGGTGAGACCGATTACACAAACTCGGTGGGACCGATTTTGGTAATAAGTTAACCAGAGAGTTTGCATTGTAATCTCGGTAGTACCGATTACTTAAACTCGGTGAGACCGAATTTGGTAATGGACATACACAGAGAGATTACAATCCCATCTCGGTGAGACCGAGATCCGTATCGGTGAAACCGATTTGCCTAGGGTTTGTGGCAGTGGCAAAGACATTTGAACTCGGTGGCGCCGGATAGAAAGAATTGGTGGGGCCGAGTTTGACTTTTGGTTTAGGACATATGTGGATGTGAGAAAGTAGTTGAGGGCTTTGGAGCATATCACTAAGCACCGTAGAGCAAGAAACTCATTAAGCAACACCTCATCCCCTCTTGATAGTATTGGTTTTCCTATAGACTCAATGTGATCTTGGATCACTAAAATAGAAAGTGTAGAGTCTTGAGCTTGGAGCTTGAGCCAATCCTTTGTTCTTAGCATCTTGAAGGGGTTCCACATCCTCTAGTCCATGCCACTCCATTGTTGAACTTGTCTGAAACATACTAGGTAAAAGTGTTAGTCCAACAAGAGATATGTTGACATTAATTACCAAAATCACCCAGGGAGCACTTGTGCTTTAAATCTCCCCCTTTTTGCTAATTGATGACAACATACATCAAAGCTTTAGATAAAGATATAAAGAATAATGAGTAAAGCTTTGGAAAGACATGTAACATGCATAGGCTCCGTGGATATGGAATATAGAAGCATGTGAGAGCATAACCATGACAGAGTAAGCAATGTGTTACATGTATCTTGGCTATATGCATCAGAGCAAATGATGTGAATATGGGAAATGTACCTTCATGATCATGAGTCCTTCTTGCAAACAGTATGTACATCAGCAGGAATTCCTCATACACATGACTGTGATGCATATACTTACCTTGTGGTCTTGAGTTGGCTTAGGATGGAATGAACCTGTGAAAATAGGGTCAGATAACACAGATACACCCTCGCCGAGCAAGCAAAAGAAGCCACAAGAGTACCAAGATTGGGATGACATGTAGAGAGTGAGTACTAAGTATCACATTGAATATAGACATGTCCCCAAAGGTAAAGATGTGCAATGAATTTAAAGAATTTCTTTCCCTTAGATGTCTTGCTCCCCCTGAATCTAGCATGGGATACTGGGAGAAGATAGGGAACAGAAAATTAGAGCAAAATGCAGAATCAGAGCTCAAAGAAACAAATGAACAGAGCTAATGCAAATAAGCACATATGAGCATGTCTTTCCCCTCAAGAAGACATGTGGCATCTCTCCTCTTGAACACCAAGCATCTGGGATCCTTGAAGATTACTCTCTTCTTGAGTATTCTCTCCCCCTGGAGATATCTTTCTCCCCCTGTTGAAGTGATAAGGCTTTGATGTGATCTCTCTCTCCCCCTTTGACATCAATTTCCAAGAAGGGCCTTCTGGAATTTGTCGTGAATGGGTTTGGTCCTTGAGTCACAGCATAAAGCACTGATAAAAATGTGATGCTTGTAGAGGACAAGATTCATGGAGTGGAGCTGGATCAAAAGTAATGCAGGAATAAGTGGCAAAATGTTTTTCCTATAGTGAAATCGGTGGCATCGAGTGGTATGCTTCGGTTGCACCGAATGATTTCGGTTAGACCGAAGACAAGAAACCGGCGTGACCGAGTCCATCACAGAGAAAACACTTGTCACCCCAGCTCACTAGACAAGTAAGATCTCACAAGGATTTGCAAAGAATTAACTGAAAGATTTGCAATTAATTGGATGCAGGGAATGCAGAACAAATAGAAAAGAAAAGAAATCTAGATGAAGTTCTTTTTGAAAGGGGAAACAAATATGCATGAGACAAATGCAAGAGCACAAAAAAAGAACACAAGAGAACTTCATCTAGAGATGCTCGGCGACAAAGTCACCTATGTTATAGTATATTGACTTAGGAGTCAAGTGAGATCACTTGATCATAGGTCATACTCATCGTTTAAGCTCAAAATGGGGTTACCATTTTTGTTTAAGCATCTTGATGTATTCACATCTTGTCGAGTTGCTTTGACTCATGTCTTGGAGTAAAGCTTCTCTAAGATGGAATAACATACCTTGGGTGGTGGTGTTGATCGTGATCATGTAGTTGAACTTGTGTGGGTTGCTCAAGGTTGATGTGGCTCATCAAGAGTTGGGAGCACCTGGAATTTGATTTCATCTACCTACATGGGTTAGTTCTTGCAAGGAAGAGCACTTGTGTATCCAAAATGACAATCATGAAACTCAACATAGAATTTGTCAAAGGATATGTTTGAATGGTTTCGTGCTTCCTTGTCTTCAACCGCCATTGTGTAGAGACTTGGTGATGTAGAGATTCCTCAAGATGTGAGTGAGTTGCAATCTCATAGACTTAGATTCATCCAAGTACCTACAAGGGTTAGATAACATGCAAGGTGCAAATATATCCAAGATATAAGATTATCATTATAAGAGAAATATCAAGGATTAGTCATAAGCTCATGTCTTGCATGTATCCAATGGAGTTCCTACTCCAAGTTTGAAGCATCAATGATGTTCAATTCACCTCTTAACCTACAAAACACTTTCTCATCAAGTGGTTTAGTGAATATATCCGCTAATTGCTTTTCGGTGCGAACATGCTTAAGATTAATGTCACCCTTAGCAACATGATCTCGAATGAAATGATGATGAACTTCAATGTGCTTAGTTCGAGAGTGTTGCACGGGATTGTGAGCAATCTTGATAGCACTTTCATTGTCACAAAGTAATGGAACATGTTTCACATATATCCCATAATCTTTAAGAGTTTGGGTCATCCAAAGTAATTGATCACAACATGAACCAGCGGCAATGTATTCCGCTTTGGCGGTGGATAAGGATACCGAGTTTTGTTTCTTGGAAGACCAAGACACAAGAGATCTGCCAAGAAATTGACAAGTACCCGAAGTGGACTTTCTATCAACCTTGTCACCGGCATAGTCCGAGTCGGAGTAGCCAACAAGATCGAAAGAGGCCCTCTTAGGATACCAAATGCCAAAATTTGGTGTATGGATTAAGTATCTCACTATCCTTTTCACGGCCTTAAGATGACATTCTTTAGGAGCAGCTTGATATCGTGCACACATGCACACACTTAGCACGATATCGGGACATGAAGCACATAGATATAACAATGAACCAATCATAGAGCGATAAACATTTTGATCGACCGGTTCACCATCTTTGGTCAAATCAAGATGTCCACTAGTAGGCATGGGTGTAGTCATACCTTTGCATTCTTGCATATTGAACTTCTTGAATAAGTCCTTGGTGTACTTTGTTTGAGAGACAAAGGTACCTTCCTTAGTTTGCTTGATTTGAAAACCAAGAAATAATTTGAGTTCACTCATCATAGACATCTCAAACTTCTCCAACATTAGCTTTCCAAACTTTTCACTAAAATGAGGGTTAGTAGAACCAAATATAATATCATCAACATAGATTTGGCACACAAATAGTTCTCCGTTGACCCTTTTAGTAAAAAGAGTAGAATCAATTTTTCTGATTTCAAAGCCTTTTTCAATAAGGAACTTGGTCAAGCATTTATAACACGATCTAGGAGCTTGTTTAAGACCATAAAGAGCTTTGTGAAGTTTGTAAACATGATCAGGTTTCTTAGGATTAACAAAGCCGGGAGGTTGTTTAACATAAACTTCCTCCTCTATTTCACCATTTAGAAAAGCACTTTTAATATCCATTTTGTACAAGGTGATATCATGGTGATTAGCATAGGCAATAAGATGCGAATGGACTCAAGTCTAGCAACGGGAGCATAAGTCTCACCATAGTCCATACCTTCGACTTGTGTGTAGCCTTGGGCGACGAGACGTGCTTTGTTGCGAACTACTTGTCCATCTTCATCTTGCTTGTTGCGAAACACCCATTTGGTACAGATGATGTTGTGGTTGTTGTCGGGCTTCTCAACCAATGTCCAAACTTTATTTCTCTCAAAGTTGTGTAGCTCTTCGTGCATGGCGTTTATCCAATCCGGATCTTCCAATGCTTCTTCAACCTTCATAGGTTCAATGCTAGAGATGAATGAATAGTGTTCACAAAAGTTAGCTAAACGAGTTTTAGAGCGAGTGATTCTCCCGGTTTGGATATCATTGTAGATTTGCTCGACGGGATGGTATTTAGCGATTCTTGCTCGAACTCGTGAAAGCTTTTGCTTGGGTCTTGGTTGAACATCTTCTTTATCTTGTTCTTCTTCTTGGCCTTCTTCATTGTTGGCGTTGTCGTTCTCTTGTCGTGGTGGAGAAAGAGGTTGTTGATGTTCGTCTTGGTGCACTTCCTTGTTTTCTTCATCTTGGTGTGTCCCACTTGTGGATGCTTCCGTATCAACTCTTGGTTCACCTTGTTGTGAGGTAGAAGCTTCCACTTGGATGGACGAGGTACTCTCCTTCATCTCCGTTGGACGAATCTTGCCAATAGACAAGTCTTGAATTGCTTCCGAGGGGTCTTTGTCTCCTACATCAATTGGCAATTGCTCTACTTGCGAGCCGTTAGATTCATCAAACTTCACATCTACCGCTTTCTTCAACCTTTCGGGTGAAATTTTTGTAGAAAGCGGTATGTGTGAGAGTTTGAGCCATAACCAAGTAGGAAACCTTCATGAGACTTAGGAGCAAATTTAGAACGACGATGCTTATCAAGAATGTAGCACTTTGAGCCGAATACTCGAAAGTATCCAACTTGGGGTTTGTTACCGGTGAGAAGCTCGTATGCCGTCTTGCCGAGTAGCTTGTGAAGATACAAGTGATTTGTTGCATGACAAGCTGTCTCAACCGCTTCTGCCCAAAAGTGCTTTGGCGTCTTGTACTCATCAAGCATCATTCTTGCCATTTTGATGAGCGTACGGTTCTTCCTCTCAAGAACTCCATTTTGTTGAGGTGTGTACGTAGCCGAGAACTCGTGTGAAATCCCTTCTTCGTCAAGAAAGGTGTCCACATTTGCGTTCTTGAACTCCGTTCCGTTGTCGCTTAACCTTCTTGATCTTCACTTTAAATTGATTTTGGGCCTTCCTAGCGAAGTTTTTGAAGATCTTTTGGACCTGCGATTTATCATCGAGAAAGAACACCCACGTAAATCTTGAAAAATCATCAACTATAACTAGACCAAAAGAATTTCCACCCAGACTTTTTGTAAGCGTTGGGACCAAAGAGATCCATATGAAGTAGCTCGAGTGGCCTCCTTGTGTTCATGATGTTCTTCACGGGATGCCTTCCTCCAACCTGTTTACCTGCCTGACAAGCGCTGCAAAGTCTATCCTTATCAAATATGACATCGTTAACTCCAAGGATATGATTTCCTTTAATAAGCTTGTCAAGGTTTCGCATGCCAACATGACCTAATCGTCTATGCCATAACCAAACTTTAGAGGATTTAGCAATAAAGCAAGTTCTGGGTTGAGCCTTTTAGTGAAATCAACAATGTATAGACCACCTCTACGCACACCGGTAAAGACCATTTTATGATTATCTCTACGAAACACTTGGCAATCTACTTCAGTAAATAGGACATTGAAACCGAAATCAGCAAGTCTGAATCTTTGAAAGTAAGTTGTATCCAAGAGATTCAACGAGCATGACATTTTGTATGGAGCTATCATGTGATATGGCCACCTTACCGAGGCTAACCACCTTACCCTTTGAGTTGTCACCGAAAGTGACATACTTTCGAGGACCATCGTTTTCAGCAAGCTCACGAAACATGTCTTTATCTCCGGTCATGTGATCGGTACATCCACTATCAAGAACCCATTCCTTTCCTCCCGCCATATATCCTCAAGATTTGCCATAAGACCAAAGTGTCTCATTGCATCATCAAGATCGAAGTCACTATCATCATCCTCATCATAGTATCCATGTTCAACATCGTCATGTGGTGGATCAAATCCTAGAGAGGGTGATTTCGTTAGAGTGAGTTTGACAATGATCTTGCTTATGAATTTTATAGCTTCGGAAATAATATCACTAATAATTCCAACATCTCCTTTGGCACGCATAAGGTTTGTAAGCTCAAACAAAAAATCACCAAACATAGGATCACTAGAATTCATCTTACTCAAGGCAATAGACTTATGGAGAAATTCATCTAGATTTTTCAAGGAATAATTTGGAAAACGTTCTTCAAGAAATTTCCATATGGTGTAGGCACACTTAAGAGTAGGCAAACATCCTATCAAGTTTCTAGGCAAGCCTCTAATGATAAGTTCGGCAGTTCTAAGATTGCGGATCATGTCAATTGACTCATCAAGGGTGGGATGCATAGGATCAACATGAGGTTCACAAGGGCTAGCAATGTACTTGTTCAAATGATATTGATTGAAAATCACAAGCATCTCATTTTTCCACTCATGAAAATACTCTCCATCAAGTATAGGCACTCTATGTCTAAGACTCCCAATAGTAGACTCATCCATCTTCCTCCAATGGTGTTTAAACCAAAGCAATGGAGACCAATGCTCTGATACCAATTGAAAGGGATCGAGAAGAGGTATCTAGAGGGGGGTGATTAGACACTAAGTACCAAAAGTTGTAGTTTTTAACTTGTTTAAGTTTAAGTGGAGTTTAGGCACAAGTTTAACACTTACAATACATATCAAGAAAGCATGCAAAGAGTATATGAGCAGCGGAAAGTAAAGCATGCAACTTGCAAGAATGTAAAGGGAAGGGTTTGGAGGATTCAAACGCAATTGGAGACACGGATGTTTTTGTCGTGGTTCCGATAGGTGGTGCTATCGTTGTTGGGGAACGTAGCAGAAATTCAAAATTTTCATACGTTTCACCAAGATCTATCTATGGAGAAACCAGCAACGAGGGGAAGGAGAGTGCATCTACATACCCTTGTAGATCGCTAAGCGGAAGCATTCAAGAGAACGGGGTTGAAGGAGTCGTACTCGTCGTGATCCAAATCACCGGAGATCCTAGTGCCGAACGGACGGCACCTCCGCGTTCAACACACGTACAGCCGGGTGACGTCTCCCACGCCTTGATCCAGCAAGGAGAGAGGAAGAGGTTGAGGAAGACTCCGTCCAGCAGCACAACGGCGTGGTGGTGGTGGAGGCGTGGCAATCTGCAGGCTTCGCCAAGCACCGCGGGAGAGGAGGAGGAGGAGAGGCAGGGCTGCGCCATGGAGAGGTAAAACTCATCTGTTGGGCAGCCCCTAGACCTCAAGTATATATAGGGGAAGGGGAGGGGGCTGCGCCCCCCTCTAGGGTTCCCTCCTAGGGGCGGCGGCCAGCCTGCATCCCATCTGGTGGGCGGCCAAGGGGGAGACGGAAACTTGCCCCCCAAGCTGGGTGGGCGCCTCCCAAACCCTAGGCGCCTTGGGCCCTTGTGGGCGCACCAGCCCACCCGGGCTGGTCCCTCCCACACTTGGCCCATGCTGCCCTCCGGGAATGGTGGCCCCACTTGGTGGACCCCGGGACCCTCCCGGTGGTCCCAGATGCGTTCGATAAAACCCAAACTTTTCCGGTGACCAAAACAGGACTTCCCATATATAAATCTTTACCTCCGGACCATTCCGGAACTCCTCGTGACGTCCGGGATCTCATCCAAGACTCGAACAACATTCGGTAACCACATACAAACTTCCTTTATAACCCTAAGCGCCATCGAACCTTAAGTGTGTAGACCCTACGGGTTCGGGAACCATGCGTACATGACCAAGACGTTCTCCGGTCAATAACCAACAGCGGGATCTGGATACCCATGTTGGCTCCCACATGTTCCACGATGATCTCATCGGATGAACCACGATGTCAAGGACTCAATCAATCCCGTATTCAATTCCCTTTGTCTAGCGGTATTGTACTTGCCCGAGATTCGATCGTCGGTATCCCGATACCTTGTTCAATCTCGTTTCCGCAAGTCTCTTTACTCGCTCGTAACACATCATCCCGTGATCAACCCCTTGGTCACATTGTGCACATTATGATGATGTCCTACCGAGTGGGCCCGTAGATACCTCTCCGCTTATTACGGATAAATCCCGGTCTCGATTCGTACAACCCAATGTACACTTTCGGAGATACCAGAGTGCACCTTTATAGCCACCCGATTCGTTGTGACGCTTTGGTACACCCAAAGCATTCCCTACGGTATTCGGAGTTGCACAATCTCATGGTCTAAGGAAATGATACTTGACATTAGAAAAGCTTTAGCATACGAACTACGATCTTTGTGCTAGGCTTAGGATTGGGTCTTGTCCATCACATCATTCTCCTAATGATGTGATCGCGTTATCAATGACATCCAATGTCAATGGTCAGGAAACCGTAACCATCTATTGATCAACGAGCTAGTCAATTAGAGGCTTACTAGGGACATGGTGTTGTCTATGTATCCACACATGTATCCGAAGTTTCCTATCAATACAATTATAGCATGGATAATAAACGATTATCATGAACAAGGAAATATAATAATAACTAATTTATTATTGCCTCTAGGGCATATTTACAACAGTCTCCCACTTGCACTAGAGTCAATAATCTAGTTCACATCGCCATGTGATTAACGCTCACAGGTCACATCGCCATGTGACCAACATCCAAAGAGTTTACTAGTGTCACTAAACTAGTTCACATCATCATGTGATTAAGACTCAATGAGTTCTGGGGTTTGATCATGTTTTTCTTGTGAGAGAAGTTTTAGTCAACGGGTCTGTAACATTCAGATCCGTATGTACTTCGCAAATCTCTAGGTCATATTTTAAATGCTGCTTCCACGCTCCGGTTGGAGCTATTCCAAATGGTTGCTCCACTATACGTATCCGGTTTGCTACTCAGAGTCATTTGGATAGTTGTTTAAAGCTTGCATTGACGTAACCCTTTACGCCGAACTCTTTATCACCTCCATAATCGAGAAACATGTCCTTATTTACTTCAAGGGCAATTTTGACCGCTGTGCAATGATCCATTCCTGGATCATTCTTGTACCCTCTTGCCGGACATGTGGCAAGGCACACATCAGGTCGGTACTTAGCATAGCATCTTGTAGAGCCTACGCCTAAAGCATAGGGGCGACCTTCGTCCTTTCTCTCTTTTCTGCCGTGGTCGAGCTTTAAGTCTTAACTTCGTACCTTACAACTCGTGCAAGAACTCCTTCTTTGACTGATCCATCTTGAACACCTTCAAGATCATGTCAAGGTATGTGCTCATTTGAAATTATTATTAAGCATTTTGATCTATCCTCATAGATCTTGATGCTCAATGTTCAAGTAGCTTGATCCAGGTTTTCTATTGAAAACACCTTTCAAATAACCCTATATGCTTTCCGTAGAAAATTCTACATCATTTCGATCAACAATATGTCAACAACATATACTCATCGTAAATTCTATAGTGCTCCCACTCACTTCTTTGGAAATACAAGTTTCTCATAAACTTTGTATAAACCTAAAATCTTTGATCATCTTATCAAAGTGCACATTCCAACTCCGAGATGCTTACTCCGGTCCTTAGAAGGATCGCTGGTGCTAGCATACCTTTTAGCATCCTTAGGATCGACAAAACCTTCTCGATTGTATCACATACAACCTTTCCTTACGAAAACTGGTAAGGAAACTCGTTTTGACATCCATCCGCCAGATTTCATAAATGCAGCTAATGCTAACATGATTCCGACGGACTTAAGCATCGCTACGGATGAGAAAATCTCATCGTAGTCAACTCCTTGAACTTGTGAAAAACTCTTCGCCACAAGTCGAGCTTCATAGATGGTGACATTACCATCCACGTCCGTCTTCTTCTTAAAGATCCATTTATCTCAATGGCTTGCCGATCATTGGGCAAGTCCACCAAAGTCCATGCTTTGTTCTGATATATCGATCCTATCTCGGATTTCATGGCTTCTAACCATTTGTCGGAATTTGGGCCCACCATCGCTTCTCCATAGCTCGTATGTTCATTGTTGTCTAGCAACATGACCTTCAAGACAGGATCACCGTACCACTCAAGCAAGATGCTGCGTCCTTGTCGTCCTATGAGGTTCGGTAGTGACTTGATCCAAGCTTCATGATCACTATCATAAGCTTCCACTTCAATTGGTGTAGGTGCCACAGAACAACTTCTCGTGTTCGCTACACACTTGTTGAAGTGACGGTTCAATAACCTCATCAAGTCTCCACCATCCTCCCACTCAACTTTCCGAGACAAACTTTTCCTCGAGAAAGGATCCGATTCAAGAAACAATCCCTATTGCTTTCGGATCTGAATTAGGAGGTATACCCAACTGTTTTTGGGTGTCCTATGAAGATGCATTTTATCCGCTTTGGGTTCGAGCTTATCAACCTGAAACTTTTTCACATAAGCGTCGCAGCCCCAAACTTTTAAGAAACGACAACTTAGGTTTCTCCAAACGGTGTCGTCTCAACGGAATTACGTGGTACCCTATTAAAGTGAGTGCGGTTGTCTCTAATGCCTAACCCATGAGCAGCGGTGGTAATTCGATAAGAGACATCAAGGTACGCACCATATCCAATAGGGTGCAACTATGATGTTCGGACACACCATCACACTATGGTGTTCCAGGCGGTATTAATTGTGAAACAATTTCCACAATGTCTTAATTGCGTGCCAAAGCTTGTAACTCAGATTCTCATCTCTATGATCATATCATAGACATTTTATCCTCTTGTCACGATGATCTTCAACTTCACTCTGAAATTACTTGAACCTTTCAATAATTCAGACTTGTGTTTCATCAAGTAAATATACTCAATATCTACTCAAATCATCCGTGAAGTAAGAACATAACGATATTCACTGCATGCCTCAGCACTCATTGGACTGCACACATCAAAATGTGTTGCTTCCAACAAGTTGCTATCTTGTTCCATTTTATTGAAACCGAGGCTTTTCAGTCATCTTGCCTATGTGGTATGATTTGCATATCTCAAGTGATTCAAAATCAAGTGAGTCCAAACGATCCATCTGCATGGAGTTTCTTCATGCGTATACACCAATAGACATGGTTTGCATGTCTCAAACTTTTCAAAACGAGTGAGTCTAAAGATCCATCAACATGGAGCTTTTCTTCATGCGTTTTATACCAATATGACTTACATGGCAGTGCCACAAGTAAGTGGTACTATCATTACTATCTTATATTTTTGGCATGAAAAATGTGCATCACTATGATCGAGATTCAATAAACCATTCTTTTAGGTGCAAGACCATTGAAGGTATTATTCAAATAAATAGAGTAACCATTATTCTCCTTAAATCAATAACCGCATTGTGATAGACATAATCCAATCATGTCTATGCTTTAACGCAAACACCAATCTCGGTGGTAGAGGGAGCGTGCGATGCTTGATCACATCAACCTTGGAAACACTTCCAACACATATCGTCAGCTCACCTTTAGCTAGTCTCCTTTTATTCCGTAGCTTTTATTTCGAGTTACTAACACTTAGCAACTGAACCGGTATCTAATACCCTGGTGCTACTAGGAGTACTAGTAAAGTACACATTAACATAATGTATATCCAATATACTTCTATCGACTTTGCCAGCCTTATCATCTACCAAGTATCTAGGGTAATTCCGCTCTAGTGACTGTTCCCCTTATCAAAGAAGCACTTAGTCTCGGGTTTGGGTTCAACCTTGGGTTTCTTCATTAAAGAACCAGCTGATTTGCTGTTTCATGAAGTATCCCTTCTTGCCCTTGCCCTTCTTGAAACTAGTGGTTTCACCAACCATCAACAATTGACGCTCCTTCTTGATTTCTACTTTCGCGGTGTCAAACATCACGAATACCTCAAGGATCATCATATCTATCCCTGATATGTTATAGTTCATCACGAAGCTCTAGCAGCTTGGTGGCAATGACTTTGGAGAAACATCACTATCTCATCAGGAAGATCAACTCCCACTCGATTCAAGTGATTGTTGCACTCAAACAATCTGAGCACAAGCTCAACGATTGAGCTTTTCTCCCTGAGTTTGCAGGATAAGAAAATCATCAGAGGTCTTATACCTCTTGACGTGGGCACGAGCCTGAAATCCCAATTTCAGCCCTCGAAACATCTCATATGTTCCGCGACGTTTCAAAAACGTCTTTGGTGCCTCTACTTAAACCATTTAACTGAACTATCACGTAGTTATCAAAACGTGTATGTCCGACGTTCGCAACATCGACAAGCGACGTTTGGGGTTCAAAGACACCGAAGCGGTGCATTAAGGACATCAGCTTTCTCTTGATCGCATAATCGCCATCGCCAACTTTCAACTATATTTTCTCTAGGAACATATCTAAATAGTGGAACTAAAGCGCGAGCTTACGACATAATTTGCAAAGATCTTTTGACTATGTTCAGGATAATTAAGTTCATCTCATGAACTCCCACTCAGATAGACATCCCTCTAGTCATCTAAGTGATTTACATGATCCGAGTCAACTAGGCCATGTCCGATCATCACGTGAGACGGACTAGTCATCATCGGTGAACATCTTCATGTTGATCGTATCTACTATACGACTCATGCTCGACCTTTCGGTCTCTTGTGTTCCGAGGCCATGTCTGTACATGCTAGGCTCGTCAAGTTAACCCTAAGTGTTTTGCATGTGTAAAACTGTCTTACACCCGTTGTATGTGAACGTAAGGATCTATCACACCTGATCATCACGTGGTGCTTCGAAACGACGAACTTTAGCAACGGTGCACAGTTAGGGGAGAACACTTCTTGAAATTGTTGTAAGGGATCATCTTATTTACTACCGTCGTTCTAAGCAAATAAGATGCAAAAACATGATAAACATCACATGCAATCAAATAGTGACATGATATGGCCAATATCATTTTGCTCCTTTTGATCTCCATCTTGAGGCTCCATGATCATCATCGTCACCGGCATGACACCATGATCTCCATCATCGTGTCTCCATGAAGTTGTCTCGCCAACTTATTACTTCTACTACTATGGCTACCGTTAGCAATAAAGTAAAGTAATTACATGGCGTTGTTTAATGACACACAGTCATACAATAAATTAAGACAACTCCTATGGCTCCTGCCGGTTGTCATACTCATCGACATGCAAGTCGTGATTCCTATTACAAGAACATGATCAATCTCATACATCACATATCATTCATCACATTCTTCTTGGCCATATCACATCACATAGCATACCCTGCAAAAACAAGTTAGACGTCCTCTAATTGTTGTTTGCATGTTTTACGTGGCTGCTATGGGTTTCTAGCAAGAACGTTTCTTACCTATGCAAAACCACAACGTGATATGCCAATTTGCTGTTTACCCTTCATAAGAACCCTTTTCATCGAATCCGTTTCGACTAAAGTGGGAGAGACTGGCACCCACTAGCCACCTTATGCACCAAGTGCATGTCAGTCGGTGGAACCTGTCTCACGTGGAAATGCGTGTAAGGTCGGTCCGGCCGCTTCATCCCACAATACCGTCGAAACAAGATTGGACTAGTAACGGTAAGCATATTGAACAAAATCAACGCCCACAACTACTTTGTGTTCTACTGCGTGCAAAGAATCTACGCAATAGACCTAGCTCATGATGCCACCGTTGGGGAACGTGCGTAAATTCAAAATTTTCCTATGTTTCACCAAGATCTATCTATGGAGAAACCAGCAACGAGGGAAGGAGAGTGCATCTACATACCCTTGTAGATCGCTAAGCGGAAGCGTTCAAGAGAACGGGGTTGAAGGAGTCGTGCTGTCGTGATCCAAATCACCGGAGATCCTAGTGTGAACGGACGGCACCTCCGCTGCTCAACACACGTGACAGCCCGGGTGACGTCTCCCACGCCTTGATCCAGCAAGGAGAGAGGGAGAGGTTGAGGAAGACTCCGGCCCAAAGAGCAGCACAACAGCATGGTGGTGGTGGAGGAGCGTGGCAATCCTGCAGGGCTTCGCCAAGCACCGCGGGAGAGGAGGAGGAGGAGAGGCAGGGCTGCGCCATGGAGAGGTAAAACTCATCTGTTGGGCAGCCCCTATACCTCAATTATATATAGGGGAAGGGGAGGGGGCTGCGCCCCCCTCTAGGGTTCCCTCCTAGGGGCGGCGGCCAGCCGAGATCCCATCTGGTGGGGCGGCCAAGGGGGGAGAGGGGAAACTTGCCCCCAAGCTGGGTGGGCGCCTCCCCAAACCCTAGGCGCCTTGGGCCCTTGTGGGGACGCACCAGCCCACCCGGGCTGGTCCCTCCCACACTTAGCCCATGCTGCCCTCCGGGATGGTGGCCCCACTTGGTGGACCCCGGGACCCTCCGGTGGTCCCAGACGCGTTCGATAAAACCCAAACTTTTCCGTGACCAAAACAGGACTTCACATATATAAATCTTTACCTCCGGACCATTCCAGAACTCCTCGTGACGTCCGAGATCTCATCCGGACTCGAACAATATTCGGTAACCACATACAAACTTCCTTTATAACCCTAAGCGTCATCGAACCTTAAGTGTGTAGACCCTACGGGTTCGGGAACCATGCGCACATGACCGAGACGTTCTCCGTCAATAACCAACATCGGATCTGGATACCCATGTTGGCTCCCACATGTTCCACGATGATCTCATCGATGAACCACGATGTCAAGGACTCAATCAATCCCGTATTCAATTCCCTTTGTCTAGCGGTATTGTACTTGCCGGAGATTCGATCGTCGGTATCCCGATACCTTGTTCAATCTCGTTTCCGCAAGTCTCTTTACTCGTTCGTAACACATCATCCCTTGATCAACCCCTTGGTCACATTGTGCACATTATGATGATGTCCCTCCGAGTGGGCCCAGAGATACCTCTCCGTTTACAGAGTGACAAATCCAGTCTCGATTTGTGCCAACCCAATGTACACTTTCGGAGATACCTATAGTGCACCTTTATAGCCACCCGATTGCCGTTGTGACGCTTGGTACACCCAAAGCATTCCTACGGTATTCGGAGTTGCACAATCTCATGGTCTAAGGAAATGATACTTGACATTAGAAAAGCTTTAGCATACGAACTACGATCTTTGTGCTAGGCTTAGGATTGGGTCTTGTCCATCACATCATTCTCGCTAATGATGTGATCCCGTTATCAATGACATCCAATGTCCGTGGTCGTGAAACCGTAACCATCTATTGATCAACGAGCTAGTCAATTAGAGGCTTACTAGGGACATGGTGTTGTCTATGTATCCACACATGTATCTCGAAGTTTCCTATCAATACAATTATAGCATGGATAATAAACGATTATCATGAACAAGGAAATATAATAATAACTAATTTATAATTGCCTCTAGGGCATATTTACAACAGTCTCCCACTTGCACTAGAGTCAATAATCTAGTTCACATCTCCATGTGATTAACACTCACGTGTCACATCGCCATGTGACCAACATCCAAAGAGTTTACTAGTGTCACTAAACTAGTTCACATCATCATGTGATTAAGACTCAATGAGTTTTGGGGTTTGATCATGTTTTGCTTGTGAGAGAAGTTTTAGTCAACGGGTCTGTAACATTCAGATCCGTATGTACTTCGCAAATCTCTAGGTCATATTTTAAATGTTGCTTCCACGCTCCAGTTGGAGCTATTCCAAATGGTTGCTCCACTATACGTATCCGGTTTGCTACTCAGAGTCATTCGGATAGTTGTTTAAAGCTTGCATTGACGTAACCCTTTACGCCGAACTCTTTATCACCTCCATAATCGAGAAACATGTCCTTATTTACTTCAAGGGCAATTTTGACCGCTGTGCAATGATCCATTCCTGGATCATTCTTGTACCCTCTTGCCAGACATGTGGCAAGGCACACATCAGGTGCGGTACTTAGCATAGCATACTGTAGAGCCTACGTCTAAAGCATAGGGGACGACCTTCGTCCTTTCTCTCTTTCTGCCGTGGTCGAGCTTTAAGTCTTAACTTCGTACCTTACAACTCGTGCAAGAACTCCTTCTTTGACCGATCCATCTTGAACACCTTCAAGATCATGTCAAGGTATGTGCTCATTTGAAAGTATTATTAAGCATTTTGATCTATCCTCATAGATCTTGATGCTCAATGTTCAAGTAGCTTGATCCAGGTTTTCTATTGAAAAACACCTTTCAAATAACCCTATATGCTTTCCAGAAAATTCTACATCATTTTCGATCAACAATATGTCAACAACATATACTCATCGAAATTATATAGTGCTCCCACTCACTTCTTTGGAAATACAAGTTTCTCATAAACTTTGTATAAACCTAAAATCTTTGATCATCTTATCAAAGTGCACATTCCAACTCCGAGATGCTTACTCCGGTCCTTAGAAGGATCGCCGGTGCTAGCATACCTTTTAGCATCCTTAGGATCGACAAACCTTTACGATTGTATCACATACAACCTTTCCTTAAAACCGGTAAGGAAACTCGTTTTGACATCCATCTGCCAGATTTCATAAATGCAGCTAATGCTAACATGATTCCGACGGACTTAAGCATCGCTACGGATGAGAAAATCTCATCGTAGTCAACTCCTTGAACTTGTGAAAACTCTTCGCCACAAGTCGAGCTTCATAGATGGTGACATTACCATCCACGTCCGTCTTATTCTTAAAGATCCATTTATCTCAATGGCTTGCCGATCATTGGGCAAGTCCACCAAAGTCCATGCTTTGTTCTGATATATCGATCCTATCTCGGATTTCATGGCTTCTAACCATTTGTCGGAATTTGGGCCCACCATCGCTTCTCCATAGCTCGTAGGTTCATTGTTGTCTAGCAACATGACGTTCAAGACAGGATCACCGTACCACTCAAGCGATGCAGCGTCCTTGTCGTCCTATGAGGTTCGGTAGTGACTTGATCCAAGCTTCATGATCACTATCATAAGCTTCCACTTCAATTGGTGTAGGTGCCACAGAACAACTTCACGTGCCCTGCTACACACTTGTTGAAGTGACGGTTCAATAACCTCATCAAGTCTCCACCATCCTCCCACTCAACTTTCCGAGACAAACTTTTCCTCGAGAAAGGATCCGATTCAAGAAACAATCCCTATTGCTTTCGGATCTGAATTAGGAGGTATACCCAACTGTTTTTGGGTGTCCTATGAAGATGCATTTTATCCGCTTTGGGTTCGAGCTTATCAACCTGAAACTTTTTCACATAAGCGTCGCAGCCCCAAACTTTTAAGAAACGACAACTTAGGTTTCTCCAAAGCGGTGTCGCCTCAACGGAATTACGTGGTACCCTATTAAAGTGAGTGCGGTTGTCTCTAATGCCTAACCCATGAACGACAGTGGTAATTCGATAAGAGACATCAAGGTACGCACCATATCCTATAGGGTGCAACTATGATGTTCAGACACACCATCACACTATGGTGTTCCAGGCGGTATTAATTGTGAAACAATTTCCACAATGTCTTAATTGCGTGCCAAAGCTTGTAACTCAGATTCTCATCTCTATGATCATATCATAGACATTTTATCCTCTTGTCACGATGATCTTCAACTTCACTCTGAAATTACTTGAACCTTTCAATAATTCAGACTTGTGTTTCATCAAGTAAATATACTCAAGATCTACTCAAATCATCCGTGAAGTAAGAACATAACGATATTCATCGAGCATGCCTCAAAGACTCATTGGACTGCACACATCAAAATGTGTTGCTTCCAACAAGTTGCTATCTTGTTCCATTTTATTGAAACCGAGGCTTTTCAGTCATCTTGCCTATGTGGTATGATTTGCATATCTCAAGTGATTCAAAATCAAGTGAGTCCAAACGATCCATCTGCATGGAGTTTCTTCATGCGTATACACCAATAGACATGGTTTGCATGTCTCAAACTTTTCAAAACGAGTGAGTCTAAATATCCATCAACATGGAGCTTTTCTTCATGCGTTTTATACCAATATGACTTACATGGCAGTGCCACAAGTAAGTGGTACTATCATTACTATCTTATATTTTTTGCATGAAAAATGTGTATCACTACGATCGAGATTCAATAAACCATTCTTTTAGGTGCAAGACCATTGAAGGTATTATTCAAATAAATAGAGTAACCATTATTCTCCTTAAATCAATAACCGCATTGTGATAGACATAATCCAATCATGTCTATGCTTTAACGCAAACACCAATCTCGGTGGTAGAGGGAGCGTATGATGCTTGATCACATCAACCTTGGAAACACTTCCAACACATATCGTCGACTCACCTTTAGCTAGTCTCCTTTATTCCGTAGCTTTTATTTCGAGTTACTAACACTTAGCAACCGAACCGGTATCTAATACCACGGTGCTACTAGGAGTACTAGTAAAGTACACATTAACATAATGTATATCCAATATACTTCTATCGACTTTGCCACTTTATCATCTACCAAGTATCTAGGGTAATTCCGCTCTAGTGACTGTTCCCTTATCAAAGAAGCACTTAGTCTCGGTTTGGGTTCAACCTTGGGTTTCTTCATTAAAGCAAAGGCTGATTTGTCGTTTCATGAAGTATCCCTTCTTGCCCTTGCCCTTCTTGAAACTAGTGGTTTCACCAACCATCAACAATTGACGCTCCTTCTTGATTTCTACTTTCATGTGTCAAACATCACGAATACCTCAAGGATCATCATATCTATCCCTGATATGTTATATTTCATCATGAAGCTCTAGCAGCTTGGTGGCAATGACTTTGGAGAAACATCACTATCTCATCTGGAAGATCAACTCCCACTCGATTCAAGTGATTGTTGCACTCAGACAATCTGAGCACAAGCTCAACGATTGAGCTTTTCTCCCTGAGTTTGCAGGCTAAGAAAATCATCAGAGGTCTTATACCTCTTGACGTGGGCACGAGCCTGAAATCCCAATTTCAGCCCTCGAAACATCTCATATGTTCCGCGACGTTTCAAAAACGTCTTTGGTGCCTCTACTTAAACCATTTAACTGAACTATCACGTAGTTATCAAAACGTGTATGTACGACGTTCGCAACATCGACAAGCAACGTTTGGGGTTCAGCACACTGAGCGGTGCATTAAGGACATCAGCTTTCTACTGATCGCATAATCGCTACTGTCAACTTTCAACTATATTTTCTCTAGGAACATATCTAAATAGTGGAACTAAAGCGCGAGCTTACGACATAATTTGCAAAGATCTTTTGACTATGTTCAGGATAATTAAGTTCATCTCATGAACTCCCACTCAGATAGACATCCCTCTAGTCATCTAAGTGATTTACATGATCCGAGTCAACTAGGCCATGCCCGATCATCACGTGAGACGGACTAGTCATCATCGGTGAACATCTTCATGTTGATCATTATCTACTATACGACTCATGTTCGACCTTTCGGTCTCTTGTGTTCCAAGGCCATGTCTGTACATGCTAGGCTCGTCAAGTTAACCCTAAGTGTTTTGCATGTGTAAAACTGTCTTACACCCGTTGTATGTGAACGTAAGGATCTATCACACACGATCATCACGTGGTGCTTGAAGCAAACGAACTTTAGCAACGGTGCACAGTTAGGGGAGAACACTTCTTGAAATTGATGTAAGGGATCATCTTATTTACTACCGTCGTTCTAAGCAAATAAGATGCAAAAACATGATAAACATCACATGCAATCAAATAGTGACATGATATGGCCAATATCATTTTGCTCCTTTTGATCTCCATCTTCGGGGCTCCATGATCATCATCGTCATCGGCATGACACCATGATCTCCATCATCGTGTCTCCATGAAGTTGTCTCGCCAACTTATTACTTCTACTACTATGGCTACCCGTTAGCAATAAAGTAAAGTAATTACATGGCGTTGTTTAATGACACGCAGGTCATACAATAAATTAAGACAACTCCTATGGCTCCTGCCGGTTGTCATACTCATCGACATGCAAGTCGTGATTCCTATTACAAGAACATGATCAATCTCATACATCACATATCATCCATCACATTCTTCTTGGCCATATCACATCACATAGCATACCCTGCAAAAACAAGTTAGACGTCCTCTAATTGTTGTTTGCATGTATTACGTGGCTGCTATGGGTTTCTAGCAAGAATGTTTCTTACCTATGCAAAACCACAACGTGATATGCCAATTTGCTGTTTACCCTTCATAAGGACCCTTTTCATCGAATCCGTTTCGACTAAAGTGGGAGAGACTGGCACCCGCTAGCCACCTTATGCACCAAGTGCATGTCAGTCGGTGGAACCTGTCTCACGTGGAAATGCGTGTAAGGTCGATCCGGCCGCTTCATCCCACAATACCGTCGAAACAAGATTGGACTAGTAACGGTAAGCATGTTGAACAAAATCAACGCCGACAACTACTTTGTGTTCTACTCGTGCAAAGAATGTACGCAATAGACCTAGCTCATGATGCCACCGTTGGGGAACGTGGCGAGAAATTCAAAATTTTCCTACGTTTCACCAAGATCTATCTATGGAGAAACCAGCAACGAGGGGAAAGAGAGTGCATCTACATACCCTTGTAGATCGCTAAGCGGAAGCGTTCAAGAGAACGGGGTTGAAGGAATCGTACTCGTCGTGATCCAAATCACCGGAGATCCTAGTGCCGAACAGACGGCACCTCCGCGTTCAACACACGTACAGCCCGTGACGCCTCCCACGCCTTGATCCAGCAAGGAGAGAGGGAGGGTTGAGGAAGACTCCGTCAGCAGCAGACAACGTGGCGTGGTGGTGGAGGAGCGTGGCAATCCTGCAGGGCTTCGCCAAGCACCGCGGGAGAGGAGGAGGAGGAGGAGAGGCAGGGCTGCGCCATGGAGAGGTAAAACTCATCTGTTGGGCAGCCCCTAGACCTCAAGTATATATAGGGGAAGGGGAGGGGGCTGCGCCCCCCTCTAGGGTTCCCTCCTAGGGGCGGCCAGCCAGATCCCATCCGTGGGGCGGCCAAGGGGGAGAGGAACTTGCCCCCAAGCTAGGTGGGGCGCCCCGTCCCCAAACCCTAGGCGCCTTGGGCCCTTGTGGGGGGCGCACCAGCCCACCTGTGGCTGGTCCCATGCCACACTTGGCCCATGCTGCCCTCCGGGGATGGTGGCCCCACTTGGTGGACCCCCGGGACCTTCCCTGGTCCCAGATGCGTTACCGATAAAACCCGAAACTTTTCCGGTGACCAAAACAGGACTTCACATATATAAATCTTTACCTCCGGACCATTCCGGAACTCCTCGTGACGTCCGGGATCTCATCCGAGACTCCAAACAACATTCGGTAACCACATACAAACTTCCTTTATCACCCTAGCATCATCGAACCTTAAGTGTGTAGACCCTACGGGTTCGGGAACCATGCGCATACATGACCAGACGCATTCGGTCAATAACCAACAGCCGGGATCTGGATACCCATGTTGGCTCCCACATGTTCCACGATGATCTCATCGGATGAACCACGATGTCAAGGACTCAATCAATCCCGTATTCAATTCCCTTTGTCTAGCGGTATTGTACTTGCCCGAGATTCGATCGTCGTCGGTATCCGTGATACCTTGTTCAATCTCGTTTCCGCAAGTCTCTTTACTCGTTCCGTAACACATCATCCCATGATCAACCCCTTGGTCACATTGTGCACATTATGATGATGTCCTATCGAGTGGGCCAGAGATACCTCTCCGTTTACAGAGTGACAAATCCCAGCCTCGATTCGTGCCAACCCAATGCACACTTTCGGAGATACCAGTAGTGCACCTTTATAGCCACCCGCCATTCGTTGTGACGCTTTGGTACACCCAAAGCATTCCCTACGGTATCCGGGAGTTGCACAATCTCATGGTCTAAGGAAATGATACTTGACATTAGAAAAGCTTTAGCATACGAACTACGATCTTTGTGCTAGGCTTAGGATTGGGTCTTGTCCATCACATCATTCTCCTAATGATGTGATCCTCGTTATCAATGACATCCAATGTCCATGGTCGTGAAACCGTAACCATCTATTGATCAACGAGCTAGTCAATTAGAGGCTTACTAGGGACATGGTGTTGTCTATGTATCCACACATGTATCTGAGTTTCCTATCAATACAATTATAGCATGGATAATAAACGATTATCATGAACAAGGAAATATAATAATAACTAATTTATTATTGCCTCTAGGGCATATTTCCAACAATCGTACATCCACGTTGATGGAGACTTCAACCCACGAAGGGTAACGGTTGCGCGAGTCCATGGAGGGCTCCACCCACGAAGGGTCCACGAAGAAGCAACCTTGTCTATCCCACCATGGCCGTCGCCCACGAAGGACTTGCCTCACTAGCGGTAGATCTTCACAAAGTAGGAGATCTCCTTGCCCTTACAAACTCCTTGGTTCAACTACACAATCTTGTCGGAGGCTCCCAAGTGACACCTAGCCAATCTAGGAGACACCACTCTCCAAGAAGTAACAAATGGTGTGTTGATGATGAACTCCTTGCTCTTGTGCTTCAAATGATAGTCTCCTCAACACTCAACTCTCTCTCACAGGATTTGGATTTGGTGGAAAGAATATTTGAGTGGAAAGCAACTTGGGGAAGGCTAGAGATCAAGATTCATATGGTAGGAATGGAATATCTTGGCCTCAACACATGAGTAGGTGGTTCTCTCGTAAAATGGATGCCGGAAGTGTAGGTTCGTTTCGATGGCTCTCTCCACGAATGAAGAGTGGGTGGAGGGGTATTTATAGCCTCCACACAAAATCTAACCGTTACACTCAACTTGCCAAACTCGGTGGGACCGAATTGGTAAACTCGGTCGGACCGATTTAGCAAATCTAGTGACCGTTAGGATTTTCGGTGGGACCGATATGGTTAGGGTTAGGGCATAACGTAATCTCGGTGAGATCGATTACACAAACTCGGTGAGACCGATTTTGGTAATAAGCTAACCAGAGAGTTGGTCAGGCAAACTCGGTGAGATCGATTACACAAACTCGGTGGGACCAATTTTGGTAATAAGTTAACCAGAGAGTTTGCATTGTAATCTCGGTAGTACCGATTACTTAATCTCGGTGAGACTGAATTTGGTAATGGACATACACAAAGAGATTACAATCCCATCTCAGTGAGACTGAGATCCCTATCGGTGAAACCGATTTGCCTAGGGTTTGCGGCAGTGGCTAAGACATCTGAACTCGGTGGCGCCGGATAGAAAGAATCGGTGGGGCCGAGTTTGACTTTTGGTTTAGGACATATGTGGATGTGAGAAAGTAGTTGAGGGCTTTGGAGCATATCACTAAGCAATCAGAGAGCAAGAAACTCATTAAGCAACACCTCATCCCTCTTGATAGTATTGGCTTTTCCTATAGACTCAATGTGATCTTGGATCACTAAAATAGAAAGTGTAGAGTCTTGAGCTTGGAGCTTGAGCCAATCTTTTGTTCTTAGCATCTTGAAGGGTTCCACATCCTCTAGTCCATGCCACTCCATTGTTGAACTTGTCTGAAACATACTAGGTAAAAGTGTTAGTCCAACAAGAGATATGTTGACATTAATTACCAAAATCACCCAGGGAGCACTTGTGCTTTCAACTCTTGAGCGCCAGGCGCTCCTCGCCCAGTGCCCTCTTGAGGGAAACGTGCCATGAAGCACGCCTCCACGTGGTGCCGGAGCGCCTCCCTCGTGATGTTGGCTAGGTCTGAGGCCCTCCAGAAGAGAGCCCCCGAGCCTTGCCCGAGGAGGGCGCCGGGCGCGCCTTCCTATGCGAGGGAAGGAGGCACCCGAGGTGCAAAGGCCGATCTGAAGCGGCGCGCCAAGACGCTGCTCTCCCCGAGGCCCTGTCTTGAGAAGTTGCTTCTTCTTCTTGGGAATGGCCTCGAGGGTACTTGGGACGCCTTCTTTGTCGGGGTCTTCGATTGCTGCGGCTTGGAAGGCGCGCTCCAGGGAGCACACCGCATCTCTTTCTTCGCAGGGGACCATGATGATCCCGCCTCTTCCTAGCATCTTGAGGACGTTGTAGCCATGGTGGGTCACTGCCATGAACTTGGCTAATGCTGGGTGCCCAAGGATGGTGTTGTACGGCAGACGGATGTGGGCGACGTCAAAGTCGATGAGCTCGGTGCGGTAGTTGTCGCGCTGGCCGAAGGTGACAGGGAGGCAGACTTGCCCTATCGGGGTGGTGGAGCCGTCGGTTACTCCTGAGAAGGGCTTGGTAGGCTGTAGCTGATCGTATGGCACTTGGAGGCTGTCGAATGTCTCGACGGATAGGATGTTAATCCCGGCACCGCCATCAATGAGGGTCTTGGTGACTTGGACGTTGCTGATGACAGGAGAGCAGAGCATCGAGAGGGCGCCGACGATCGCCGCGCACTTGAGCTGGTCTGACGAGCTGAAGGTGATGGCGCATTTGGACCACCTGACCGGGTGCGTGGCCTCGAGCCTAGGGAGAGCCGCGTTCACCTCACGAGCAAACTGCTTGAAGACGCGCTGGGATGCTGGGGCCTGAGCTCCGCCCAAGATGCAGATGATAGCGCGTGGTTCCCGGAAGCCCCCAGCCCCCTCGTCCTGATGGTGGTCGTCGTTCCTTCTTGGTGGTGGCGGCAGTGGAGGGAGGCCAGCATTGCCCTGAGGGTGGTCCTCGCGAGGCTGGTCCCTCCACGCGCCCTCACGAGGCTGGTCCTGCCAGCGGTCCTCACGAGGCCGGTCGTGCCACTCCTGGCGGGGGCCGCGGTCGTCCCAGCGTCCTCCACCTCGTCCTCCTCCTCGGCCGTAGCCTCGGTCGTTGCGCTCGGGGCATCGACCGAAGCGTCCATCTCGAATGGCCCTGAGCTCTTGATAATCGTTGGTGTTGTGGCTGTGTATGTTGTGAAAGGTGCAGAACGAACGGCTGCTCTTGGACGACTCGGGGTGGTCCCGGCTGTGCTTCGTGTCTGGCTCCGCCGCGAGCACAGCCGCCCCCTTGCGCTTCACGTCCTTGGCCTTGGCTTTCTTCTCCTCTGGGTGATAGCATGGAGCTCGAGGAGGGAAAGGCGCCCTTCCTCAGCTCTTGGGCACTTGGTCGCCATGTTGAACAGCTCCAGAGCCGTGCATAGCTCCTTGTGGATGGAGAGCTCCTCCTTCATCTTGACGTCACAGACGCCATCGAAAAACGCTGAAATGATGGCCTCGTCCATCACCTTGGGGATCTTTAGGCAAATGTTGTTGAAGCGTTGGATGTACTTCTGTAGAGTCTCCCCTGGCTGCTGCTTGATGCGGCGTAGGTCGCCCGCGGCGGGCGGGCGGTCGCGAGTGCCCTGGAAGTTGGCGACGAAGCGGTCGCACATCTCACCCTAGGAGGAGATCGAGCCCGGGGGCAGGTTCAGGAGCCACGAGCGAGCACCATCCTTGAGAGCCATGGGGAACCAGTTCGCCATGACTTTCTCGTCACCGCTGGCCGCCTTGATGCTCAGCTCGTAGAGCTGCAAGAACTCCGCAGGGTCGGGGGTGCCGTCATAGCGAGGAGGCAGGTCTGGCTTGAACTTTCCCGGCTAGACGATGCTACGCAACTCTAGAGTGAAGGCGCGACGGCCTTGTGGCCACCGGGACCCTTTGCAGAGGCGGAGCCTGCCGTTGATGTCCGCGCGCTGCCATCGCAGGCGGCACGCGGTCTTGTCGTGGTGGCCTCGGGAGCTCAGGAGCATTTTCTTGCGGTCGGGGAACCTCTTGGCAGCTTCCTTCTTCTCGCGCGGGCGCCCGGCATGGTGGGTTGCGCCGGGGGGCCGCGCGCGTTGGCGCCAGGGCACCGTCTTGGTGCGGAGGTGGCGGAGGCGCCCCATGGGCTACGTCACCCGCGGCTGGAGGAGGGCGTTGTAGCGAGAGAAACGGGACAGGCAAGCCCCCAGCGGCGCTGACGAACTCGGCGATGCGGTCCAGCCAGTCCTGATAGGGGTCGTCAACTGGGCGGTAGCGCAGGAGCTTGCATGCCATGAGCAGTGCGGCCTGCGCGTTCGTGGGTGCACGACGAGTGTGAGACGATGATTCGGCCAGAGTTAGCGATGGAGTGGCGATGCGGCCGTCCCGCCGCACAGAGGGGTGCAGCGAGGACGCTTGCTGCTCGTTTCCCGTCGGGCCAGTGGCGGCGTTGGCTCGCCGACAGGGGCCGTCTGAGCGACACGGGCGGCGAGGGCGGCCCGGCGCTCAGCGAGGGCGGCCCGACGCTCAGCGCGGGCTCGATGCGCGTCTGCCATGGATGCGGTGGAGCGGTGGAATGTGGATCAATGGAAGGAAAGCTTCAGCGCACCCCTACCTGGCTCGCCAAATGTCGGATTTCGGGCTCCGGCAAAACCCTCAAGGTTCGAACACTGGGTGCGCACGAAGATCCCTCCCTCTAGCTCGCTCACTCACCACGATCTCAAAGATCAGCACGTCAAACCCGAAGAACAAGGGACACGAGAGTTTATACTGGTTGGGGCCACCGATGTGGTGTAATACCCTACTCTAGTGTGGTGTGGTGGATTGCCTTATAGGCTAAGGATGAACAAGTACAAGGGAAGAACAACCTCCTGAGGAGAGGTGTTCTTGAGCTCGGTGAGCTTGTGTGTGCGAGGATGGAATGGATCCGATCCAAGATGAGTTGGGGCCGAATCTGTCCTCCCCTCCCTACGGTGGTGGCTAGTCCTATTTCTAGAGGCCCTGGTCCTCTCCCCAAATATTAGGCGGGAAGGGATCCCACAACGGCCAATTTGAAGGGGGACAACTAGTACAAGCTATCCTGACAAAAGGTGGTCTTCGCCTGCCAAAGGCTCTGGCGGTGACGTCGTCCTGGGCTCCACGGTGACCTCCGCCCTGCCGTCCTACTGGTCTTGGTCTTGTTGCACCGATATGGAAACCTTTGTCTGATGCCTCGGGACTCCTCGCCTGCGCTTGCCTCTTTAGCACCAAAGAGGAAACAAGTACATTCTGCTGGCCGGGCGCTCACTTTGGCCTTGGTCGTCATGGCTTGTGTCACAGGAACCTCGCAAGGTGCCCCTCGCCTTGATCTCTCCGCCCCTCACGAGCCAGCCTAGTGAGGCCGCCCCCAAGGAGGTCTTGCGTCGTCCGCCTGGCAAGGCTTGGTCCCTCGCGAGGGTCTTGAGTGTTTGCTGATAAAGATGGGCCGTACAGGGCCCCTGGTGGAGCCACGCTGTGGGCTGCAGGCAGGCAAGTCTGGGGACCCCCATTCCCAGGACGCCGACAACCGTAACCGGGAACTCCCCGATATTTTCCTTGCCCTCGCTTCTGCCACGGTTTTTCCGTCATTGACGGCCCAAAGAATGTCATGCAGCTGCATCTCCAGCCCGCCCAGGATGAAAAGCCCATTTTGTCATGATTTTTTATCACAGAAGTAGGAGCCCACCACATCTATGATGATATCGGGTTTTGTCACAATTATCGTCATAGAAGTGTCATAAGCATGACTGAATTTTTGTTGTTCGACCCAAAATGTCAGGGATGTGTCTTTTTTTGTAGCGTTTGTACTTTATACTACATCCACAAAATATAAACAAGAGTGCGAGTAGGGTATTACCTCTTCGAGAGGGCCTGAACCTGGATAAACATAGTGTTCCTCTTCTTCCTATTACCATCTACCCGAGACCACCAGCTCAGCACCCCCTTCCTGAGATCTGCCGGATTTAGCTCTGACATCTGATGCATCAATTTAGCTATTTCACAGGGTACTCTCTTCTCTTTATTTTTTGCGAAATACCATCATGATCTGTTATAAAAGTTCACCAGTATAAAGCACCCCAAATACAATAAAAATTGTGTTCAGTATTGATGTCCTGCAGGGATGGTTGAAGCACTCTCATGGAAGTATAATACCAATTTAGATTGTTTCCAATGAAGAGCGAGAGGCGAGTGTTAATGCGAGTGTATCATCGCACATGAGGTGTCACAAGTCTCGTGTGAATTGATTATTTTGATATCTGCAAGGATTATGGTGATGGTGATAGACAATTAGCTGCAGGGTCAAATAATGGTGTAAAGCGTAAGCTACAAACAAAGAACATAAAATAAATTGTGGTTTTCTGCAATGGAAAATTTAGACGCAAAGAGGTTCAATTCTCGGTGAATCATGAATGTGATAGTGCATTGGTAACATTTTTGATAAAGGGCGATTGTATTATCTCAAAATGTAGCATCAAGCGGATACAAAGAATTATGAGTAACACCCGACCTCTGCATAACTAGGATGCACACAGCCAAATCCCAAAGTCTGACAAAATTTCATGAAATAAAAACCGACAAATTGGCAAAAGTAGTGCATCGGTAACATGGAGTTGTATAATCATGTGATTATACTCATCATATTCTATGTTCAGTAGCCGAGTTAATAGGCAAACTCCTCCTGCCGGAATTTTTGACTCTGTTGTCCCACCTTCCATTACCATCAACAATGGTCAGCTCATTAAATTAAGGTCATTAGACAGGACCAACATTGTAAGCATCGTGGCTTCGATGTTCTCCTTGTATTATCTTTGCTCCTTTTTTATACCAACACCTGTCACATGGTGGTTGTGGATTCACTAAAATATATGTGGTTACCCGTGTAGGTCTTTAGATAATGTTTTGTGTGCCCTTAAATTGGACAACAAGCATTGCACTTGCCATAGATAAGAAACCTAATAATCTCTACTATTAAAGAGGGATTGATCGTTGTACGTTCACCTTCACCTCCACCTCCTCCCCACGTCCTGCATTAACCCAATCAAATCAAATCAAATCTTACCAGAACCTCACCTAAATCAAAACTTACCTTGACTTTCCTACCCATACTCATACTCAGATAAAAAATCTTACCAAAAAACTAGAATGTGGTGGGTGTAAGATTTATATCGCATATGGTTAGTGTTGAACCAAAGAGAATATGTATGCCCTCGTCGCAATGCACATACAATTAGCTTGTTAATAATAGAAGTAATACCACAAATATCAACATAAGGGTTAGCCACAAAGGAATCTCACCACACTGTCGGATTACCTGCGCATGAGAGATGACAACAAAATGCAGAGGTTGTGCAACGGGAGCCCATATCAATAATATCATAGTTTACCGCAATAAGATTAATGATTAAACCAATCTCAATCTTTGGATCAAAGTAAGAATAGAGTTTACAAACCCTAGCCTTGCATTCTTTGTTTACGACGGTCTTGTCAATGATGGAATGAAGAATTGGTCTGCAGAGGGGACCAGAACGGATCTAACCGAAGTAATTCTCCTCCGGATCTCTGCTTCTCTGCTCTGGTTATGGTTCGAGGGTGTTATATTGTTCTTCTCTATAAATCCTTAATATGAAAGTTGCTTCTATAGATGAGAGGGAGGTGACGGCTCCTGGTATGACTAGCGGTACGAGTGGGGCTACTCGTACACTCGCCATCTTCTATTCTGCTGACACCAGATGAATATCTTTTCAACGAGGAAGTCGCCCATCTCCTCCTCTATCATCCCAATATACTTCAAGTCCTTCCATAAGTGTTTAACTTGAAACTATGTAAGGAAACACAATTTCTCTAATATTGGTAAATAATCCTTAATGAATAGGTGAAACCTGAAGAGTAAATTGGAACCAGACATTGCACATGTTATTTCACTTGAACTAATATTTAAGTATTTGAGGTGGTTTGTACTTTCTGGCCTCACCTCACAAGGTGGCGTTTATGTTTTCTGAACAACGGGAATGGACCCGAAGATCCTAGATGAAAAATTGTTACAACACCACACAAGGACCCAGGGAAAGAAAAAAAACACAACCGAATCCTTCAGTTATGCAAACATGACACCTTAGCTGAAATGCATTGCAGGTACATGTTCGACCACTAGACCTATCAATTTCCACTCATTAACCCTAAGCCTAGCTTTGCCTCATCAAACATTGATTCTTTGGCTAAGTCTTGTTGCATCGACAGTTAGCCATTAACACATCGATGCGTGATTATGAAATGTGTGTCAATACTTGGCATGAGGCACATCAAAGAGAGTGCCACATCACCCTGATCACTGTAATGAGTGGATCCATGCGGTAGAAACCACTTAAAATGCTAAAACATGGTTCATAAACAAAATTTATGTGTGTATTATTTGGTAAAACTATAAAAGAATAGAATTTGGTTCGATCCATAGTTGTATCACGAAACACCTTTCTCCACAAGAAAATATATGAAAAATCAAAGCAAAAAAATGTTGGTTCCAAGGTCTTGCGGCACGACATGCATGCACCAGCTAAATGTCATTAAGTGCATGCAGGGTAAGACACATATAATGACATCACTACATTAAAAGCTACTCTCAAAGATAAAAGTTATTTTGCAAGTAAAATCATTGGCTTGATTGAAAAAGCCTTGTCCACCGTCGTCTCTTCATAATTTCACCTGGGGCATGTTTCGACAACCTTTTTGGGACTCTTTTGTTACTATGTAATTTTCCTTTGTAAACTAACATTTCACGTGGGGCATGATTCATCTTATATTTTACACACTAGCTATGGATCTTTTTCTAATGAGTTAACATGTGCCGATTTTGGTACCAATACATTAGCACTCGTAACTCAGAATCATTCGGTGGCAAGATATGTTTTGCTAGTAAAACTGGATCCTTCTATTACCACGCAATAACACTCTCACCACCATCATTCTTGTAACAAGTTACCACATGGTAACTTTGGTATAATACAGGAGCAACTTCATAAATCATTGGATGGTGATCTTTTATATGGAAACATATGGATATGAGATAAAGTTCACATAATGACGCTCTTGTTGAGACAAAGCCAACTATGAAGATGGGTTGTAACTACCGTTCACATTTAGGAGTTAAAACATTTTAAAATTTCAATCTTCAGAAGAGTCAAGATAATATCGGTTGCTACATCCTATTTTGTATGCATGGAAATTACAATGTTATTGAGTCGTGCCGAAGCATAATAGAGCGTTTGTTCGCATACTATTTTTTAATTAAAAACATCTTATTTTTGCGGGAAAAAGTAATAATAATATTTTGAGTGGATTTTTTAAAGAAATGCTTGTAACTTTATTCAAACACGAGATCATTACAAAGTGCAATGCTTTGGATAAAAAAACCAATAAACTACGATACAACTTCTAAAACTAAGAATTACAATAAAATCTCTTAGATACACCTTCCTCGTGATAATAATTTTTTGAAGACAAAATTATTAACAAAGATACTTTACACGTGAAAGTACCCTTGTGAGCTTGAGCCGAAATGAGCTTGAATGAACAATGAAATCTATTTTTTTGGAAAAAATAAAAAAAAATTGAAATTTTTTGTGGTAAACTTTGACAAATGTTCTAAGTGTTTGGAAATTTTTATCATGGATCACATTCGTGGAAGGTGTGAGAAAAAACAAAATCAGTGCTTCAAAATGTTTTCGAAAGTAGCATTTTCGAAGCATCTATTTTTTTCTCACGCCTTCCACGAATGTGATCTCATGATAAAAAATTTAAGCACTTAGAACATTTGTCAAAGTTTATCATAAAAAATCCAGATTTTTTTATTTACTGTTCATATGAGCTCGTGCGATACTCCGCGTCCCTTTAGACACTGCAATTAGACCAGAATAGCGAAACTGCTACTTCGGTTCTCAAACGTCAAAAAAAAAGAGAGCCTTAACTATGCTTTTTTTGTTAGAGATAAGTATGGGCTAAGCAGCCTTTTTCTTTGAGCAAATGGGTTAAGCAGCTTTTGTTTTTTAGGGGTAAATGGGTTAAGCAGCTGTGATGCCCATAACTCACTTGGCCAAACTGAGAAGGCGGGGGTGCCAGGCGCTTGGTTGTAAACGGGCCGGTCAATAAGGTGAAGCTGCGGTGCTCTCCATTCCCAAACGCCGCCGTGTACAGCCCAGCTAAGCAGTGTAGGGTTTTAGCCATCGTCTCCCCTCCCACTGCCGTGCCCCATCGCCCACACCCCGCCGCAATGGCCGCCGTCGCCGTCGCCGCCGCAAGATCCTTCCTCCGATCCGGATCTTCTGCCTCCTCTCTCCGCGGGGCTGCCGCCAGGGCCGCCCCCCGCGCTGGCTCAGCTCCGCTCCCGAGGCGACTCCCGGCCTCTGCTCCCCGCGTCCTCCTAAGGTACGAGCGCTCTTGGTTAGTGGTTCTCTAGGAGCATTCGTCTTGCCACTTGATATGGATGAAAATTTCGGTGTCCATGTTTCGCCATCTGTAGGTCACCGGTGGAGATGACCAGCTTCTGCGTGGAGTCGCTGATGCCCATGCACAGTGCCACGGCGTCGGCGCTCATGACGTCGCTCCTTGCCACCCCGGCTCGCACTGGGTTTGGTTGGCTCACAGAAGGTGATTTTCACAATCTTAGATGGCTTATGTCACGATGCATGTTTGTCTGTTGCTATCTACTGTTGAGCAGACTAGTTTTAGTTGTTACGGACTGCAGAGTAGAGTAGTTTTGGGCTGATCACAAGCGCGTCAGTCTCTGCGGGTTAGATCAATTTTGTCTAAATAATCAGTCTGATGGTAATATGAATTTGATGTGTGTTAGTTGTAATTGTGCTTTTAAACCTGTCCTAAAACAGGCTAATGTTGCATTCTCATGCTGTCATTACATTTTGACACCATATTTTTAGAGTGTTGCAACTCTCAAGTGCCCATTTCATAACCATACTGTAATTATATCTAGGGGGAGAGTCAATAAACTTATGTGATGGGAGTCATTTTTCTGTAGATAAAAAAATTTCAAAATCTGATGATTAAATTTGTCGTCTTGAAACCAATCTTATACTTCCACATGGTCCTTGTTGTAGGTCAGGACGAAACTAGATGAACATCAAGCCCCAAAAGGTGAATAAACCTTAAGTACTTACTAATAGCTGTTGATGATTAAGTACCTTCATTAATTTATAGTTCAGAGGAGTTCATAGAAAGAGGAGACCACTGCACTTATTTGAAGGGGTCGGTTATTGAATAGATTGTTTGTAAATGAAAATCATAGAAGCCCTGCAAAGTGTGTTGCCATCACAAAAAAAATGGTGCACGGCAACAAAAGCTTCAAAATACCTTTAGGCTATTATTATAGTTGTTGACCTTTTGGCTATACCAGAGATCATTTGCTTTGCAAAGGTTTCCCTTTGATTAGGTGAAGCTGTATGTATATTTAGTCTTTAAGCAAATATTGTTTTGAATATTCACATAGTCATGAGTGACACATATGAGGCAAAAGGGTCACTGATTCTTTTGTATTGACCCAGCTGGCAATGATGACGTGTGACAGTTTCTAGGTGGAATGTAGCAGATTATAATCTCCTCACCTCAAATATTCAGGTCTGATCATATTTTAAGGAGTATCCATAATAGCATATGTTTGTAGTGTGTTTCATAACTTCTCCTACCGTTTGACTTGCACAAGAATGCAAGGTGAAGATGCTTAAAAAAATCAGATCTGAAAAACCATGTCATTTTTTTCACGTGGTAGATAAAAACTGTACTCAGCCATGGACATAGCAACATAGAAATTTGGACTTGGGTCCACTCCTCACTTGCCCATTCATCTGAAAGCCATTGCATCTTGATCAAGTTTCTTTTGAATTTAGTCATTAGTATCATTCAATGAGTTTATAGAAGTTACTTTACCGAATATAAGAAGAACATTAATCTGTTGGGATTTTGCCTCCATTATTTGAAGAAATGCTAGCAATTAAATTTAGAGAAATATTAAAGGGTTTTTTCTTCGACCTCTTGCAACACAATGCAAATCTACATACTTAACATATGCTGGATACATATTACTACTTTTATGATTATTGTCCGCAAAAAAAAACATGTGTGCCTTTCCTTGTAGCCAAAAGAATGTTTGTTTGACCCATTTTTTTTTATCTCTGTAGACTTGTGAGTAGTGACAATGGAGGTTCTCTGGGATGAAGAACACATGCTTTTTATTTTTACGATATGTATCTGCTTTATTTTGCAAAGTGGAACTCATGGACACGGTGCAAAGTAGTTATTACGGCTGTTACATTTATAATGTCAGTTGAAGAGTTGGAGCTTAGATTATTCGTTTCTATTTGTAGATGGATGATTTCTTCTTGTCGGAGCCTGCTGTGATGGTACCTGGTACGGACCTGCCAAATTGAATTTGAAAGTACTCTTTGGTCGCCTTCTCAGTCTGTACTATCCTGGGATTTTCGTTTGTATAAGTATCTACGGGATTATTATACCTGATTGTGCCAAGATTTAACCAACTTGGTGGTATGGAGTACTACTGATTATGCCTTTCGTGGAGAAAAATAATAATGCTTAGTTGGAAGTTTCTGCTTTGTTTTGCTTCTATTCTTACGTTATCAAGTCGTTGGAGAAAAATGTACTCCAATTCTATCTCTAGCTCTCCGTACCTGCTTACTTTTAATTTTAATGCATTTTGCAATTTATGCAACCTGGCCTTAACTGGACCATTTTCAGTCTATAGTTCCAGTCGATCTAACAATCACTCGTAAATAGACATGACTAGAGTGACGCGCGCGTTGCTGCGCCGTTTTTCAGTCACGAGTTAAGTCTACTTTTCTAATTTTGGGTGCGGTCTATTACTGTCGGTTAGCTCATTGCGGATAATTGTCCACTGCTGACCATGTTTAATCATCTCCCCAAAAATATATACGAAGGGAAATCCAAAAGCAGGTGTTGAATGTAAACTTCATCTCAGTATAATTGGGCTCAATTCTTGCACATTGCTTACCTTATGGAACATGAATAGTAAATCTAGAGTAACAGCAGGACTAATTAGCTCTATGCATGATTCACACATGTTATTACAAAACAGTAAAACTGAGCCACCTAGGGCCTCTCACAGCGATTTGAGCCATCCAGCCGTCCGATTGCGTCGTTGGACGACGTTCTAGCGAGTATCGCAGCAGCATTTTTCAAGGTCCCTTCACGCGTCATGGCCTGCCAAATCAAAAGGGCTGCTGCTCCCGAAATGGATCTGGGCATTCTGACGTCGATTGGGCCACTAACAGCCCAACTGCGTTCGTGGCCACAGTTTTTATGGGCTTCTTTTGCCGCACTTATGCGATGGCCTGACGTGGAATGGCTGCCACTCTAGAAGCATATTTCGTAATTTCTTTGGGCTTTTCTTTCACTGGACTGTCACGTGTTGTGTGGTTTGCTATAACAGATCATTGTAAAATTCATTTGAAAAAAAAAACTGATCTGAAAAAAGACCATTAGCATTCTCCCCTGCAGCTTTGAGCCAAAGAAATTTATCCCGTTTACTTTACATGTCCGCTCACCGGTAAGGCCCCTCTTGGCATGGGCGTAAGTTTATACAGCTGGATTTAATTGACAAGTGTATATTACCGTCTGTACATGACTTTCCAACTGAAAAATTAAACGACACCTCGAGGTCTGTATCGATTACAGGGGTATTTAATAGTGAACCATCACTAAAAGCAGGGACTAATGAAAATTCCCTGATCCGTCTAATCATTCAGACATGTTATGACGAAGGGATGATGGTGTTGAAACTTCAATTCCAGAATCACATCTGAAGAAAATAACAGAGGTGATGGAGAAACTTTCAGTTCCAGATCTGGATTTAGTTCCAAGACTCCTACGCCATAATTCTTGATCTCCAAGTGAATAGGGTATACTCGTATATATCCAGATAGCTTGAAGAGCTATTTGTTAGACCATTTTACTTGCAATTTCCTTTTATTTTTTAGTTCTAACATCTGATTGAGTGTCCTTTGCTGGTATTTCTAGCAGCTCCATCCAGTCCAACTATACTCACATCAATATTTACAACATATATCTGTATTCAATGTCATCCTAAATTATTTTGGACGTTACACATTAAGCGATTATTCTAGCTCATACCTAAATATATGGGGAATTATTTATAATACTATCTAAAATGTTTACACAAGCCTATATCTAAAACTAACTTTGAACATGTCTTTCAACTATTCTCAAATATTTGCATTATTCTGTTGAAACGATAGTCGGGCGTGGCAACGCGCGCCTTCAGGTTCTAGTAACGTAATGAAATGCATCGACGAATCAAATTGTATGAGCCATCGGCCTTAATGCAATTCAAAAGCCAGAGCCTTTAAATTACACAAGTAGGTAGTACACCTCTAGCTATGTAGCTAGTTTGTCCTTCCTTTCAGGCGTGCGCTAGGTGGACCGATGGTTTTCCTATATCATTCATGCAGTGTTGTTGATGGAAAGAGAAAGCATATATACATTACAGACCAATCAACAGCTAGCAAGAAATTGAACATCACAATAGCACCACAGGTGTACGTACATACTCCCTCCGTTCCTAAATACTTGTCTTTCTAGAGATTTCAAATGGCACCACATACGGATGTATATAGACATATTTTAGAGTGTAGATTCACTCATTTTGTTCCGTATGTAGTCACCATTTGAAACCTCTAGAAAGACAAGTATTTAGGAACGGAGGGAGTAGATGGCAGCAAGTGAAAAGGAGCTTACTCACTCCCATTCGGCTCCTTTCTATAGAAATTAGTGGTGATCAACATACCCAGAAACATTCGCACTTCCAAACTTTCGGGGAAAAAGCCATGGGCCAAGAGGCGCATCAAGTTCAACATGCCATTGAATTAAACAGAGGTAACAAGTTCACTTCCCAACCTTCCTAGGCATCTCAGATCCACACACAAAATGCACAACTTTTTGCATCACACAAATTAGGAGGCAACAACAATGATATACCCGAGAAGTTAATTGTAAGTGTACTATGGAGACATGTGCCCTGCAGAATATAAAAGAAAGAAGGAAATGAGAATGGAACTGTAGATACAGGCTTGCATTAGAAGAAAATATATAACAATGATTCAAACCATATACAGTAGCCTTCGTAGAAAAGAGTAAGACTAATGCCTGTAACTCGTATATGCAAGATAAAATACCATCAAATTACAGCTTTCGCGTTGCTGCATAATTTGTGCAACAAACTGATATACATTCATGATTCCATTCAGATTTTAGTTTTATCATACTAAAACTCGTAATGTTTCCAACCATTAAGTTATTACACTAAAATGCATTCAGTTGATGAATCATTTTTAGTCTAACACTTCTGAGATTTAGCAATTATTTAGAGCTTCATTTTGTATTGGATACAATACATGTTCCTGGCCATGGATGTAGAAAAAAAAAATCTGTTCGTCATAGTAATCTGGGAAAAACTAACATCTCGTTTGTAGCTCACTTCTTAGTCTAGATCACTAATTATTTAAAACTGTATACAAAACAGGAACATACCTAACCAATGCAATAGCAAGGCTTACATTAGGAAGAGAAATCAACAATGGAAGTTCTTACTAAACCGACGAACCAAATGGTCTTGCCTGCTGCCTGCAGATCTACACATAACAGGGAAGAACTATGCGCCAAGAAAATATGTAGAAAAAAACATATGCTGCACAACCCATATATGCTACACGACATAGAACACATACCGCTGCTCTGGCAGCAGCCCCAATCCACAGGCAGAACATCAAAGAGCAGACAAAGAATTAAAGGAGAAAGGAAGAAAAGCAAACCCCATGTAAAGAAAAGGAAGAAGATGACGCGGACTCCCGTGAGCTATGCAAAATTTATGCTCTTGTACAACATAATTTGTTGTATTTTTCTTTAAGTGTCAAACTATGGAACAGACCAAATCCTATCATTAGTGCAAATTTATCAGGATGTAACCAACGGAAAGCTCGCAATATTTGATGGGTTTTGAGCTACAGGCAATTGGGATTTTAGAACCTGAATGCCAACGTACGTAGCTTACGCACTAAATCTCTCACAAGCAATCCATCTCTCTTGAATTACTATCCAATTACTGAAGTTCAACTATGAAGATTTTGCAAGCTCCAAAATAGATTGACGAACCATAATATGGAAGTAAAATATCAAAAGATCAACAAAGTAGAGAACCTGGAGTGAGACAATCTAGCTTGAAATTAGGAGCAGCGCGATACTTCATAGACTATATAATCTGCAGCAGACCCAACCATAATTAATGTCCTCTGAATCCTAGCGTACGTATTGTTGCATTTGGTCGTACTGTTTGTGCTGTAAGATGTAACACCAACAAAAAGTTCGACGGGGTCTACTCCTTAAAAAAATAAACAGCAAAATAATGCAGCCATGTAAGAAACATATATGCTATTGAACGATTTTCTATTCAGGTATTAAGGAGTTTCGTGAAGCCTGACGCTTACATTTATTTCTTCACATTGCAGTATCGTCCTACCTGCTCTTTCCTATATAGCTGAAAAGTAAAAAAGACTGAAACTGACTGCAGCATACTACAAATCAAGGATATAAGTGAGGAGAAAATTTAAGGAGTAACACTTTATAGTTATGTATCATTATGGATAGGAACACACACTAACACATTGATTTGGTGAAAAAATATTGTACTCATGAAAATATCTGGATTAACCATGCCTAATCAGTTTGTAGAAGTCATCTATTGTTATACCAAGGGGTCACCTATCCAAAAGGATACATAAGTATAAAATGTCAAAATGAAGTCCCCTCACGCGCCTCCATTTTACTTCCATACAAGAAAAGGGGATGTCCAGGTTGTGTGCTGGCAAAATTTTACCACTGGCTCATCACTGAAATATCAAGTATATACACTTATACTTTCTAATGATATTATAAAAATGTGCTTTGTGAAGAATAATATCATAACTGGTGAAAAGGTAATCAATCATCTTTTGACACTATCATCTGGCATGTGAATTTTTCATCAAGAAAACAATACTAACCTAATGAGAGAGATACCCTTAATAAATTGTCTGGATTATTGGATCTCCACCAGCAAATAATCTTGGCCCCCCGACTTCAAATTAAGAGCTAGAATGGAACTGCTTTCACTCATTATTAGGCATCAGCAACAAATAAGTCCTGCAATTCTGCATGGATATTGGATAATTCCTTGAGAATCAATGCTCGTTGGCCTCAATCTTAAAATCTACTCAGATAATTCATCAAATAAAGAATTATGTTGGTTAGAAAAATGCTCGGTGGCCTCAATCTTAAAATCTCCTTGAATATAAGCTAGATAATTCATCAAATAAAGAATTGAGCATCATATAAAATATGTTTGTTAAAAAAATCAAGGAGAAAAGCAGAGTTAGAGATCTTGATTTCTTGAATTTGTTGAGGTAAAAGAGATGTAGGCAGAGGGAAAAATGCCCAAGAAACATCATGTGGTTGACTGACACTACCGATGTGTGTTGTCGTGTGGCCACAAGCAGGGTAGCGGTCCTCGCCCTCCACAGCGACGACCAAATTTGATCCTTCATTAGTCTCCAAAAACAACAAAACAAGAAAGCATATAGCTCTGAGATTAATACAAAATATGACACGACCTATGCGTGTTGTCGTGTGGCAACAAGCAGGGTAGCGGTCTTCACCCTCCACAACGACGAACAAATTTGATCCTTCATCAGTCTCCAGAAACAACCAACAAAGTCCTCTCTGAACCGTGCAATAAGGTCACCCATAACACGGCTCTCCCACTGGAGTTACCATAGCCCCGTACAAAATAACATAGGCCAACACTTTCAAGGAAAACCACAACACACACAAAAATCTGAATAAAAAGATCAGGATAGCTTCCTCTACGAACTTGCAATGCAGTCAGAACATAAAATAAAATTCTGTTTCCCTAGTTAGACGATCTTCCTTTCCAGAAAATGCAGGCACAACATACAAATAAAATTCTATTTACCCAGTTAAATGATCATCCCTTTCAGAATCAATAGAAAGAGATTACCAGTTACTAACATGGTTTTATACACCTTTAACCAAAGCTAACAGGTTAGACCGACATAAGTAAAACAATATAAAGAACAACAAGAATGCACCTAACTGAACGCTCCCAGAAGCGCACACATATCCACTTCACACATCTGCCACACATGTCCTAAAGCATAACCAACCCATATCTGCAATGCAGTAACCATTAGCGCTCAGACCTTTCTTCACGCAAGCATGGCCATCCACATCCACAAATGACTGAACCAGCATAAGGGGAAAACTAAAAATTATTGCAATCAACACACAACCTGGATAACCCCTTTTTTTGCTTGTTTAGCGAAATAATTTCCTGGTCCAGAAGACCAGAGCCATACCTCTAAACGTCAATGAAGGCTGCTGTCAAAATTGAAGAGGACAAACATATTTATCTGAAGAATTAATCATCTATTTTTCAGTCATACGAAGAAAAAAGAGATACACGAGGGGAGTTCATCTTTACCATTTATTTATAGCCATGTACACCCTTATAGATAGAAACACACGCTAACACATTAATTTGGCGAGAAAGACTGTACACCCTGAAATTATCCGGATTAACCATGCCTAATAATCACTCTATATATACATCAGTGACAGACGCACAAGACGTATCGAAGCAGATGAAGCACATCTTCTACCTCATCAAACCGAAACTACAACAAAACGCAGCATTAATGAATATTCTACGGGACGAATCTCACCTCACCCCACTCCTCTCCCCCTCCCCCTCCGGCCCTCCCCCTCCCCCTCCCCAAAACAACTCTAATGATAAAGCACCCAAACTGCACCCCAATACAAAGGTGAGACAGCAAATCAAATCACCACCAACAAAAAGGAAAAGGAAAGGAAACTGATCCTGAACCGGGAATGAAGGGAGGCGACCTGGCCGATGCAAATCCCCCAGCCATGGAAAGCAATCCACGCCTCCACCCACCCAGTAGATCAGAGAAGCCGACGCGAAGATGAAGACTCCGGTGACAGAAGCAGCTCAACCCCGGAGAGAACAGCAAGCGCAGCCCGGAAGAACATGGCCGCCCATCCACTCCGAATCGAAGAAAAGGTCCCCCACAGCCGCTAGCGCCTCTATTATCTCCAGAGAACGATAGAACAGAGGCACCCACCGACACGTACGTTAAATAGGCCTCACGCACGCCATCAGTCACCTGAAAAGGCCCATTTTGAACCGACCAAGGAAAAAGATCCCCAAACCGGGCTGATGCGGAGCATCCCTCGCTCATTCCCATGGACGTGTCTACATCTTCCTCAACACCATTTGGGCCCATGACAAGAGCTAGAGCCAAGGCTATCGAAGATAAGGTGAACTCGCTCCTTTCCGAACTTCCTCTCTCTACTCATGAGACTTGGCTACTACCTCATATGGACACTTTGTGTGTGATCAGGTACCTGGAGGAAAGCCATGGTGCATCTACAAGAAGAAGAGCTACCGGAGAAAACTCCAGCCACCGGACGACCGGTCGGGACCGGACGTCCGGCGCCTGAAGCCCCAGCAAGCGGACGTCCGGCCCGGACCAGACGACCGGCCACACCTCACAACAATGACGGACGTCTGCCTCCAGCGCATCGACCGCCCTCAAGACCCGAGCCGAATCTGCGGAAGACCGGTGCATAACGGACGACCGGCGACCGGACGACCGGCCATCACGGACGTCCGTGCCCTGACCCGAACCAAATCAGCGGAAGTCCGAAGAAATCGGACGACCGGGCGCCTCCTTCACGTAATCGATCCAATGGACGTTTAGCGCCACCGGACGATCGGTACTCTCCCGAGCCGGACGACCGGCCCCACGGACGTCCAGACTGCTCACAAGATAGCCGGGCCAAGCCCATGTACCCCTTCACTTCGCCCCTTTTTCACTAAGACTATAAATAGAACCCCTCCTCCTCCTAGCTAGGGTAGCTTAGGTTTAGCTCATGTTTGTGTGAGAGCCTTGCTCATCCACTTGGCTACTTCTCCTCGGAGCTCAGGACCTCTTCGGAGAAGATCCCCCAAGCGGATTCAAGACCCCCTTCTAGGATGGACCCCATCAAAACCTCCTCTCGGAGAAGAACGGCTACTCGTGTATCCTTACCTTTGTTGACCTTGGATCTCGTGTATCTCTTTGTGTTCTTTGATCTAGCACTTGTGTGACCAATTCTTTGTTGATTGAGTGTTTTCCCTCGTTCCTCCCCCGTGATTTCCTTGTGTTCTTCCGCTTATTCTTCGTGATTCACCGTAGGATCCCCTCCAACGTGAAAGATCATCCACGTAGGGTTCCGCCCTACATCATCTTGGTATCATGGGCCACGTTGATCACGTTCTTGGAGCCCCTACCCCTCTTTTTCTAGCTTGATTTTGTTGTTTTTGTCCTAATTCCGAAAATTCCCCACAAAAATAGCCCCAAAATTTTTGTGATTTGTTTGTGAGTTGAGATTTTGTTGGATTTGGTCCATGGATTTGTGTTGCTACGTGTGGATCTAGCTTTACCCACCCTCCCCACCCTTTTCCATCCACCAAACCCCTTGATTTCGACCTCACCATCATCTCCTACCTCAAACCGAGCAATTCTTCCGTGCCGAAAATCTCCCGAAGCCGGACGGCCGCAAGTACCGGACGTCCAAGCCACGAACGACCGCAAAAAGCGGGACGTCAGCTCAACTCTGATGAAACTGAATTTTCGGTTCGCCACCACCACAACCCCACCTCCCACCACATCTCCCAAACCCACATACACCAAAATCTTCCACGATACTTCGATGACGATTTTGACACATTTTGGTCCTTGAGATTTTGAGTTGTGGTTTCCCGTATCCTATTGTGTTTCGCTATCTAGGTACGGTTCAATTCATCATCACCACCGCTCATCTACATCGACTAGTCATCATCGCAAGGACGGTAACTTCGACGACATCTTTGTCATACCTTGCATTTGCATTGATAACCCACATTGCCTCATTTTGCGTAGCTTACCCATCGAGACTAGCCATTGAGTATTGCCGGCAACGTGACTTGTGCACATTTAGTGATCATACTCCATAGCATACATACCATACCATAGTGGTGCATATCTTGGGATCCACTTGTGTGTCACAAGGTTGTCATAGCATACGCAATTGCTATCTTGGTTCGTGAAGTTTTGCATGAGAAAAGAACTCAAAAGAGAAAGAGCCAATCAAGCTTTTAAGCAAAGAGAGAAAGATAAGCAAAGAGCTTATGAGCAAGAACCATAGCATCATACCACATTAAGATTGTCATATTGGATCTTCTTGGATCATAGCTCCGTCATACCTGACATATAGCATAATTGGGATAGAGATAGTTGCATTTTGCCTAGTAGGTTGTGCACAAGTTTATGCGTATCCGCCTATTGTGCAATCGTGCTAGCGTCTCTCTAGTGTTGTGCAACAAGAGCATCTTGGTGAATTCCACATTTTGGCTCATCTTTGATTGCATAACCCCATATTATCTATTTGCGTGTGTGTTTCCGTGTACCATATCGTGCTATTGGTCTACTTGTTGCATTTGCAAATTTGTGAACCTTTCCCAACATTATTGACGCCACTTACAATTGCATCAAATTTTGCGCCACCATCCTCACCAAGCTCCACCATAAGCTCTTATTTGTGTAGGTGTGAGAACCGACAAGGATTGGTACCAATAGTGCTATTTCATTGTCCGCATTTGAGTGAACTTGATTCATCTTCAACATCGGTCAAAGGTACATTGGTATAAGTTCTTTTCCGCTCTACCACTCACATTTTGCTTGGAATGATGGATAGGCCAAGTACCTCTACCAACCCACTCTTCATCGAGCAAGACGACGACATGTCATCATACGTCACCAAGAGCCACCTCTTTGGTGCACAACGAGCATTGGACCAAGAACAACAAGCAATGAGCGACCGCATCGACAACCTCGTCACCGACTTGCGACTCTCCGAGCAACGTACAAGGGACTACTTCGACAACAAGTTCGACGCTCACAAGCAAGAGAATGATGCAAAAATGGACGAGATACGCGCCTTGATGAGAAGCCGACATCATTCTACTTCTTCATCATCAAGACGGAGCCATTCGAGTCGACACTCCGACGACACCTTCTACGACTCAAGTACACCTACTTCGAACACTCTTCGTCGTGCCGCTCGTCAAGACCGTCATGCATCTCGCAACCCGCTACATGGCAAGCATTCACAAGAGCAAGTTGATGATCAAGTTCCTCGTCCTCAATCAAACCAAGAGGCTTTTGCTCAAGCTCAAGAACGACAACGTCTTTCGCCGCCAACAAGAGGAAGAACGAGCGCGTCTACACCAAGATTTAACAAGACGCCAAGGCTCAACGTCTTCAACAACAACAACGTGAAGCGCAAGCTCTTGAGGCGCAACGTGTCCTTCAAGAATCAAGTAGAGCCTTCGCCAACCGCAATCGCGAACGGCGCAATCAAGAGGAAGCCCTTCGAGAAGAAATCCAAGAGAGGAACTGTTGGGGAACGCAGTAATTTCAAAAAATTTCCTACGCACACGCAAGATCATGGTGATGCATAGCAACGAGAGGGGAGAGTGTGTCCACGCACTCGTGAGACCGAAAGCGGAAGCGTTATAACAACGCGGTTGATGTAGTCGTGCGTCTTCACGATCCGACCGATCCAAGTACCGAACGACGGCACCTCCGGAAGTTCTCGCACATCGCTCACTCGATGACGATCCCCGGACTCCGATCCAAAGAAAGTGTCGGGATGAGTTCCGTCGACCTGACGGCGTGGTGGCGATGATGATGCTCCACCGACGCAGGGCTTCGCCTAAGCTCCGCGATGATATGACTTCTCCCGCAGGCTTTGCCTAAGCTCCGCGACGATATGACCAAGTGGAATATGGTGGAGGGGGCACCGCACACGGCTAAGGAACGATCCGTAGATCAACTTCTGTGTCCATGGGGTGCCCTGCCCCTCAGATATAAAGGAGGGAGGGAGGAGGAGGCCGGCCCTAGGAGGGCGCGCCATGGGGAGTCCTACTCCCACCGGAGTAGGATTCCCTTCCTAGTCCAACTAGGAGTCCTTCCATGTATTAGGAGTAGGAGACAAGGAAGGGGAAGAGAGAAGGAAGGAAGGAGGGGTGCGGCCTCCCCAGTCCACCGGACTAGGCCATGGGGCGCGCTGCCTGCCCTAGGCAGCCCCTCTCTTTCCCGCAGGCCCAATAAGGCCCAATACTTCTCCCCGGCGAATTCCCGTAACTCTCCTGCTTGAAAAATACCCGAATCATTCGAACCTTTCCGAACTCCGAATATAGTCGTCCAATATATCGATCTTTACGTCTCGACCATTTCGAGACTCCTCGTCATGTCCCCGATCTCATCCGGACTCCGAACTCCTTCGGTACATCAAAACTCATAAACTCATAATATAACCGCCATCGAAACCTTAAGCGTGCGGACCCTACGGGTTCGAGAACTATGTAGACATGACCTAGAACTATTCTCGGTCAATAACCAATAGCGGGACCTGGATGCCCATATTGGCTCCTACATATTCTACGAAGATCTTTATCGGTCGCACCAAGCATAACAACATACGTTGTTCCTTTGTCATCGGTATGTTACTTGCCGAGATTCGATCGTCGGTATCCAATACCTAGTTCAATCTTGTTACCGCAAGTCTCTTTACTTGTTCCGTAATACATCATCTTACAACTAACTCATTAGTTGCAATGCTTGCAAGGCTTATGTGATGTGTATTACCGAGAAGGCCCAGAGATACCTCTCCGACAATCGGAGTGACAAAACCTAATCTCGATTCATGCCAACTCAACATATACTTTTGGAGACACCTGTAGAGTACCTTTATAATCACCCAGTTACGTTGCTGACATTTGGTAGCACACAAAGTGTTCCTCCGTAAACGGAGTTGCATAATCTCATAGTTGCGTGAACTTTGTATAAGTCATGAAGAAAGCATAAGCAACATACTAAACGATCAAGTGCTAAGCTAACGGAATGGGTCAAGTCAATCACATCATTCTCCTAATGATGTGATCCCGTTAATCAAATGACAACTCATGTCTATGGTTAGGAAACATAACCATCTTTGATTTAACGAGCTAGTAAAGTAGAGGCATACTAGTGACACTCTGTTTGTCTATGTATTCACACATGTATTATGTTTCCGGTTAATACAATTCTAGCATGAATAATAAACATTTATCATGATATAAGGAAATAAATAATAACTTTATTATTGCCTCTAGAGCATATTTCCTTCAGGAACTACCAACCTCATGTACAACGTCAAGTTCCTCAAGCCCCTCCACAAGCTCGTCAAGCTCCACCCCAACCTCAAGCTCAACAAAGGCAAGTTGATCATGGTCTTCCTCCATGCCAAGAGCAACATGAAGATGATTACAATCCACGTCAAGGACGTCATCATCAACATCGCCAACAACACAATGAAGAGCAACGCTACGGCAAGCTAAAATTCACCATGCCCAAGTTCAATGGAAGCAATGACCCCAAGACTACCTCTCATGGGCATTGAAGGTTGACAAAATCTTCCGGTTGCACAACTACGATGAAGCGAAGAAAATCGCTATGGCATCACTTGAGTTCCAAGACTATGTGCTCATATGGTGGGAACAAATCATTGAGCGACGACAAGCAAGAGGTGAACCTCCAATCACCACTTGGGCTCAAATGAAGGATGTCATGCGAGCACGCTTTTGTGCCAACCTACTACAACCGCGACCTCTTCAAGAAACTCCAACTACTCAAGCAAGGAAAAAAGAGTGTTGAAGAATATTACAAGGAAATGGAGATAGCCATGATTCGAGCCAATGTCAAAGAAGATGATGAGGAAACTATGGCATGTTTCTTGAATGGACTCAATCATCCCATCAAGAAGATCGCCGACTTCCAACCATACTCAACCCTCATTGAGCTCGTGCATCAAGCTACAAAGTCGGAACGCCAAGTGCAAGATGACTTCAAGTACGCCAAGTACTCATCCAAGACCTACGGCTTCTCCAACAACCAAGCTTCAACGACTCCTCCAACGTCTACATCAACCAAACTTTCTTCAAGAAACAACGACAAGTCAAGTTACAAGAATACTTCGGCAAGTTCAAGTCGTCCTCCTCCTACTACAAGCAACCTCAAGCCGCGTGCTTCATCCTCTACTCCGACCGATGAGACCATCAAGACAAGCTCCTTCAAGTGTTTCACTTGCGGCGGCCGAGGCCACAAGTCATACGAACGCACCAACAAGCGCACCATGATCCTCAACGACGATGGCACATATGACTCCATGAGTGAAGAGGAGATGGAAGCTCTTGAGCAAGTGGCCATGCACCGACGAGTGAACGAAGATGAAGATGATCAAGTCTTTTGTGATGAGGATGCGAGCCCCGCTCTCGTTGTCTCCAAGGTCTTGACTCTTCAACATCAACAAGAAGAAGACCAACGATGCCACATCTTCCACACAAAAGCCGGCATCAATGGACGGTCCATCAAGGTCATCATCGATGGAGGTAGTTGCCACAACTTGGCAAGTGAAGAACTCTGCTCCAAGCTCCAATTAGTAAAGAGGAAGCACCCGCATCCCTACAAGGTTCAATGGCTAAGTGACTCCGGCACTATACGAGTTGAGCATACGGTCCTAGTCTCGTTCAAAATTGGTGCATACGAAGACACTTTGGAGTATGATGTGGTCCCAATGACCGTTTGTCACCTACTTCTTGGTCGACCATAGCAATTCGACCGTGGTGTCATACACAATGGGCGTACCAACCACTATAGCTTCAAGATGAAAGGGAAAGAATATGTGCTACGACCTATGTCTCCTAGTCAAGTGATAGCCGACAAACAAGCCACCAATCATAGAGACAAGAGCGAGAAAGTGATCCAACCAAAAGTGAGTGAGAGCCACAAGCCAAACGTGAGCGCCTCTTCGCCTAGAGAGAAAAACCTCATCCTATTTGCCACCAAAATGAGATGAGAGAAGTGTGTGAGAACCCATCGAGTGTGATGCACTTTGTCCTTGTGTGCAAGGATGGAGAACCAAAACTAACACCATTCACGAGCTACCTTTGGTGTTTCAATCTCTTTGCAGGAATTTCATGATGTTTTCCCGATGAGCTACCTCCGGTCTACCTCCTCTTCGAGGCATTGAGCATCGAATCGACCTCATCCTCGGAGCGCCTCTACCAAACAAAGCTCCATACCGAGTCAATCCCGAAGAAACCAAGGAGATTCAACGGCAAGTACAACAACTCATCGACAACGGCCATGTACGTGAAAGCCTAAGCCCTTGTGCCTTTCCGGTTATTCTTGTGCCTAAACCCGATGGAAGTTTCCGCTTGTGTTCCGATTGTAGACCTATCAATGCTATTACCGTTCGATATAGGCATCCCATTCCTCGCCTAGATGACATGCTTGATGAACTTAGTGGAGCCAACTTTTTCTCAAAAATTGATCTTAAAAGTGGCTATTATCAAATCCGCATACAAGAGGGTGATGAATGGAAAACTGCTTTCAAAACAAAATTTGGTTTATATGAGTGGTTAGTGATGCCTATGGGTCTATCGGAAGCTCCGGTACTTTTGTACGTCTTATGCATCATGTGCTTCGTCCTTATATTGGAGTCTTTGTTGTGGTTTACTTTGATGATATTCTTGTGTTTAGCAAAACAATGAAAGAGCACATCAATCATGTAAAATTTGTGTTGCAAACTCTTCGCAAGGAAAGCCTTTATGCAAACTTGAAAAAATGCACTTTTGGAGTTGACAAAGTGGTTTTCTTGGGTTTTGTAGTATCCTCAAAGGGTGTCCATGTTGATGAATCTAAAACTGAAGCAATTAAAACTTGGCCCCAACCCACCAATTTGCAACAAGTGCGAAGTTTTCTTGGTCTTGCGGGTTTTTATCGTCGCGTTTTGAAAGATTTTAGCACAATTGCCGCTCCTTTGCATGCCTTGAGTAAGAAGAATACTCCCTTTGTGTGGGGAACTTTGCAATCAACCGCTTTTGATGAGCTCAAGTCTTTGCTTACTCATGCTCCGATTCTTGCTTTGCCCAATTTTGACAAAACTTTTGAGGTTCATTGTGATGCAAGCGGTACCGAATTGGCGGAGTTTTGATGCAAGAAAAATGAGCCATTGCTTATTTTAGTGAAAAACTATCCGTGCTCAACTTAATTATCCCATCTATGATAAAGAATTATATGCTTTAGTGCGTGTGCTACATGTTTGGGAACATTATCTTAGACCTCATGAGTTTGTCATCCATACCGATCATGAAACGCTTAAGTACTTAAAAGGACAAACTAAGTTGAACAAGCGTCATGCCAAATGGAGTGAATTTATTGAATCTTTTCCTTATGTGATCAAGTACATTAAGGGTAAATAAAATGTAGTTGCCGACGCTTTCACGCATATGCATGCTTGTCACTCAACTTGAATTGAATGTTATTGGTTTTGAGCATATAAAAGACTTGTATGAGCATGATCCATCTTTTGCTTCTCCTTATGCCAAGTGTTTGACACATACTTCTTGGGGAAAATATTACATCAAGGATGGTTATCTTATGAGAGCTAACAAACTATGCATTCCCGAGTCTTCTCTTCGTTTGCTCCTTTTGCAAGAGGCTCATGGAGGCGGACTCATGGGACACTTTGCACGCGACAAGACATTTGCCACGCCTCCAAGAACTACTTTTGGCCCAAGATGTTTCGTGATGTCTCACGCTTCACCAACCGCTGTTTCTACATGTCGCAAAGCTAAGTCAAAAGCTCAATCTCATGGTCTTTACATGCCTCTTCCTATTCCCTATCAACCTTGGGAAGACATTAGCATGGATTTTGTACTTGGTTTGCATAGAACTCAAAATGGAAAGGATTCTGTGTTTGTTGTTGTGGATAGATTTTCTAAGATGGCACATTTCATTCCTTGCAACAAGATAGACGATGCTTCACATGTTGCAAATCTCTTTTGTAGGGAAATCTTGCGACTCCATGGAGTACCAAAGATAATCGTCTCCGATCGTGACGTCAAGTTCTTGAGTTACTTTTGGAAGACCCTATGCGCCAAGCTCGGAATCAAGCTATTGTTCTCATCCGCATACCACCCTCAAACCGACGGCCAAACGGAGGTGACGAACCACACACTATCCACTCTACTCCGTGTCTTGATCAAGAAGAACATCAAGGAGTGGGAAGCATTTCTACCCATCGCCGAGTACGCCTACAACCGTGCAAGACATTCGACTACCGGCAAGTCCCCCTTCGAGGTCGTCTACGGCTTCAACCCGTTGTCACCATTGGACATTCTACCTCTTCCTCTACAAGAGCGCACCAACATGGATGCGAGTGCACGGGCAAGCTACATCAAGAAGATGCATGAGGATACAAGACATGCCATCGAGCGACAGGTTCAACGACTAACGACCAAGCTCAACGTCAACAAGCAACCCATGGTCTTCAACATTGGTGATCTAGTATGGCTACACCTTCGCAAGGACCGCTTCCCCAAAGAACGCAAGTCCAAGCTTCTCCCTCGAGCCGATGGACCTTTCAAGGTGATAGCACGCTACAACGACAACGCCTACAAGATCGACATACCTCGAGACAAGTACAATGTAAGCGACATCTTCAACGTCAAGGACCTTGTGCCATACCATGGAGATGAAGATCTTGATCCGAGGTCGGATCCTTCCCAAGGGGGGGGGGGAGATGATGCGGAGCATCCCTCGCTCATCCCCATGGACGTGTCTACATCTTCCTCAACACCATTTGGGCCCATGACAAGAGCTAGAGCCAAGGCTATCGAAGATAAGGTGAACTCGCTCCTTTCCGAACTTCCTCTCTCTACTCACGAGACTTGGCTACTACCTCATATGGACACTTTGTGTGTGATCAGTACTGGAGGAAAGCCATGGTGCATCTACATCCAGTGGACAAGGAGACGGTTACCAACCGCAAAGGACAAGAAGAAGAGCTACCGGAGAAAACTCCAGCCACCGGACGACCGGTCGGGACCGGACGTCCGGCTACCGAAGTTCTCAAAGAAGCGGACGTCTGCCCGACCGGACGACCGCCACACCCTCACAATGAAGCGGACGTCCGGCCTCCAGCGAACGACCGGCCCCTGAAGACCCGAGCCGAATCTGCGGAAGACCGGTGCCAACGGACGACCGGCGACCGGACGACCGGCCACCAGCGGACGTCCGGTGCCCCTGGACCTGAACCAAATCAGCGGAAGTCCGAAGAAACCGGACGACCGGTGCCTCCTTCACAGAATCGATTCCAGGACGTCCGGCGCCACCGGACGACCGGTACCTCCCGAGCCACGGACGACCGCCCTCAAACGCCTGCACTGTCTCACAAGATAGCTGGGCCGAAGCCCATGTACCCCTTCACTTCGCCCCTTTTTCACTAAGACTATAAATAGAACCCTCCTCCTCCTAGCTAGGGTAGCTTAGGTTTAGCTCATGTTTGTGTGAGAGCCTTGCTCATCCACTTGGCTACTTCTCCTGAGCCCAGGACCTCTTGGAGAAGATCCCCAAGCGGATTCAAGACCCCTTCTAGGGTGGACCCCATCAAGACCTCCTCTCGGAGAAGAACGGCTACTCGTGTATCCTTACCTTTGTTGACCTTGGATCTCGTGTATCTCTTTGTGTTCTTTGATCTAGCACTTGTGTGACCGATTCCTTGTGTGGTTGAGTGTTTTCCCTCGTTCCTCCCCCGTGATTTCCTTGTGTTCTTCCGCTTATTCTTCGTGATTCACCGTAGGATCCGCTCCAACGTGAAAGATCATCCACGTAGGGTTCCGCCCTACATCACGGGCCAACTTACCGCCAACATAACCACGATGCACCAGAGGCTCTCATTTCTTGGGAGCTTAGAATCTGTACTGATAAAGAGCAACTTGCCATTGTTCGAGCTAGCTCATGAGTTGGCTAGATTAGCTAGCTTTTCCTCTCGTGGTACTTTTGATGAGGCCCTTAGTGCCAGAGTGGGTTTTGGCCCAACAGGCAGTTTTAGCTGCTGGATTTCGGCCCAAGTTATCTTGGCCCACAGAAAGTCTTTTCTTTGCTTATATGAGTTTTAAGTTGCTGGGCCGAATGAGTGATGGGTAGCCGTGGGCTATGGGGCTAAAATTAAAGTTCTGTGCATTTTTTGTTTATTCAGTGTATTTTAGTATTATGATTATTCCCAAAATGTTTTGCACTGTTATAAATATAAAATTGCGAGAAAAATGATGTTGTAAATTACGTTTAGTTTTCTGAATGAAATGGAACCAACGAGAAATTTTATTTAGAAAACTCTTATGAAATTAATGTTTGTGTCATTTTATGGCATATTAATGTGATCATTTTGTATTACAGACCGACGTTGTTTTACAATTTTGAATCACCCCATTCATTCCTTATTATTTTCTGCCCAACGGTGATATAATTTGGAGTTAATTTTTGCATGGAAATTGATCAAACCAACATAGGTTAATTTTTATGTAATTTAATTTAATTATGATGTTTTTTCCCTTACTTATGATATTTTGAATTCATGACAACTTCCAGTCCTCATGGTCTCGAGATCGAGCCACTTACTAGAAACAACTTCCAAACATGGAAGGACTCGTTGCTATTGCATCTCGGCTGGCATGAGGTTGACCTCGCGCTGAGGGAAAGTAAAGCAGTGGAACCTAAAAAGGATGCCATTGGGTATGCTGAGCTTAAGAAAACCTATCATGCTAAAGTTGAGAAGTGGGAGAGGTCAAACAAAATGGCGCTCCCAATTATGAACTTCTCCATCCCGGCTGAGATTAAAGGGACTATTCCCGCTAATAAAAGTGCCGCCGAATATTTGAAATTGGTGGAAGAACAATTTAAGGGCTCAGAGTAAGTGTATGCAGATGAGCTTTCGCACAAGCTGCTTGCAAAATATGATGGGCGCGGAAGTGTGAGGGAGCATATTTTAAGTATGAGCAATGCCGCGGCAAAGCTTAAAACCATGAAGTGTGACTTGAACGAAGAGCTTCTTGTGCTCCTAGTTTTTAGGTCACTACCCTCACAGTCCAAATCCATTCAAGATAAACTATAATTCTCTTGAAATCAAATGGAAAGTACGTGAACTCATTGCACATTGCGTTTAGGAGGAAGAGAAAATGAAGAGTGAGCAGAAAGATCAAGTTTTCCATGTTAACTCTATAAAGAGGAACTATGAGAATAATGTTCATAGCAATAATATGCCCAATAAAAACAGTTTTCCAAAAAGAATCCTCCAAAGCCTAAGCAATGCAACGAGGCAAGTTGTTCACGTCCCGCTCCTTCAACGGCTGCTCCAGTAGATCTTAAAAATGCCGTTGGAGAAAAACTTTGCAATTTTTGCAAACATGCAAATTATTCATACTCAAGAAGTATCAATCCTTCTTCGGAATTGTGGCATCGTCGCTTGGGCCACATTTCGAGGGGGAGAATGGAACGATTAATTAAAGTAGAGATACTTCCTTGACATGATTTGGCTGTTTGCAAAAATTGCAAAGTCTTTCTTCAGGGGTATTTGTAAGATTTACTGGAGCAGCTACTGAAGGAGCGGAATGTGAACAACTTTCATCATTGCATTGCTTAGGCTTTGGAGGATTCTTTTTGGGAAACTACTTTTTGTTGGGCATATTATTGCTATGAGCATTGTTCTCATGCTTCCTCTTTGTAAGGTTGACATGGAAAGCTTTATCTTTCAGCTCACTCTTCATTCTCTCTTCCTCCTGAACGCAATGTGCAATGAGTTCAAGTATTTTTCATTTGATTTCAAGAGAATTATAGTTTATCTTGAATAGATTGAACTGTGAGGGTAGTGACCTAAAAATTAGGAGCACAAGAAGCTCTTCGCTCAAGTCACACTTCATGGTTTTAAGCTTTGCCGCGGCATTGCTCATACTTAAATATGCTCCCTCACATTTTCGTGACCATCATATTTTGCAAGCAGCTTGTGCGAAAGCTCATTTGCATACACTTACTCCGAGCCCTTAAATTGTTCTTCCACCAATTTCAAATATTCGGCGACACTTTCATTAGCGGAAATAGCCCCTTTAATCTCAGTCGAGATGGAGAAGTTCACAACTAGGAGCGCCGTTTGACCTCTCCCACTTCTCAACTTTAGCATCATAGGCTTTCTTAAGCTCAGCATACCCAGTGGCATCCTTTTTAGGTTTCACTGGTTTACCTCCCCTCAGCGCGAGGTCAACCTCATGCCAGCCGAGGTGCAATAGCAACGAGTCCTAACATGTTTGGAAGTTGTTACCAGTAAGTGGCTCGACCTCGAGACCACGAGGACTGGAAGCTGTCATGAATTCAAAATATCATAAGTAAAGGAAAAGAACATCATAATTAAATTAAATTGCACAAAAATTAACCTATGTTGGTTTGATCAATTTTCATGCAAAAATTAACTCCAAATTATATCACCGTTGGGTAGAAAATAATAAGGAATGAACGGGGTGATTCAAAATTGTAAAACAACATTGGTTTGTATTACAAAATGATCACATTTATATGCCATAAAATGACACAAACATTAATTTCATAAAAAAGATTCTAAACAAAATTTCTCATCGGTTCCATTTCATTCAAAAAAGTAAATGTAATTTACAACATTATTTTTTTGGCAATTTTCTATTTATAATAATACAAAACATTTTGGGAATAATCATAATACTAAAATGCACTGAATAAATAGAAAATGCACAGAACATTAATTTTAGCCCCATAGCCCACGGCTACCCATCACCATTCGGCCCAGCAGCGAAAAAACTCATATAAGCAAAGAAAAAACTTTTCCATGGGCCAAGGGAACTTGGGCCAAAACCCAGCCGCTAAAACAGCCCGTTAGGGTTTCAAATTTTCGGTTTCTATGGTTAGGGTTCGCCTGAATTGGGAAAAAATTGGGACTTCCTTTTTATTTCACCAATTCATCATGTTCTGATTGCTATCAGGAAGTAAAACCAGTGCTAATTGACATCTTGAAGCGGAAACGTGGCATAGTTAAACTAACATAACTTGTTAATAATCATAAAAATCTAGCATTGATCGAGTAGCAAATTATCATTGTTAGATTTAATCCCGTAGGATCTACTTAATAGGATCGCGTGCCTAGTCATTAGATCACCTAATTGCATAATGAACAGAGAGGTAGATTAGGATCTTACCACCAATGGAAGCAGCCATGGATGTAGTCGATGCGAAGTCACGTGCCTGCTCGATGCAGGCTTGATGCAAGCTTGATGTAGGCTCGGGGTATAATCCAGATAGAACAGAATATGGTTTCCCGCAAAAGAAAAAAAAATAGAATATGGTAGTTTTGTATATGAAGCAGTCTGGGTTCGTGCGCCGCTCTGCACCCCTAGTGCAACAAAATTGCAAATGGTGCATGGGCACCATGGTGCCCTTATCCAAAAAAACCATTTTCTAAAAGGTAAAAAAATGAATTTTTTGTACACACAGACATGCATACTATGTATGTGCAAATTTTCTCAACATTTTACTTTCACACGTGGCGTACAAAGAAAAGACAAATATTATTTTTTCAACATTTTGTTTTCTCAACATTTTGTTTTTGGTTGGAATTTTGTTTTTTTACAGCTTACAAATTATTTATTTTCAAAACAAAATTTCATGAATCCGTAGTGAATACATACAAGTTTCCACGGATATTTTTCTGATTTTTTAAACTTCTAAATATGTTTTTATTTTTTCAAAAAAGAGCCACCATAACTTCGCACTTGTTATACAAGCGATGCATATGAAACTATGAGACGGAGGGTGTAACGTACCACTTTTCAAACCCCAACCTAGTTGTTGTTACCGTTTAGGCTAGGAATTTTTTTCGTGTGGAATAAAATAAATGTTTGAACAATTTATTTTATCTTTAGCATTTTCATGTCTGGGTTCATGTCCATTGAAAATGCACTAGTACTTTTTTTTTGCGGGAAATCTTTCGATTTATTCATTTTCAATCATGGCAGTACAACGAATACCAAAAATAATAAAATTTACATCCAGATCCGTAGACCACCTAGCGACGACTACAAGCACTGAAGCGAGCCGAAGGCATGCCGCCGTCATCGCCCCTCCAACGTCGGAGTCAGGCACAACTTGTTATAGTAGACAGTCGGGAAGTCATCGTGCTAAGGCCCCATAGGACCAGCGCACCAGAGCAGCAATCGCCGCAGATGAAGAATAACATAGACCGGAAGGATCCAATCCGAAGACACACAAACATAGACGAACACCAACGAGATCCGAGCAAATCCACCAAAGGTAAATCCGCCGGAGACACACCTCCACACGCCCACCAACGATGCTTGACGCACCACTGGAACGGGGGCTAGGCGGGGAGACCTTTTTTTTTGCAGGGTTAGGCGAGGGGACCTTCATTCCATCTTCAGAAAGCCGCTACTGTTTCGTCTTCCTGAGCAGAACACAAACCCTAACAAAATTGAAAGAAACGATTAAAAATAAAGCCCTCCTGCCGGCCCTTGGTAGGATCCACCGCGCCTCCATGACCCTAGGGCCACCGGAGACGAGGCGGACCTGCGTCAGAGCCGGCGAGAGGCAGAAACCCTAGCTGCTTTTTTAAGGAGGATGAAGAGGCGGCGGCTGTAGGGAGTCCGTCTACTTAGCATCTATACTAGCTAGGAGTTACTTGGACTCGTATCCATCTTGTACTCAAAATCAAGCCCGCTCTTCATCCTTTTCTAAACTGGCGATACAAACTCCTTTAAATTTCATTCGGACTCAAGCCCAACGACCCAAGGATAGCCAAACGTCCTACTCAGCTCTAATACGTTTCCTTGGGTCTGGAAGGTTCCTTTGGGCGACCAAGTACAAACCAACTTGTGTCAAACTCGGATTCGAGCTTTGGCTTCGAATACTAGAAAGAAACCCAATCCCATAGAATTCTAGCCAACCTAGGGTAGCTCCAACCGACCTAGGACCCTTAAATACCTCCCCTACACCCCTAGGCTCCAAACAGACGAAACTATAGCTCACAAGCCATCCAAAGTCGCCACAAAGTTGATCTCATAAAACTCGTGAGACAACATGAAATTGCCCGTAATCCGTCTCTTCGAACATCTTCTTGAAGAATTCTCCATTAGAGTTCTACATAATTGAGTCTACTCCGTGCGTATAAAATTTAAGGGCTATATCTAACGGTGCAAACTCCCGTGACGTTTAATCTATTGAGATTTGTCCAGGCAAATTTTTCTGCAAGTTCAAACTTCCGATTTGCAATTATATCTATAGGTTTGATTTTTTTTTGCGTCGCTAGATCTTTCTAATCTGATCTCTAGGGAGTCATCAATCTCTCCCTAAATCGTTTCTCTAATCCGTGCAGCCAAATTTGATCACCAAGGTCTGCTTCGAGCCACTATATATCTGATAAAATTGTCCAGAATTTCACCGGTTTTGCAAGCAGCCTAGCGGACGACTTGGTATGCCAAGCTTCAAACCCTTTGGTCATAATTTAGCCCTTTATGTCTATTTAGTCTAGTTTACGGATCTCCCAAAGCGACGTGGCTTTGATTACCACTTTGGGTGATCCGTAAACTAGACTAGAATAGACATATAGGGCTTAATAGTGAACAAAAAGTTTGATGTTTGGCATACCGAGTCCCAGCTAGGCAGCTTGCAAAACCGGTGAAAATCTGGACAAATTCGCTTTTCCAAGTTAGTGGCTCGGAGATGACCTCAGTGATCGAATTTGGCTGCATGGATTGGAGAAATGTTTTAGGGAGAGATTGAAGACACCCTAAGATCATATTAGAAAGGTCTAACGATTCAAAAAATTACCAAACCTAAGGATATAACTTGATTGCAAATCGAAGGTTTGAACTTGCAGAAAAACTTGCCTGAAGGTCTCGGTAGATTGGACGTCGCTGAAGTTTGCACCGCTGGGTCACCCTCAAATTTTGCACGCGCGGAGTAGACTCAATTCCTCCGAATTCCACAGGAGGATTCTTCAAGAAGATGTTCGAATCACCGAGAACAGACGGATTACATGACAATTTCCTATTGTTTCACGAGTTTCGTGATATCAACTTTGTGGCGACTTTGGGTGGCTCATGAGCTATGGTTTCGTGGGTTTGGAGCCTAGGAGTGTAGGAGAGGTAATTATAAGGGTCTGGTTGGAGCTGCCCTACGTTGACTAGAATTGGATAGGGATTGTGTTTCTTTCTTTTCTTGTATTCAAAGCAACGCTCGAATCCAAGTTTGACACAAGTTGGTTTTATTTGGTCGCCCAAAGATCCTTCCAGAGCCAAGAAAACGTGTTGGAGCAGAGGCAGAGATGTTTGGATGAAATTCATAGTGAGTTTGGATCGCCGGTTTAGAGGAAAATGATGATGAGTGGGCTTTTTTTTTGCGAGAAAATTTTCGATCTATTCATCTTCAATCATGGCAGTACAACGAATACCAGAAATAATAGAAATTACATCCAGATTCGTAGACCACCTAACGACGACTACCAGCACTGAAGCGAGCCGAAGGCGCGCCGCCGTCATCGCCCCTTCATCGCCAGAGTCGGGCACAACTTGTTGTAGTAGACAGTCGGGAAGTCGTCGTGCTAAAGCCCCGTAGGACCAGCGCACCAGAACAACAACCGCCGCAGATGAAGAATAGCGTAGATCAGAAAGATTCAATCCAAAGACACATGAACGTAGACTAACAACGACGAGATCCGAGCAAATCCACCAAAGATAGATCCGCCGGAGACACACCTCCACACGCGCGCCCACCAACGGGCTTGATTTCGAGTAGAAGATGGAGACGAGTCCAAGTAACTCCTAGCTCAAGTACTAGTGCGCTTTCAATGGACTTGACCCAAGAGACAAAAATGCTAAAGGCAAAATAAATTGTGCAAACATTTATTTTATTCCATGTGTGAAAAAAAAATCCTAGCCTAAACGGTAACAACAACCAGGCTAAGGGTTTGAAAAGTGGTATGTTACAGTGGAAGTATCTAATAAAGGGGTGTTGAGATGCTAAAAAAAGCAAGTATAGTTTGATCAGCAGGTTTGGAAAGCACTTGTTCTGATTAAGAGCGAAATAAGTCCACTCTTACACGTAGACCTGTACATACTCGTACTCCACAAGTGAGAAATTGTTGTCCTCCTTCACATCGAAGCTTGCCGGTTCAGTGACTTCAACAAGCCCCCGTTTGTCAACAGCTAGCTTCATTATCCCCTTAGGCATGCCAAGCTTTGCATCCCAAAGAATAACGGTGTTGCCGGGCTTCAGCATGTCAACTGTCAAACATATGTAATTTCTGTTGTTAGATGTTTGCCATGTAAAACCATGCTAACCAAAATAGTAAGACAATCATGCATTTGTCTAACTCTATGAAATGAACAGATTATGGAAGGATCTAATTTGCTACGTTCAGAAATTATAACCGTATACAAAGTAGACTCCTCAAATAAACATTTATATATTTAATACTCTGCGTCTAGTATTTGTCTAGGATGGTCAATGTGATCAATCAAGGACAATACTCTGCGTCTCTGCCCGTATCCATACTCACAGCAGTATAGCACGCACGTACTGATCCCATCAATGAACTAACAATTGTTGTTCCTAAACGGACTCAGAGAAGGCGATGTAGCTACTGCATGCTGGGTAAATGAAATAGTGGGAGTCTACTCTGCACTAGATTCTAGCTACTGACCATTGATCAAGTACTCATTCTTGATAACTAGGAGCGCAATTTTGCACATTAATTTACAAAGCATAAAGATCATATTATTTTAGTAATCAAAACGCTCTTATATTAGTTTACGGAGGGAGTACTACAGAAAAAAAGGGATATATTACCCTGGTCGTTGCGGGCGGTAAAGAGGATGCATCCCGTCTCATCGCCGACGAGGCACTCGGCGATCCTTGTGGGCCTCGCCGCCGGGCCAAAGCGGGTCACCACGGTCTTGGTCTCGGTCTTGATCTTGGAGCTTAGCACCTTAACGAGAAGCGTGTGGCCGCTCGACGTCCCGGGCCTGAGATCTCCCACCTTCATGAACACCGGCGTCCGCTCTGCCGCCGCCGTAGCCATGGAAACGGAACAAGCAAACAGATAGAAACTCGAGGACGGATGATAAAGAGTTGATGCTACGATTACGACGAGTTGGGACTTTGGTGAGTTGATGCTGTGAATTTATTATGGATGGTTACGAGTCTCAGTCCGTGGTCGAGGAGGACATAACGATGGGGCGGAGGAGTTGTTATTGCATCAGACGTTGCCATTGTTATCCGTTTTGCTTTAATCTGCAAAAGGCGAAAAAGGCTCATCGAATCCGAGGATCCCTTGAGTCTCAGGCTCTCAGCTACACAACGATGGACGATTTTGCATCTTGGTCCTATTCCAAAGAGGTCGTTCGTATAGTCTTCGTGCTGCTTACCTCGGTTGATTTGATCCGCCTTGGCTATTAAGCAGCCGAGCGAAAAAAAAATTGACTGATGCCTAATTTTTCACTCGGTTGTTTTTGTAGATGTTAAAAAAAAGGCAGCCGGGTGAAAAATTCCGCATCAGTCAATCCGCATAGCCCCGAGGATGAGTGAGGGAGGCCGCAGCCGAGCCAGGACTGCCCCGAAGACGAGGGCGCCGTGGCTGGCTGTGGCGTCGTTAACGGGGGCATTGATGGAAAACTGAGAGGTTTGGGTGGGGGGCTTTTGCGTTTTGATTGCCTGTAAGATTATAAGCTTTAAAACTCAAAAAAAATATTATAAGCTTTAGGCTGCCCGCAAATCAGAGTATCAAAAGTGTATCATGTATATCAACTAGACATTTTTTATAAGGTGACACACAATTAAACTAGACATTTTTTCTAAGACGACACACAATTAAATGAGAAAAGAAAGAATTTGTACCATATCATTATATCATATAAATGTTGTCTTACATTGTGTCATGCTTGACAATAAATAAGACAATCTAAGATACTACTACTCCCTCCGGTTTATAGGGCTCAATTCAAAAATTTCATCAACCAAGATAGATGGTGAGTGGTGGAATATTTTTTGTTGTTTGCAAAAGCACTCAATTAATGTTCTTATTTTCCTCAACAAATTATGTTTACCAATGTATTAATTACAATGCATGCATGCATAAAATACATGCATTGGTCATTTTTTTCTTAATACTTGCATATAATGATTTAATGCACCTTAGAATCTGAACTTATGATGGGAAACAACCAAACTGAGCCTTATAAAATAGAAAAACTAAAATTTTGAAGTAAGCCCTATAAACCGAAAAAAAGGAAGTAACTCATAATATACACTGTGAAAAGAGTATCATATGATAATATCATATGCACTGCAGCTTTAGACTTACAGTTCTGATTTCTGACATGGATTGATATGTTGTGTTGGAGAGACTATGGTCCACGAAGACCAAAGTAAGATTGTATTGCGGCGAGTTTGTTGCTTTTCTTTTTGTTACTTTGTCCAGCTTTCACCTTCATTTTGCCATTTCCGCCCGTAGATAAATCACGCCGAACCATATAGCCTAAGGTGATCAACTAGAGTTTTTTTTAATGGGAGGAAGTACCAAGTGTCTATCACACTCAGCTGAAGAATTTCTTAGCTCTCAATCGACAAACAAGCCTGTGAACTCCATCTGATAAGTTATTAGGTGAGGCTAATCTAGACAATTACAAAAATTAAAATAAATAAACAAATAGTTTTTTCTCATGAAAAGATAAATAGTTTGTGCTCATGTGAAAATGAAACCACGCATGAATGTGTAGCACATTAAAATGGTAATCTATATTTCGGAAAATTAATCTGTTAGCAATTATGAGAAAGGAAATTCATCTGTACTGATATACTACCTCCGTCCCATAATATAAGAAAAATGTTCTTATGTTATGGGACGGAGGGAGTACAATTTAGGGGTAAAAATAGCACAGACACTTGCTTTAGACAGTATCTATGGTGATCTAAAACGTCATATATTTCTTTACGGATGGAGTACTCATTGTATAGTATCTATACATGGTCCTATAAAAGACTCAATTGGGACGTGCATTAGGGCCAGCCAGGCCCGCTAGATGTAGTTTTGGTCCGTTCGGTTATCTGAGTTGCATCGAAATCTTGACACACATGAACCTTAAAGCACCTTTGAGCCCAGCTCTGGAGAAGCGCTCGAATCAGACGTTTCTTGATAGCCAAGCCCGAGCGATGCAACTCGAAGCATGTGAGAGTAGGCGGTTGCACAAGCGAGACGACACGTTGTTTCCCGAAGCGTCGCGATAACTCCCCTCACCCTTCTATCACCGTTCACTCTCTCCACTTTCCACCCTCACACCAGCGGCAACAAGCACAAGTTCTAGACGGCTAGCAACGGAGCGAAGATTTGGACGCCGAGCACCGGATTCGTCACTGCACCGGTAGGCATTAGTCAATGGTGGTAAGCCCTTTGACCCCGGTGGCATAGATTTATACCATGCCCGCGTTCAATATACACTTTGCGCACTTGATTTAGGCATCAAATCTACCTCTCAACTTCAATGTGGGACTTAATTTAGGCATATCCGATTAGAGATTTCGGAAGTTCAAACGAGATTGAGTAGGACTTTCACTAGGGGAGGGGGGGGGGTTAAATGGAGCTTATATCCATTCAAATCCAATCCAACAAGCAGTAGATTCACCATCTCCACCGCTTACTCAGCATTGTCAGCATCCTCAATTCCAATGCTTCGGCATTGCCTGCATCCGCCATCTAACTCTCTAACCTGGATCAGCCGACTCGGGCTCGTCTATCGCCCACAACAGTATGTCAACTAAATATAGCCTAAATGCTTGTTAGTGCAGCTGCGCTATTTGGTTGCAGTGAGCGCACCCGTTCAAGCGGTCCGATCCCAGTATTCTTAATGCGTTTCAAAAGACGAGATCTGACAAAAGAGAAAAAGCACCCGATAGGCTGTTTCCCTCACGTCTTCACGTTTCCCTCTGTCCCTCTATTCAGTAAGATCCCACGTGCATGCATTTATTTGGAGCTTCAAAATTTTCTAAAATCCGTAACTTTTGACTCGAGCGTCGAATTTCAAATCCGTTTTCACCATTTTGTTTGTCATGATGAGTTCTTCAAAACTAGATCCTATATGGGTACGTTTCGACAAACTTTTTTAAAGCAACTGTGGATGCTACGGAGGCAAATTTAGTGTTATAAGAAAGCAACTTCTTATTAGTATGCGTAGTATGATCGCCTATCAACAAAAATCTCTTTGAAGTTGACTACCATGACTACCAAGTTAACTAGCTAGCTTCACCCTTTCAGTTTTCTACCATAACTAGCAAGTAGTCTATCATAACTAGCTTCACCTCTAAGTTCATAGTATTGTAGGCAACTTAGTTTCCAAGGTAGGGTAATAGTATCCTAAGGTGGCTACCATGACTAGCTAGTAGCTTAACATCATCCTTAGTTGCATACAACTTAGTTTCATATATAGGTGACTTTGGACCTAAGTTGCTAATGCTACTGAGCGTGCACTTGTTGGCTACCCAGGTCACGAGTGTTAGATGAGAAGTTGCATAGGGGGTAATGACAAGTTTCATACGTGGACAGATTAGACAATTTCCCACAAACCTATGTAAGTTCTTAATTTTCGGTCAAGTAGCCTGCGAAAATCATTAAAATCTTCAGATATAATGATGGAAAACACACATGAGTTGGCTAGCCAGGTCGCAACGAGCTCTTGAAAACTAAACCCTATATGGATATGTTTCTTTGATTTTTTTTCAAAAGCAACTTCGATGCTAGATGAGGCAACTTTAGTGCTAAAAAGAAGCAACTTCACTCCTAAAAATAACTAATTAGCAACAATAAGCAACTAGCTAATAATACAGACCAACTTCGAAACAGAGGTTGATAATATCACATCACTTCCTTCGACAAGAGGCAACTTTAGTGCTAAAAGCAAGCAACTTCACTACACTTTGTGTCCTAGTTATTTTTGTCTAACATTCTCCTAACTTCATCGCCGGTACTTCTAAGTTGCATATTGTTCATGCTCGTATGTCGTCGTTGTTTCGAAATTGCCTATTGAAAGAACATGCGGTGCCCCCATGTTTGGTTTTGGTAATTGATGACAATCTCTATGGACTAATGGTTGCCTTGAGTTTATTTGAAGGTTTTGTCCATAGGCTTTTCTTGGAGTACATGTGTTGGTTTCAAGGAGAGTTTGTGTCGACCAAGGTGCTATTCAAGGAATTATCCAAAGATTGGTCATTTGAGAGTTGAGCTTATTGTAAGCATGTCTTGAAGAAGAAGATTGTTTGATCATTCATGTTTACCTTCAAGACATCATCCAAATGAAGAGAGTTGGAAAGAATCAAGGTTGATCAAGACTAAGTCAAGAGTGAATCAAGTTGATCAACACACAAAGCGTACAAGATGTACGGAGGGATCAAGTGATCCCATGGTATGGTAAGCATTGTCCATTACGCTTTGTGTACTAACCCATGGTCTTCGTGAGAGTTCTTTGTGGGGTTAGGTTGCGGTGTGCAAATTCAAGTGAAGCATCACGAAGAGATCAAATGCTTGAAGCTTGCCGTCCATTGTGGTGACAATGGACTTGTGAAGATGTGCGGAAGAGTGACTCACCCATAGTGGAGTATGGGGAGCAATCAACTAGTCTTCATCGAGCCAACGCAATCAAGAAAGGTGATCCAACTTGAGGGAGTCAAGATCGTCATCGTCTAGCTCAAGTGGACCATGTGCAAGGCAAAGGTTTGCCCTTGATAGGTTTTCTATTTTACCGGTCTCATGATGGTAGTTGAGAGACCGGGTTATAGGATCGATTGCCGTACTATCAAGGGGGGCTCTCGATGAGTAGCTTGATCGTATCATTCGTAGAGAGCTTAAACCATTGCATCCTTGCATCATCTTTTTGGTTCTTGTTTGGTTCTTCTCCTTGTGAGATTTGGAGCTTATGGTCATTTTTATGACAAGCTCGAGCTCATCGAAAACGGAGTTCATGCATCTTCTATGATGTTTTCGATGTTGGAGGATATGCCATTTCTTCTCTGTTGGAGGTTTCATTCCTTTGTTTGTTAGGCATACCTCCTCTTCCTCTTCTTACTATATCCAGTCGCTGTTTCGATGCTACTCGTTGTCTTGTTTCCAACAAGCTTGAGTTTTCTCAATTCGGAGCTCATTTGTAGAAGTCATGGCAGTTCTGATTTTATTGTTTCCCTCTGTTGTCTTCTCTGCAAAATGAAGGACTCCTAGTGTTGCTAATCTGGGGCATGCGGTAATCTTGCTCTCCGGGCGGTAGTACCCTTGAGCCCTCTTGATAATACTGCAGATCCACCGGATAATCTGCGAGTGCTCACGCAGTAATACCGCTACTGTGGGGCGGTAGTCTGTGGCCTCGAGCTTGGCCTTGACTACTTTCGGCGGTAGTAGGCGGATGTAATTTTTACATCCGTGCCCTCTCTGTGATAATCTGATGCCTTGGTAGCGGTAATCGTGGGCTCAGGCCGAGCTTAGCGACATGAGCGGAAGTAAGGCGGATGTAATTTTTACATCCGCGCCCTCTGTGATAATACCGCTCTTCGTGTGCGGTAGTACCGCGTGCGGATTTTCTTGTGAGTCCTCCCTCGGTGGAAGTAGATGCAAGTAATTTTTACTTCCGTGATTTCTCTATGACTAGTGTTGCACGCCTTACGGTAGTACCGTAGTAGCAGTAGTACCGCTCGGCGGTTCTACCGTTCGTTGCCTGCAACAGCCTTCATCGGCGATCTTGCACTTGCGGTAGTACCGCAACCTGCGGTAGTAGTACATGACCGACCGGCGGTAATCTTGCAGCTCCGTCTTGATGATACCGTCGTCTTGAGCTGAGTGAGGGATAACGGTTGGTTTTTCTCCCCACCTATAAAGGGGTCTTCTTCCCTTGAGACCTTATCCTTTGAGCTCGTGTTCTTCCCCATTGTTAACCTTCTCCGAGCTTGCTAACTCTCAATCCCTCCATGGATTCTTGCTAGTTTTGAGGGAAAAGAGAGGAGATCTAGATCCACATTTCCACCAATCACTTTCTCCTCTATGTGAGGGGAACCCCTTGGATCTAGATCTTGGAGTTCTTGGTGTTCTCCTTCTTGTTCTTCCTCTCATTTTCTTCCCTAGCATTAGTTGCTTGGTGGGATTTGAGAGAGAAGGACTTGGGCACTCCGTGTGCCCTTGCCATTGCATTTGGTGCATCGGTTTGAGTTCTCCACGGTGATACGTGGAAGTTACAAGTTGAGAAGCTTATTACTCTTGGGTGCTTGGTGCCCTTGAGCTTGTTCCTCTTGGGTGCTTGGGCGCCCTAGGCAGTTGGTGGTGTTGAGCTCAATCATTGTGGTGTAAAGCTCCAGGCAAGCGTCGGGGTCTCCAATTAGGTTGTGGAGATCGCCTGAGCAATTTGACGGGTACCGTGACCGCCCCAAGGGTTGCCAAAGTATCTGGGTTCGGTGACCGCCCCAAGGGTTGCCATTTATGCGGGTTCGGTGACGCCCTCAAGGGTCCCTTAGTGGAATCACAGCATCTTGCATTGTGCGAGGGCGTGAGGAGATTATGGTGGCCCTAGTGGCTTCTTGGGGAGCATTGTGCCTCCACACCGCTCCAAACGGAGATTAGCATCCGCAAGGGTGTGAACTTCGGGATACATTGTCATCTCCGCGTGCCTCGGTTATCTCTTATCCGAGCCCTTTACTTATGCACTTTACTTTGTGATAGCCATATTGTTTCTTGTCATATATCTTGCTATCACCTAGTAGTTTATCTTGCTTAGCATAAGTTGTTGGTGCACATAGGTGAGCCTAGTTGTTGTAGGTTTTGTGCTTGACAAATTAACCGCTAGGTTTATTCCGCATTTGTTCAAGCCTAAACCGTAATTATTTTAAAGCGCCTATTCACCCCCCCCTCTAGGCGACATCCACGATCTTTCACCTATAATACTATGATGTCGTCTACCGATGATGTTCTTGTGTCTGCTATCGCTAGTTATGGTAGGCAACATGATGTCACATCTTGGCCACTTCAGAGTGTTTGTAGGTAACTCAGAAAAATAATGATAAAAAACTTCATAATATTGTAGACAACTATTTTTGCAAAGTTAGGAAACTGAGAAGCAATTGTAGGCAACTAATTACCAATAGCAGGCAACTAGGCATCAATATAGGTAATTTATAGCATTTATAGGCAATTAAACATCAACGGTAGGCAACTAAGTATCAACAATAGGCAACTGAGCAGCCATGATAGGCAAGTTGGGATAATGTTAGCAAAACTCATAGATAGACATAGTGCAATGAAGTTGCTTTATATGTAGCACTAAAGATGCCTAATGTTTTGTATGTTTTTCTTGTTTTTACACAAACGAAGCTAATAGTCAATCCAACTAGGCCAAAAAGAAGAAGTCGCTTCCCTATAGCACTACAGTTGCCTCCATTGCATCCAAAGTTGCCTCGAAAAAAAAGTTTGATGAAACCTATTCATATGGGATCTAGTTTTGAAGAACTCGTCGTCAGAAACCTGACGGTGAAAATGAAACTGGATTTCAATGCTTGAATCATAAGTTATGGCTTTTACAACTTTTGGAACCCCCAAATAGATGCACGTGGGGACATGATTTAGGCTGATTCAATTGGCAGCCATGTGTGCTACGGGATGTGGCGAAATAATTTCTTTTTCTAGCATAGAGAGTTGTTCACAAGGACATGCACTTATTATATACGGCAGTGCGCTCCAAACAACAAATGAGCGCAGCGGTGCTCCCTAGCCACATCCTAAATATAGAGGCTTTGGTTGTGTCATACCTCCTGTTCATATGTGTTACATTTTGTCCCTTTATTTATACTTCTTGTTCATATGTTCGATGCAAATCGATCAGGTTGCTTCGAGGAACTCCTCAAAGGGAGAGGTGGTTGTGGCCGGCAAGAAGGGCAATGTGGTGGTGGAGCTCGGCATCACCCCCAATAAGCCGAAGAACTACAACCATTTCCATAAGGACGTCGGTCCAAGCCACTTCTGCAAGGTCATCCTTGCACCCAAGCTGAAGCGCCTGCCGATGCCAGCCGAGTTCACCAAGCACTTAACCACCGCCCCAAAGAAATTCGTGCTGAGGACAAACATCAGTTGCGCCTGGAGAGTGACGATCCAGACAATCACCAACACATTCATCATTGATAAGGGTGCCCCCCCTCACCGTTGCTCACAAGGTCAGGATCGGGTACCTCGTCGCCTTCAAGGTGGTGACTCCCGTCACCCTGAAGATGATCGTCTTCAAAGACGACAACGTCGAGGTGAGGGGGCCTTTGCCATGAATCTCTAGGCACCTTTAAGGTTTTTGCATAGGATGTTTAAGACTTTCCCGGAACTGTTTGTTATTTAACTGCATATGAGCATGTGTTTAGGATACCGGTTTATGGTTATATGCTATGCATGTTTGTCTACGTTGTGCCTATTTGTGTACTTTAACCTCGCCACTCCAACAATAGATGTGTATCTTAACCTCACCACTCTAGCAATAGATTATCAGAACATATTAGTGCATCTTCCTAAAACAGCCTGACATCATGCATGCGATTCTACTCAGCCTGGGGAGGATGCAGGCAAACAAAATATGTGCAAAACATGAATTTTAGCACCAAGGGCCAATTCTTTTGGCAACTTAAAAAAAGCCCTCCCCCTTCCCAACTTTTTTCATAAGCCACCTCTCTTGTTCTTCTAACTAATATAGAAGTCTCAACAAACTTAGAGGGAGGCATATTTTGTAAACTGGGAAGAGGCAGCTTAATTTTTAAGCCTCCCAAAAGAACTGGCCCTAAGCGAAACCGACCTCAATCACATATGCAAATGCATAAAAAATGATGCAGACTACCAAGTGCGCCCTTGGTGATGATGGTGTCTGCCATCGGACACTTTTGACCATTCGATCTCCATCTAATGCATGTGATGTGAAGTAAGATGTGGTATATTTGCATAAAGACCCACTTGTCCGCCCCTCATTTGCAACAAACCCATGCCTCCCCCCCGAACGAATTTTGGGTCAAAGCTACTAATATATTTTTAGTTATATATACCATAAATAGGGAGTTTTCAAGTTTGTGAGCGATGCAAGCCACATGCACTTTGCTAGTTCGTAGAAAACATGTGGTTTCAAATTCAAATAATTATTTTCTGTTGAGAATACAAATATGGTTCTTTCCATCACCCGATCGCAACTCAACAATCCTCCTTTTGTGGGTAGTATCAAGCCACTATCCAACATCAGTGTGTTGGATCATCGCAAGAACAAAATGTTCACATCATCAGTGTTCAAAATAAAATAAAAATTGCAAGCTGAAAGGTGCATAATCCATTTAGGAGATCAAATTGTATATTACTGCTCAGCACGTCACATTTGTTCTCAGAAACACAACTGCTGCAGCAACTAACAATCACTCATAGATAGAAATGCTTGATAAGAAGGAACTTGCGGTAGTTCGAGCGAACAATTCCAATATGAACTCAGAAGATCCATCTTTCACATTCTAGACAACTCAACAAGTAGATTTGACCAACAGGCTTGGGAAAGCACTTCTGATTAAGATCGATGTGATTTTCACTCTTCAACATTGACAAGTTCATACTCCACAAGTGAAAGATTGTTGTCCTCCTTTACACCGAAGCTTGCTGGTTCAGTTACTTCAACACGGCCCCATTTGTCAACAGCAAGCCTCATTGACCCTTTGAACATGTCAATCTTTGCATTGCGGATTATGACAGTGTTGCCAGGCTTCAAAACATCAACTGCAAAAAGGTATATGCTTGTTATATCGCCCAAGTAAAACAATGTTTAGCAAATCAGTCACATAATCATGCATTTATGGCAGAGCATTTGTGCCCTAGCACATGAGTTGAGGATCAACAAATTTCAGTAAAGCATAAAAGGAACATAGTAATATACTAATATGTAAGGATTTAATTTTTCTTGTTCCTAAGCATACAAAGTAGATTTGGAATATGACCATTTAATTATGCAAAATGAATTATGCTTATTGCCATAAGTAACACTAATGTAATAAGCAGGAAACATGATGCACATAATACGAAATTAATATGATAAAAGCATAGTGTGATTCAAGTTTAAACTCTTTTGAGCCATCACCAGCCTAACCATATAATGTAACAACAATCTACCAATCGACTTGACCAGGTTTTTTTTAGACAAACTTGGCCAGGTGTGTGCCTGAAAGCCTCTATACCAAGCTAATGAGACACATGACAATTGATTGGCAATGGGCTGGGTAAACTTCGGGAGCACAAGGGCTCCATTTTCAGTGCACAAAGAGCCTTCAATAAGATAATATACCTGCTACTGGCGGAATTTAACAAAAACCAGCCAACCAGGGTATTGTTGTTTCAGACGCACTTGCACAAATATATAGTACACTTATTATACTACAGGATGGACTAAACTTTTTACAAGGCATCAACACTTTACAGTTCACTTGCCACTTATGTATGCTGGATTGCTTTTACATCTTCTGTTTTTCACAATCCGATTCTAGGATTGTAATACACTCCTATGTGTTCTGCCGCATACACAGTCCTTCCATGATAACAGATTAAAAAAACACAATACGGTACTTTGATGTGCCAATTCAGGTTGTATGCGCGCGAGAATCTCAAGTCAAGTCAATGTATCGGTCACGAGTACCCGCGCATGACGCCAAAAAAGGAGAGTAGATTACGACAGAGAAGCGGGAGAGCAGATCGTACCCTGGTCGTTGCGGGCGGTGAAGAGGACGCAGCCGGTCTCGTCGCCGATGAGGCACTCGGCGATCCTGGTGGGCTTGGCGGCCGGGCCGGGGCCGCCAGCGGCGCGGGCCTTCTGGAGGACGGTCTTGGAGCTGAGCACCTTGGCGACGAGCGTGTGGCCGCTGGTGACGGGCTTGAGCTGGTCCACCTTGACGAACACCGGCTTCCGCTTCGCCGCCGCCGCCGTGGCCATGGGGAGGGATACAGATAAGGGTTGGGAGAGGGATTAAGGGGGTCCGGGGTCTCTTGGGAGGGCCAAACCCTAGATGGGACGGGGCGAGTTTAATATGGGATGGGAAGGTTGCGCGAGTCTCAGCCTGCGATCGAGGAGGCCACTAATGATACGGAGGAGTCGTTAAATTAGGCGTTACTTAGGCCCTGTTTGGTTTGATAAATTAAATCCGACTTATAAGTCGACTTAAAATCGATGTTTATATAAGTCGTATACATTTGGTTCTTAATCCGACTTATAAGTCACGAGACATCTTTTACCTTGTTTTTTATGTAAAGATGGTGGAACCCATGTAAAAGGGGGTGACTTATAAGTTTTAAGTTGAAGTGGAGCAACTTATGACTTATAAGTTGAGGTGACTTATAAATTAGGTCTGTTTGGTAAAATAAATCACTTTTTGCATTTTTGGACTTATAAATTGGTGACTTATTTGGAACCAAACAAGACCTTAGAGAGGGAAGGGCGAATAGCGTGGCAAGATAGTCAAATGGTGCTTATCCGTTTCTCCTTTTCCAAAAAGGTGAAAACTGAAAAGCCACAGCAGTCCGTCAGTGCGGAATATAGCCTGCTTGCCATGATTGCCTACGCAGCTAGCAGTAGTACGCTGCTACTAGCCGCATTTCTTTTCTTTCAGTGACAAATCCCTGCTCTAGACGCTTGGCTTGCGTTTCGTCTGGTTTTCTTCAAGCATATAAAATGGAGAGAATTTCTTATTTGGCACTCTCTTAAAATTGTGTTCCGTATTTACACTGGAGAAAATTTTCTTTCCTATATGATCTCTAGTCTTAATTTTTTTTCCTTATATGACACTCTAGTGCATTTTATACACGTGAAAAGACCATTTTACCCATATGTATAATGTGACCACAAATATGTATAAGATAATAGTTGTTCGAAAACAAATCAGTCGAGTTATCCATATATGACATCAGATATGCTGGTAGTGTCATGCCAGTCGATTTGCTACTGTTTCAGTTAGATTGTATAGTTGCAGTAGCATATCTATGGAAATGATCCATGCTACATTTTGTTAAATATGGGAGCACACCAGCATGCATCACCATGCAACTGTGCAACACGAGGAGCACCGTCCGTACGTAGGTGCATACGTGCAAGGTCACGTTAACATTTGACCTCAAGAAACATGGGCGATTTCACCGTCCGAACACCCTTGGCACGTGCCCGGGCTCGAGCGCTGCAGATTTTTCAACTGGCCGGAGTCACAATCGCTGAATACGTACGATATACGCGCAAAAATATAACAGCTTGGTCAATTTACCTAGTTAGGGTGTTGTTTTGCCTTTTGGGCTTACTCACGCCAAACCAAAACGCCTAAGGCCCATCCATTAATTTCTTTACATGGGCCACGCTAGGGTAGTCAGATCGATCTCGAGTCTGTTGGCTGGTTCGCTCGCCTAGCTCGCCTGTTTGGCTGCCTCGCATGTTGTTCGGCTGTGCGCCGCGCCGCAATTCCGGCATTGGAGGTGGTGGCGGGCGAGATGGACCGGTGAAGCACCGACGACCGGAAGACCGCAAGAGATGTTGCGCGACCGGGCCTCCAATTAGGCTACGATTCCACCAAGCAATGATCGGGATCTGAAGCTGAAGCGCAGGGAGTCAAAGCGGCATCCCCTATGGTGTGAATTCCTCTCCGACGGATGGTGGCTCGTCCTCATCATCGTCGTCAATTCAGCGAGCACTAGTCGCGCGTGCAGCACCAGCAAGTGCCCAACCTGCGCAAGGCCATGGCCAAGAGGCAGCAAACAGCCAACATCGGGGGCCACCAATGGCAGCGCCAAACGACAACTAGTGAGTTATCCGACTCCAATTATGTTTGTTCAACTACATAATTGAGCATATTATTCAGTGACACTAGTGTGTTGGCGGTCACATTATGTATAGGGATAAAAAGGTCTTTTCACGTGTACAAAATGAACTAGAGTGTCATATAGGGAAATAAATTAAGACTATAGGTCATATAGGGAAGAAATTTTTTCCAGTGAGTGTCATATAGGGAAATAAATTAAGACTATAGGTCATATAGGGAAGAAAAATTTTCCAGTCTCAAATAAGGAACATGATTTCAAGGGAGTGTCAAATAAGGAATTCTCTCTATAAAATGTGCACCATGTTTGGTAGTACAAAAACAAATGAGAGATGTCTTAACATATCGGCTCACTCTACCGCTTGCCTAAAAAGTTCATCTCAGGCCCGCACGAAAAATAAGCAAACATTACATTACGGGCGCGTTTGGTAGGCTGCATACAGCCCAATCAGGGCCGGGCGAAATGAAAATGGGCCGTTTGGTTGCCTGCAGGCTGGCCTAACTCGCATCTGCACGGGACTTAAAGCACCTCGGCTGGCTCCTTTGGGAGCGCTTTCGAATCGGCCGCTTCCAGTGATCCAGTGAGTGAACGAAAACAAAGACGCAGCGTAGAGGCGCGGATGCGAGGATCTGACCGGAGATGGCGGGAGGGGAAAATCGGCTGAGGAGGGGTGGCGCCAAATATACCCTCACAACCCCATTTACTCGCTCACCTCTAGTTGTAGGACAAACCCTCCTCTGTTGTTGGCACCGGCGGCAGCGACGACTCAGATATGTGGCTGGGACGGCGTCGGCGACTAAGATCTGCGGCTACGACACTCCCCTGCAGCGGCAAGAGGCGGCTGCTGCTTTTCTGTTTCTTCTTTGTCTCCGTCCCGCGACCTCAAAGTTGGTAAGCTACCCCCTTCCCCCCTTCCTCTGTTGTGTGTTAGGTCGTTCGATAGGAGCGTTTAGGGTCGATAGCGCCATCGCTGACCACATCATGGATGTCGCTTAGGTTGTGGATGAACAGACAAAGCTTCTAGTTCAAGCAACATCACTGATAGTTGTGGTTCAGGCCTGGATCCTGTTGGTCCATAAGAGATTTGTTCGTCGGAATGAGAGACCTCGCATCCGGTCCGATGTTAATCCGGGATCAAGAGAGGATAGTGAATCTGAACTACATATACAACTGCAACGACACAGAGGCTCTGTGGATGCTTCGAATGAAAAGAGCACCTTTCGCCATGCTTGTGCATACGTTTAGGAGCAGGGGGCTGCTAGAAAATAGCATGCACACCACTGTCGAAGAGCAAGTTGGCATGTTCCTCCATGTTGTTGGTCATAACCAGAGGTTTAGGGTTGTACACAACACCTTCAGGAGATCAATGGAGACCATCTCCAGGTACTTCAAGCAAGTGTTGTATGCTGTTGGGGAGCTCAGAGGAGAGATGATCAGGTCACCAACCGACCGGACTCCTACCAAGATCCGCACTAGCCCAAGATGGTATCCATACTTGAAGGTAAGCACTTGACATGTTGTTGTAGTTCATGCCTTGATATGTTGTTATTGTTCTGTAGTAGACTAACAACATATTGCAATGCCATTCCAGGATTGCATTGGAGCAATAGATGGTACTCATGTCACTGTCAGAGTGCCGTGGTCACAAGCTGCAACATATAGAGGTAGGAAGCACTACACAAGCCAGAATGTGCTAGCTGCTGTTGACTTTGACCCGAAGTTCACATATGTGCTGGCTGGCTGGGAAGGATCAACACATGGTGCTAACATTCTCAATGACGGCATGAGTCGTCATGATGGCATCAACATCCCCAATGGCAAATTCTACCCTAGAGCTGTTGGCTATGCATGTCGGCCAGGTGTTCTTCCACCCTTCAGGAAAACCAGGTACCATCTGAGCGAGTTTCTTTGGTAGGAACTATCCTAGGACTCCTCAGGAACTGTTCAATCTCAGACACTCCAGCCTTAGAGTGACTGTTGAGAGGGCTTTTGGAGCTCTGAAGAACAGGTTTAAGATCCTGGATCAGAAGCCATTGCACCCTTACCCTACCCAAGTGAAGCTTGTTCTTGCATCTTGCATCATTCACAACTGGATCCTGCAATGGGGAGTTGATGAATTTGTGTCGGAGGAGGAAGATGTGACTCCTGATGAGGTGATCAGCTCCGGTCATGGAGTGGAGGCATTCGACAATGAAGCATGGAAGAACAAAAGGTTGGAGTGGGCTCACGCAATGTGGGATAACAGAGTTCAGACAAGGATCTGAAGCAGAATGACAAGTGAAAGAAGAAGAAAGAGGCAGCAACAGAAGCGAGGAAAAGGAAGCAGCACATCAGCAGCAGAGGAAGAGGAACATGAAGAGGAAGCACCAAGTTAGCATCATTGAACTATCCTTATCCGGACATGTTGGCTCTTAATAACTTGTCTTGTCATTCGCTAGTAGCTAGGATAAACTGCCATTTGTTTTCTAGCTAGGACAAAACAATGTTCAGTGTGAGTGGTAAGATCACCACTAGTGAGAAGTGGAAATCACATCTTTAGCCGTTTGCAACCAAACAACGTGTTGTTTGTTTAACAACAACGACGCAGACAACCAAACAGTGTGCTGACTAGTTGATTCCCTCATGCAAAAAGTCTAATGCAGGCAACCAAACTACATGCAGATGCTGATTTTTAGCCTGCATTTGCCCAACCAGGCCCAACTGGGACAAGTATGCAAAGTGCCCTAAAACAGAGATGTGAACCAAACGCGCTCTACATATGTGTATATACTCATCTCTATAAACGCATATACATACCACAGAGCATCTCTGTGGGCCTTGAATAATTAATCTCTGATAACCTCAGCTAATGATGCCACATCACCATGATTACTGTTGTTAATCTCGCGATGGTTCGGTCCCATTCGAATTCAAAATTCAAAATCAAGTCAAACTCAAAAGTTTTCAAATGTCCAAAATAAAATGTTCATCATGTGGAAAATATTCATTTGTTAATATTGGTGGTGAACCAACATTTTTGCAAAGTGGTTTATTGCCCTAATCTAAATAAAACAGAAAATACAAAAAGGTCACACTAAAAAATGTTCTGTTGGGCCGCGCAGGTGGTTGTGGCCTCCGCTAGTCCCGCCGGCCTCCGCTACTGAAGCTGTGCCACAGCCACCATGCCTGCTCACACCGCCCAGCTCGCCTCGCCGTGCGGGATGCTCCCCCCCGGCCTCGCCCCACCACAGCCGCCTCCACCGCTCATCCTGCCGCCGTCCCCTTGACCCAACCTTCGCGTGCCCGGCCTCACAGAGTCGCCGTCTTGCTTTGCTCGTTCTTCTTTGGAACCGCCGCCATCAACCGCTGCCTGCGCCTCCACTGCCGCCACGAGCCGACGCCAAGAACTCCCACGCGCGGCCGCACCCACCCCGTGCCCGCTCGCCGCCGGCCACCTCCCCTCTGCCCCATCGTTATGTTTCGGCCGGCGCCCCTGCCCGGCTTCCCCACCCATCGCTCGGGCGGGTTGCGCCCGCACCCCAGGGGCTCCGCCCCATTACTCCTGTGCCCGTTTTGGCCTATGGGCCACTGCACAGTAGCCCCACGGCCCCTTTTCTTTTTTTAAAAATGTAAATATATATATAATTAATTAATTAGTAATATAATTAATTAACTTAATCAACTATATACTTAATTACCTCAATTAACTAGGTTAGTTAAGTTAATCCTGATTAGTTAAGCTCAGTCAATGATAGAAGAGCCCCACTGCCCTGTTTGACTAGTCAGCGGTCAGGTTGACAATCGACGTCATGATGACATCATGCTGGTGCAATAACTCCGTTTTAGATTTAATATTAATTACAAAAATTGTTTAAAGCTTTGAAAAATCATAGAAAATAATCCGTAACTCGGATGAAAAAGTTTTATACATGAAAGTTTCTCAGAACGACGAGACGAATCCGAATACGCAGCCTGTTCATCTATCATGCGTCCCTAGCATAGTGAACATGCAACCTTTCCCCTCAGTTTCATTTGTCCGAAAATGCCAAACTTCGGGAGGACATTCCCGGATGTTCTCCCCCTTTGCCGTTATCGTGTAGCACTGCGTTAGAACGCCCTAGCTTTGCCTATTGTCATGTCATGCATCTGTGTGCTTTGTATTTATTGTTTCTTCCCCTCTTCTCTCCTAGAGACTCGAGACCGATGTCGCCTTGTGATCGACTACGTCGATTTGACGACCCTTCTCCCCTTTCATCGGAGCTTCCAGGCAAGCCCCCCCTTTGATCATCCCAATATCGCCCATTCCATTCTCTCATGCTTGCATTAGATTTTTCTACTGAAAGGATCGATATAGTTGACTAGGAGGGGGGGTGAATAGGCAACTAACAATTTTTAGCTTTTCTTTACCAATTTAACTTTGCATCAAAGTAGGTGGTCTAGATATGCAACTAGGTGAGCAACCTATATGATGCAACAACAACAAGCACACAAGCAAGCAAGGGATATAACACAAATAAGCTTGCACAAGTAAAGGCACGAGATAACCAAGAGTGGAGCCGGTGAAGACGAGGATGTGTTACCAAGTTCCTTCCTTTTGAGGGGAAATCGTCTCCGTTGGAGCGGTGTGGAGGCACAATGCTCCCCAAGAAGCCACTAGGGCCATCAGATTCTCCTCACGCCCTCACACGATGCGAGATGTCGTGATTCCACTATTGGTGCCCTTGGAGGCGGCGACCGGACCTTTACAAACAAGGTTGGGGCTCTCTCCACAACCGAATTGGAGGCTCCCAACGAAACCACGGAGCTTCACCACAATGGAATATGGCTCTAAGGTGACCTCAACCATCTAGGGTGCTCAAACACCCAAGAGTAACAAGATCCGCAAGGGATGAGTGGGGGGAATCAAATTTCTCTTGGTGGAAGTGTAGATCTGGGCCTTCTCAACACATCCCTAGAAAATCAACAAGTTTGATTGGCTAAGGAGAGAGATCGTATGAAATGAGCTTGTGGAGCAACAATGGAGTTTTGGGGAGAAGAGGTAAGTCTTCTTGGAGAAGAAGACCCTTTATATAGTGGGGGACACATCCAACTGTTATGCAGCCTTGATCTGGCGGTACTACCGCCACAAGGTGAACAGGGCAACCAGGTGAGGAAGGAGGAGTACGCACTAGGCGGTACTACCGCCACCAGTGATACTACCACCAATAAGCGGTCTTGCGCTCCTCCCTACCGGAAAATAGAGGAGGGCAATGAGTCGAGCGGGCAATGGAGCGGACGTGAGGCGGTACTACTGCCTCATCGCCGTCCCTACTACCGCTCCCTCAAGGTGGTCCTTTACGGAAACCCGACACAAAAAATCGAGACCACAGCAGGGGTGGTTGTACCAGCGGCACTAGCAAGCGGTACTACCGCCCTGACCGCGGTACTACCGCTTAGCACACAACACCCCTTGTTTTGCACAGCGCGGATACTCCAAAGAAGCAGGAAGAATGCGAGGGTGCAAGAAAAGTGTGAACGATGATTCCACCCATACTCTTCCGAAACACATCCCCTCTTGATAGTACTGTTATGCCTACGACTCAATTCCACCAAAAAGAAAGGAGGGAAAATAATCTTTCTAACGTGAAGTCCTCGAGGGGTAACAATCGCAAAGTGCCCTTATATTAGATAACTTGAAAAGCTTAATGCACACGATTAGTCCGCAAATGTATTGTCATCAATCACCAAAATAAACCAGGGCAAATAATGCCCTAGCAATCTCCCCCTTTTTGGTGGATTGATGACAACATGGGATTTGCACAAAATATAGTAATTGGAAACTAAGCAACCCAACTCCCTACAAAATATAGACGGGCTCCCCCTGGAAGTGTGCACCACGGAGAATATGGCATGAAAGGCTATGTGCACAACTCTAGGATCAAGCTCCCCCTATATTTTATAGATAGGCAACATCCTTGCATATAAGAGTAATAACAAGTACAACTAAGCAAGGATACGTATGAGAGCAATAATATACGAGCAGGAAGTGATGCATCTCACATGATAATAGACTATTAAGACTTAAGTAGATAGGATAGGGTAGTTCACATATGTCTTACACCATATGGTCTCACTCACAGCCGAACAGAGTTCAAACAAGAAAGCGAACGAAACGAACAAACACGAACGAACGAACACGCAAACATAAAACCCAAAGCAAATCCCTAACTCTCCCCCTTTGGCAGCAAGACACAAGAAAGGGACGACACGAGACACGATGGTAGTAGATCTCCATGGCATCACCAGTCATGCTCCTCCTCCTCCTCCCCAGAGTCCTCTGTAGCACGGGGAGAAGCGCGAACGCCGGTGTCCTCCTCAGTGTCAGACCACGGGCAATGCACTCTAATCCAAGACTCCTCATCAGTGATCCGCTCCTCAGAGCCATCAGCAGCCTCAAGCCCAACCTGTCTCATAATGGCCTTGTCATGACGATGAGCCATCTTGGCCTCCTTGTGAGCCTTGTACTGGCCCTTGGCCTGGAGGCAGAACAAACGCTTCATCTTCTCCTTGAGCTTCTTCGCCCAAGAGGGCTCCTCTAATGGGGGTACATACTCCTGCCCATCATCATCCTCATCGTCTGCATCAGATAAGACAGTCTCCTACACTATAGGTGCCGGAGTGGACGAGCTCCGCTTCTTCTTCTGACGCAGCTCGATAGTATCATGAGAAACCATATTGTTTGTGACTAGCTCCTCATCTGGAAACTTGGCTGCCCAGGTGTCCTCGATAAGCTGCATAAGATAGGGTCCATAGATGATGCACTTGCGCTCCATGACAGCAGAGTAGAGTTCAGACCACATCACATGTGACACATCCAAAGACCAATGGAGAGTCCCGCTCTTCTTGATGTAAGAGAAGCAAGTCAACAAGGTAGGAGTGCACCTGATCCAAGTTGCCGACCGAGGAAACAGGCTGTTCCGGAAGATAAGATGCATGATGTCAAGGAAGGGCCAGAGCTCATATGTAACCTTCCCAGTCTCAGACACCTTCCTGGTAGAATAGGGCCAAAGCTTTTCCTTATGAGTAGCAGCAACCTCCTTATGAGGGCGAAACCCAAGTGGGGTCTGGGCACCCTCATCATCGTACGATAAGCTAACCATGAAGTCCTTCCATGGGGCGGACAAAAGATGGCCATTGGTCATCCAAGTTAGAGTGCGGGCCGGATCATGCCCAAAGTGAACGGTGGCAAAGAACTGGGCCACGAGCTCGGCATCAAAGTCCTTGTTGAAGGAGATGATCCTCTTGATATCCGACTCCTCACACCTCTGCAGAGCATGCCCAAAGTATTGCAAGTCCTTCTCCATGTGCGAGAGATCGACATACTTGACCTTCACAAACAAGTTCTTCTTTTGCTTCAAGACATCGTGATAGATAGACTGCTGAAACCTGTTCCAGAACGGACGGCTCTGAAGAGCAGGCTCCTGGTCCGCATGGTAGGGATTGAGCTTCCTCTTGGTACAGAAGTCCATTCCAAACATCTGATTGGCAAGCTTGCGCCTAGCGGAGGTCTTCGACATTGGAACCTTGGCCTTGTGTTTTGGTGGCTCAGTAGAGCCACCCTCAGCAACAGTAGCAGCAGCCTCTGGTTCACCTGAAGAGCGATAACGCTTGGAACCTGTTGCACATTCTGGATTCTTGCGGTGAGCCTGATGCCCAGAGCTACTACCACCTGAAACACACACACACACACACACACACACACACAAGAACCACAAGAGCAAGAGTGCATAAGCCAAGGAAAGAAAAACACCAAAGATGGAAAATTAGGTAGAGAAACATGGGCATTGGCATCTCAGAGCGGTAGTACCGCGCACCAGAGTGGTAGTACCACTAATAAGTGGTAGTACCGCTAGGGTTCAGTGGAAGTACCACTAGAGCGGATGTCAGCGGGCTGACATCTACCGCGGCAAGATCCGGTACTACCGGAGATGCAAATGTCCATATTTCTATGCCTAATCAACAATCTACCTAGTCTAGCAGTCTCCCAAGTCCTTCCTAAGCCTCGATTCAACAAATAAATCGATGAATGCAAACAAATATAGCCCAAAACCTAGATTCAAGAAAGAGAACCAAGGGATAGAAGAACGGGGGCAATACCGGCATCCATGGCAAGAGGAGAAGGTGGGGAACGATCCCACCGGTTGGAACCAAGGGAAACGGCCTGGATCCGGCGGCCCGGCGGCGGACCTCCGGTGCTTGGGGAGTCACTTGAGAGAGGAGAGGACGAGAGGATGGGGGCGAACTAAACGGTATGGGGGAGTGGTAACTCCCCCTGCCCGATACAAATCCCACGCTCCCAGCCCTAAGCGGCAGTAGCGCAAGGCGCGGTAGTACCGCTCTGGCATAGATCCGGAGCACGACGTGCCCCGCAGTACCGCTCCACGGTAGTACTGTGTCGGCAGGGGCGGTAGTACCGCTTAGACGCCCCAAGGCATGATCAAGGGACAAAAAAATGGCTTATGCACACAAACAAAAAACCAAGAAGCGCACACAAGACACGAGACAGACCAAGACAAACCTGAACACGACAACACAAGAGCACAACCACTCAAAAGAAGAAGCACACGCAAGAGGAAGCAACACACAGACAAACTCTCAAAGAGAGAGGGCGGTGGTTGATACCACCTATGTTTGAGCTATATGGTATGGCGCTGCGAAGATTTTAACCTTGGGCCCATGACCAACACTCATCTTTGAAGCACAAATACCATAAAAATGGCTAATGTGAAAGACTTGATCAATTTATGCATAATGGGGGGAGGAAGAGTTCATTGAGAGAACACCACTCCCCCTATGTCCATGCCTACATCTAAACAAGACAACAAGTTGAGTATGGTGGGGTGTGCAAGGGTTCAAGCCACATTGCTTGAATCAATGATATTTAGCTCATGCCTTAACTCGCGAAATCTTGCTTCATCCAAGGGCTTCATGAAAATATCTGCAAGGTTATCATGAGCGTTGACATAGTTGAGCTCGATCTCCCATCGCCTAATGTGATCCCGGATGAAGTGGCACCGAATCTCAATATGCTTCGTCTTGAAGTGTTGAACCGGGTTGAGAGAAATCTTGATGGCACTTTCGTTATCACACCAAAGAGGCACTTTGTCACAAATGACACCGTAATCCTTTAAAGTTTGCCTCATCCATAGAAGTTGTGCACAACAACTACCAACCGCCACGTACTCTGCTTCGGTAAACGAGAGAGACAAACAACTTTGCTTCTTAGAAGACCAACTCACCAAAGAGCAACCAAGGAATTGGCACCCTCCGGAAGTGGACTTCCTATCCACTTTGTCTCCCGCCCAATCTGAGTCCTAATAACCTACAAGCTTGAAGTATGCTCCTCTTGGGCACCATAAGCCAAAGTTTGGGGTATGAGCCAAATATCGAAAGATTCGCTTGACCGCCACAAAGTGGCTTTCCTTAGGTGCGGCTTGAAACCGTGCACAAATTCCCACACTCAACATGATATCCGGTCTAGATGCACAAAGGTAAAGCAAGGAGCCAATCATGGAGCGATATACCTTTTGATCCACCGCTTTACCATTGGGATCTATGTCAAGTTGGCATTTGACAGCCATTGGAGTGGAGGCCAGCTTGACATCACTTAGCTTGAACCTCTTGAGCATGTCTTGAGTATATTTGGCTTGGTTGATGAAGGTTCCTTCTCTTCTTTGCTTGACTTCGAACCCGAGAAATAACTTCAACTCTCCCATCGAAGACATCTTGAACTTTGAGGTCATGAGGGCAGCAAATTCCTCATTGAAAGCTTTGTTAGGGGGACCGAAGACAATATCATCAACATATAGTTGGCACACAAACAACTCCCCTTTAACCTTCTTAGTAAAAAGAGTGGGGTCGATTTTCCCAACTTCAAATCCACGATCTTGCAACAACTCGGTAAGGTGGTCATACCACGCACGTGGGGCTTGTTTAAGGCCATAGAGTGCCTTATCGAGTTGATACACATGATCCGGAAGTAGGGATCCTCGAACCCGGGGGTTGTTTGACATACACCAACTCATTAATAGGACCATTAAGAAAAGCACTCTTCACATCCATTTGTTGCAACTTAAAGTTATGATGAGAAGCATAAGCAATCAATATGCGAATGGAGTCAAGGTGAGCAACGGGAGCAAAGGTTTCACCGTAGTCGATACCCTCGACTTAGGAGTAGCCTTGTGCTACCAAGCGGGCCTTGTTGCGAATGATAATTCCATGAGCATCTTGCTTGTCCTTGAATATCCACTTGGTTCCAATGACATTGTGGCTCTCCGTTGGCCTTGGCACCAATCTCCACACCTTGTTGTACTCGAAGTTGTTGAGTTCTTGATGCATGGCATTGAGCCAATCCGGATCTTCGAGCGCCTCATAGACCTTTTGGGGTTCAACACAAGAGACAAATGCGTGTTGTTCACAATAGTTTGCCAATTGTCTACGAGTGCTTACCCCCTTTCGAATGCTTCCAAGCACATTTGTCATGAAATGACCCTTGGTTGTGAGCTTGGATGCGATCTTGGCGGCACGACACTCCAATTCCTCCTCAGGGGTGAGTTGAGGAGGGGTCACTTGATCATCTTGAGCGTCGTCTTGAGCTTGTTCTTGATCTTGAGGATGCTCTTGATCTTGAACTTGCTCGGAGGAGAGAACTTGACCTTGGGCATCACTTGGTGATATGACACCGTCTTGAGATAGATCTTGCCCTTGGTCTTGTTCATGAGGTTGAGGGCCTTCACTTTGTTCTTCGAAAGCGTGTGGGCCTTGGGTTGGTGATGGCTCCACTTGAATGGAGCATTGTCCTTCTCCTTCGGCCACAAGGGGTTCCTCAATGGGTAGGATAAAACCAACTCCCATTCTTCTTATGGCTTGGGGAGGAATTTCATCACCTACATCACAAGTGCCACTTTGCTCCACTTGGGAGCCGTTATTCTCATCAAACTCCACGTTACACGTCTCCTCAATGAGTCTCGTGGATTTATTGAGGACACAATAAGCATGAGAGTTTGTAGCATAACCAACAAATATGCCCTCTTGAGCTCTAGCCTCAAATTTAGACAAACGAACACCTCTCTTGAGAATGAAACACTTACACCTGAACACCCGAAAGTACTTGAGGTTGGGCTTGTTACCGGTGAGTATCTCATATGGAGTCTTGTTCAAGCCTTTGCGGAGATCTAGCCGATTGGATGCATGACATGCGGTGTTGATGGCTTCGGCCCAAAAGTTGTATGGAGACTTGAATTCCGCCATCATGGTCCTTGCTGCATCCATCAATGTCCGGTTCTTCCTCTCCGCTACACCATTTTGTTGAGGGGTGTATGGTGCAGAATATTGATGCTTGATCCCCTCATCACTAAGAAACGCATCCAAGGTGTAGTTCTTGAACTCGGTGCCGTTGTCGCTTCTTATTGTCAAGATCTTTGCATTGTGTTGACGTTGGGCTTCATTTGCAAAGTCAATGACGGTTTGTTGGGTCTCGCTCTTCCTCTTGAAGAAATATACCCAAGTGTATCTTGAGTAATCATCCACAATCACCAAGCAATACTTTCTACCCCCAAGACTATCAAAGGATGGAGGCCCAAAGAGATCCAAGTGAAGGAGCTCCAAAGGTCTCTTCGAGTAAATTATAGTTGTGGGATGGTGAGCCTTTTCATGTAGCTTTCCTTCGATACAAGCACTGCAAGCACGATCTTTAGCAAAACTAACATTTGTTAGTCCACGGACATGGTCCCCCTTGAGAAGACTTTGCAAAGTTCTCATATTGACATGGGCTAAACGGCGATGCCAAAGCGATCCCACATTAACTTTAGCCATTGGGCATGTCGCGGTCTTAGTGGGTTACTCTGAAAAGTTAATCACATAGAGACCATTCTCGACATGCTCAACAGAGGATACTTTGAGAGTCTTGCTCCACAAGAGGGCCACGGTATCAATATCAAAGAAAGTGGTAAAGCCCATGAGTGCAAGTTGACGAACGGAAAGTAAATTGTATGCAAGGGACTCAACAAGCATGACCTTCTCGATCATGAGATCATGAGAAATGACAACCTTGCCAAGTCCCAATACCTCAGAGGATGAGGCATCACCCCACTCAACATTTGTGGGCATAGATGGAATCTTGTGTACGTCCACCACCAAGTCCTTGCTTCCGGTCATATGATTAGTGGCTCCACTATCGAGCAACCATGATCCCCACCCAAGCGAACACCTACAAGAGATCAATGCTTGGTTTTAGGTACCCATTTTGTAATGGGTCCTTTGATGTTAGTAACAAGGGTCTTAGGAACCCAAACAGACCATTCAATGTACTCATAAGAAGAACCAACAAATTTGGCATAAACATGGCCATCACTAGCACGTCATAACACATAAGAAGGGTTAAAGTCGCCAGCTTTGTTGGAAGGGGTAGCATTGCCCTTCTTAGCATCACTACCCTTCACACTGTTATTCTTCTTCTTCTTAGAAGCACCCTGTCCCTCCTTCACAAAAGTTTGCTTGAGAGGGGGAGGTCGTTTGGCCTTGTCATCTTTCTTCTTGTTCTTGGACTTGGGTGTGAACCCAATTCCTTCCTTGGCCACAACTTCCTTTTGATTGCTCAAAAGGTCATTGAGGTTCTTCTCACCTTGTATGCACGACACAAAGCCTTTCTCAAGTTGCTTATTCAACTTTGCATTCTCCTCAACAAGATGCACATGCTCACAACATGGGTTAGTAGCATTTGCATTATCAATTAAGACCATATGAGGAAAGGTGGCTGAGGGAGTCCTGGACTAGGGGGTGTCCGGATAGCCAAACTATCATCACGGCCGGACTCCAAGACTATGAAGATACAAGATTGAAGACTTCGTCCCGTGTCCGGATGGGACTTTCCTTGGCGTGGAAGGCAAGCTTGGCGATACGGATATGTAGATCTCCTACCATTGTAACCGACTCTGTGTAACCCTAACCCATCCGTTGTCTATATAAACCGGAGGGTTTTAGTCCATAGGACGAATAACAATCATACCATAGGCTAGCTTCTAGGGTTTAGCCTCCTTGATCTCGTGGTAGATCTACTCTTGTACTACCCATATCATCAATATTAATCAAGCAGGAGTAGGGTATTACCTCCATCGAGAGGGCCCGAACCTGGGTAAAAACATCGTGTCCCTTGTCTCCTGTTACCATCCGCCTAGACGCACAGTTGGGACCCCCTACCCGAGATCCGCCGGTTTTGACACCGACATTGGTGCTTTCATTGAGAGTTCCTGCGTCGTCACCGATAGGCCCGATGGCTCCTTCCGATCATCAACAACGACGCGGTCCGGTGAGACTTTTCTCCCGGACAGATCTTCGTGATTCGGCGGCTTTGCATCAAGGACAATTAAGCTTGGCCATCCGGAGCAGATCGAAAGCTACGCCCCGCCATCAGTCGATTTGGAAGTTTGAACTATAATGACCGATATCCGCGGAGACTTGATCTTCGACGGATTCGAGCCGCAGCCAATCATGCCGCCTTTGTCTCGATGGGCATGATCTAGCTATACAAATTAACAAGGCCTCGAGGCCGCACCAAGACTCCGCTCCGACCCTTAATCCGGAGCCGGATTCCCGATCGAGGACGACCGTTGGACACCGCCTTGGGGCTACGATCTCTCTGGCGATTGAGCCGAACTCCATCCCTGTCGCTGCGAAGACCTCGACTCCGGTGCCGGACTCCTCTCCGGACTCCGAACCCCGCGCCCGCTTGTCGAATCCGATTGGGCCGGTCATGGAGTTCATCGCCGCGGACATCTTTCAGACTCGCCCTTTGGCGACATCCTGAATTCACTAAAGTCTCTTTCTTTATTCGGAGAGCCATGGCGGATTACGGTCGGGAAGGTTGGGATGCGACGACGAAGAAATTCAACGCCCACCCACCACCCACTTTCAGAGCCATCGCCGAAAGCTTACACGACGTGCTCGATTTCGACTCAAGACATCGACGGTATGGACGGCGATGTAGGAGACAACCATGAACCAGCGCCTATAGAATGTGGACAACCACCTCATCTCATGATGTATACATGGTGGATACACCTAAAGGAAATGAAGACGAGGAACAACGGGACGCTACGGAAGGATAAATCCTCGAAAAGCGGTCAAAACGGCAACGTAAACGCCAACCAAGTCCCGCCTCAACAAAGACCCAGCCATAGAGCAGGCGAACCGGTGGACGGCGAACATGCTATCGAGCAATCGTCCGAACAAGACAACTTGGATAAACAACCCGTCCCGGCGAAGACAACAATCCGGACGATCTCACGCCGGACAAATTGTTGGAGCAAAATAACCTCCGAGAAAAGGCTCGTCGCCATCACTGCGTAGCCTGAAAAAGGTAAGCGGAAGCTCAAAACAGCGGAAGATGCACTCGAGGATCGGATGGAGCGAGTATTCAACACCGCAGCATAAATACAAAGAACAATCGCCGAATAAAGAGCTACCCAAAAGAAAGCTATCGCCTGAACTTGACGAGGAGGCCTTAGAGCCCCACAATCAAAAAATAAGAAGGCCACCCGGTCGGATGGACGACCCCACGGCAAAAGAGAGTGGCAAAGGGCGCCGCACACAAGCCGTACGCGATCCGCATAAGGATTCACATCAAAAGGATGGCCCAGTTAGGTCCATCTATGGGCCGAGAAATCAAGCTCTTCAAAGCAATGCAACACGCCAAATATCCGAACATCACGGCACACCCAAATATAGGCGCCAGACACCCCTATGTTTCACCGATGAGGTGCTTTGGATCATGAATTTCCGGTGAGTTCAAGCCCGTAAACATAGAGGCATACGACGGAACAACAGACCCTGAAGTCTGAATTGAGGATTATATCCTCCACATACACATGGCTAGAGGAGACGATTTCCACGCCATAAAATACTTACCCCTCAAACTCAAAGGGCCAGCTCGGCATTGGCTTAAAAGCCTCCCCGAAAATACCATTGGAAGCTGGGAAGAGCTCGAGGATGCGTTTGGGCAAATTTTCGGGGACCTATGTCCGCCCTCAGGATGCGTACGATCTAAGTCACATAACTCAACAAGACGGAGAGTCAGCCAGAATTCGAACAGGTTCCTTACTAAAAGAACCAAATAGTCGATTGTCCGGACGCAGGCCTTAGCAGCCTTCAAACACAACGTCCGAGACGAATGGCTCGCCAGACACCTCGGCCAAGAAAAGCCAAGAACAATGGCCGCATTAACAAGCCTCATGACCCGCTTTATGCGGGAGAGGATAGTCAGCTAGCAAGATGCAACACCAATGACCCAAGTACATCCGAAATCAGGGATGGAAATGGGAAACCACGGTGCAACAAGGACCAGCGGATTAAAGGGAACGGTCCAAAGAGCGCGGCAATAACGCCGGATTCAAAAGCTCATAGCGTAACAACAAAAAACTGCCCTTAAGGACAATAGCGATGAGCTATCCAACTTAAACAAAATTTTGGACAAGATATGTCAAATCCACGATTCTCGGGAGGCCCGCAAACCATACCCACGTAAATTGTTGGGTCTTCAAACAGTCCGGCAGACTCAACGCCGAACACAAGGAGCTCGACACACCAAGTGAAGATGATGACGAGCACCACAAGCAGAGCCCCGGAAAACAAAAGAATTTCCCACAAGAGGTTAAAACAGTAAACTCCCTTCACGTGATCAAAGGGAAAAACATAGCGGCGCCCACCAGGATGCGCGTCGCACAAACTACCCTAGTGGAGCACCAACACTGGTTGTCAAAACCAATCACCTTCGACCATCAGGACTATTCCGAAAGTATCCGGAACGCAGGATGGACTGCCTGTATATTGGATCCCATAATTGACGGATTCCAATTTACACAAGTCCTCATGGATGGTGGCAGTGACATAAACCTGATATATCAGGACACAATCCGCAGGATGGGGATAGACCCAACCAAAATTCGCCATAGCAACACCTCCTTTAAAGGGGTAATGCCAGGCCCATATGCCCATTGTATGGGCTCCCTACTGCTAGAAGTTGTGTTCGGTTCATCCGACAACTTCCGCCGCGAAAAGTTAATCTTCCATGTCGCCCCGTTTAAAAGTAGCCATCAAGCACTATTGGGACGCGAAGCTTTCGCCCGCTTTAACACAATACCGCATTATACATCTCTTACACTTAAAATGCCCGGTCCACGCGGCATCATCTCATTAAAAGGGAGTATTAAGTGTTACTTGAGCACGGAGGAACGTGATTCTGCCTTGACAACCCCACACCTATCCGGCTCCGCTAGTCAAAGAACCTGAATTGGTCATTCAAACCCCGGACACGGCTAGACGAGTCCGGCGCTTACTAGCGGCATTACCGCATACAAGGGGCTGCGTGCATATATCACAAGAGACAATAAAGCTCAATTTTATTCACTTCTTCGAATCGTACTCTGTTTATTTAATATAAAGTACATGTTTCGCACGATCTTTTTTCTTTTAAGCTAAGTTCCTCTCTTTTACAGATGAACAACGTGCTACACCCGTCCAAGATACGGCACAATAGAGACACAGGCGCAGACGTGCAGTAGGGACCCATTGCAAGGATTCTTTTCAGATTAAGACCCTGCGTAAACCTTTTTTACTGTCTCTTGTTGATATACATCCCCCGGTTCCTTACTATAACCGAGGAGGAGGTCGGCATTTTGGCACCGGCCGCACTGCAATTTTTGGCGCTGCACTGGACACTGTGGGCTTGGGGCATTATTCTGCCTGCTTTTATAAAGACCGAATACCTTAGGGAGTATTCGCGTCTCGAGATTAGGCCTTATATGCATCAGTTCGAATCATGTCTTTGGTAAAATGTTGGGTTTGCGGCTCACGTGTTTTGCTGCCTTATGTTCCGCTTTTATCGGCTAATGCGGCACCAGGAGAACTATCGCGATTGTGCCCGGTTCGGGCGAAAGCACCTCAAGAGAGAAAGCCGAAAACTGATCATGATATAGCGAGAGACATGTCAACCACTCGATGACTCATCGTAATGTTTAGAATTCCTCTGCATTAACGAAGGACGGTTTTCGATCGAGCACACACGCACCGAATTCGGGAGAGTACGGTGCCCCGTGGGCTATATAGTAGCCCCACCCTCAAACTCCTATGGCTAAGTGAAAGTGATAAAGCATTATAGTCCGGTTGCCTAGTTTGCTACGCTACCACCTCCTTAACAGGACCAAGACGTTGGATTAAGTATGAAAAAGCGCCTTCTTTGCAAACACCCCCGCACTATGTGCGTGGGGGCTGAAGCCAAGGACTGCCATCTTTCAGGTCATATATACATATACATAAACGGCCGCACAGGGAGTAGTTTACTACTTGAACGCACAAGTATAAAAAGCTCTTATATTATATTGAAACATTGGTTTCACAAATCATACATGTCATTTAAACATAATATCCTTCGAGCACTGCGTCTCTATTAAACGAGCGCCCTGCAGGACTTCTTCAAAGTAGTGCTCAGCAGGTACTCGGCTTCTATCCGAATTTTGGGATGCAACGTTTGTGGCCTTCATATCTGCCCAGTATGTCTTGACACGGGCCAGAGCCATCCGCGCTCCCTCAATACACGCCGACCGCTTCATTGCGTCGATACGCGGTACCGCACCAAAGAACTGCTGCACTAAACCAAAATAACTCTTGGTGGGGTCCGCCCGCCATAAATGAGTCATGACATGCTTCATGGCAAGTCCGGATAGTCGATTCAGCTCGGCCCATTCGCCAACCGATCGGTCAACGGAAGAAGACGCTCCGGACTATGGAATTGCGACCAATATAGCTCTTCCCTTCGTGCCCTTCCGGCCTCGGAAGTGCTCAATCGCGTCATGGCGCTTCGCCGCTAAGTCTAGATAAGCATCCTCCGAACTCCACAACTTGTCCAATTGAGCATACTTTGGATCCGTATATTTCCTCCGTAGCAGAAACGGTTTTCCAGCCGCAATTGCCCCGGCCTGACTCGGCTCCTCCTTGGCAGCTCTCAAAGCCGAACGGGCATCCCTGGATTCGGCGGCGGCTTTTTTCAGGCCCTCTTGCTCCGCTTGACGTTCTTTTTCAAGAACCTCGCAGCGATCGGTAGTATTCTTCAACTTTCTGGCCATATCGGCCATTTCCTCCTTGCTTCGGCAGTGAGCAGCCCGTTCAGCTTTTAGCTCTTCGGCCGCCCTTAAAGTGGCCACATTACTATTTCTGGCATGCTCTTTCGCTCGGGCGAGTTCTGCCCGCAGATCCTCCACAGCAGCGGCACCATCTGCATTAAGCATTCAAATAGTAAGACATGGGTGTCAAGCTCCCTTACCAGGTGTCCGCGTAGAAGTCGCATACCTTGTGACTCGTCAAACCGTCTATTGACCAGCGGATGTCCGCATCCGCCTCGTCAAGTTGTCGCTTTAGTTCGGCATATTCATCAGTCCGGCTGGCCACCGGACGCCCCGCCACCTGTTTAGGAGCGGCGATATGTTATAACTGAGATTTTGATCCTCGGCACGCTGTCAATTTTGACAACATACCGAGTCTCAGGGGCTACTATCTATACATGGTGCACTCTATATGCATAACTGCCATAAGGTACATCATTTTTGCGTACCTCGAACCCCGTCAGTAAGCTTCTGACGGCCTCATGCAATCCGCTCTCCGCGGATGCAATTCTTTCAATCACCGTACCCATTAGAGAACGGTGATCTTCTGAGATAGCCGCTCGCCCGAGCAGGTCCTTCAGCTCCTCCGACTGCACGCCAGTTGGTGTCGGACCTTCCGGCCCCGCCGGACTTGGGGAAACCCTCGGCGACGACACCTCAGGGTCGTCCGCCTCGCACGAGGGTGCGGCAGGTGGAGGCGTTTCGCTCTCCATCATCTCCGGAAGAAGATCCCCCGAAGACGAGCTCTGCTGAGTAGGGCTGAGATCCGAACTACAAGGTTCAATTTCGGTTATCTTTAGAAATAAATATAGGGATGTTCCTTATTCACATGACCCCTTCTTTTTACTTACGGCTCGCTGGAGGGCTGATCCCCTTGGGGAAACAGTGCGGCTGGGTTACTTCCCAGCGCCGGACTCCCTGACAAAGATTTCTTTCCCCTCTTTGAGGCCTTGACCTCCGGATCTTCCGAAGCGGTCCTCTTCTCTCCTCGAAAGATGGGACTTTTAATCCCTCCTTCCTTGATAGCCTCCTTCGTAGAGGCAGTTGCTTCCCCGCTCCCCCCTTCGCCTTCTTCAAAAGGCGCGGCCTTCAACATCCTGGTCAGCATGGGATCCGGTGTGGTCTCTGGGAGGGGAGTCAGACACCTTATTAGCTTTGCCTTGGCTATCCACTCCTATTCAAGAAACGGCTCCTTTAAAGGGCATATGTATATGATAAATGAATGAACAGCTTGTCCGGTTACAGGACTACTTACTTGAGTATCTGGGCGATTGCAGCTTAGTCCTGCGTCCTCAGTCAGTCCGACACCTCTCTTGTGATCCAAGAACAGTTTATACATCTCCACAGGCGTCGTGCCCATAAAATTTTGGAGAGCTTGTGGTCCCTCCGGATTAAATTCCCACAAAGTGAGGGGGCGACGTTTGCAGGCGTATACGCCGGATCAGCATAACCTGCGCCACTGCAACCAGATTGATCTCTCTTTCTTGGAGGTCTCGAATATGGCCCTGCAGCAAAGGAACATCCTTTGACGGCCCCCAGTCGAGCCCCTTGTTGACCCATGACGCCAGCCACTGTGGTGGACCTGAGCGGAAGGCGGGGAGCGCCACCCATTTGGTGCCCCTGGGAGCGGTGATATAAAACCACTCCCGTTGCCACAAACCAAGCTCCTCTTGAAAAGATCCCTCGGGCCACGGAGCATCGACATTTGCTTATGACCGCCCCTCACTTTCTGCTTGTTGCCCCTCGATCATCTTTGGCTCCACCTTGAAGGTCTTGAGCCACAATCCAAAGTGAGGGGTAATATGGAGGAAAGCCTCACATACGACAATGAATGACGAGATATGGAGGATGGACTCCGGATTCAAGTCATGGAAATCCAGCCCATAATAAAACATGAGCCCCGCACAAAGGGATCCGTCGGGAAGCCTAAACCCCGAAGGAAGTGAGACACGAACACCACGTTCTCGCCGGGCTCAGGAGTGGGAATGACCTGCCTGAGCAGGCAGCCTATGCGAGATCTCGCCGGTTAGATACTGGCGTCTCGCAGCTTTTAGCACATCTTCTTCGTGTGGAGGAAGACATCCATCGGCCATCTTGGCCGGAACCGGACATTGTCGAAGGTCCGGCGCCCTAAATCTGAAGCTTTGGGTGTTAGAACTCAAGTGCGAGGCGAACTCGATGGAGGGTGTAAAAGAAGAGGGCCTTGGTCTCATTATAAAGAGGTTGAATACCAAGAGCCCACCCCATGGTCGATTAGGACTCGCCTTTGATAGAGGAGGCGTCTTGAAGCCGACGCACGGTTGGGTTACCCACGTCCGTATTGATGAGAATCCCGGAATAAGTGGGCACGATCTATGCTTTGATAAGATGTGCCAATGAAACCGCCTCGCTAAACGCGCTGAGGTGGAACGGTAAAAAATGATTCATATAAAGGCCTGGCCGGGGTGTGATGTCACGCCGCGGAATACGTCAGCAGATCTGTGCAAAAGTTATTCTCTCTACGGTGGTATGTGGAACTTGTTTTGCAGAGCCGGACACTATCCTGGTGTTCAAAACCTTCTATGAAGTATTCGGAGGAGGAACCCGCCTTGCAATGCCGACGACAATATGCGCCGGACTCGTCGCCACCAAGCCCTGGTTCGAGGGCTAATGAGGAGTCTTGGACTAGGGGTGTCCTGATAGCCAAACTATCATCACGGCCGGACTCTAAGACTATGAAGATACAAGATTGAAGACTTACGTCCGTGTCCGGATGGGACTTTCCTTGGCGTGGAAGGCAAGTTTGGCGATACGGATATGTAGATCTCCTACCATTGTAACCGACTTTGTGTAACCCTAACCCATCCGGTGTCTATATAAACCAGAGGGTTTTAGTCCATAGGACGAATAACAATCATACCATAGGCTAGCTTCTAGGGTTTAGCCTCCTTTATCTCATGGTAGATCTACTCTTGTACTATCCATATCATCAATATTAATCAAGCAGGAGTAGGGTATTACCTCCATCGAGAGGGCACGAACTCGGGTAAAAACATCGTGTCCCTTGTCTCCTGTTACCATCCGCCTAGACGCACAGTTCGGGACCCCCTACCCGAGATCCGCCGGTTTTGACACGGACAGTGGCTTTCTCCTTAGTTAGCTTTACTTGGAGTTGATCATGAGACTCTTTGAGGCTATCATGAGCACCCTTCAAGACCTTGTGAGCCTTGTCAAGTAAGTCAAACTCCTCTTTGAGTCTAGCAAGATCAACCCCAAGCTTGGCCTTCTCGGAGTTTAGGACACGAGATACAACAAGAGCATGATCAAGATCTTTCTTTAATTTAGCGTGGTCATCGTTGTAGGACTCCTCAAGAGCCAAACGAAGACCTCGCTCTTCCTCAAGAGCATTGGAAAGACCCGAAATCTCATCGGCATAGTCACGACTATGCCCCTCCATCTTAGATATGGTATCTTCGTGAGCCTCGATCATGTCATTGGCTTCACCAGGTTGTTCCAAGAGAGAAACGAAGTGCTTCTTGGATTTACCCTTGAGTTTACTCATAAAAGACTCAAACTCATTCTCCTCCACATTAGCCCCCTCATGTTCATCAATGCAATCCGTCAAAGAAGGATTATTAACGATGGTAGTTTTGATGTTGGGGGTTACCTTGTTGGTGGCTTTAGCCATGAGGCACTTGGCGGTGATGTTCTCATTGGGTGAGTCGAAGAGAGACACCCATGGAGTTGTCGCAATGGCAACGAAGGCCATGGCAACCGACTCACTGTCTTCATCATCATCATCATCCTCAGTGTACTCTTCTTGTGCCACCAACCCCTTGGGAGGAGTCTTCTTGGTGAAGTTTCTCTTGTTGGGGAAAGACTTGGCCTTGTCCTTTCGGATGAGTGTGCCACCATTGTCTTCCCTCTTCTCATAAGGACATTTCGCAACAAAGTGGATCACATTGCCACAATTATAGCAAGTCCTCACTCGTTGCTTGACCTTCGCGCCTCTTGAGTTGTTTTTGTTGAAGTTGGGCCTTGTGTTCTTCTTGCTCCAAAATTGCCTTGAAGAAAGAGCCATGTGTTCATGATAGGCATACTTTGTATATTTGGGGTTGCTCTCCTCTTCTTCCTCTTCGTCCTCTTCTTCCACACTAACCTTCGCCTTCAATGCAAGGTTGGGCTTCTTTGCTCTTTGAGAACGTAACACCGCATTGTCGGCGGTCTTGTCCGGGATGCTCATAGCCACAAACTCATCCAACACTTCACTTGAGGACAAGGTGTGGAAATCCAGCCTTTGACGAATGACGGAGGACATTGCCTTGTGATAAGGCATCATGGCCTTGAGGAATTTGCCCTTGATCCAATTGTCATCCGTATCCTTCCTTCCATGATCTCGGAGTGAGACCGCGAGTTTGGTTAATCTTCGATAAAGCTCACGAGGTTCTTCATCTTCTTTCATGGCAAACTCATCGGCTTCATCTTGCACCACTTCATAGTTGGAGCGTTGAATGCTTGCGCTTCCCCTGTAGAAGGAAACAACATGGCGCCATGCATCCTTGGCCATGGTGAAGGGCCGGAGATGAGCAAGATCTTCTGGTGGAATTGCATCTTGGATGATGAAGAGAGCATTTTCATTGAATTGATTATCCGCGACTTCTCTAGGGGTGAAGTTGCTTCGGTCATGCAGATAGAAACCTTCTTCAATGATTCTCCAAAGATTAGTATTCACATGATTTAAATGACGCTTAAAGCGATAAACCCAAGAATTAAAGTCCTCATTTTTCACAATCTTAGGGGGAGGACCGGCATGATTCAAATGAGTTGAAGGAATCGGTCCACCATAAGTAAGAGGAGGTTCCACATGGGCAAAGATGCTGGTGCCATTTTTACCACTAGAAGAAGGGGCCTTTTCACTAGTAGCTTCCCCCTTGTCGGAGTTAGCATCCGTCACCTTGTTAGTGGGATCACCCACTTTCATCAGTGCGGTGGATAGTTTAAGCCCTTCTATCAATTTGTTAAACATGCTTTCAACCTCGGTCGTCATGGAGGTTTTCAATGTGTCCTACGCCACATTGAATTCCTCACGAGAGACTGCGGTTCCCCCATCGGCCGTAGACGAGATTGGATTCACACTGGAGTGCTCCTCACCACTGTCTACGGTGTCAACCATACTCTTCGTACGACAAAGTACTTAATAAAGAGACGAGGCTCTGATACCAATTTAAAGGATCGATATAGTTGACTAGAGGGGGGGGGGGTGAATAGGCAACTAACAATCTTTAGCTTTTCTTTACCAATTTAAACTTTGCATCAAAGTAGGTGGTCTAGATATGCAACTAGGTGAGCAACCTATATGATGCAACAACAACAAGCACACAAGCAAGCAAGGGATATAACACAAATAAGCTTGCACAAGTAAAGGCACGAGATAACCAAGAGTGGAGCCGGTGAAGACGAGGATGTGTTACCGAAGTTCCTTCCTTTTGAGGGGAAGTACGTCTCCGTTGGAGCGGTGTGGAGGCACAATGCTCCCCAAGAATCCACTAGGGCCATCGTATTCTCCTCACGCCCTCACACGATGCGAGATGCCGTGGTTCCACTATTGGTGCCCTTGGAGGCGGCGACATGACCTTTACAAACAAGGCTGGGGCTCTCTCCACAACCGAATTGGAGGCTCCCAACGAAACCACATAGCTTCACCATAATGGAATATGGCTCCGAGGTGACCTCAACCGTCTAGGGTGCTCAAACACCCAAGAGTAACAAGATCCGAAAGGGATGAGTGGGGGAATCAAATTTCTCTTGGTGGAAGTGTAGATCTGGGCCTTCTCAACACATCCCTAGAAAATCAACAAGTTTGATTGGCTAAGGAGAGAGATCGGGCGGAAATGAGCTTGTGGAGCAACAATGGAGTTTTGGGGGAGAAGAGGTAAGTCTTCTTGGAGAAGAAGACCCCTTTATATAGTGGGAGGACACATCCAACCGTTATGCAGCCCGCAGCCCGCATCTGGGCGGTACTACCGCTGCTGGAGCGGTACTACCGCTGCCACAAGCAGGCACAAGGCAACCAGAGTTGAGGAAGGAGGAGTACACGCACTAGGGTGGTAGTACCGCCACCAGGGTGGTACTACCGCCAATAAGCGGTACTGCCGCTCCCTACAGCCGCTAGAAAACAGAGGAGGGCAGCAAGCTGAGCGGCAGCTAGAGCGGACGTAGGAGCGGTACTACTGCTAATTAGAGGTACTACCGCGCCCTACTGCCGTCCCTATTACCGCTCCCCTGCGTGGTCCTTTACGGAAACCCGACACGAAAAAACGAGACCACAACAGGGGCGGTAGTACCAGCGGCACTAGCAAGCGGTACTACCACCTATAGGCGGTACTACCTCCTATAGGCGGTACTACCGCCCTGACCGCGGTACTACCGCTTAGCACATAGCACCTCTTGTTTTGCACAGCGCGGATACTCCAAAGAAGCAGGAAGAAGGCAAGGGTGCAAGAAAAGTGTGAACGATGATTCCACCCATACTCTTCTGAAACGGACCCCCTCTTGATAGTATGGTTATCCCTACGACTCAATTCCACCGAAAAGAAAGGAGGGAAAATAATCCGTCTAATGTGAAGTCCTCGAGGGGTAACAATCGCAAAGTGCCCTTATATTAGATAACCTGAAAAGCTTAATGCACATGATTAGTCCGCAAATGTATTGTCATCAATCACCAAAACAAACCAGGGCAAATAATGCCCTAACAGCTACTGTAATTGATTGCTCCTATTCTGATGCATAGCCTACTTTTGTACCTGTTGTTGTACCTTACCTGCTTATCCTAAATTGCTTAGTATAGGTTGTTTAGTGATCCATCAGTGACCCCCATCTTGTCCTTGTTGCCCCTGCTTCATCATCGATGACTTGATCAACGTGATCGATGACCAGACCTGACACATCACATCACATCACATCACACCCCCTTTGTTGCTCGACTCTGCAGAGCTACTGTCGAGTGCCGAGGGTGGTACCTCATAATGCACTCTTGGTGATGACTCTGTAGTGTAGCTATTCGGTCGTGGTCATCGAGGGTGATTCCTCCTTTACCACTCCCTATACGGCTCTGTCGTGCAACCCCTCAAGTGTGAACCTCGAGGGTGGTTCCTCTTATGTTCACCTTGATGATTACATCGAGTGGAATCCACCGAGGGTGATTCCTCGGGTTTTCCCCCTTGATGTTTGGACACACAGTTACCTTGACTTTACTTGAGACCATTGTTGAAGTCGGGTCGGCCCTGAGGGGTACCCACGAGTTGATGTGAAAGTCGGGCGGGCCCGTAGAGCACCCACGAGTTCTCTACATGGCACGGCCGGGCAGTCTGGGCCCTTGCCGTAAGTCCATGAGACGGGGTGACGGGGTCACATTATTGTGAGTCTCTGCTCGTCTACGCGAGCCCCTAATGCACTAACAGGTTTGGGTATTTGTTCTGAGTTGGCCTCTGGCCTTTACGCACTAACCACCACGTGAGAATAGTAATGGGCCTCGACATCGTAGTATCAACCGAAGCTTTGTCGGACGTCCAGTACAACATTATGGCATGGTCGGATCATGCTGGCCATTCGAGGCAGTGCTGGTATCCACCCTGCACACAACGACCTGGAGTGCAACGGGCGATGGGCCCAAGACCCCGGGGCACTTAGGATGTAGACCGACGGGGACCTCTCTGCTGAGCCTAGGTAGGCTGCGATGTGTTGATCTTCAGAGGCCGGACATTGACCCCAGAAAGGTGTGTTCGACCAGAGTGATCAAGCGTGTTGGGTAACGTGGTGCACCCCTGCAGGGAAGTTATATATTCGAATACCGTGTCCACGGTAATGGACGTTCAGACTTGTATCCTGATCTATTACAACTAGAACTGGTTACTTGAGTTATGTGATGGATATGTGGCTCCGGGATTGCTTTCTCGTAGGGAGTCGAGGAAGGATCTCTGGGCCTTAATGCTACAACATGCTTGTTATATATAAACTGCTATTCTTTACTCTTCTACATGCTGCAAGATGCCTGGAGCTGCTTGAAGATGCTAGTCTTTGATAGGCTAGGCCTTCCCCTCTATTCTGGCTTTCTGCAGTTCAGTCCACAGATACCACCCTTCCATTTGATACCAATGCATACTTAGTATAGATCTGATGCTTGCGAGTACTTTGGATGAGTACTCACGGTTGCTTTGCTACCCCTTTTCCCCTTTCTTCCTTCTTTCCGGTTGTTGCAACCAGTTGGTGGATCCCTGGAGCCAGATGCCACTGTCGATGGATTCTACTACATGGAGGCCACCAAAGACCAGGAGTAGTTAGGAGGTCCCAAGCAGGAGGCCTTGCCTCTTCGATCGTTGTTGCTTTTGTGCTAGCCTTCTTAAGGCATCCTTGTTTAACTTATGTCTGTACTCAGATATTGTTGCTTCACGACGCTTGTGTGTACCGAGCTTGTATTCGAGCCCTCGAGGCCCCTGGCTTGTAATATAAAGCTTGTATTATTTTAATTTGTGTCTAGAGTTGTGTTGTGATATCTTCCCGTAAGTCCCTGATCTTGATCGTACACATTTGCGTGTATGATTAGTGTATGATCAAATCGGGGGCGTCACAATCTCTAAGAGACCAAGTCAATAATATGAAGGAAATATGCCCTAGAGGCAATAATAAAGTTGTTATTTTTATATTTCCTTATTCGTGATAAAGGTTTATTATTCATGCTAGAACTATATTGATCGGAAACTTAAATACATGTGTGAATACATAAACAAACACCATGTCCCTAGTAAGCCTCTACTAGACTAGCTTGTTGATCAAAGATGGTTAAGGTTTCCTAACCATGGACATGAGTTGTCATTTGAAAACGGGATCACATCATTGGGATAATGATGTGATGGACAAGACCCATTCGTTAGCTTAGCATAATGATCGTTCAGTTTTATTGCTATTGCTTTCTTCATGTCAAATACATATACCTTCGAATATGAGATTAATGCAACTCCCGGATCTGGGAGGAATGTCTTGTGTGCTATCAAAGCGTCACAACGTAATCGATGATTATAAAGATGCTCTCTGGTATCTCCTAAGGTGTTTGTTGAGTTGGCGTAGATCGAGATTAGGATTTGTTACTCTGAGTTTCGGAGAGGTATCTCTGGGCCCTCTCGGTAATACACATCGTAAGCTTGCAAGCAAACGACTAAGGAGGTAGTCATGGGGTGATGTATTACGAAACGAGTAAAGAGACTTGCTGGTAACGAGATTGAACTGGGTATAGAGATACCGACGATCGAATCTCGGGCAAGTAACATACCGATGGACAAAGGGAATTACGTATGTTGTCATAACGGTTCGACCGATAAAGATCTTCGTAGAATATGTAGGAGCCAATATGGGCATCCAGGTTCTGCTATTGGTTATTGACCGAAGAGGTGTCTGATACGTCTCTGATACGTCTCCAACGTATCTATAATTTTTGAATGTTCCATGCTATTATATTATCTATTTTGGATGTTTACTGGGCTTTATTATGCACTTTTATATTATTTTTGGGACTAACCTACTAACCAAAGGCCTAGTGCAAATTGCTGTTTTTTTGCCTATTTCAGTGTTTCACAGAAAAGGAATATCAACGGAATCCAAACGGAATCAAATCTTCGGGAGAGTTATTTTTGGAACAAATGCAATCCAGGAGACTTGGAGTAGACGTCAAGGAAGCAACGAGGGGGCCACGAGGTAGGGAGGCGCGCCCCCACCCTCGTGGGCCCCTCATGGCTCCACCGACCTACTTCCTTAGCCTATATATACTCTTATACCCTGAAAACATCCGAGAGCACCACGAAACCCTATTTCCGCCGCCGCAACCTTCTGTACCCGTGAGATCCCATCTTGGGGCCTTTTCCCAAGGCCCGACGAGGGGGAATCGATCACGGAGGGCTTCTACATCAACACCATAGCCTCTCCATGATGTGTGAGTAGTTTACCACAGACCTTCGGGTCCATAGTTATTAGCTAGATCGCTCCTTCTCTCTCTTTGGATCTCAATACAAAGTTCTCCTCGATTCTCTTCGAGATCTATTCGACGTAATTCTTTTTGTGGTGTGTTTGTCGAGATCCGATGAATTGTGGGTTTATGATCAAGATTATCTATGAACAATATTTGGTTCTTCTCTGAATTCTTATATGTATGATTTGATATCTTTGCAAGTCTCTTCGAATTATCAGTTTGGTTTGGCCTACTAGATTGATCTTTCTTGCAATGGGAGAAGTGCTTAGCTTTGGGTTCAATCTTGCGGTGTCCTTTCCGAGTGACAGTAGGGGCGGCAAGGCACGTATCGTATTGTTGCCATCAAGGATAAAAAGATGGGGTTTATATCATATTGCTTGAGTTTATCCTTCTACATCATGTTATCTTGCCTAATGCATTACTCTGTTCTTATGAACTTAATACTCTAGATGCATGCTGGATAGCGGTTGATGTGTGGAGTAATAATAGTAGATGCGGAATCGTTTCGGTCTACTTGTCGCGGACGTGATGCCTATGTACATGATCATGCCTAGGTATTCTCATAACTATGCGCTTTTCTATCAATTGCTCGACAGTACTTTGTTCACCCACCGTAGATTATGCTACCTTGAGAGAAGCCACTAGTGAAACCTATGGCCCCCGGGTCTATCTTATATCATATTATTTTCTATCAATTTGCTATTTCTGCCGCCGTTTATTTTGCAATCTTTACTTTCCAATCTATATCATAAAAATACCAAAAATATTTATCTTATTATCTCTATCAGATCTCACTTTTGCAAGTGGTCGTGAAGGGATTGACAACCCGTTTATCGCGTTGGTTGCAAGGTTCTTATTTGTTTGTGCAGGTACAAGGCGACTTGCATGTAACCTCCTACTGGATTGATACGTTGGTTCTCAAAAACTGAGGGGAATACTTATGCAACTTTGCTGCATCACCCTTTCCTCTTCAAGGGATAACCAACGCATGCTCAAGAGGTAGCAAGAAGGATTTCTGGCGCCATTTCTGGGGAGGCTTACGCCAAGTCAAGTCAAGATTAGATCTCCTAGCAACTAGCCATTTTTGGCGCCGTTTCCAGGGAGATCTACGTACAAGTCAAGACATACCAAGTACCCATCACAAACTCTTATCCCTCTCATTACATTATTTTCCATTTGCCTCTCGTTTTCCTCTCCCCCACTTCACCTTTGCCGTTTTATTCGCCCTCTTTTTTCGTTCTTCTCTTTTCGCTTGCTTCTTGTGTGCTTGTGTGTTGGTTTGTTTGTCACGATGGCTCAAGACAATACTTAATTGTGTGACTTTTCCCATACCAATAACAATGATTTTCTTTGCACTCCGATTGCTCCTATTACCGATGCTGAATCTTGTGAAATTAATGATGCTTTGCTGAATCTTGTTACGAAAGATCAATTCTCTGGCCTTCCTAGTGAAGATGCCGCTACCCATCTAAACAACTTTGTTGATTTGTGTGATATGCAAAAGAAGAAAGACGTGGATAATGATATTGTTAAATTAAAGCTATTTCCGTTTTCGCTTAGAGATCGTGCTAAAACTTGGTTTTCATCTTTGCCTAAAAATAGTATTGATTCATGGAATAAGTGCAAAGATGCTTTTATCTCTAAGTACTTTCCTCCCGCTAAGATCATCTCTCTTAGAAATGATATTATGAATTTTAAGCAACTTGATCATGAACATGTCGCACAAGCTTGGGAGAGGATGAAATTAATGATACGTAATTGCCCTACACATGGTTTGAATTTATGGATGATTATACAAAAAAATATGTCGGATCGAATTTTGCTTCAAGAAATCTGTTAGATTCGGCCGCGGGAGGCACTTCTATGGAAATCACTTTAGGAGAAGCTACTAAACTCCTAGATAATATTATGGTTAATTATTCTCAATGGCACAATCAAAGATTTACTAGTAAAAAGGTTCACGCGACAGAAGAGATTAATGTCTTGAGTGGAAAGATGGATGAACTTATGAAGTTGTTTGCTAATAAGAGTGTTTCTTCTGATCCTAATGATATGCCTTTGTCTACTTTGATTGAGAATAATAATGAATCTATGGATGTGAATTTTGTTGGTAGGAACAATTTTGGTAATAACGCATTATAGAGGAAACTTTAATCCTAGGTCGTTTCCTAGTAATTCCTCTAATAATTATGGTAATTCCTACAACAACTCTTATGGAAATTTTAATAAGATGCCCTCTGATTTTGAGACTAGTGTTAAAGAATTTATGATTTCGCAAAATAATTTCAATGCTTTGCTTGAAGAAAAATTGCCTAAGATTGATGAGTTGGCTAGGAACGTGGATATAATTTCTCTTGATGTTGATTCTTTGAAACTTAGATCTATTCCACCTAAGCATGATATCAATGAGCCTCTCAAAGCTATAAGAATTTCCATTGATGAGTGCAAAGAAAGAACCACTAGGATGCGTGCTAAAAAAGATTGCTTTATGAAAGCGTGTTCTTCTAGTTTTCATGATAATAAGGATGAAGATCTAAAAGTTATTGATGTGTCTCCTATTAAATCTTTGTTTTTCAACGTGAATCTTGATAATTATGGGACTGGAGATGAGTTAACTTTAGTTGAAAGGCGTCCCGATGATTCGGAGTTTTTAGATCTTGATGCAAAAATTGGTAAAAGTGGGATTGAAGAGGTCAAAACTTTACATAGCAATGAACCCACTATTTTGGATTTCAAGGAATTTAGTTATGATAATTGTTCTTTAATAGATTGTATTTCCTTGTTGCAATCCGTGTTAAATTCTCCTCATGCTTATAGTCAAAATAAAGCTTTTACCAAACATATCGTTGATGCTTTAATGCAATCTTATGAAGAAAAACATGAATTAGAAGTTTCTATCCCTAGAAAACTTTATGATGAGTGGGAAACTACTATTAAAATTAAGATTAAAGATCGTGAATGCTATGCTTTGTGTGATTTGGGTGCTAGTGTTTCCACGATTCCAAAAACTTTGTGTGACGTGTTAGGTTTTCCGTGAATTGGATGATTGTTCTTTAAACTTGCATCTTGCAGATTCCACCATTAAGAAACCTATGGGAAGGATTAGTGATGTTCTTATTGTTGCAAATAGGAATTATGTGCCCATAGATTTTATTGTTCTAGATATAGATTGCAATCCTACATGTCCTATTATTCTTGGTAGACCTTTCCTTAGAACGATTGGTGCAATTATTGATATGGAAGAAGGAAATATTAGATTCCAAATTCCGTTAAGTAAAGGCATGGAACACTTTCCTAGAAATAAAATTAAATTACCTTATGAATCTATCATGAGAGCCACTTATGGATTGCATACCAAAGATGACAATACCTAGATCTATTCTTGCCTTTATGCCTAGCTAGGGCGTTAAGCGATAGCGCTTGTTGGGAGGCAACCCAATTTTATTTTTGTTTCTTGCTTTTTGTTTCTGTTTAGTAATAAATAATTCATCTAACCTCTGGTTAGATGTGGTTTTATGTTTTAATTAGTGTTTGTGCCAAGTAGAACCTTTTGGAAGACTTGGGTGAAGTCTTTATGATCTTGCTGTCAAAAACAGAAACTTTAGCGCTCACGAGATTAGCTGCCATTTTTTACTGGAAAGTGCTTTTAGGTTGATGCTTTTTGAAGATGATTAATAGAAAAATTACACAAGTCCACCAATTTATTTCAGAATTTTTGGAGTTACAGAAGTATACGTTTATACAGATTACTACAGACTGTTCTATTTTTGACAGATTCTGTTTTTCGTGTGTTGTTTGCTTATTTTGATGAATCTATGGCTACTATCGGGGGGTATGAACCATAGAGAAGTTGGAATACATTAGGTTTAACACCACTATAAATAAAGAATGAGTTCATTACAGTACCTTAAAGTGGTGATTTGTTTTCTTGTACTAACAGAGCTCATGAGATTTTCCTTTGAGTTTTGTGTTGTGAAGTTTTCAAGTTTTTGGGTAAAGATTTGATGTATTATGGAATAAGGGGTGGCAAGAGCCTAATCTTGGGGATGCCCAAGGCACCCCAAGGTAAAATTAAAGGACAAACACAAGCCTAAGCTTGGGGATGCCCCGTAAGGCATCCCCTCTTTCGTCTTCGTCTATCGATAACTTTACTTGAGGCTATATTTTTATTCACCACATGATATGTGTTTTGCCTGGAGCATCGTGTATGATTTGAGTCTTTGCTTTTTAGTTTACCACAATCATCCTTGCTGTACAAACCTTTTGGGAGAGACACACATGAATCGTAATTTATTAGAATACTCTTTGTGCTTCACTTATATCTTTTGAGCTAGATAATTTTGCTCTAGTGCTTCGCTTATATCTTTTAGAGCATGGTGGTGGTTTTATTTTATAGAAATTATTGATCTCTCATGATTCACTTATATTATTTTGAGAGTCCTATAAAACAGCATGGTAATTTGCTTTAGCTATAAAATTAGTCCTAATATGATGAACATCCAAGATGGGTATAATAAAAACTATCATATAAAGTGCATCAAATACTATGAGAAGTTTGATACTTGATAATTGTTTTGAGATATGAAGATGGTGATATTAGAGTCAAGCTAGTTTAGTAGTTGTGAATTTGAGAAATACTTGTTCTTAAGTTTGTGATTCCCGTAGCATGCACGTATGGTGAACCGTTATGTGATGAAGTTGGAGCATGATTTATTTATTGATTGTCTTCCTTATGAGTGGCGGTCGGGGACGAGCGATGGTCTTTTCCTACCAATATATCCCCCTAGGAGCATGCGCGTAGTACTTTGTTTCGATAACTAATAGATTTTTTCAATAAGTATGTGAGTTCTTTATGACTAATGTTGAGTCCATGGATTATACACACTCTCACCCTTCCACCATTGCTAGCCTCTCTAATACAAGCACCTTTCGCTGGTATCATACACCCACCATATACCTTCCTCAAAACAGCCACCATACCTACCTATTATGGCATTTCCATATCCATTCCTAGATATATTGCCATGCAACTTTCCACCGTTCCGTTTATTTATGACACGTTTCATCATTGTCATATTGTTTTGCATGATCATGTAGCTGACATCGTATTTGTGGCAAAGCCACCTTTATAATTCTTTCATACATGTCACTCTTGATTCATTGCATATCCCGATACACCGCCGGAGGCATTCACATAGTCATATTTTGTTCTAAGTATTGAGTTGTAATTTTTGAGTTGTAAGTAAATAAAAGTGTGATGATCATCATTATTAGAGCATTGTCCCAAGTGAGGAAAGGATGATGGAGACTGTGATTCCCCCACAAGTCGGGATGAGACTCCGGACGAAAAATAAAAAAATAAGAAAAAAAGAGGCCATAAATGAAGAAGAGAAAAAGGCCCAAATAAAAAAATGAGAGAAAAAGAGAGAAGGGACAATGTTACTATCCTTTTACCACACTTGTGCTTCAAAGTAGCACCATGATCTTCATGATAGAGAGTCTCCTATGTTGCCACTTTCATATACTAGTGGGAATTTTACATTATAGAACTTGGCTTGTATATTCCAATGATGGGCTTCCTCAAAATGCCCTAGGTCTTCGTGAGCAAGCGAGTTGGATGCACACCCACTTAGTTTCTTTTGTTGAGCTTTCATACACTTATAGCTCTAGTGCATCCGTTAAATGGCAACCTCTACTCACTCACATTGATATCTATTGATGGGCATCTCCATAGCCCGTTGATACGCCTAGTTGATGTGAGACTATCTTCTCCTTTTTGTCTTCTCCACAACCACCCTTCTATTCCACATGTAGTGTTATGTCCATGGCTCACGCTCATGTATTGTGTGAAGATTGAAAAAGTTTGATAACATCAAAAGTATGAAACAATTGCTTGGCTTGTCATCGGGGTTGGGCAATAATATTTTGTGTGATGAAGATAGAGCATAGCCATACTATATGGTTTTGTAGGGATAACTTTCTTTGGCCATGTTGTTTTGAGAAGACATGATTGCTTTGTTAGTATGCTTGAAGTATTATTATTTTTATGTCAATATTAAACTTTTATCTTGAATCTTTCGGATCTGAACACTCATGCCACAATAAAGAAAATTACATTGAGAATTATGCTAGGTAGCATTCCACATCAAAAATTCTGTTTTTGTCATTTACCTACTCGAGGACGAGCATAAATTAAGCTTGGGGATGCTTGATACGTCTCCAACATATCTATAATTTTTGATTGTTCCATGCTATTATATTATCTGTTTTGGATGTTTAATGGGCTTTATTATGCACTTTTATATTATTTTTGGGACTAACCTACTAACCAAAGGCCAGTGCAAATTGCTGTTTTTTTGCCTATTTCAGTGTTTCGCAGAAAAGAAATATCAAACGGAATGAAACTTTCGGGAGAGTTATTTTTGGAACAAACGCAATCCAGGAGACTTGGAGTGGACGTCAAGGAAGCAACGAGGCGGCCCCGAGGTAGGGAGGCGCACCCACGGGGTAGGCGCGCCCCCACCCTCATGGGCCCCTCGTGGCTCCACCGACCTACTTCCTTCGCCTATATATACTCTTATACTCTGAAAACATCCGAGAGCACCACGAAACCCTATTTCCACCACCGCAACCTTCTGTACCTGTGAGATCCCATCTTGGGGCCTTTTCCGGTGCTCCACCGGAGGGGGAATCGATCACGGAGGGCTTCTACATCAACACCATAGCCTCTCCCATGATGTGTGAGTAGTTTACCACAGACCTTCGGGTCCATAGTTATTAGCTAGATGGCTTCTTCTCTCTCTTTGGATCTCAATACAAAGTTCTCCTCGATTCTCTTGGAGATCTATTCGATGTAAAAAAAATTGCGGTGTGTTTGTCGAGATCCGATGAATTGTGGGTTTATGATCAAGATTATCTATGAACAATATTTGGTTCTTCTCTGAATTCCTATATGTATGATTTGATATCTTTGCAAGTCTCTTCGAATTATCAGTTTGGTTTGGCCTACTAGATTGATCTTTCTTGCAATGGGAGAAGTGCTTAGCTTTGGGTTCAATCTTGCGGTGTCCTTTCCTGGATGTGAGGGGCAGCAAGGCACATATTGTATTGTTGCCATCGAGGTTAAAAAGATGGGTTTTATATCATATTGCTTGAGTTTATCCCTCTACATCATGTCATCTTGCCTAATGCGTTACTCTGTTCTTATGAACTTAATACTCTAGACGCATGCTGGATAGCGGTTGATGTGTGGAGTAATAGTAGTAGATGCAGAATCGTTTCAGTCTACTTGTCGCGGACGTGATGCCTATATACATGATCATGCCTAGATATTCTCATAAGCATGCGCTTTTCTATCAGTTGCTCGACAGTAATTTGTTCACCCACCGTAGATTAGGCTATCTTGAGAGAAGCCACTAGTGAAACCTATGGCCCCCGGGTCTATCTTCCATCATATTATTTTCCTATCAATTTGCTATTTCTGCCTCCGTTTATTTTGCAATCTTTACTTTCGAATCTATATCATAAAAATACCAAAAATATTTATCTTATTATCTCTATCAGATCTCACTTTTGCAAGTGGCCGTGAAGGGATTGACAACCCCTTTATCGCGTTGGTTGCAAGGTTCTTATTTGTTTGTGCAGGTACAAGGCGACTTGAGTGTAACCTCCTACTGGATTGATACCTTGGTTCTCAAAAACTGAGGGAAATACTTACGCTACTTTGCTGCATCACCCTTTCCTCTTCAAGGGAAAACCAACACATGCTCAAGAAGTAGCAGTATCCAACGTATCTATAATTTTTTATTGTTCCATGCTATTATATTATCTATCTTGGATGTTTTATATGCTATTTTATATGATTTTTGGGACTAACCTATTAACCTATAGCCCTGTGCCAGTTTCTGTTTTTCCCCTTGTTTTTGAGTTTTACAGAAAAGGAATACCAAATGGAGTCCAATTGACCTGAAAATTTACGGTGATTTTTTATGGACCAGAAGAAGTCCCCGAAGCAAAAGAGTTGGTCCAGAAGAGCCACGAGGCCTCCACAAGGGTGGAGGGCGCCCTCCAGTCTTGTGGGCACCTCGTGGACCCCCCTTGACTTGTTCCCGACGCCAAAAGTTCCTATAAATATAGAAACCCCCAGAAATAAACCTAGATCGGGAGTTCCGCCGCCGCAAGCCTCTGTAGCGACAAAAAACCAATCGGGAGCCCGTTCCGACACCCTGCCGGAGGGGGAAACCATCACCGGTGGCCATCTTCATCATCCCGGCGGTCTTCGTGATGAGGAGGGAGTAGTTCACCCTCGGGGCTGAGGGTATGTACCAGTAGCTATGTGTTTGATCTCCCTCTCTTGTGTTCTTTATTTGGCACGATGTTGATGTACCGCGAGCTTTGTTACTATAGTTGTATCTTATGGTGTTCTTCCCCCTCTATCTCCTTGTGATGAATTGAGTCTTTTCCTTTGAGATTTTGTTATGTCAGATTGAATCTTTGGATGTGAGAGCACTTGATGTATGTCTTGCGATGGGTTATGCGTGGTGACAATGGGATGTTCTGTTGATCCACTTGATGTATGTTTTTGTTATCAACTTGCGGATTCCCATGGTGACATTGGGGTAATATATGCATAGGGGTTTGTAGGCATTTTCATATTCCTTTCTCCGATAGTAATCTTGGGATACTCTTGAAGTTCTCTGTGTTGGATTGAATATTATGAATCTGAGATTGTGTGATGCATATCGTATAATTGACCCACGGATACTTGTGGTGACAATGGAGTATATCTAGGTGACATTAGGGTTGATTGATGTGTGTCATATGGTGTTATTTTACTATGAACTCTAGGGCTGTTTGTGACACTTATAGTAATAGCCCAATGGATTGATCGGAAAGAATAACTTTGAGGTGGTTTCATACCCTACAAGAAATTTCATCTTATGTTCTCCGTGATAGGAACTTTGGAGTGACTTTTGTCACACATTGAGGGATTGCCATATGATCTAATTATGTTATCATTGTTGAGAGAACTTTCACTAGTGAAAGTATGAACTCTAGGCCTTGTTTCCAAGCATTGCAATACCGTTTTCGCTCACTTTTCCCACTTGCTACCTTGCTGTTTTTATATTTTCAGATTACAAAAACCTATATCTACCATCCATATTGCACCATCTGTTCGCCGAACTAGTGCACCTATACAATTTACCATTGTATTGGGTGTGTTGGGGACACAAGAGACTCTTTGTTATTTGGTTGCAGGGTTGTTTGAGAGAGACCTTCTTCATCCTACGCCTCCCACGGATTGATAAACTTTAGGTTATCCACTTGAGGGAAATTTGCTACTGTCCTACAAAACTCTGCGCTTCGAGGCCCAACACGAGTCTACAAGAAGAAGATTGCGTAGTAGACATCAGGCTCTTTTCTGGCGTCGTTGCCGGGGAGGTTAGTGCTTGAAGGTATATCTTTAGATCTTACAATCGAATCTTTTAGTTTCTTGCTTTATCCCTAGTTTAGTCTATAAAAAGACATCTAAAAAATGGAATTAAGGTCGCCACATATAACTCATATTTATCATGTCTTTCGTGAAAATGATGGAAAGGAAAATTGTGCTCAATTGATAGAAGAAGAAGTCAATAAAATGTTTGGCATAAAATATTTGAATGATGAGCATGATTGCAATGTTGTTAGTATGAATTCCTTGAATATCCATGATGCTAATGATATGCAAAGCCACAAGCTTGGGGATGCTATGTTTAATGAAGATGATATTTTTAGTCCCCCATGTTTCGATGTGCAAATTTATTATGATGAAAGCATGCCTCCTATTTATGATGATTATATTGATGAAAGTGGGTTTGGAAGAGTGTCAACTTTAGGTAGTATTGATCCCACTATTTCGGAGGGTGTTGAATCTTATAATATTTATGAAAGTGGATTTGGATAGGTCATGACTTTATTTAGTGACGAATCCACTATTTCGGAAGAGGTTCCAATTGATTATGAGAACAAAGTTGCTATTTATGATGATTATTGTGAAGACATGTATGCTATAAAGAATAATGATAACCATGAAACTTGTATCGTGACTTTAATTTTAAATTGGACTATGCCTCACATGATAGTTATTTTGTTGAATTTGCTCCCACTATTATGAATGAGAATAAATTTGCTTGTGTGGAGAGTAGTAAAATTTCTATGCTAGTGGATCGTGAAAAGAATGATTTGTGTGATAGTTATATTGTTGAATTCATTCATGATGCTGTTGGGAAACGTAGCATGCAATTTCAAAAAAATTCCTACGCTCACACAAGATCTATATATCTAGGAGATGCATAGCAATGAGAGGGGGAGAGTGTGTTGACATGTCTCCAACGTATCTATAATTTTTCATTGTTCCATGCTATTATATTATCTGTTTTGGATGTTTAATGGGCTTTAATATGCTCTTCTGTATTATTTTTGGGACTAACCTATTAACCGGAGGCCCAGTGCCAGTTTCTGCTTTTTGCCTATTTTAGAGTTCCATAGAAAAAGAATACCAAATGGAATGAAACCTTCGCGATGATCTTTCTTGGATCGAAAGCAAACCAGAAGACATGGAGTTGAAGTCTGGAATGCCACGAGGCGGCCACGAGGCAGGAGGGCGCGCCCAGGGGGGTAGGTGCGCACCCACCCTCGTGGGCCCCTCGTAGCTCCACCGACGAACTTCTTCCGCCTATATATACTCTTATACCCTAGATCGACCAGAGAGAGCCACAGAACCTATTTTCCACCGCCGCAACCTTCTGTACCCGTGAGATCCCATCTTGGGGCCTTGTCCGACGCTCCGCCGGAGGGGGAATCGTCATGGAGGGCTTCTACATCTCCGTCGGAGGCAGGGAGGCGCGCCCCCACCCTCGTGGGCCCCTCGTAGCTCCACCGACCTACTTCTTTTGCATATATATATATATATATATATATATATATATATATATATATATATACTCTTATACCCTGAAAACATCGAGAGAAGTGCTACCTCTTAAGCACTGCGTTGGTTTTCCCTTGAAGAGGAAAGGGTGATGTAGTAAAGTAGCGTAAGTATTTCCCTCAGTTTTTGAGAACCAAGGTATCAATCCAGTAGGAGACCACGCGCTCGTCCCTTGTACCAACACAAACAAATAAGAACCTCGCAACCAACGCGATAAAGGGGTTGTCAATCCCTTCACGGTCACTTACGAGAGTGAGATCCGATAGAGACGATAAGATAATATTTTTGGTATTTTTATGATAAATAGTAAAAGTAAAGAAAGCAAGTAAATGGCAATGGAAATAACGGGAGATTAATATGGTGGAAAATAGACCCGGGGGCCATAGGTTTCACTAGTGGCTTCTCTCAAGAGCATAAGTAGTACAGTGGGTAAACGAATTACTGTCGAGCAATTGATAGAATTGAACATAGTTATGAGAATATCTAGGTATGATCATGTATATAGGCATCACGTCCATGACAAGTAGACCAAAGCAGTTACGCATCTACTACTATTACTCCACACATCGACCGCTATCCAAAGATGCATCTAGAGTATTAAGTTCATAAGAACAGAGTAACGCTATAAGCAATATGACATGATGTAGAGGGATAAACTCATGCAATATGATATAAACCCCATCTTTTTATCCGCGATGGCAACAATACAATACGTGCCTTGCTGCCCCTGCTGTCAATGGGAAAGGACATCGCAAGATTGAACCCAAAGCTAAGAACTTCTCCCATTGCAAGAAAGATCAATTCAGTAGGCCAAACCAAACTGATAGGTCGAAGAGACTTGCAAAGATAACCAATCATACATAAAAGAATTCAGAGGAGATTCAAATATCGTTCATAGATAATCTTGATCATAAACCCACAATTCATCGGATCTCGACAAACACACCGCAAAAAGAAGAGTTACATCAAATAGATCTCCAAGAGAATCAAGGAGAACTTTGTATTGAGATCCAAAGAGAGAGAAGAAGCCATCTAGCTAATAACTATGGACCCGAAGGTCAGAGATAAACTACTCACACATCATCGGAGAGGCTATGGTGTTGATGTAGAAGCCCTCTGTGATCAATGCCCCCTCCGCAGGACACCGGAAAAGGCCCCAAGATGGGATCTCACGGGTACAAAAGGTTGCGGCGGTGGAATTAGGTTTTCGTGGTCGCTTCTGATGGTTTAGGGGTACGTAGGTATATATAGGAGGAAGAAGTAGGTCGGTGGAGCCACGAGGGGCCCATGAGGGTGGAGGGCGCGCCCTGGGGGGTAGGCGCGCCCCCCTACCTCGTGGCTTGCTCGTCTGTTGCTTGACGTCCACTCCAAGTCCTATGGATCACGTTTGTTCTGAAAATCACGTTCCCGAAGGTTTCATTCCGTTTGGACTCCGTTTGATATTCTTTTTCTGTGAAACACTAAAATAGGCAAAAAAACAACAATTTGGGCTGGGCCTCCGGTTAATAGGTTAGTCCCAAAAAATAATATAGAAGTGTATAATAAAGCCCGTTAATCATCCAAAACAAAATATAATATAGCATGGAACAATCAAAAATTATAGATACGTTGGAGACGTATCAAGCATCCACAAGCTTAATTCCTGCTCGTCCTCGAGTAGGTAAATGATAAAAACAGAATTTTTAATGTGGAATGCTACTTAGCATAATTTTCAATGTAATTCTCTTATTTGTGGTATGAATATTCAGATCCGAAAGATTCAAGATAAAGGTTTAATATTGACATAAAAGATAATAATACTTCAAGCATACTAACTAAGAAATCATGTCTTCTCAAAATAACATGGCCAAAGAAAGTTATCCCTATAAAATCATATAGTCTGGCTATGCTCTATGTTCACCACACAAAGTATTTAAATCATTGTAACATCCCAAATTTATATTTTGGAATGTTATACATAGATCATCAGTGCATGTCATATTTTATTGCATTTTGGCTTGATCCTAGAAATTTCACGCAACTCAAGGACCCACCGAGAGAGTTGGGGATTTCATTATTTTCATATTTGAGTTTTCTCAAATTTTGAAAATAGGATCATTTTATTTTATTTATTTTATCTTCAATTATTCCAATTATAAAAATAAGAGAGAGGGAATAAAATGACTTTCCCAAAATAAAGGAATATTGAGGCTTTAATAAAAAATCAAATAAGTTTTATATTGGAGTTTTTCGCTGTTTTATTTGAATTTAGGAAAAGTGCGTGTTTTTCAAAATTGCATTTAGGCCCCAAATAAATGTTCATCTTGTCCAGCTTGATTTTAGAAGTCGGGGAAAATATATTTCGGGATTTTTGGAGTCCGTTTAGTATTTCTTTTATTTATTTTTCTGCGCGTAATGTTTTAAAAAAAAACGCCCGAACCGACCTACCGGGTCGTGTCCGTCCGGGACTCCGACCCGGCCGGCCCTTTAAGAGCCGGAGGCCCGAGCCGCCAGCCCCGAAACCCTAGCGCCGCCCGCTCCACGCCGCCCGCGTTCAGCGTTCGCCGTCGCCAGATCTCGCCATGGCCGCCATTCACCGGAACTCAGCCGCCGATGTCCGCCGCCACCGCCCGCTGCGGATCCCGCTCGCAGCCCGCCGAACCGCCGCCGCCCTCGCCGGACCCCGACCCCGAGGTAGCCGCCGCCGCCGCCGGTTAACCGCCCGGTTTAAAAAAAACCCACGGTCATTTTCTTTTTTTATTAGATCGGTTTATTTTTTTCGGTTTAGTTTATTTAGCGGACGTTCGTCCGTACGTTCGTTTTAACGAACGGTTTTCGTCGTTTAGCCGCAGACAGCAAACGTTCGTTCGTTAGCCTGTTCGTCGTTTTTCTTTTTCTCGGATTTTCCGCGATTATTTTTGATCGTGATTTCTGGTCCGATTTTCGTTTTAGTATAACTTTTCGCTCGTTTATCAGAATCAGGTGATTCAAGCGCCTAGAGTTTTGTCTCAAAACCATCTTTCCGTTTATCCAACTCAAAAAAGGTTTTGCTTCTGTAAATTTTGACTTAGATCCAGATTAGTAAATGAAGCTTGTTTCTTTCGCCGTTTGTTTTTCGTCGCTTCGTTTGATTTGATTCTTTTTGCAAACCGGAGTTATTAAGTTGAACTTTTTGGTTAGTTCTCTTATTTGAGTTTTACCTGTGCATTAGATGAGTGCTTATTGTATGCTTGTTTGTTTGCGATAGAGTACCCGGAGTGCGCCGCTTGCTACTTCGAATCTCTAGGTTTCACGGATCATCAGCAAGGCAAGTAACACTTTGATCATATCCCTTTTCATACCCAGTTTTTATGCATTAGATCAATCCTCAAACATTGCATGATTAGGATCTAATTAAATTGTGGGTTTTGGGAAAGTATATGAGGTAGTACATATTACCTGTTTTATTATCAAACCCTTGGGAGTTACTCCTACGTTTGCTTATATTGCCATGCTATGCTAGTAGACGTGGATTGGGTGAGTGTATCCATGACAGATGTGAGATTGTTAAATTAATGGTTTATTTAAGGTGGAAACTTAAACACACATCTGGGTGGACTGAGGTACGTGGGTATTCCAGGATTGCCTGTTTTTTTATGGACCGCCACCCAGGCTCAAAGGGATCATGAGATTATTCATGCTAGAAACTTCCGTTTGCAGCCACAAGCTACTATGGGCTCTAGCATAGTTGATTAAGTCATGCGAACTCTTACAGTGGTAGACTAGCAGATGTAGGGGAAAGTAGGTGTAACGGTCTACCCGATCGTAAGGTGCTAGCACTTCTGAAAGACTTTGTCTCGGTCATCCGTTTTTCAAACACCATGTAGTGCGAGAATCCCAACGGAGGAGATCGAGTCTTGTGGGGAAAAGTGCGCAAACCTCTGCAGAGTGTATAAACTGATCATGGTTAGCCGTGTCCCTGGTTATGGACATCTTGAGTATCTAGTACTTGGATTATCATGTGAATCTCATCATGTTACTTTAATTAATATTGTTGGGTTTTAATGATGTTACTTAATTGGGATTGAGAATGCTGTCAACCATTCTCAATGTTTAACAACCACCATGATAGTTAAATAAAATTTATTCCTATGCAGTAGGGAAAATTGGCTTTACGCAAAACTGTAACCATAGAGCTTTCCACCATCCATATATGCATGTAGTATAGCCTATTTCTGTTCATTACTCTCTATGTGTTACATTGCCAGCATATTCCATGTGCTGACCCGTTTTCAGGCTGCAACGTTTCATGTTGCAGACTTTTCAGACGACGAGTAAGGTGCCTTTAGGTCGTGGTTCTATACTCAGTGATGCCGTTGGTGTTGATGGACTCGCTTATCTTCCAAGCCTTCCGCTGTTATCGTTATTAGATGGCCTTAAGCCATATTTATTGTAATAAGTTCTCTTTTGAGACACTCAATGTAATAAGTGTGTGATTGCTACTCTATTATAAATCCTTCAAGCATCAGGCGTGTCAAGACATCGATCCAGGATGACAACGATGCACGTAGATCGATCGCTTGAGGTCCGTCGCTACAAAAATGGTATCAGAGCACACGCTGACTGTAGGACACGACCACTAAGCTAAAACCCTAGATCACTACTCACTCTTCTCTTTTCTGACTCCTCATCTTTTGTACTCTTTTAGGATGGCGGATGCAAGGAACAAGTTCACGCAACTGGATGAAGATACACCCTTTGGATGCCACTTGAAGGAAGTCACTAGATACCTGAACATTGGAGTACCAAGCTTCACCGGGACCTACAATGCCACTTTACCCGAAGAGGAGCGCTGGATGATTCAAGTTCAAGTTCCAGGAAGGACATTCGCGCCAGTCACTGAGCCCATAGAGTTTTCCTTTGATGCACCAACCTGGAGTCTAGGAAAGAGCATGGCAGCTCACATCACCTTGGGACGCATTGGAGAAGTTTACCACAATGATCTCAACGACGCTACCTACCAGATTTGTGGGCGACGAGATGAGCAATGGGAGATGATCGGCACCAGGAAGGATAGATCAATCGCAGCTTTTATCCAGGAGTTAAACCAGCACATTCGACGCCAGGAAAACCAGATGTGCGCAGGCATGATAGATCTGCAGAAGGCCTTGACCAAGATCACGGAGCTGGAGGAAGAACTCAAGGCTACACACGAAGATTATATGGAGGAAATCAAAGTATTAGTGGAGTAGAATGATGACCTAACCAGGAAGCTAGGAGTTTTCATGGGAAACCCTGCACCAGGAGGGGAAGATGATGATTCCACTTGCCCGAATAACTATATCATCATCGACGACACTGACTAGGACCCAGACGACAACGATGATGACTATGTTGATGAAGCTGGAGCGGATATCATGGAGTCTTCATCGGAGCAGTTTTTCTAGTCGACCACCATAACAGTAGTAGAATTCCCCCATGTATCTAGTATAGTCCGAGCACTTTTATAACGATAGTTAGGCCGTTGTATGCCCTTGTTTGAATTGATTGAAGTGATATTGATTGAATTTGTCTCATGTGCATATGGGTAGTGTTTTCTCTCTAGACCTCATTCTATTCTATATTCTCATCTTTTCTAAACCCATCAGATGCCTCCGAGACGCGACACCGGATTTGTTTTCCCACCGGAGATCACTCAGTTGATTCAGCAGCAGAATGTCTTGATGCAAGCACTAGTACAGAACCAAGGCAACAACAACAACAACAACCCACCACCACCACCACCTGTTGACCATTTGACTCGTTTCTTGAAATTTGAAGCGGCCGGTGTTTTCCAAAGAGCACCGAGCCGATTGTTGCAGATGATTGGCTCATAAAGTTGGAAGGGAGCTGGCCACTGCAGGATGCACAGATGCGGAGAGAGTGCGTTTTGCCGCACATCAGCTTGATGGACCCGCAACATCATGGTGGGAAAATTACACAACCACACACCCTATCGACACTGTCACATGGGACCAGTTTCAGCAAGCTTTCCATATTGCCCATGTTTCAGCAGGAGCTATGGCCATGAAGAAGCGTGAGTTTCGCAACTTATGCCAAGGAGGACGCACTGTAGGCCAGTATGTGGAGGACTTTAGTAAGTTAGCACGTTATGCCCCAGATGACGTTGCTACGGATGCAACTAAGCAGGAGAAGTTTCTGGAAGGACTGAATGATGAGCTGAGCATGCAAGTGATGGTAGCAAGCTTCAACAACTACCAGGAGTTGGTAGATCGTGCTCTTATGATAGAAGGGAAGCAGCAGTAGATTGAAAACTGCAGGAGGAAGTATGGACAAGGGAAGTACAATTCTGGAGCTCAGCAGAAGCCACGTTTTACCCCGAAACCGGGAGGACAATTTCAGCATACCCATGGAGGAGGAAATTCGCATAATCATAATGGCTCCAAGAATGGTAACGGGAATGGAGGAAGCAACGGACAGAACCGTACCAACCCGTCAACCCCAGCCAAGAGAGACCTGAGCCAAGTCACTTGCTTTAAGTGTCGAAGATCGACATTATGCCATGAATGTCCTGAAGCCCAGAATGGAAATGGCAATGGAAGCTCTGGGAAGAAGCCGAACCCTTTCAACAGGGGACAAGTGAACCATGTTAACGTGGAGGAGGTTGAAGCCCAGCCAGATGCAGTAATAGGTAAATTTTTTGGTGAAGTCATTTACTACAATCGTTCTTTTTGATACTGGTGCATCACATTCATACATATCAAGGGGATTTGTGGATAAGTATAAACTACCCACCAAGGTTCTTAGAACACCTATGTTAGTAAGCTCACCAGGAGCGGAGTATATGGCGATCGAGGATGTTATCAAGTGCCATTGAGTATAGGTAGGCATGTTTTCCCTTCGGATTTAATCATTCTGGAATCGCAAGGTTTGGATGTGATTTTGGGTATGGATTGGCTATCGATGTATGGAGGAAACATCGATTGCGCCAGTAAGTCGATTTTGCTTACCACCCCGGAAGGGAGAAGGATCAAGTATGTGTCACGGCATGAGCCTAAGAGGACACAAGTAAATTCCTTATCAGGAGTTGTGCAGGAGGAAGTACCAGTGATGAAGGATTACCCGGACATATTTCCAGAGGAGTTGCCAGGCATGCCACTGGATAGAGACATTGAGTTTTTGATTGAGCTTTTGCCAGGCACAGGGCCGATATCTAAGAGACCGTACCGGATGCCCGCACAAGATTTGGAGGAAACTAAGAAGCAGATTAAGGAATTACTGGATAAAGGTTTTATTCGCCCAAGTTCTTCACCTTGGGGATCGCCAGTACTTATAATGGAGAAGAAGGATGTATCATTGAGAATGGTTGTTGATTATCGAGGATTGAATGAAGTAACTATCAAGAATAAGTACCTTTTGCCGATGATCAACGACTTGTTTGACCAATTGCAAGGAGCTAAGGTATTTTCCAAGATCGATTTGCGATCAGGATACCATCAGTTGAAGATTTGAGAGCAGAATAGACCTAAGACGGCTTTTACCACCAGGTACGGGCTGTACGAGTATACCGTTATGTCATTTGGTCTGACTAACGCACCTGCATATTTCATGAACATGATGAACAAGGTGTTTATGGAGTTTCTGGATAAGTTCGTCGTGGTGTTCATTGACGATATTTTGGTCTACTCGAAGAATGAAGAGGAGCATAAGGAGCATTTACGTTTGGTACTGGAGAAGCTCAGAGAACACCAGTTATATGCCAAGTTCAGCAAATGTGAGTTTTGGTTGAAGGAAGTTGGATTCCTCGAACATGTTATATCCGGAGAAGGAATAGCAGTGGATCCCACCAAAGTTGTCACTGTGACAAACTGGGAAACCCCAACAACAGTTGGAGAGATCCGGAGTTTTGTTGGACTCGCAGGATACTACCGGAGGTTCATTGAGAATTTCTCGAAGATTGCAAAGCCCATGACGGAGTTGTTGAAGAAGGATACTAAGTTCAATTGGACTGAGGAATGTGAGGCTAGTTTCCAGGAGTTGAAGGAACGTTTGGTTACATCGCCCATGTTGATTCTGCCAGATCAGCGCAAGGATTATGAGGTGTATTGCGACACTTCACGTCGAGGACTTGGAGCAGTGCTTATGCAGGAGGGAAGAGTTGTTTTGTATGCTTCACGACAGTTTAAGCCCCATGAGTTGAATTATGCTACACACAATTTGGAGTTAGCAGCCGTAGTGCATGCATTGAAGACTTGGAGACATTTTCTCATTGGAAACCATTGTGAGGTGTACACGGATCACAAGAGTTTGAAGTACATTTTCACACAGAAGGAGCTGAATCTCAGACAAATGAGATGGTTGGAGCTCATCAAGGATTATGATATGAGATTGCATTATCACCCCGAAAAGGCTAACGTAGTAGCCGATGCATTGAGCCGCAAAAGCCATGTCAACACACTCATGACCGGAGATTTACCAAAGGAGTTAGCCGAGGATCTTTGCGAGCTATGTTTGGAGATAGTTCCAAGAGGCTATGTAGCAGCATTAGAGGTTCAGTCTACTTTGATGGATAAGATCAGAGAAGCTCAGAAGACTGACAAGGAGATTGCCTCTACTAAGGAGAAGATGAGCAAAGGAAAAGCTAAAGGATTTCGTGAGGATGGGCACGATACCCTATGGTTTGAGGACCGCGTTTATGTGCCTAATGACCCAGAGATCAGGAAGTTGATTCTGCAGGAGGCCCATGATTCACCGTACTCGATTCACCCAGGAAATACCAAGATGTATTTGGATTTGAAGGATAGTTTCTGGTGGACCGGAATGAAGAAGGATATTGCGGAGTATGTAGCAGTTTGTGATGTATGTCAGAGAGTGAAGGCAGAGCATCGTGGTCACCGGATTGTTACAGCCATTCCCGATACCCGAAGGGAAGTGGGATAAGTTAGGCATGGACTTTATCACGGGATTGCCCAAGACTCGTTCAGGCTACGACTCGATTTGGGTTGTAGTCGATCGTTTGACGAAGGTAGCTCATTTCATCCCAGCGAAGACTACTTACAGCAGTGCCAAGTTGGCTAAGATATACATGACCAGGATCGTATGTCTACATGGAGTTTCAAGGAGCATTGTATCAGATAGAGGAACCCAGTTTACCTCAAAGTTCTGGAATCAGTTGCATGAAACGTTGGGAACCAGACTAGAGTTCAGTACAACTTTTCATCCACGCATGTATGGATGCACCGAGAGAGTCAATCAGATTTTGGAGGATATGCTGAGAGCTTGTGCGCTAGATTATGGATCTAGTTGGGACGACAATTTGCCGTATGCAGGGTTCTCTTACAACAACAGTTATCAATCCAGTTTAAAGATGGCCCCTTTCGAAGCCTTGTACGGAAGGAGGTGCAGGACCCCGCTATTGTGGGATGAGGTTGGACACCGCCAGTTGTTTGGACCAGATTTGATTAAGGAGTCCGAGCGAAGGTGAAGTTGATTCGCGATAGGCTCAAGGTAGCCCAATCCAGGCAGAAGAGCTATGCGGATTCTAAATGCAAGGAGACAGTTTACGAAGTCGGAGATAGAGTTTATCTTCGTGTATCCCCGCTTCGAGGAGTTAAGTGCTTTGGAGTTAAGGGAAAATTAGCGCCACGTTTTGTGGGACCATACAAAGTTTTGGAGCGTATGGGAGAAGTTGCTTACAAAGGATTGTCAGGAGTTCACGATGTGTTCCACGTTTCCCAGTTGAAAAAAAGTGCCACGCAGAGATGGCTGATATACTGCTGAGAGATATAGTGCCGCTGGAAGCGATTCAGTTGGATAGTGATTTGTCCTACGAGGAGAAACCAGTCAAGATTCTCGAGTATGCCAAATGAGTCACCCGCAAAGAAGGTTATCGTGTTTTGTAAAGTTTAGTGGAGCCACCACACCAAGGATGAAGCCACCATGAGCGAGAAGAAGACCTACAGAAGGACCACCCTCACCTATTTTCTAGCCAACCCGAATCTCGAGGACGAGATTCATCTTAAGGGGGGTAGGTTTGTAACATCCCAAATTTTCAATTTGGAATGTTATACATAGATAATCATTGCATATCATATTTTATTGCATTTTGGCTTGATCCTAGAAATTTCACGCAACTCAAGGACCCACAGAGAGAGTTGGGGATTTCGTTATTTTCATATTTGAGTTTTCTCAAATTTTGAAAATAAGATCATTTGATTTTATTTATTTTATCTTCAATTATTCCAATTATAAAAATAAGAGAGAGGGAATAAAATGAATTTCCCAAAATAAAGGAATATTGAGGATTTAATAAAAAAATCAAATAAGTTTTATTTTGGAGTTTTTCACTGTTTTATTTGAATTTAGGAAAAAGGCGCATTTTTCAAAATTGCATTTAGGCCCTAAATAAATGTTCATCTTGTCCGGCTTGATTTTAGAAGTCGGGGAAAATTTATTTTGAGATTTTTGGAGTCGGTTTAGTATTTATTTTATTTGTATTTCTGCGCGTAATGTTTTTTTCTAAAACGCCAACCCTCTGGGCTGTGTCCGTCTGGACTCAAACCCGCCCTTTAAGAGCCGGAGGCAGGCCAGCCGCCCGCCTCCAAACCCTAGCGCCATCGATCCCGCTGGCCGACGTTGCTTCCGCCAGCCGCTTGTCACGCCGCCGCCGCCGGAACTCCGCCACGACGTCACCGCCATCACTGGATCACCGCCAAGATAGCCCTCCAGAGCCCGCCGCCCTCGCCGGACCCCGACCTCGAGGTAGCCGCCGCCCTCGCCGGACCCCGACCCCGAGGTAGCCGCCGCCGCCGCCGGTTCTCGCCGGTTAACCGCCCGGTTTTAAAAAAAAACCCGCGGGCGTTTTCTTTTTTAGATCGGTTTATTTTTTTTCCGGTTTAGTTTATTTAGCGGATGTTCGTCTGCACGCTCGCTTTTAACGCTGCTTAGCCGCAGCATAAATGAATGTTCGTTCGTTCATTAGCCTGTTCGTCGTTTTTCTTTTTCTCGGATTTTCCGCGATTATTTCTGAACGCGATTTCTGATCTGATTTTCGTTTTAGTATAACTTTTCGCTCGTTTATCGGAATCAGGCGATTCAAGTGCCTAGAGTTTCGCCTCGAAACCCTCTTTCCGTTTAACCAACTCAAACAAGTTTTTGCTTCTGTAAAATTTGACTTAGATCCAGATTAGTAAACGAAGCTTGTTTCTTTCGCCGTTTGTTTTACGTAAACGTTTGATTTGATTCTTTTTGCAAACCGGAGTTCTTAAGTTGAACTTTCTGGTTAGTTCTCTTATTTGAGTTTTACCTGTGCATTAGATGAGTTCTTATTGTATTCTTGTTTGTTTGCGATAGAGTACCCGGAGTGCGCCGCTTGCTACTTCGAATCTCTAGGTTTCACGGATCATCAGCAAGGCAAGTAACACTCTGATCATATCCCTTTTCATACCCAGTTTTTATGCATTAGTTCAATCCTCAAACATTGCATGATTAGGATCTAATTAAATTGTGGGTTTTGGGAAAGTAGATGAGGTAGTACCTATTACTGCTTTTATTATCAAACCCTTGGGAGTTACTTCTACGTTTGCTTATATTGCCATGCTATGCTAGTAGACGTGGATTGGGTGAGTGTATCCTTGATGATGTGAGTTTGTTAATTAATGGTTTATTTAAGGTGGCAACTTAAACACACATCTGGGTGGATTGAGGTACAGGTATTCCAGATTGCCTGTTTTTATGGACCGCCACCCATGCTCAAAGGGATCATGAGATTATTCATGCTAGAAACTTCCGTTTGCGGCCACAAGCTACTATGGGCTCTAGCATAGTTGATTAAGTCATGCGAACTCTTACAGTGGTAGACTAGCAGATGTAGGGGAAAGTAGGTGTAACGGTCTACCCGATCGTAAGGTGCTAGCACTTCTGAAAGACTATGTCTCGGTCATCCGTTTCTCAAACACCATGTAGTGCGAGAATCCCAACGGAGGAGATCGAGTCTTGTGGGGAAAAGTGCGCAAACCTCTGCAGAGTGTATAAACTAATCATGGTTAGCCGTGTCCCCGGTTATGGACATCTTGAGTATCTAGTACTTGGATTATCATGTGAATCTCATCATGTTACTTTAATTAACATTGTTGGGTTTTAATGATGTTACTTAATTGGATTGAGAATGCTGTCAACCATTCTCAATGTTTAACAACCACCATGATAGTTAAATAAAATGTATTCCTATGCAGTAGGGAAAATTTGGCTTTACGTAAAACTGTAAACATAGAGCTTTCCACCAGCCATATATGCATGTAGTATAGCCTATTTCTGTTCATTACTCTCTATGTGTTACATTGCCAGCATATTCCATGTGCTGACCCGTTTTCAGGCTGCAACGTTCATGTTGCAGACTTTTAAGACGACGAGTAAGGTGCCTTTAGGTCGTGGTTCTATACTCAGTGATGTCGTTGGAGTTGATGGACTCGCTTATCTTCCAAGCCTTTCGTTGTTATCGTTATTAGATGGCCTTAAGCCATATTTATTGTAATAAGTTCTCTTTTGAGACACTCGATGTAATAAGTGTGTGATTGCTACTCTGTTATAAATCCTTCGAGTACTGTGCGTGTCAGCATTATTGATCCAGGGATGACACTGATGCACAGAGATCATACTGTTTGAGGTTTGGTCGCTACAATCATGCACAACCCTCATGACAAGCCAAACAATTGTTTCATACTTTTGATGTTCTCAAACTTTTTCAATCTTCACGCAATACATGAGCGTGGGCCATGGACATAGCACTATATGTGGAATAGAAGGGTGGTTGTGGAGAAGACAAAAAGGAGAAGATAGTCTCACATCAACTAGGCGTATCAACGGGCTATGGAGATGCCCATCAGTAGATATCAATGTGAGTGAGTAGGGATTTCCATGCAACGAATGCACTAGAGCTATAAGTATATGAAAGCTCAACAAAAGAAACTAAGTGGGTGTGCATCCAACTCGCTTGCTCACGAAGACCTAGGGCATTTAAGGAAGCCCATCATTGGAATATACAAGCCAAGTTCTATAATGAAAAAAATCCCACTAGTATATGAAAGTGACAACATAAGAGACTCTCTATCATGAAGATCATGGTGCTACTTTGAAGCACAAGTGTGGTAAAAGGATAGTAACCTTGTCCTTTCTCTCTTTTTCTCTCGCATTTTTTTATTTGGGCCTTTTCTCCCTTTTTTATGGCCTCTTTTTTTCCTTTCTCTTTTTTTTTCTTTCGTCCAGAGTCTCATCCCGACTTGTGGGGGAATCATAGTCTCCATCATCCTTTCCTCACATGGGACAATGCTCTAATAATGATGATCATCACACTTTTATTTCCTTACAACTCAAGAACTATAACTCAATAATTAGAACAGAATATGACTCTATGTGAATGCCTACGGCAGTGTACCGGGATATGCAATGAATCAAGAGTGACATGTATGAAAAATGATGAATGGTGGCTTTGCCACAAATACGATGTCAACTACATGATCATGCAAAGCAATATGACAATGATGAAGCGTGTCATAGAAAACGGAACGGTGGTAAGTTGCATGGCAATATATCTCGGAATGGCTATGGAAATGCCATGATAGGTAGGTATGGTGGCTGTTTTGAGGGAGGTATATGGTGGGTATATGATACCGGCGAAAAGTGCGCGGTATTAGAGAGGCTAGCAATGGTGGAAGGGTGAGAGTGCGTATAATCCATGGACTCAACATTAGTCATAAAGAAGTCACATACTTATTGCAATAATCTATTCGTTATCGAAACAAAGTATTACGCGCATGCTCCTAGGGGGATAGATTGGTAGGAAAAGACCATCGCTCGTCCCCGGCCGCCACTCATAAGGAAGACAATCAATAAATAAATCATTCTCCGACTTCATCACATAACGGTTCACCATACATGCACGCTACAGGAATCACAAGATCTAACACAAGTATTTATCAAATTCACAACTACTCAACTAGCATATGACTCTCATATCACCAGCTTCATATCTCAAAAAAATTGTCAAGCATCAAACTTCTCTTAGTATTCAACGCACGTATAAGAAAGTTTTTACTAATCTAGGATGCCTATCACTTTAGGACTAATTTATAAATTTAAGAAAATTACCATGCTGTTTTGTAGGACTCTCAAAATAATATAAGTGAAGCATGAGAGAACAATAGTTTCTATAAAACAAAACCACCACCGTGCTCTAAAAGATATAAGTGAAGCACTAGAGCAAAACTATATAGCTCAAAAGATATAAGTGAAGCACATAGAGTATTCTAATAAATTCCGAATCATGTGTGTCTCTCTCAAAAGGTGTGTACAGCAAGGATAATTAGGGTAAACTAAAAGGCAAAGACCCAAATCATACAAGACGCTCCAAGCAAAACACTTATCATGTGGTGAATAAAAATATAGCTCCAAGTAAAGTTACGGATGGACGAAGACGAAAGAGGGGATGCCTTCCGGGGCATCCCCAAGCTTTGGCTTTTTAGTGTCCTTAGATTTACCTTGGGGTGCCTTGGCCATCCTCAAGCTTAGGCTCTTGCCACTTCTTGTTCCATAATCCATCAACTCTTTACCCAAAACTTGAAAACTTCATAACACAAAACTTAACAGAAAATCTTGTGAGCTCCGTTAGCGAAAGAAAAAAAAACACCACTTCAAGGTACTGTATTGAACTCATTATTTATTTATATTGGTGTTAAACCTACTGTATTCCAACTTATCTATGGTTTATAAACTATTTTACTAGCCATAGATTCATCAAAATAAGCAAACAACACACGAAAAACAGAATCTGTCAAAAACAGAACAGTCTGTAGTAATCTGTAACTAACGCAAACTTCTAGAACTCAGAAAAATCCACCAAAATAGGATGACCTATATAATTTGTTTATTGATCTGCAGCAATTTGAATCAGTATTTATCACGTTCTGGTGATTTTTAACAATTATTTTCGTGAACAGAAAGTTTCTGGAATTTTCAGCAAGATCAAATAACTATCATCCGAGAAGATCCTATAGGTTTAACTTGGCACAAACACTAATTAAAACGCAAAAACAAATATAACCAGAGGCTAGATCAAAGATTTATTCCTAAACAGAAGCAAAAAGCAAAAAACTAAAATAAAATTGGGTTGCCTCCCAACAAGCGCTATCGTTTAACGCCCCTAACTAGGCATAAAAGCAAGGATAGATCTAGGTATTTCCATCTTTGGTAGGCAATCCACAAGTGGCTCTCATAATAGATTTATATGATAATTTAACTTTCTTTCTAGGGAAGTGTTCCATGCCTTTCCTTAACGGAAATTGGAATCTAATATTCCCTTCCTTCATATCAATAATTGCACCAATCGTTCTAAGGAAAGGTCTACAAAGAATAATAGGACATGAATGATTGCAATCTATATCAAGAACAATAAAATCTACGGGCACATAGTTCCTATTTGCAACAATAAGAACATCATTAATTCTTCCCATATGTTTCTTAATGGTGGAATCCGCAAGATGCAAGTTTACAGAACAATCATCAAAATCACGGAATCCTAGCAAATCACACAAAGTTTTTGGAATCGTGGAAACACTAGCACCCAAATCACACAAAGCATAGCATTCATGATCTTTAATTTTAATTTTAATAGTAGGTTCCCATTCATCATAAAGTTTTCTAGGGATAGAAACTTCCAATTCAAGTTTTTCTTCATAAGATTGTATCAAAGCATCAATGATATGTTTAGTAAAGGCTTTATTTTGACTATAAGCATGAGGAGAATTTAGCACGGATTGCAACAAGGAAATACAATCTATCAAAGAGCAATTATCATAATTAAATTCCTTGAAATCCGAGATAGTGGGTTCCTTGATATCTAAAGTTTTGACCTCTTCCATCCCACTTTTACCAAATTTTGCATCAAGCTCTAAAAACTCCAAATTTTTGGGACGCCTTCTAACTAAAGTTGACTCATCTCCAGTCCCATCATTATCAAGATTCATATTGCAAAACAAAGATTTAATAGGGGACACATCAATAACTTTTAGATCTTCATCTTTATTCTCATAAAAAAATCGGTTTAGCGGCCATCTTATTTACTAAGGTGGCCTGCTTATCCGAAATTTCAGCAATTAATTTTTCGAGATGAGCAATATGAGATTTCAAACCATAAAATTCCTTAGACATATCGTCGAGCTCTTTATTCATGTAACCCATAAAGCTTTTTTGTTCCTTAAGCTCGTTTCTAAAGAAATTGTTATGCTCAAATTGTAAAGTCATGAAACTTCTGATGTTGTTTTCAATCCCTTCTAACCTTTTAAGGTGAAGATCACCAAATCTGGGTAGAGCCATCGTGACAAACAAGCAATCCAACACATGAGCAAACAAAAAGCGAGCGAAAAAAGAGGCGAACAGAAAGAGCGGGCGAATAAAATGGCAAGGGTGAAGTGGGGGAGAGGAAAACGAGAGGCAAATGGCAAATAATGTAATGCGAGGGATAAGAGTTTATGATGGGTACTTGGTATGTCTTGACTTGTGCGTAGACTCCCGTGCAATGGCGCCGTAAATCCTTCTTGCTACCTCTTGAGCATCGTGTTGGTTTTCCCTTGAAGAGGAAAGGGTGATGCAGTAAAGTAGTGTAAGTATTTCCCTCAGTTTTTGAGAACCAAGGTATCAATCTAGTAGGAGACCACGCGCGAGTCCCACGTACCTACACAAACAAATAAGAACCTCACAACCAACGCGATAAATGGGTTGTTAATCCCTTCACGGTCACTTACGAGAGTGAGGTCTGATAGAGATGATAAGATAATATTTTTGGTATTTCTATGATAAAGAGTAAAAGTAAAGAAAGCAAGTAAACGGCAATGGAACGGGAGATTAATATGATGGAAAATAGACCCGGGGGCCATAGGTTTTACTAGTGGCTTCTCTCAAGAGCATAAGTATTACGGTGGGTAAACGAATTTCTGTCGAGCAATTGATAGAATTGAGCATAGTTATGAGAATATCTAGGTATGATCATGTATATAGGCATCACGTCCGTGACAAGTAGACAGAAACGATTCTGCATCTACTACTATTACTCCACACATCGACTGCTATCCAAAGATGCATCTAGAGTATTAAGATCATAAAACAGAGTAACGCTTTTAAGCAAGATGACATGATGTAGAGGGATAAACTCATGCAATATGATATAAACCCCATCTTTTTATCCTCGATGGCAACAATACAATATGTGCCTCGCTGCCCCCTAACATCCTTTGGGAAAGGACACCGCAAGATTGAACCCAAAGCTAAGCATTTCTCCCATTGCAAGAAAGATCAATCTAGTAGGCCAAACCAAAATGATAATTCGAAGAGACTTGCAAAGATAACCAATCATACATAAAAGAATTCAGAGGAGATTCAAATATTGTTCATAGATAATCTTGATCATAAACCCAAAATTCATCGGATCTCGACAAACACACCGCAAAAAGAAGAGTTACATCAAATAGATCTCCAAGAGAATCAAGGAGACCTTTGTATTGAGATCCAAAGAGAGAGAAGAAGCCATCTAGCTAATAACTATGGAACCGAAGGTCTGAGGTAAACTACTCACACGTCATCGGAGAGGCTATGGTGTTGATGTAGAAGCCCTCCATGATCAATGCCCCCTCTGGCAGGACGCCGGAAAAGGCCAAAAGATGGGATCTCACGGGTACAGAAGGTTGCGGTAGTGGAATTAGGTTTTCATGGTCACTTCTGATGGTTTGGGGGGTACGTAGGTATATATAGGAGGAAGAAGTAGGTCGGTGGAGCCACGAGGGGCCCAAGAGGGTGGAGGGCGCGCCCTGTGGGGTGCTACGTCTTGAGCTTGCATTGGTTTTCCTCGAAGAGGAGAGGATGATGCAGCAGAGTAGCGTAAGTATTTCCCCCAGTTTTTGAGAACCAAGGTATCAATTCAGTAGGAGGCCACACACAAGTCCCTCGTACCTGCACAAAACGATAGCTACTCACAACGAACACGATTAGGGGTTGTCAATCCCTTCATGGTCACTTACGAGAGTGAGATCTAATAGAGATGATAGATAATATTTTTGGTATTTTTGGTATAGAGATGCAAAGTGAAAAGTAAAAGGCAAAGTAAAAACAAAGAAAGTATTAAAGTGATGGAGATTGATATGATGAGAATAGACCGGGGCCATAGGTTTCACTAGTGGCTTCTCTCAAGAGCATAAGTATTCTAAGGTGGGTGAACAAATTAATGTTGAGCAATTGATGTAATTGAGTATAGTTATGAGTATATCTAGGTATGATCATGTATATAGGCATCACGTCCATGACAAGTAGACCGAAATGATTACTCATCTACTACGATTACTCCACTCATCGACCGCTATCCAAAGATGCATCTAGAGTATTAAGTTAAAAATAGAGTAACGCCTTAAGCAAGATGACATGATGTAGAGGAATAAATTCATGCAATATGATAAATACCCCATCCTGTTATCCTCGATGGCAACAATACAATACGTGCCTTCAACCCTTTCTCACATCGTAAGGACACCGCAAGATTGAACCCAAAGCTATGCACTTCTCCCATTGCAAGAACTACCAATCTAGTTGGCCAAACCAAACGGATAATTCGAAGAGACTTGCAAAGATAACCAATCTTACATAAAAGAATTCAGAGAAGATTCAAATATTATTCATTGATAAGCTGGATCATAAACCCACAATTCATCGATCTCAACAAACACACCGCAAAAAGAAGATTACATCGAATAGATCTCCACGAGAGAGGGGGAGAACATTGTATTGAGATCCAAAAGAGAGAAGAAGCCATCTAGCTACTAGCTATGGACCCAAGGTCTCAAGTAAACTACTCACACTTCATCGGAGGGGCTATGGTGATGATGTAGAAGCCCTCCATGGTGGATGCCCTCCCATGAGCTCCTAACAGGCCCCAAGATGGGATCTCATGAATACAGAAGTTGCGGCGGTGGAATTAGGTTTTTGGCTCTGCTCGATCGTTTGGGGGTACGTACGTATATATAGGAGGAAGGAGTACGTCGGTGGAGCAATAGGGGGCCCACGAGGCAGGGGGCACGCCCTAGGGGGGCGCGCCCCCCACCCTCGTGACCGCCTCTCTTGTTCCTTGGCGTAGGGTCCAAGTCTCCTGGATCACGTTCGGTGAGAAAATCACGTTTCCGAAGGTTTCATTCCGTTTGGACTCCGTTTGATATTCTGTTTCTTCGAAACACTGAAATAGGCAAAAAACAGCAATTCTGGGCTGGGCCTCCGGTTAATAGGTTAGTCCCAAAAATAATATAAAAGTGGAAAATAAAGCCCAATATAGTCCAAAACAGTAGATAAAGTAGCATGGAGCAATCAAAAATTATAGATACGTTGGAGACGTATCAGGGGGGGTAGGCGCGCCCCCTACCTCGTGGCTTCCTCGTATGTTGCTTGACGTCCACTCCAAGTCCTTTGGATCACGTTTGTTTCGAAAATCACGTTCCCGAAGGTTTCATTCCGTTTGGACTCCATTTGATATTCTATTTCTGCGAAACACTGAAATAGGCAAAAAAACAGCAATTTGGGCTGGGCCTCCGGTTAATAGGTTAGTCCCAAAAAATAATATAAAAGTGTATAATAAAGCCCATTACTCATCCAAAACAGAATATATAGCATGGAATAATAAAAAATTATAGATACGTTGGAGACGTATCAGGGAGCGACGAAACCTATTTTCCACCGCCGCAACCTTCTGTACCCGTGAGATCCCATCTTGGGGCCTTTTCCGGCGCTCCGCCGGAGGGGGAACCGATCACGGAGGACTTATATATCAACACCATAGCCTCTTCGATGATGTGTGAGTATTTTACCACAGACCTTCGGGTCCATAGTTATTAGCTAGATGGCTTCTTCTCTCTCTTTGGATCTCAATACAAAGTTCTCCTCGATTCTCTTGGAGATCTATTCGATGTAATTCTTTTTGCAGTGTGTTTGTCGAGATCCGATGAATTGTGGGTTTATGATCAAGATTATCTATGAACAATATTTGATTCTTCTCTGAATCCTTATATGCATGATTTAATATCTTTGCAAGTCTCTTCGTCATATCAGTTTGGTTTGGCCTACTATATTGATATTTCTTGCAATGGGAGAAGTGCTTAGCTTTGGGTTCAATCTTGTGGTGCCCTTTCCCAGTGACAGCACGGGCAGCAAGGCTCGTATTGTATTGTTGCCATCGAGGATAAAAATATGGGGTTTATATCATATTGCTTGAGTTTATCCCTCTACATCATGTCATCTTGCCTAATGCGTTACTCTGTTCTTATAAACTTAATACTCTAGATGCATGCTGGATAGCGGTCTATTTGTGGAGTAATAGTAGTAGATGCAGAATCGTTTTGGTCTACTTGTCACGGACGTGATGCCTATATACATGATCATGCCTAGATATTCTCATAACTATGCGCTTTTCTATCAATTGCTCGACAGTAATTTGTTCACCCACCGTAGAATTTGCTATCTTGAGAGAAGCCACTAGTGAAACCTATGGCCCCTGGGTCTATTTTCCATCATATTAATCTCCCGTCAACTAGCTATTTCTGTTACCGTTTATTTTGCAATCTTTACTTTTCAATATATACAACAAAAATACCAAAAATATTTATCTTATTATCTCTATCAGATCTCACTTTTGCAAGTGGTCGTGAAGGGATTGACAACCCCTTTATCCCGTTGGTTGCAAAATTCTTGATTGTTTGTGCATGTACTAGGGATTTGCGTGTAGTATCTTACTGGATTGGTACCTTGGTTATCAAAAACTGAGGGAAATACTTACGCTACTTTTTTGTATCACTCTTTCCTCTTCAAGGGAAAACCAACACATGCTCAAGAGGTAGCAAGGACGAGCAGGAATTAAGCTTGGGGATGCTTGATACGTCTTCAATGTATCTCTAATTTTTATTGTTCCATGCTATTATATTATCTGTTTTGGATGTTTAATGGGCTTTAATATGCTCTTTTATATTATTTTTGGGACTAACCTATTGTTGGAAATATGCCCTAGAGGCAATAATAAAATGGTTATTATTATATTTCCTCGTTCATGATAATTGTCTTTTATTCATGCTATAATTGTGTTATCCGGAAATGGTAATACATGTGTGAATACATAGACCACAACATGACCCTAGTGAGCCTCTAGTTGAATAGCTCGTTTATCAATAGATGGTCACGGTTTCCTTACCATAGACATTGGATGTCATTGATAACGGGATCACATCATTGGGAGAATGATGTGATGGATAAGACCCAATCCTAAGCATAGCACAAGATCGTGTAGTTCGTTTGCTAGAGCTTTTCCATTGTCAAGTATCATTTCCTTAGACCATGAGATCATGTAACTCCCGGATGCCGTAGGAGTGCTTTGGGTGTACCAAACGTCACAACGTAACTGGGTGACTATAAAGGTATACTACAGGTATCTCCGAAAGTGTCTGTTGGGTTGACACGGATCGAGACTGGGATTTGTCACTCCATATGACGGAGAGGTATCTCTGGGCCCACTCGGTAATGCATCATCATAATGAGCTCAAAGTGACTAATTGGTTGGTCACGGGATCATGCATTACGGTATGAGTAATGTGACTTGCCGGTAACGAGATTGAACGAGGTATTGGGATACCGATGATCAAATCTCGGGCAAGTAACGTACCGATTGACAAAGGGAATTGTATACGGGATTACTTGAATCCTCGACATCGTGGTTCATTCGATGAGATCATCGTGGAACATTTGGGAGCCAACATGGGTATCCAGATCCCGTTGTTGGTTATTGGCCGGAGAGTCGTCTCGGTCATGTCTGCATGTCTTGCGAACCCGTAGGGTCTACACACTTAAGGTTCGGTGACGCTAGGGTTGTAGAGATACTAGTATGCGGTAACCCGAAAGTTGTTCGGAGTCCCTGATGAGATCCCGGACGTCACAAGGAGTCCCGGAATGGTCCGGAGGTGAAGAATTATATATAGGAAGTCCAGATTCGGCCATCGGGAAAGTTTCGGGGGTCAGCGGTATTGTACCGGGACCACCGGAAGGGTCCCGGGGGTCCACCGGGTGGGGCCACCTATCCCGGAGGGACCCATGGGCTGAAGTGGGGAAGGGAACCAGCGCCTGGTGGGCTGGTGCGCCCCCTTGGGCCTCCCCTGCGTCTAGGGTTGTAAACCCTAGGGGTGGGGCGCCCACTGACTTGGGGGCAAGTCCCCCTTGGTCACCCGTCCCCCTTGAGATGGGATCTCTAGGGGCCGGGCGCCTGTGGCCCCTATATAAAGAAAGGGGAGGAGGATGCGCACCCTGCTCTGGCGCCTCCTCTCTGTCATAACGCCTCTCCCTCTCGGCCGAGCTTGGTGAAGCCCTGCCGAGATCGCTGCAACTTCCACCACCTGCAGCCGTCGTCTTCTGGATCTCCATCAACCTCTCCCTCCCCTTGCTGGATCAAGAAGGAGGAGACGTCTTCCCCAACCGTACGTGTGTTGAACGCGGAGGTGCTGTCCGTTCGGCACTAGGATCTTCGGTGATTTGGATCATGACGAGTACGACTCCCTCAACCCCGTTCTCTTGAACGCTTCCACGCGTGATCTACAAGGGTATGTAGATGCACTCCTCTCTCTCGTTGCTAGATGACTCCATAGATTGATCTTGGTGAAGCATAGAATTTTTTTATTTTCTGCAACGTTCCCCAACAGTGGCATCATGATCTAGGTCTATGCATAGTTTCTATGCACGAGTAGAACACAAACTTGTTGTGGGCGTAGATGTTGTCAATTTTCTTGCCACTACTAGTCTTATCTTGTTTCGGAGGCATCGTGGGATGAAGCGGCCCGGACCGACCTTACACGTACGCTTATGTGAGATAGGTTCCACCGACTGACATGCACTAGTTGCATAAGGTGGCTAGCGGGTGTCTGTCTCTCCCACTTTAGTCGGATCGGATTCGATGAAAAGGGTCCTTATGAAGGGTAAATAGAAATTGGCATATCACGTTGTGGTTTTACGTAGGTAAGAAACGTTCTTGCTAGAAACCTATAGAAGCCACGTAAAAACATGCAACAACAATTAGAGGACGCCTAACTTGTTTTTGCAGATATGCCTTGTGATGTGATATGGCCAAAAGGATCTGATGAATGAAATATATGTGATGTATGAGATTGATCATGTTCTTGTAATAGGAATCACGACTTGCATGTTGATGAGTATGACAACTGGCAGGAGCCATAGGAGTTGTCTTTATTTTTGTATGACCTGCGTGTCATTGAATAACGCCATGTAAACTACTTTACTTTATTGCTAAACACGTTAGCCATAGAAGTAGAAGTAATCGTTGGCGTGACAACTTCATGAAGACACGATGATGGAGAACATGATGATGGACATCATGGTGTCATGCCGATGACGAATATGATCATGGCGCCCCGAAGATGGAGATCAAAGGAGCAATATGATATTGGCCATATCATGTCACTATTTGATTGCATGTGATGTTTATCATGTTTTTGCTTCTTATTTGCTTAGTACGACGGTAGTAAATAAGATGATCCCTTATAATAATTTCAAGAAAGTGTTCCCCCTAACTATGCGCCGTTGCGAAAGTTCGTTGTTTCGAAGCACCACATGATGATCGGGTGTGACAGATTCTAACATTCACATACAACGGGTGTAATACAGATTTACACATGCAAAACACTTAGGTTGACTTGACGAGCCTAGCATGCATGCATACATGGCCTCGGAACACAAGAGACCGAAAGGTCGAACATGAGTCGTATGGAAGATACGATCAACATGGAGATGTTCACCGATGATGACTAGTCCGTCTCACGTGATGATCGGACACGGTCTAGTTGAGTCGGATCATGTATCACTTAGATGACTAGAGGGATGTCTAATCTGAGTGGGAGTTCATTAAATAATTTGATTAGATGAACTTAATTATCATGAACTTAGTCTAAAAACCTTTGCAAAATGTCTTGTAGATCAAATGGCCAACGCTCATGTCAACCTCAACTTCAACGCGTTCCTAGAGAAAACCAAGCTGAAAGATGATGGCAGCAACTATTCGGACTGGGTCTGGAACCTGAGGATCATCCTCATAGCTGCCAAGAAAGCATATGTCCTAGAAGGACCGCTAGGTGAAGCACCCATCCCAGAGAACCAAGACGTTATGAACGCTTGGCAGTCACGTGTGGATGATTACTCCCTCGTTTAGTGCGGCATGCTTTACAACTTAGAACCGGGGCTCCAAAAGCGTTTTGAGCAACACGGAGCATATGAGATGTTCGAAGAGCTGAAAATGGTTTTCCAAGCTCATGCCCGGGTTGAGAGATATGAAGTCTCCGACAAGTACTACAATTGTAAGATGGAGGAAAATAGTTCTGTCAGTGAGCACATACTCAAAATGTCCGGTTGCACAACCCCTTGTCCCAGTGGACATTAACCTCCTGACGAGGCGGTCATCGACAGAATCCTTCATCGCTCCCACCTAGCTACAAGAGCTTTGTGATGAACTACAATATGCGAGGATGGTGAAAACTATTCTGAAGTATTTTCAATGCTGAAATCAGCAGAGGTGGAAATCAAAAAGGAACATCAAGTGTTGATGGTCAATAAAACCACTAGTTTCAAGAAAGGCAAGGGTAAAAAGAACTTCAAGAAGGACGGCAAGGGAGTTGTCGCGCCTGGTAAGCCAGTTGCCGGGAAGAAGCCAAAGAATGGACCCAAACCTGAGACTGAGTGCTTCTATTGCAAGGGAAAGGGACACTGGAAGTGGAACTACCCCAAATACTTAGCGGACAAGAAGGCCGGCAACACCAAAGGTATATGTGACATACATATAATTGATGTGTACCTTACCAGTACTCGTAGTAGCTCCTGGGTATTTGATACTGGTGCGGTTGCTCATATTTGTAACTCAAAGCAGGAGCTGCGGAATAAGCGGAGACTGGCGAAGGACGAGGTGACGATGCGCGTCGGGAATGGTTCCAAGGTCGATGTGATCGCCGTCGGCACGCTACCTCTACATTTACCTACATGATTAGTTTTGAACCTCAATAATTGTTATTTAGTGCCAGCTTTGAGCATGAACATTGTATCTGGATCTCGTTTAATGCGAGATGGCTACTCATTTAAATCCGAGAATAATGGTTGTTCTATTTATATGAGAGATATGTTTTATGGTCATGCCCCGCTGGTCAATGGTTTATTCTTAATGAATCTCGAACGTGATGTTACTCATATTCATAGTGTGAATACCAAAAGATGTAAAGTTGATAACGATAGTCCCACAATACTTGTGGCACTGCCGCCTTGGTCACATTGGTGTCAAACTCATGAAGAAGCTCCATGCTGATGGACTTTTGGAGTCTCTTGATTATGAATCATTTGACACGTGCGAACCATGCCTTATGGGCAAAATGACCAAGACTCCGTTCTCCGGAACAATGGAGCGAGCAACCAACTTATTGGAAATCATACATATTGATGTGTGCGGTCCAATGAGCGTTGAGGCTCATGGAGGATATCATTATGTTCTCACTCTCACCGACGACTTGAGTAGATATGGGTATGTCTACTTGATGAAACACAAGTCTGAGACCTTTGAAAAGTTCAAGGAATTTCAGAATGAGGTAGAGAATCAACGTGACCGAAAGATAAAGTTCTTACGATCAGATCATGGGGGAGAATATTTAAGTCATGAATTTGGTTCGCACTTAAGGAAATGTGGAATCGTTTCACAACTCATGCCGCCTGGAACACCTCAGCATAACAGTGTGTCCGAACATCGTAATCGCACTCTATTGGATATGGTGCGATCTATGATGTCACTCACCGATTTACCGCTATCATTTTGGGGATACGCTCTAGAGACAGCTACATTCACTTTAAATAGGGCACCGTCTAAATCTGTTGAGACAACACCGTATGAATTATGGTTTGGGAAGAAACCTAAGCTATCGTTTCTAAAAGTTTGGGGATGCGATGCTTATGTCAAGAAACTTCAACCTGAAAAGCTCGAACCCAAGTCGAAAAAATGCATCTTCATAGGATACCCTAAGGAAACCATTGGGTATACCTTCTACCTCAGATTCGAAGGCAAGATCTTTGTTGCCAAGAACGGGTCCTTTCTGGAGAAAGAGTTTCTCTCGAAAGAAGTAAGTGGGAGGAAAGTGGAATTTGATGAAGTACTACCTCTTGAACCGGAAAGTAGCGCAGCTCAGGAACATGTTCCTGTGGTGCCTGCACTGACTAGAGAGGAAACTAATGATGATGATCAAGGTACTTCAGATCAAGTTACTACCGAATCAGAGGGTCCACAAGGACACGTTCCACACCAGAGTGGTATGGCAACCCTGTCCTAGAAATCATGTTGTTAGAGGACGGTGAACCTTCGAACTATGAAGAAGCAATGGCGGGCCCAGATTCCAACAAATGGCTTGAAGCCATGCAATCCGAGATAGGATCCATGTATGAAAACAAAGTATGGACTTTGACAGACTTGCTCGATGATCGGCGAGCGATAGAAAACAAATGGATCTTTAAGAAGAAGACGGGCGCAGATGGTAATGTTACCATCTATAAAGCTCGACTTGTCGCTAAGGGTTATCGACAAGTTCAAGGGGTTGACTACGATGAGACTTTCTCTCCCGTAGCGAAGCTGAAGTCCGTCTGAATCATGTTAGCAATTGCCGCATACTATGATTATGAGATATGGCAAATGGACGTCAAAACGGCATTCCTTAACGGCCATCTTAAGGAAGAACTGTATATGATGCAGCCGGAGGGTTTTGTCGATACTAAGAATGCTAACAAGGTATGCAAGATCCAACCCTCCATCTATGGGCTGGTGCAAGCATCTCGGAGTTGGAACATTCGCTTTAATGAAATGATCAAAGCATTTGGGTTTATGCAGACTTATGGAGAAGCCTGCGTTTACAAGAAAGTGAGTGGGAGCTCTGTAGCATTTCTCATATTATATGTGGATGACATACTTTTGATGGGAAATTATATAGAACTTTTGGACAGCATTAAGGCCTACTTGAACAAGTGTTTTTCAATGAAGGACCTTGGAGAAGCTGCTTACATATTAGGCATCAAGATCTATAGAGATAGATCGAGAAGCCTCATAGGTCTTTCACAAAGAACATACCTTGATAAGATATTGAAGAAGTTCAATATGGATCAGTCCAAGAAGGGGTTCTTGCCTGTGTTGCAAGGTGTGAAATTGAGCTCGGCTCAATGTCCGACCACGGCAGAAGATAGAGAAAAGATGAGTGTCGTCCCCTATTCCTCGGCCATAGGGTCTATCATGTATGCCATGCTGTGTACCAGACCTTATGTAAACCTTGCCGTAAGTTTGGGGCATGGAACACTGGACAGCGGTCAAGAATATCCTGAAGTACCTGAAAAGGACTAAGGATATGTTTCTTGTTTATGGAGGTGACGAAGAGCTCGTCGTAAAGGGTTACATCGACGCTAGCTTCGACACAGATCTGGATGACTCTAAGTCACAAACCGGATACGTGTATATTTTGAATGGAGGGCCTGTAAGCTGGTGCAGTTGCAAGCAAAGCGTTGTGGCGGGATCACATGTGAAGCAGAGTACATGGCAGCCTCGGAGGTAGCGCATGAAGCAATCTGGATGAAGGAGTTCATCACCGACCTAGGAGTCATACCCAATGCGTCGGGGCCGGTCACTCTCTTCTGTGACAACACTAGAGCTATTGTCCTTGCCAAGGAGCCCAGGTTTCACAAGAAGACCAGGCACATCAAGCGTCGCTTCAACTCCATTCGTGAAAATGTTCAAGATGGAGACATAGATATTTGTAGCACACAGATCTGAATGTCGCAGATCCGTTGACTAAACCTCTTCCGTGAGCAAAACATGATCAACACCAAAACTCTATGGGTGTTCGATTCATCACAATGTAACTAGATTATTGACTCTAGTGCAAGTGGGAGACTATTGGAAATATGCCCTAGATGCAATAATAAAATGGTTATTATTATATTTCCTCATTCATGATAATTGTCTTTTATTCATGCTATAATTGTGTTATCCGGAAATCGTAATACATGTGTGAATACATAGACCACAACATGTCCCTAGTGAGCCTCTAGTTGACTAGCTCGTTTATCAATAGATGGTCACGGTTTCCTGACCATGGACATTGGATGTCATTGATAACGGGATCACATCATTGGGAGAATGATGTGATGGATAAGACCCAATCCTAAGCATAGCACAAGATCGTGTAGTTCGTTTGCTAGAGCTTTTCCATTGTCAAGTATCACTTCCTTAGACCATGAGATCGTGTAACTCCTGGATGCCGTAGGAGTGCTTTGGGTGTACCAAACGTCACAACGTAACTGGGTGACTATAGAGGTATACTACAGGTATCTCCGAAAGTGTCTGTTGGGTTGACACGGATCGAGACTGGGATTTGTCACTGCATGACGGAGAGGTATCTCTGGGCCCACTCGGTAATGCATCATCATAATGAGCTCAAAGTGACTAAGTGGTTGGTCACGGGATCATGCATTATGGTATGAGTAAAGTGACTTGCCGGTAACGAGATTGAACGAGGTATTGGGATACCGATGATCGAATCTCGGGCAAGTAACGTACCGATTGACAAAGGGAATTGTATACGGGATTACTTGAATCCTCGACATCATGGTTCGGTCGATGAGATCAGCGTGGAACATGTGGGAGCCAACATGGGTATCCAGATCCCGCTGTTGGTTATTGGCCGGAGAGTCGTCTCGGTCATGTCTGCATGTCTCCCGAACCCGTAGGGTCTACACACTTAAGGTTCGGTGACGCTAGGGTTGTAGAGATACTAGTATGCGGTAACCCGAAAGTTGTTCGGAGTCCCGGATGAGATCCCGGACGTCACAAGGAATCCCGGAATGGTCCGGAGGTGAAGAATTATATATAGGAAGTCCAGTTTCGGCCATCGGGAAAGTTTCGGGGGTCACTGGTATTGTACCGGGACCACCGGAAGGGTCCCGGGGGTCCATCGGGTGGGGCCACCTATCCCTGAGGGCCCCATGGGATGAAGTGGGGAAGGGAACCAGCTCCTGGTGGGCTAGTGCGCCCCCTTGGGCCTCCCCTGTGCCTAGGGTTGGAAACCCTAGGGGTGGGGGGCGCCCCACTTGACTTGGCGGGCAAGTCCCCCCTTGGCCGCCCCCCCCTTGAGATGGGATCTCTAGGGGGCTGGCGCCCCCCAGGGCCCCTATATAAAGAAAGGGGGAGGGAGGGCTGCGCACCCCTGCTCCTAGCGCCTCCCTCTCCCTCCGCAACACCTCTCCCTCTCGCTGAGCTTGGCGAAGCCCTGCCGAGATCGCTGCTACTTCCACCACCACGCCGTCGTGTTGCTGGATCTCCATCAACCTCTCCCTCCCCTTGCTGGATCAAGAAGGAGGAGACGTATTCCCCAACCGTACGTGTGTTGAACGCGGAGGTGCTGTCCGTTCGGCACTAGGATCTTCGGTGATTTGGATCACGACGAGTACGACTCCCTAAACCCCGTTCTCTTGAACGCTTCCGAGCGTGATCTACAAGGGTATGTAGATGCACTCCTCTCTCTCGTTGCTAGATGACTCCATAGATTGATCTTGGTGAAGCGTAGAAATTTTTTATTTTCTGCAACGTTCCCCAACACCTATTAACCGGAGGTCCAGTGTCAGTTTCTGCTTTTTTTTGCCTATTTTAGAGTTTCGCAGAAAAATAATACCAAACGGAGTCCAAACGGAATGAAACCTTCGCGATGATCTTTCTTGGACCGAAAGCAAACCAGAAGACTTGGAGTTGAAGTCTGGAATGCCACGAGGCGGCCACGAGGCAGGAGGGCGCGCCGGGGGGTGGGGTAGGCGCGCCCACTGTGGGCCCTCGTAGCTCCACCGACGTACTTATTTCGCCTATATATACTCTTATACCCTAGATCGACGAGAGAGATCCACGAAACAACTTTTCCACCGCCGCAACCTTCTGTACCCATGAGATCCCATCTTGGGGCCTTTTCCGGCGATCTGCCGGAGGGGGAATCGATCATGGAGGGCTTCTACATCAACACCATAGCCTCTCTTCTGAAGCGTGAGTAGTTTACCACAGACCTTCGGGTCCATAGTTATTAGCTAGATGGCTTCTTCTCTCTCTTTGATTCTCAATACAAAGTTCTCCTCGATGTTCTTGGAGATCTATTGGATGTAATACTTTTTTGTGGTGTGTTTGCCGAGATCCGATGAACTGTGGATTTATGAACAAGATTATCTATGAATATTATTTGGTTCTTCTCTGAATTCTTATATGCATGATTTGATATCTTTGCAAGTCTCTTCGAATTATCGGTTTAGTTTGGCCTACTAGATTGATCTTTCTTGCAAAGGGAGAAGTGCTTAGCTTTGGGTTCAATCTTGCGGTGTCCTTTCCCAGTGACAGTAGGGGTAGCAAGGCATGTATTGTATTGTTGCCATTGAGGATAAAAAGATGGGGTTTATATCATATTGCTTGAGTTTATCCCTCTACATCATGTCATCTTGCTTAATGCGTTACTCTGTTCTTATGAACTTAATACTCTAGATGCATGTTGGATAGCGGTCGATGTGTGGAGTAACAGTAGTAGATGCAGAATTGTTTCGGTCTACTTGACACGGACGTGATGCCTATATTCATGATCATTGCCTAGATATTCTGATAACTATGCGATTTTCTATCAATTGCTCGGCAGTAATTTGTCCACCCACCGTAATACATGCTATCTTGAGAGAAGCCACTAGTGAAACCTATGGCCCCCGGGTCTATTTTATATCATATTAGTTTCCCGTCAACTTGCCAATTTCTGTCGTCATTCTTTTTGTTTTGCAATCTTTACTTTCCAATCTATACAACAAAAATACCAAAAATATTTACTTTACTATCTTTATTAGATCTCAGTTTTGCGACTGACCGTGAAGGGATTGACAACCCCTTTATCGCGTTGGTTGCAAGGTTCTTGATTGTTTGTGCAGGTACTAGGTGACTTGTGTGTTGTCTCCTACTGGATTGATACCTTGGTTCTCAAAAACTGAGGGAAGTACTTACGCTACTTTGCTGCATCACCCTTTCCTCTTCAAGGGAAACACAACGCATGCTCAAGAGGTAGCATGTGTCCACGTACCCTCGTAGACCAAAAAGCGGAAGCGTTTGACAACGTGGTTGATGTAGTCGAACTTCTTCTCGTTTCGACGATCAAGTACCGAACGTACGACACCTCTGAGTTCTGCACATGTTCAGCTCGATGATGTCCCTCGAACTCTTGATCCAACAAATTGTCGAGGGAGAGTTCCGTCAGCATGACGGCGTGGTGACGGTGATGGTGAAGTGATCTGCGTAGGGCTTCGCCTAAGCACTACGTGAATATGACCGGAGGCGTAAATCAGGAGGGCGCTGCACGGCTAGGAATCAATGTTGTGTGTTCTAGCGGTGCCCCTCATATATATATATATATATATATATATATATATATATATATATATATATATATATATATATATATATATATAGGTTGGAGGGAGGTGAGGCAGCCAAGGGGTGCCCAAGTAGGAGGAATCCTACTTGGGCGCCTCCCACCCGGCCTCCCCTTCCATATTCATCCGGAGGGGTAAGGAAGGAGGAGGGACGAGAGAAGGAAGGGGGAGGCCGAATCCCTCCCCTTCCTTTCTCTCTTCTCCTCTTTCCTTCCCCCTTATTTCGGCCTACATGAGGCGCACCAGCCCCCTAGGGGCTGGTCCGTCCCCTGCTTGGCCCATTAGGCCCATGTAGTTGCCAGGGGATGCCCGGAACCCCTTCCGGTGACCCGATACGTACTTGGTACCCCTGGAACTCTTCTGGTGTCCGAATACTATCGTCCTATATCTGAATCTTTACCTCTCGACCATTTCAAGACTACTTTTCATGTTCGTGATCTCATCCAGGACTCCGAATAACATTCAGTCACCAAATCACATAACTCATATAATACAAAATCGTCATCGAACATTAAGCATCCGGACCCTACGGGTTCGAGAACTATGTAGACATGACCGAGACACCTCTCCGGTCAATAACCAACATCGGAACCTGGATGCTCGTATTGGTTCCTACATATTCTACGAAGATCTTTATCGATCGTACCGCAGTGACAATATACGTAATTCCCTTTGTCATCGGTATGTTATTTGCCCGAGATTTGATCGTCGATATCTTCATACCTAGTTCAATCTCGTTACCGCCAAGTCTCTTTACTCGTTCCGTAATACATCATCCCGCAACTAACTCATTAGTCACATTGCTTGCAAGGCTTATTATGATATGCATTACCGAGAGGGCCCAGAGATACCTCTCTGATACTCAGAGTGACCAATTCTAATCTCGATCTATGCCAACCCAACAAACACCTTCGGAGATACATATAGAGCATATTTTTAATCACCCAGTTATGTTGTGACGTTTGATAGCACACAATGTATTCCTCCGGTATTCGGGAGTTGTATAATCTCATAGTCAAAGGAATATGTATATGACATGAAGAAAGCAATAGCAATAAAACTTAACGACCATCATGCTAAGCTAACGGATGAGCCTTCTCCATCACATCATTCTCCTATTGATGTGATCCCGTTCATCAAATGACAACACATGTCTATGGTTAGGAAACTTAACCATCTTTGATTAATGAGCTAGTCTAGTAGAGGCTTACTAGGGACACTGTGTTTTGTCTATGTATCCACACATGTATCAAGTTTCCGGTTAATACAATTCTAGCATGAATAATAAACATTTATCATGATATAAGGAAATATAAATAACCAATTTATTATTGCCTCTAGGGAATATTTCCTTCAGTCTCCCACTTGCACTAGAGTCAATAATCTAGATTACATTGTAATGATTATAACACCCATGGAGTCTTGGTGTTGATCATGTTTTGCTCATGGAAGAGGCTTAGTCAAAGGATCTGCCACATTCCGATCTGTATGTATTTTGCAAATCTCTATGTCTCCCTCCTTGACTTGATCATGGATGGAGTTGAAGCGACTCTTGATGTGTTTGGTTCTTTTGTGAAATCTGGATTCCGTCGCCAAGGAAATTGCTCCAGTATTGTCACAGAACATTTTCATTGGACCCGATGCACTAGGTATTACACCTAGATCGGATATGAACTCCTTCATCCAGACTCCTTCATTCGCTGCTTCCAAAGCAGCTATGTACTCCGCTTCACACGTAGATCCCGCCACGACGCTTTGCTTGGAACTGCACCAACTGACAGCTCCAATATTCAATATAAATACATATCCGGTTTGTGACTTAGAGTCATATGGATCAGTGTCAAAGCTAGCATCAACGTAACCATTTACAATGAGCTCTTTGTCACCTCCCTAACCGAGAAACACATCCTTAGTCCTTTTCAGGTACTTCAGGATGTTCTTGACCGTTGTCCATTTATTCACTCCTGGATTACTTTGGTACCTCCGTTCTAGACTTATAGCAAGGCACACATTAGGTCTGGTACACGGCATTTTATACATGATAGAACCTATGGCTGAGGCATAGGGAATGACTTTCATTTTCTCTCTATCTTCTATAGTGGTTGGGCATTGAGTCTGACTCAACTTCACACCTTGTAACGTAGGCAAGAACCCTTTCTTTGGCTGATCCATTTTGAACTTCTTCAAAACTTTATCAAGGTATGTGCTTTGTGAAAGTCCAATTAAGCGTCCTGATCTATCTCTATAGATCTTGATGCCTAATACATAAACAGCTTCACCGAGGTCTTTTGTTGAAAACTCTTATTCAAGTATCGTTTTATGCTATCTAGAAATTATATATCATTTCCTATCAACAACATGTCATCCACATATAATATTAGAAATGCTATAGAGCTCCCACTCACTTTCTTGTAAATATAGACTTCTCCAAAAGTCTATATAAAACCATATGCTTTGATCAGCTCATCAAAGCATATATTCCAACTCCAAGATGCTTGCACCAGTCCACAAATAGATCGCTGGAGCTTGCACACTTTGTTAGCACCTTTAGGATCGACAAAACCTTCTGGTTGCATCACATACAACTCTTCTTTAAGTAATCCATTAAGGAATGCAGTTTTGACGTCCATTTGCCAGATTTCATAATCATAAAATGCGGCAATTGCTAACATGATTCGAACAGACTTAAGCATCGCTACGGGTGAGAATGTCTCATCGTAGTCAACTCCTTGAACTTGTCAAAAACCTTTCGCAACAAGTCGAGCTTTGTAGACAGTAACATTACCATCAGCGCCAATCTTCTTTTTGAAGATCCATTTATTCTCTATGGCTTGCCGATCCTCGCGCAAGTCAACCAAAGCCCATACTTTGTTCTCATACATGGATCCCATCTCAGATTTCATGGCCTCAAGCCATTTTGCGGAATCTGGGCTCATCATCGCTTCCTCATAGTTCGTAGGTTCGTCATGGTCTAGTAACATGACTTCCAGGACAGGATTACCGTACCACTCTGGTGCGGAACATGCTTTGGTTGACCTACGAGGTTTGTTAGTAACTTGATCTGAAGTTTCATGATCATTATCATTAGCTTCCTCTCTAGTTGGTGTAGGCATCACGGGAACAAATTTCTGTGATGAGCTACTTTCCAATTCGAGAGAAGGTACAATTACCTCATCAAGTTCTACATTACTCCCACTCACTTCTTTCGAGAGAAACTCCTTCTCTAGAAAGGATCCATTCTTAGCAACAAAGATCTTGCCTTCAGATGTGTGATAGAAGGTGTACCCAACAATTTCTTTTGGGTATCCTATGAAGACGCACTTCTCCGATTTGGGTTCAAGCTTATCAAGCTGAATCTTTTTCACATAAGCATCACAACCCCAAACTTTAAGAAATGACAGCTTAGGTTTCTTGCCAAACCATAGTTCATACGGTGTCGTCTCAACGGATTTAGATGGTGCCCTATTTACCGTGAATGCAGCTGTCTCTAATGGATAACCCCAAAACGATAGTGGTAAATCAGTAAGAGACATCATAGATCGCACCATATCTAATAAAGTATGGTTAAGACGTTCAGACGCACCATTATGCTGTGGTGTTCCAGGTGGCGTGAGTTGTGAAACTATTCCACATTGTTTTAAATGAAGGCCAAACTCGTAACTCAAATATTCGCCTCCGCAATCAGATTGTAGAAACTTTATTTTCTTGTTCTGATGATTCTCCACTTCACTCTGAAATTCTTTGAACTCTTCGAATGTTTCGGACTTGTGTTTCATTAAGTAGATATACCCATATCTTCTCAAATCATCTGTGAAGGTCAGAAAATAACGATACCCGCCGCGAGCCTCAACACTTATCGGACCGCATACATCGGTATGCATTATTTCTAATAAGTCAGTGGCTCGCCTCGTTGTTCCGGAGAACGGAGTTTTAGTCATCTTGCCCATGAGGCATGGTTCGAAAGCATCAAATGATTCATAATCAAGTGATTCCAAAAGTCCATCCGCATGGAGCTTCTTCATGCGCTTTACACCAATATGACCTAAATGGCAGTCCCACAAATATGTTGCACTATCATTATCAACTTTGCATCTTTTGGCATCAATATTATGAATATGTGTATCACCATGATCGAGATTCAACAAAAATAGACCACTCTTCAAGGGTGCATGACCATAAAAGATATTACTCATATAAATAGAACAACCATTTTTCTCTGATTTAAATGAATAACCGTCTCGCATTAAACAAGATCCAGATATAATGTTCATGCTCAACGCTGGCACCAAATAACAATTATTCAGGTCTAAAACTAATCTCGAAGGTAGATGTAGAGGTAGCGTGCCGACGGCAATCACATCGACCTTGGAACCATTCCCGACGCGCATCGTCACCTCGTCCTTAGCTAATCTTCATTTAATCCGTAGCCCCTGTTTCGAGTTACAAATATGAGCAACCAAACCGGTACCAAATACCCAGGCACTACTATGAGCATCAGTAAGGTACACATCAATAACATGTGTATCAAATATACCTTTGTTCACTTTGCCATCCTTCTTATCCGCCAAATACTTGGGGCAGTTCCGCTTTGTCGGGGAAGCTGATCTGGCCCACGGACACCTATGGGACCGGCGGACCGAGCCCCTTTCGGTTCGGCGGGGGGCGGAGGTCGCACGAAGAGCAGATCGAGGCGAAGCACACAAGCAGTTTACCCAGCTTCGGAGCTCTCCGGAGAGATAACACTCCTACTGCTGCATGTCTGAGTGTATTGAGTTCTTGCTTTCAGAGCTACTGAGTGCTACAAGACACACAAGCTGCTAACGAGACCGAGCGTGAGTGTTCTCTGGCTTCGAACCTTTCGACCCCCTTCCCTACATTGCGCATGGGCCTCCTTTTATATGCTAAAGGGGTCTCCGACAGGTGGAAACGTAGACAAGGGTAATAATGGAAAAGGAGTGGTTGGTACAGCTACTTGTACAGTGTATCATACCTAACCCTAACGGCAGGGGACGAAGGCATTAAATGCCCGCTTCACGCCGCCTAACAAAGGCGTAAAGGGACCGTCAGGCGCCACCGCTTGCCACGATGGCAATCTTGTCGGCGCCGCTTGCCACCGTGCTCACCGGGTCCGCCGGCCTCTTGCCACACGCGCTGGAAAGGTCCTGTGGCGACACGTTAGTGGATGTGCTTTGGAGCGCAGTACAGAGTGGTGGTCCGCATGCAAGCGCCTTGTCATGCGGTTGTTATCTTTGTCGCGCCGAAGCTTGTCGCTCATCGGGCCTTCCCGGCAAGCTCCTCTTGCCGGGCCTTGTCTTGTAAGTGCACAGGGTGGCCTTCTCGCAAGCTCCTCTTGCCGGGCCTTGTCTCCTATGTGCCTTGGGTGGCCTTCCCGGCAAGCTCCTCTTGCCGGGTCTTGTCTCCTGCTTGAATACTTTGTTCTTGAATGGCTCCAAAGGAACCACGGAGGACCTTGGCGGTCACCGGTAAGCCTTGCCGCGGAGGGCTGCAATCGCCCGTGCACAAGTTCGGGATACTAGGGTACCCCTACTCTAGTACACCGACAGAGCCCCGGCCTGGGCCACACATGGTGCCGAAGGCTGTTGGGCTGTGCCCAAAACAGGCACGGCACACGCGCCCGGTCACACCATAACTCACCCGGACCCACCACGCCCACGAACGGCATGCATCGAACGTGGCGTCGTGTGAGAGATCGTGGGCGCAGGTCGTGGGGGTTTCTTTATTCGAAATCGAACGTCCGCCCCTCCCTCTTTATAAGCGGGGAAACAGGGGTACGTCGCCTACCTTGCCAGTTGATGTCCCATCAAAAAACCACCGCTGCTCCCCCCTTCTTCTCAAGGATGAAAAGAGAGCAGCTCACTTCATCGCCGCCAAAGACACTCAACGCCGTCGATCTCCTCCACCGCCTCCGCCATGGGCCCGAAGCCGACAAGGGAAGACCGTGAAGTCGGCCGAGGCGCCGCGTTTGCGGCGCTGGAAGGAGCGGGTTGTCTTCCCCTCAGCCGCGAGGGAGCCGAGGGAGAACTACTACCTCTTTCTCGTCGACGGAGACGCGATGCATCCGCCGCATCGGAAGGTACTCCCCCGCCGCTGCCGCAGAATCGCCCGACGGGGTATCCCTTCTTCGCGCTTTTCTTCTACTGCGGGCTCTGCCGCCCTTCTCTGAGTTCTTTTGCGACATTATGAACACCTACGGGTTCCGCCTCCTTGATTTCACCCCCAACGTCGTTCTGACCATGGCGGTTTTCGCACATCTCTGCGAAAACTTTGTCGGAGTCCATCCAAATGTAGCTCTTTTCCGCCACTTCTTTTTCCCCGAGCCGAGAGAGGAGAGCCCCTTGCCGGAGGAATTGCTTGGGTCTCCAGGGTCGGCAAGAAGGAGGCCTATTTGGAGGGAGAGCTCCGTAGCAAATGGGAGGAGTGGAGGGCAGATTGGTGCTGGATCGTTGAGGAGAACCCGCAGCCTTTTACCGCCCAAATACTAAACCCCAAAGTAGTACGCTGCAATGATTGGAGCAATCTGGCCTCGAGGACGCTTAGGCTGAAGATCGCAGTTACCGAATCCTCCGCCTCGCACTTGCCGGACTCACTATAGGCACTGTTGGCGCGGACTTTCTTCGCCACACAGACGCTTCTTGCAGGAGAGAAGGAGACCTGCCTGGGAATTTCATAACGCAGCAGACATCATGAGGCTGCGCCCAGGCCTCAACTTCAACTTCACTGTCTTGGAGCTTGACGCAATGCTCTTAGAGCTGTTCAAGCCCGACCCTGATCATCCGGAGATGTTTAGGTTGCCGAGGGGCGTCGTTCACTGTGCAACAACTCGCCGCTTGACCGCATCCGCGCAATGATGCGTTGTGTGACTCCCATGGAATTGTCCCCACTTGGCAAGAGCCGGCAGATGACGTCGTCGGCAGTTCTTCAACAATCTAGTGGAGATGCCGGTCCGCCCCAATGAGCAGAGGGGCCTCACCATGACACCATTGACGCATTTAGATGCAGCGCAACGCCACCAGCTAGAAGAAGCGGCAGGCGCTGCCATGGCGGTTGGCTTCACCGTGGAGGAGGCAGAGGCCGAGGCAGCAAGCCTCGTCGAGCGAAAGGAGTTTGTCAGCGAGGAGGAGCTTGCCGAGCCTGAAGCCGAGTCGGGCGAACCTCCCGAGGGCGCATCCTCCCCGCCTCCAAGCAGCTTGCCGCGAGCGGAGCCACCAGCTCCACCAAGAAGGCGTCTTCGCAGGGCCGGAGACGCAGCGGGGCGGCAGACGGGCCAACAGCCGCAGTGCCGCGGGACGCGCTCCACCGCGGCAAGCACTGTTGCCGCAGGAGCACCTCACACCGCTGCGGCAACTAGGGCGCGACCCTCGTAGGCTACCGGTCCCGCTCCCGCCAAGCGTCCAAGGGAGCCCACTCCTCTGCCTCGTTGTACCGGAGGCGGGCCAGAATTCGACCTCTCCGCGCTCAGCTCCGACGAGGAAGAGGAAGAGTAAGATTCCTTGCTGTACTTGTAATTCTTCGATTTGTTGCTTCGTCTTGTATCTGATTTGCTTTGCTCTGAATCCATTCCTTTTCAGGACGCTGGCCCAGAGGATGTCGAAGAGAGCCAAGACCCCGGTGATTGTCGTCGAGGACGGACCTACTGCGACGGCAGGAGGCGCGTCCGAGACAACCTTGCCGGATGAGGCAACTCTCCTTCAAAGCAGCCCCCAGCGCAGCCCCCAGCGTAAGTATATGGTCTACTTCCTGTTGTTCGGCGTGCATGGGTGCTTTTTCCTTTGGCCGATATCTCGATCGTTGACTTGTGTAGGAAGCAGCAGCCTCCTTCCGCTTCGACTACGCCGCCTAGGGTGGATTCCCCGGCAAGGGAGCGCTCCCCGGCAAGGGAGCCTTCTCCGGCAAGGGAGCCTTCTCCGGCAAGGGAGCCTTCTCCGGCAAGGGAGCCTTCTCCGGCAAGGGGCAGCTCTCCGGCAAGGGACGGCACTAGCGATCCCTTGGCGGCGGAGACCATGACCGCAGCCCCCGGCGCAGGTAACCTTCTCGCCTGAGTACTTCCCTTGTGTATTTCTTCTTCTGATTTTGTCTTTGAATATTTGCTTGACTTTCTTCATTCGTCCGCCACAGAGCCAATGGAGACCGAGGTCGCCGGCGAGGAGGACGTGCGCGGCAATACTGACGAAACCGTCGCCGTGGAAGAAGAAGCCGGCGCTGATGAGCCTGCCGGCAAAGAGGCCACCGAAGCTGCCGCCGCAGAAGCTAGCGAGGGGTCTGGCAATCGCACTGGCGACCCTGAGGCCGCAGGAGCGCCAGGCGCTACACCGACCGCCGATCCCTCCGCCGCTGCTGCATCAGTTCAAGAGCCCCAGCCTGGCGCCTACTTGAAGGCCGGCGACGGCGTCTTCATCAAGCTCCCGTGGGAGTCGAGCTCCAGGGCGCCGGCAGAAGGAGAAACCTTCGATGAAGAGCTGCTCGCCTTTGCTGGGCTGACGTTAGTTGACGCGCCAGCAGCAAAGAGCGCGAAGCCCGAGGAGGAGCAACCGCGGAAGCCTTGTCGCTTCTACCGCCTCGGCTAAGCCAAACTGGCATCCCGGAGGCGCTTTTGTCGCGGCGGAGCAGACATCGAGAAGCGCTGGAGGAGCTCCGGGGCAACCAGGAAGCCCTCCGATCCTTGGCGGAGGCGGGAGCAACTTCGCCGAGGAGCGCAAGGCCTTCATCCTCGAGAAGGCTGCGGTGAGGAGGAACAAGGCTTGCCGCCGAGAAGCTGTCTGCTAGGGAGGGTGAGCCGGGCGCAGCGGAAGGTTAACCTGGATAGCCACGAGGAGGATCTCGCCATGCGCGAGGAAACATTTGGCGGGGCTCTCAAGGAGGCAAAGGATGCTTTGCCATGCTGCCGAGGCCGCCAAGAAGGAGCTGGAGACGAAGGTGGCGCGGTGGAGGCCAGCCTCAAGAAGAGCGGCGAGAGCTTGCTGCACTCAAGCACGAAAGCGCCGAGAAGGACGCCTACACTCTTGGCGAGCTGCGGGGCCGTCTCGCCGAGAGGAGTAAGGAGCTCAGCGCTGCCGGGGACTCCAATGCAGATCTTGAGTTGAAGCTAACTACTTTGACTCGGGACTGGGCTGGCGCCAAGGAGGCGGGAGGTGGCCTTGAAGGAGAAGATCAAGGCCGACGAGGAGCTGCTTTGGCGAATCAAGTTGCCGCCAGTGCCTTGAGGGAGAGTGTGGAGCACCGGACCGAAGGTCTCGTGGATATCTTCTGCCGCATCCACAGCCGAGTGATGGAGCTGGGATGGTGGATCTTGGATACTCCTCCGACGAGCACCTCCAACCCAGCGCCAAGCTTAGCTTATTCTTCAAGGGCGTGGTGGCGGGCCTCCAGCGACTCGGGAAGAGGTCCCAAAATAGCTGGCCGAGGAGTCGCGCCCAGATCTGCGCTGGAGCCCTCAAAAGGTCGCGATGAAGGTGGCCTTCCGCAACCCAGGCCTCAACCTCACCAACGCCCTCAAGTCCCCTGCCACGGATGCCGATGTGGAGGCGCTCAAGACCCTTGTCGCACCCATTGTGGACAGGTTGAGCGGAATCAAGAGGGTTGAGGGTGGTCGCGTAGACTAGGCCGCCCGTTTTCTCTTGGTCTTGCCGCTGCTAGTCATGTCATAGGAACAATCCATTAGAGCTGCGGCAAGCTATCTTGTAATATAACTTTATTTTGGATATGAATTGCTATGCTATTTCCTTTACTTGATTCCTTCCTTTGTATGTTTTGCCTTACGCTTTTAGGGAACTTGTCGGCGCTGGCACTGAGCCATGAAGCGCCGAAAAGTGAACGTCAAGAGCCTGGCGGAGCTGCTTCCGACAAGCAACCTTGTCGCAACTAGTCGCAGCTCACTTAAGTTGTTGAGCGGACTCGAAACAAAGTAAGGCGCAACTAGCTACGAAGTTGGTTCCTCTGCGCATGTGTTTTCCATACAAAGTTCGGTTGTTCAAGGAAGATAACTTAAAATTTTAAAACTGATTGCTCAAACTTTGGCAACTTAGCTTTTCTGTCGTTTGCTTCCCGGTAAGGCTAGACTTCCTTGAGCGACGCTTGGTCCACACCATTATCTTCTCCTTTCCCCCCGGCAAACTTGCATGCGAGGGAACCTTCCTTTCTTTGAGAAAGAGAAAGAAGAGAAAATAAAGATATGGAGCCTTGTGGCTCGTTATCACTTACCAGGGGTAGGTGCTGCACAAAGTGTCAGAGAACGCATGCAAATAGAAGTAAAAAGCATGAAATTGACAAGGTGTGCGAAGCACGCTAGCTTTACTGATGCATGGGGTCTGCGCCCGGCTTTGTACAAAGGATTACATGCATCAGCGGCAAGACTTGTACAAAAGGTGGTTGCCGGAACAGGTTCAACCAACGCTTCTGAGTAAAACTTACGAAGATGCTCAATATTCCAGAGTTGCTCACGGAATGCCATCTTCGGTCTCAAAAGCGGACGGCGCCCGGGCCTAGTGACTTGTTTCACCCGATAAGGGCCTTCCCACTTCGGCGTCAACTTGTTGGAATTCTTGGCGGACTGAACGCGCCGAAGAACAAGGTCGCTTCCTCGAGACTTCTGGCATTGACTTTGTGGCTATGGTAGCGGCGCAAAGCTTGTCGGGTACCGAGCAGCTCAGACAAAGAACTGAAGACGATCCTCCTCAAGGAGCAACAATAGCGTCATCTTGTCGCATTTGCTCTTGCTCAAGCTCATCATAAGCGAGCACTCGAGGCGATCCGTATCTGAGTTCCGTGGGGAGAACTGCCTCTGCTCCATAGACTAGAGCGAAAGGCGTGCGGCGATGGCTCGATTTGGCGTCGTCCGATCGACCAAAGAACCACCGGCAGCTCCTCAATCCAGCTTTCTTCCGCACTTGTGCAGCCTGTCGAAAGTTCTGGTCTTGAGCCCGCACAGCACTTCAAAGATTTGCCCTCTCCGGCTGACCGTTGCTTCTTGGATGAGCAATGAAGCGAAAGCGAACCTTGGCGCCAAGATCTTGGACGTCTTGCATGAAGGTGCAGCTTGTGAACCGTGGTGCCGTTGTCGGTGATGATCCCGTTAGGGATTACGAAGCGACAAACGATCGACCAAGAACTTGATCACGATCAGGCTGTCACCTTCCTCACTGCTTCCACTTCCGGACACTTTGTGAACTTGTCGATTGCAACGCATAAGTACTCAAAGCCCCGACAGCTTCGGGGAAGGGGCCGAGGATGTCGAGCCCCGGACGAAAATGGCCAGGATAAAGGGATCGTCTAGAGAGCTTGAGCTGGCTGGTGTGTCTGCTTGGAATGGAACTGCACGCTTCACACTTGGTTACTTGTGCGCTTGCATCCCGGAGGGCTGTCGGCCAAAAGAAACCTTGCCGAACACTTTGCCGGCAAGTGCTCTGGCGCCAATGTGGTGACCACATATGGCTCCATGTATCTCTCGCCAACAGCTTTTGTCCGTCTTCCGGTGAATACACTTCAATTTCACACCGTTGAGTCTTCTTACATGCAGTGTCTTTGTCGACAAACTGGTACATACTTGACTGTCGGGCTACTCTTTCCGCTTCTTCTTGTTCTTCGGGAAGTTCTCCTGTCTGAAGGAAATGGACAATCTGTTGCACCCATGCTGGAGCTTGCGGCTCGACAACAAGGATTAAAGGCACATCTGCTGCTGCAGGAAAATCAGCTTCCACGGCAAGAAACTGCGGCTCAGCCGGAGCTTGACGTTCCCCGGCAAGCTTGCCGGAGCAAAACTTGTCGGGAGCGTCTGCTTCAATGAAACAAACCCTGGGGCTTGTAGGAGCAGACTGCCCCTCAAAGATCAAGGTGTCGATCTTGGGGACCTTTTTGGCGGTGGCTTCGGGAAGCTCTGCCGGAAAGTAGTCACCAGAGATCAACCTTCTCTTCTTGCTCTGTCCAGTCGGTGGTGTTACAGACGGTTGAGTCAGCTTGAGCACAAAAATCCCTGGTTCCATTGTGTAACTTAAGTGCGGCGCACTTTGACAGCCATCGGCAATGTTGTTCGAGCTCTCGGAATATATTCCATTTGCAGGCCGTCAAAGTGCTCTTCTAGCTTCCTCACTTCATCAACATAAGCTTCCATCAACGGACTCGATAATTCTTGTTCACTTGGCGGATAACAAGTTGTGAGTCACCCACGACAATGAGCTTCTTGATCCCAAGGTCCATTGCGATCCACGAGACCGCAAGCAAACCTTCATACTCTGCAGATTGTATGTTGCTTGCTCCTTGGGAAAGTGCATCTGGACTACGTGCTTGAGGTGCTCTCCGTGGGTGCGACAAAGCACGCCGCACCGGGCGCCTTTGCAGCGAAGAAGGCACCATCAAAGTACATCAGCCACTCTTTGCTTGTTTCCTTGACGGGATGCTCGTTTCGAATTTCTTCATCTGGCGTTGGTGTCCATTCTGCTATGAACTCCGCCAATGCCCTGCTTTGGATAGTTGAAGTGCTCTCAAACTTGAGGCCAAAGCTTGACAGTTCCAGCGCCCACTCGACAATCCTGCATGTTGCCTCTGGATTTTGCAGTATCCTCTTCAGCGGAAAGCGAGTGACAACTGTGATCTCATGTGCCTGAAAGTAATGGCACAGCTTTCTCGAGGCCATGAGGAGGCCGAAAAGCAATTTCATACACCGTAGTACCTTGACCTAGCCCCTTGCAGAAGGGAGCTGACAAAGTAAACTGGGCGCTGCACCATCCTTTTCTGCATCTTGTCATGCGTCTGCGCAGATTCGTCCTTGTCGGGACCAGAGCTTGCCAGCAAAGCCCCCTGCTTGTCGCTGGATGTGTCTGCCGTTGTTGCTAGCTCATCATCCGCCTCCCTCTCCGCTACTAACGCAGCACTAACCACTTGATTGGTTGCCGCTATATATAGCAGCAACTTCTCTTGTGGCTTAGGTGTGACAAGTGTCGGAGTGGAGGACATGTATCTCTTCAAGTCCTGCAGCGCTGCCTCCGCTTCCGGAGTCCATTGCATTGGACCTGCCTTTTTCAAAATCTTGAAAATGGCAGGGCGCGCTCAACAGACCTAGAGATAAACCTGCTGAGAGCAGCTACGCAACCGGCAAGCCTTCTTACATCCTTGATGTGCTTTGGTGCTTCAATCTGCTCAATGGCCTTGATCTTGTCGGGATTGGCTTCAATTCCCTGCTGAGACACGAAGAACCCGAGAAGCTTGCCGGAAGGGACTCCAAACACGCACTTCTCGGGGTTGAGCTTGAGGTTGATCTTGTGCAGATTTCTAAAGGTTTCATCTAAATCCTGAACTAGGGTCGCCTTGTCCTTGCTTTTGACCACTATGTCATCCATGTATGCTTCCACATTTCTGTGCATTTGCGGCTCAAAAGCGTCATGAACTACCCTTGCAAACGTTGAACCAGCATTCTTTAACCCGAAGGGCATCCAGACAAAACAGTATGTGCCACATGGGGTGATGAATGCGGTCTTCTCCTCATCCTCTTCTCGCCATGAAGATCTGATGATATCCTGAGTATGCATCCGTAAATGAAAGCAAATCACATCCGCCGTGGAGTCAACAATCTGGTCGATGCGCGGCAAGGGAAATGGATCTTTGGGACAAGCTTTATTGACATCTCAAAAGTCGATACAAAGCCTCCATTTCCGTTAGCCTTATGCGTACAACTACAGGATTGGCCAACCACGTGGGATGGAGCACCTCTCGACAAGGCCTGCTACTTCCGGTTTCTTGATTTCTTCCGCGATGAACTCTTGACGCCCACCGCTTGCTTCCTCGACTTTCGCTGACGGGCGCGCGATGAGGACAAACGGCAAGATGGTGCTCAATTACTTTCACAGGAACACCGGGATGTCGGATGGCTGCCATGCAAACACGTTGACGTCACCGCGAGAAAGCAACGAGCGCCTTTCCTATTTAGGGTCGAGAGAGGCATCGATGGTGAAGGTACCACCGCGTCCGTCCTCCTTGGCGGACACCTTCTTGGTCTCTGGTGGAGCTGTCATCGCCTTCTTATACTTGCCGGTGGAGCTCGATGGTGCGTCCTCGACGGTAGCGCAGCACTCAAGAGGTGCGCTTGCCGGAGTGGGCATCGAGCTCTTGCCGGACTTGGTCTTCTTCTTCCCCGGAGCTTCAATGACAAGTGGCTTGCAATCTGTCGCCGCTGCTTCCCGGTAGATCTTGTCGGCGCAGATAAGAGCATCCTTCTTGTCGCCAGGGACAGAGATGACACTTATCGGGCCCGGCATCTTCAGGAGGTTGTAGGCATAGTGAGAAGCCGCCATGAATTTGGCGAGTGCTGGACGGCCTAGTATCCCATTGTAAGGCAATGGAAAATCAGCAACGTCAAAAGTGACCCTCTCAGTTCAAGTTCAACTCATTTGCTAAATGTCACCGCAACGTGATCTTTCCTTCGCTTGCTCCTTCCGGATTGATTCCTTGAAAAGTGCGGACTCTTCGAGCTCGCCATCGTGGATCCGGAGTTTCGGAGCATCGCGGAGGAGATCAGATTCAAGCCGGCCCCGCCGTCAACTAGCATCTTGGTGACCTTGAGGTTGCGGATAGTTGGTGAAACCAACATCGGCAAGCACCGACCGATACGCGATCGTGGTGGTCCTCAATGTCAAAGATGATAGGCGTCTTTGGGCCATTTCAGAGGCTTGCGTGACTCGATGGATGGTTCTGCTGCATTGACCTCCCACATCCACTGCTTGAGCTGGCGGTGGAAGGTGTGCAGAGAGGCACCGCCGTCAACGCACAGGACCACTGTGGCTTTCTGGAACTCCTGCTCATCGGCCTCGTCATCATCCATGACCTTGTCATCATCGTCGTCGTCGTCCTTGTCGCGGCCGCGGGGAGGCCTGTCTCCTTGCCGCTTCTTGGCCTTGCCGCGGCGTCCTCCCCGGCCGGGACGTTTCTTGCTAGCTCCTCCAGCACCTTCCTGGGCCTTCTCCTTGTCGCGTCATTCGTATTCAGCCTTCTGCTGCTCGACAAGCTGCTCGACCTTCTTGCAGCTCTGGAGGTCATGACCCTTGGTGCGGTGGATCTTGCAGTACTGCTTGCCGGAGTCGTCCTCCTTGTCGGCGGCCGCCACAGACTGGCAGTTGGTGCCAGCGGCAACGTCCTTGCTGGAGCTACCAGCCTTGGCTTTCTTGTCGCCACCTCCGTTGCCGGACTGCTCAACAACTAGCACATCTCTGCCTTTCTTTTTCCTGTTGCCCCTTGCCGGCTCTTCTTTGCCGGGCGGTCTCTTCACCGCCGATCCTCCCGCTTCGGTATTCTCTCCGGAGTCTCCTCCTTCCTCAAAGACGTGCACACTTCTCGCCAGGCATATAGCTCATCGACATCTTCGATCTTGCACATCGCCATCTCCTCCGCATTCTCGCGGTTTCGCACGTTTCGATGGAACGCGCTGATCACCGCGGCAGGTGGGACGTCTGAGATGTTGTCTTTGTACACGGCTGAATCTTTGAATATACTTGCTAGGGCTCTCCTTCCTTCTGGGCGAGCAGATGAAGGTCGCTTTCTTGGCCATGGGGCTTGTGGCGCCTGTAAAGGCACCGACAAACTGATGGCATAGATCTGCCCAAGAAGATATGGAGTTGTCCGGCAAGTGCATGAGCCAGGACCTGACGTTGGGCTTGAGCACCAGCGGGAAGTAGTTAGCAAGGATCTTGTCGTCTCGCCCCCTGGCAGCCTGCACCGTGATGGTGTAGATCTTTGAGGAACTCCGACGGATGCGTCTTGCCGTCGTACTTCTCCGATGCGTCGGCTTGAAGTTTTCTTCTTTGGGCCATCGACTTGCCGCAGCTCACGAGTGAACGCAAGGCAACCTACCGTACGGCAAGTCGTCTGGTTCTCTGGCGCGTGCATGTCGACAGAGGGGCCCAGCCAGCGCTTGTCGGATTGACGCCGCGCTTCTCTCGGGCGCCGATACGAAGTTCGAAGCGTCCGCTTGTTGCCGCCGTGAAGAACTTGGCGCCGATCGCGATGAGCTCGTGGATCTGATGACGCAGCGGAGTCGCCGTCGAGGTGGATCCGGCGAGTCAGCGATCTTGGCCTTCGGGCGGAGAGTGCATGGTGGTTGCACCCTACCGGTCTCGTCGCCACCGGCTCGCGTTTAGCAGTCCTGCGGCAGCGACACACTCGGTTGTCATGGAGCGTCGCCGTTAAGCGGCCGATGAGACTTTGTATGGTGGCCTCCACTCATCGACCTTGTCGGCCGTTGGAGGGTAATCCAGAGCAGTTGAGCTCTCGCCGGAGCTTCTGCTGGAGTAGTGGAGTGGCGATGGCGAGCGGCGCGAGGCGGGATATGCTCGGACTTCTAACTATGTTAGAAGGAGCGATATCCCGTCCGGGCGACCGATGCCTCGCTTCGCGCCAAAGATGTTGGCGTGCATGCTGGTCTTGAACGTCTCGGGATCCTCCAGCTCGATCTCGGTCCAACGAGCGTATGGCATTGTGAATGCCATGACGCTGTCGGTCCCGCGCCTCCTGAGACGGGTGCGGTGCATGTACGGACGCCGAGGTCTGCGCGGCCTTGTCCTTGGACTTGGCAGCACCGTGAGCTCCCCCGTCGTCCATTCTTCGCTGGCGTCTACCCCACCACCGCTGTTTGCTCGTGGTGGTGGGTTCGACGCGGACGGGCTTCGCCGCCGCCTTCTTCTTTGGTGGCATGTTGACGAAGATGATGAAGATCTAGCTTCAGCGTGGGCCGTGTCGAGTTCACACAACCTCGACGCCCCTACCGGGCGCGCCAAAGATGTCGGGAAGCTGATCGGCCCACGGACACCTATGGGACCGGCGGACCGAGCCCCTTTCGGTTCGCGGGGGCGGAGGTCGACGAAGAAGCGGTCGAGGCGGCACACGAGCAGTTTACCCAGCTTGAGCTCTCCGAGAGATAACACTCCTCCGATGTCTCGAGTGTATTGAGTTCTTGCTCAGAGCTGGAGTGCTACAAGACACACAAGCTGCTAACGAGACCGAGCGTGAGTGTTCTCGGCTTCAACCTTTCGACCCCCTTCCCTACGCTAGCATGGGCCTCCTTTTATATGCTAAAGGGGTCTCGGCAGGTGGCAACGTAGACAATGGTAAAAATGGAAAAGGAGTGGTTGGTACAGCTACTTGTACGATGTATCATACCTAACCTCGACGGCAGGGGACGAAGGCATTAAATGCCCGCTTCACGTCGCCCTAACAAAGGCGAAAGGGACCGTCGGCGCCACCGCTTGCCACGATGGCAATCTTGTCGCCGCTTGCCACACCACGCTCCGCTGGCCGCGACGGCTCTTGCCACGCGCTACCGAAAGGTCCTGTATGGCGACACGTTAGTGGATGTGCCGGAGCGCAGTACTGAGTGGTGGTCTGCTGCAAGCGCCTTTGCCGCGGTTGTTATCTTGTCGCGCCGGAAGCTTGTCGCTCATCGGGCCTTCCCGCAAGCTCCTCTTGCCGGGGCCTTGTCTTGTAAGTGCACAGGGTGGCCTTCCGCAAGCTCCTCTTGCCGGGCCTTGTCTCCTATGTGCCTTGGGTGGCCTTCCGGCAAGCTCCTCTTGCCGGGTCTTGTCTCCCTGGCTTGAATACTTTGTTCTTGAATGGCTCCAAAGGAACCACGGAGGACCTTGGCGGTCACCCGGTAAGCCTTGCCGCGGAGGGCTGCAACTGCCCGTGCACAAGTTCGGGATACTAGGGTACCCCTACTCTAGTACACCGACACGCTTCTAGTGACCAATCCCTTTGTAGTAGAAGCATTCAGTTTCGGGCTTAGCTCTAGACTTGGGATTCTTCCCGGGAGTGGCAACTTGCTTGTCATTCTTCTTGAAGTTCCCCTTCTTTCCTTTGCCCTTTTTCTTAAAACTAGTGGTCTTGTTAACCATCAACACTTGATGCTCCTTCTTGATTTCTACCTCTGCAACTTTGAGCATTGCGAAGAGCTCGGGAATTGTCTTTTCCATCCCTTGCATATTATAGTTCATCATGAAGACTTTGTAGCTTGGTGGCGGTGATTGAAGAACTCTGTCAATAACACTATCATCTGGAAGGTTAACTCCCAGCTGAGTTAAGTGGTTATGATACCCAGACATTCTGAGTATGTGTTCACTGACAAAACTGTTCTCCTCCATCTTGCAGCTATAGAACTTGTTAGAGACTTCATATCTCTCAACTCGGGCATTTGCTTGAAATATTAACTTCAATTCCTGGAACATCTCATATGGTCCATGATGTTCAAAACGTCTTTGAAGTCCCGATTCTAAGCCGTAAAGCATGGCACACTGAACTATCGAGTAGTCATCAGATCGAGCTTGCCAAGCGTTCATAACATCAGCATCTGCTCCTGCAGCAGGCCTTTCACCTAGCGGTGCATAAAGGACATAATTCTTCTGTGTAGCAATGAGGATAATCCTCAAGTTACGGACCCAGTTCGTGTAGTTGCTACCATCATCCTTCAACTTAGCTTTCTCTAGGAACGCATTAAAATTCAAGGGAACGGTGGCACGGGCCATTGATGTACAACATAGATATACAAAAACTATCAGGACTAAGTTCATGATAAATTAAGTTCAATTAATCATATTACTTAAGAACTCCCACTTAGATAGATATCCCTCAAGTCATCTAAATGATCACGTGATCCATATCAACTAAACCATGGCCTATCATCACGTGAGATGGAGTAGTTTTCAGTGGTGAACATCTCTATGTTGATCATATCTACTATATGATTCACGTTCAACCTTTCGGTCTCCAGTGTTCCGAGGCCATGTTTGTACATGCTAGGCTCGTCAAGTTTAACCTGAGTGTTCCGCATGTGCAAAACTGTCTTGCACCCGTTGTATGTGAACGTAGAACTTATCACACCCAATCATCACGTGGTGTCTCAGCACGACGAACTGTCGCAACGGTGCATACTCAGGGAGAACACTTACACCTTGAAATTTTAGTAAGGGATCATCTTATAATGCTACCGCCGTACTAAGCAAAATAAGATGCATAAAAGATAAACATCACATGCATCAAAATATGTGACATGATATGGCCATCATCATCTTGTGCCTTTGATCTCCATCTCCAAAGCACCGTCATTATCTCCATCGTCACCGGCTCGACACCTTGATCTCCATCGTAGTGTCGTGGTCGTCTTGCCAACTATTGCTTCTACAACTATCGCTAACGCATAGTGATAAAGTAAAGCAATTACATGGCGTTTGCATTTCATACAATAAAGCGACAACCATAAGGCTCCTGCCAGTTGCCGATAGCTTTTATAAAATATGATCATCTCATACAATAACGTATATCACATCATGTCTCACTACAAAAAAATACAGTTCCGTGATGATACGTGTTTGTCACAGTAGGTCACGTTTTTTTTCATGCATGTACATCCATGACGATTTTATGATAGAATCAAGATAATAATACCTGTGCTGTCATAGAAGTGTTCCATGACATTACCAAAATTATCATCATGGAAGTGTCCAGTTCCATGACGATAAATCGCGTGTCATAGAAGTGCTTTCGTCAAGGGTGACCGACACATGGCATCCACCATAACGGGTCGCCGTTAAGCTATCAGGTTCCGGTTTGGATCCAATAACCCGTTAACAACCCGGACCAATGGGGATTTTCCATGTGTAAAATCATCATTGGCTGGAGGAAATACGTGTTTGCTCCTTGGTGGGCCAGATGTCGTTCGTCCAATGGAGGAGACATGCATATGATACGTCGACATGTGGCAGGGCCCAATAGAGGCCCATATGGGTTAAAAAGGCCGGCCCAGTCAAAGACCCATAGTACTTACTCAGGTACTAGTGGGCCAGCCCAATAACGACCTGTTTAAACATGGCCCATTTTTGGCCCGAAGCCAGATCTGGCCCCTTAATTGTTCGCCGAATATTTGGGCCCAATTACGGCCCCGTGACTTTCGGCCTGGTAGAGGCCCGATGTAGACATGGGCCCATTTTAGCCCGGTGTGTCTTTCAGCCTGGGATGGCCTGTGCTGCCCATGCGCCATATATGGTCCGACGCGACATCCGGCCCACTAACAGCCCGTGATAAAGGTGGTAACAGTTCAGCCCAACGTGACTTTGGTCCTGTTAAAGGCCTATCGTATAATTCGGCCTGTTGATGCCTGTACTAAGCTTTCGACCTCTTAGAGGCCCATGATATCAGTGGGCCAACTAAGGCCCGAGATATGTTTCAGCCTGGTAACGGCCCGTCATATAACTAGGCCAAAAAATGCCCAGTCTACATTTCAGCCTGCTGAAGGCCAGTCGACGACTAGTGAAAATTGAGGCCCAACATGCATTTCGGCCTGCTAAAGGCCCATGGTTTCTTCTGGGACATAATAGGCTAGCAGAATATTCAGCCTGTTAATGGCCCAAAGCTACATGGGCCCAACTAAGCGCTGGGTCCACTAAAGGCCCAGCTAAAATTTGGGCCGAATATAGGCAGGAGTAAGTTGTGGGCCTGACGCAAAGTGTGAAGGCCCTAATGGCCATTCGGGCCTAAGAAAGTTGCAGGCCGGCCCAATTGTGGCCCACTAAAAACCAGTCCTGTTAGAGGCGAATGTTTCGGCCCGGTCGACTACATCAGATTCTTTTTTCAGATAGCAAATGATGGCAATAACTAGTAGGAATTAAGAACAAACCTACTCTATACAATAAAGAAATTACGGCATAGTGACTTAGAATAAACCTACACTATAAAATAAAGGATTTATGGTATATTACATCCACTGGGCATCGATGTTCGCCACCAGTGATCATAAATCGTAATGAAGAAGCAGATTACAAAAACTGGGCACTATTGCAGCGTAACAAAATGATACTGAACCAAGACCACTTCCAAGACAGTTCAAGAAAGGTTAGCCTTGCACAGGAACTACTGCGTAAGCTGCTGAGCAAGGCTGTGAGACCGGCCTAGCATGTCGGTCATAGCTTCCAGGTGTAGCTGTTTAGCAATGAGGTTCCCATTGGTGTTCTCCGCAATCTTTCTTAGAGATAGGACTTCAATTCGAAGTTGAGTTGCAGAATGCCTTTCTGCTAGAACTTGGGACTGAAGAAGTCGAACTGATTCAGACATCGAATTCTGTGAGCTTGTCTGACTGCTAGTCTCAAGTAATTTGAACACTGCATCAAGACAAGACTTTGGGGTTGTCTCGCTATCTTCAAGATGTTTTGCCTTCTTTGCTGCAATATATGTTGGGTTTGAATCACAGCCTTCAGCAGACTTGTGCATGCCATCAGGCATATCACCCTGAAACAAGCAGAGAGATGACAAGTTCTTCACATGTGTAAACAAAGATGATAACTGTGCTGTCAATTCCATCCAATTTCAAATTAGAAAATAAAGAGTAAGTTCAAATTATCAATAGCATAATTTGGCATTATTCATAATGCGGGGAGCTTAACCACACTACTCGATTACCATGTCAACATAACAAGCATAGATGAAGGGCAAAGACAGTCATTGTATCTATTTTGGTTAATGTGCTTGGCATGTTGTTCATATCATCAGCCACATCAGTAAGATAAAACAGGAGATGACAAGGTGCAAACGTGGGCCACTTCACCACACACTGGATTATAGATCCACAAAAACAAGCATACATATAGGGAGTATTGAGTAATATGCATGGTATGAATAAGGAATTTGGTTTTACAAGTAAAGCTTGGAACTTACGGTTGTTGTGAACATGCATTTTGATAGAAACAACAAACTAAACATCAGTTAACGATAGGGAGTATGAGAAAATTAAATAGGAGTTGAGGATAAAGGCTTTAGAAGGACTGACTTACATTAATAGTTAACACCGGCTTTATAATGCCCTTCTCCATGCCAAGGGAAGGATAACTCAAGAATTTCAGCATATAATCTTCTTCATAAGCATTGGCTGTACTCTACATTTTGTAGAGAGTAATTATAGATATGATAATACTGGAAGGGATAGAGGATAATGAAGATAAGGTGCAGATTGATGCTACATAATCAACTACCAATCCACAGGCGCAAGCGTTCTGAGGACAAAATGTACTGACAAGAGCAATGGGCTACACTTCTGCACTGGCATTGTCTGTGTATTCAACTTTTTGGTAAGATTAAATATAGATCTGATATATTTTAGTAAATGGTGGGCGAGGGAGATAAGATGCAGAATGCTACACAATGAACAAATCCGTCTTCCCATAATACAAGAGTGTTTTGAACACTGGTGTACTATACAAAACGTTCTTATATTACGAAATGGGGGGAGTAGCTGTTAATGTAAGTACAGTGATAGACGACGTTCAGTCCTTACAAGAGGACTGCTACCTCTTCAAAAGCATTGGCTTGATTCTAAATTTATGTAAGAGTCCATATAGATCTTCTAATGTCCACCAAATGGACGATAACGAGGCTAACATGTGCAGTGATGCTACATAATCAACCAGCTATGAAAGTAAGTTGGTCATACAGGGCAAGAGGTACTCACAAGAGCAATGCGATTAATGTAGTATAGTTGCGAGATTCTATGGTCCCTTGAGAATGAATGTTTTTCTGCTAACAGTTTTCGTACAAGTGAGACGTTAAGGCAAATGCAGAAATGTAGTTCAAATTGTGATGTGATATCATAGACAGTACCTTACGCTGCAGATGAGACCAATGTGGAACAAGATTATTCCAGTCACTATCTGGTAAATGTAGCAGTGGAGACTTCACAGAAATTTCGTTTAGAGGCTTGCCATTGAAGTGCGCTTGCCTCAGGTAGGAACGATACTTCATCAACGAGTGCTTAAAAGCACAACCAACCCTTGCTCGTCTTGAAAATCCAGTTTGTTCCTCGCCTATTTAAAAGAATGAAAAATCGTGTGTCTTCTGTCAGCAGAAACATATGCAGTAATTACCATGACTAACATTAGTACATTACTTACGCGTAAGTTGTGGAGGAAGACTAGAAATTGTTCTGTGTCTGCGGTATAATCTTTCCATGAAGGAAAGATGTGCACAAAGTTCCTGACAACAATATAAGCTTCGTCTTCTAAACTGGGAAGAAATGGAACAGGGGTCCTGTTTGCTGCAATTGGGGCTCTCTCTGGTTCAAAAAGGGATTTGGCAACTGGATTTGGTGTACTCTTTGCTGGAATGGGGGTTTTGCATCATAGAGCTGGTGCTATGTCAACTGGCATCATCATACTGTTTGCTGCAGTTGGGGTCTGCTGAGTTGGGGCATCAGAAATGACCAGTGTAGTAGGGCTAGAGTCTGCTAGAGTTGGGGCCGTGTTTTGTGGGTCAGGTGATATTGCAACTACACCTAATGGGCTATTTGATTTATCAGGTGTCACTACCTTTTCCAAATACTTCACTCATGCTCCTCTGCGATCAGCAATCACCCTCTTCCTTTTGAACGTCTGATACACAAGAACAACATTTGAATGGATAAATATGGTATGATGACAGATGGAATATGTACTGAAAATGGATAGGCAGGGTGTATTCACATACACGATGTGTAAACTAAGCTAATGGCAGTGCAACAAAGTAGAAGCAATGCAAAGCATCAGTTGCAAGATATGTGCGACCAATATGAAAGTTCGAGAAAGCACCTTGATGGGTGAATAAAATAGGGCATCTGCCTCTGACTCCTCTACTAGGGAGCTACATTGACTTAGGTCTCCCTCTAGCTCAGAATCACTGTTAGAATCATATTCTGAGCATGAATCTGTAGGCGGAGAGCATTTGCATTGCATTCCATCCGGACTTGATTTCAGTCCCTTAATGCCAAGTTTGACAGCCATGGCATTGTTCTGCTTTATTCTTTTCATGCGCGCAAGCTCATAATCATTATGATGCTGTTCAGAATCTGAGATTCACGAAAACATAAAAAGTAGTCAGATTATCTATGAAATGCATTGCAGACTCAACTCGAAGAGTGTCTCCGTATAAACCCCTGCATATGCAAAGTTCACCCCCCAACTGTGCTGACCAGACCACACACAGAAATATAAACCTCTTATGTCTCTATAACAGGCAGACAAACATTTCAAAACTGAAGTAGGAACATTAGAATCATATCAAATTCGTATTTTAAAAAATAAACTAGGGAATTATGAGTGGCATAATGTTTAGCTTCAAGGGTGGAGTGCTAGTAGTGCGACACAAAGCAGGTAGGCATATTGTATTCCATGGAAAAGATCGTAGTTTATGTAAACGGTGGAAATGACACTTTCTTTCTATACAATGCAATGTTCATTGCCCACACATGATGGAAAAGATCACACAGAGAAATACTATTCACTCATTTCTGCGGTTCCAGTATTTTGAAATAGGGTGGTCCACCCTACAAGAATATTAACAACAAATATGACAAGGCAAGCATAGATGTAGTGAATCAATCATTTACTTGTGAGCTTACTAGGACAAGTATGCAGAATTGTAACTGCGGTAAGAGACCGTCCAAAATTTGAATCAAGAAGTTTGTCTAGCACTTATTGTTTGCAACTAATCGACGTGAATAATTGGATATCATATCGAATGAGTAAAAAAGACAAGTAAAATTGTCAACAAACCTGGCCTGCAGTAGTAATCTGGGTCAATGTCACTACGACCAACAATCCAAAATGATGTCTGTTCCTAGGGCTGGAATTTTGAAACCCTGTGAACTTTACAGGTACTAAAGATTACTGAAATACATCTGAACCATTAAGTTTAGGTAGCACTCAGCACAAAACAAACCCTAATGACAGTCCTTCCTAATGAGTAATAAATCAATTAGAAAATGGGTGACGAGGAGTGGCTGCTGAGTGTTGAGGATGTATCTCAGGATAAATCGGGTCTGCTTAGTGGCTGCTGCACGCCTGAGCCGTGAATGGACTGGGAAGGTAGGCACAGTGGCGCGCCCCGGCAACAGTGACGCTATTGGGCGAGCGGCTCCTGACCTCCTGTTAGTCCAGCGTCTCCTCCTAGAGTCATGCCGTCTGGGGACGGCAAGTCAAGTAGGCCGGGTGGCCGGGGCGCAGTAGAGAACGGAAGCGCAGTGAATGTAGGGGAATCGGGCCTGGGCCGACCAAAATCCTGTGGTGGGCCGGCCCACCGTCAAGACCTCAGAGATACACACCCGAGCGGCGAACATGAATTTTCGAAACTAAATTAGGAACATTTAACTGACCAATTAAACGACTCTGTTTTAATAATATCATATTCGTATTTGTACAACTAAGCTTGTTTAGCTTGATGGGTGGAGCAGTGCTATTATGACACGAAGCACGTACGCTGATCATATAGTGATCATAAAAGGGGGAAACCCTAAGCTTTTTTTAGCAAAGGAGGGTTTCCCCTCCGATTTCTATTAAAGAAACCACCATGAAACCAACATGATCAATTAAACCCTAAGCATGATCAATTAAACCCTATTATGACTGCCATGGCAGATTTAAAGTCGCAAACCGAGAAATGCTATTTAGCATCCATTGTTTGCTTCGAACTAAGAATTAAATTCTAAGAGCTGAAAAGAAAGTACAGTAACCAAGTTACGGTCTATTTTCTGGTTGAGATCAAAAAGTTGAGGAGATATGAAGTACCACCTCTCTTGTGGCGCCGTGTAGGCATCGGGGGTGCGATGGCTGTCGGTGGCATTGAAGCAGATCTGCGACGGTAGACGGGTGCATCGGGGGATAAGTCCCGTTGCGGTGGATGAGAAGGTCATGTGAGCGGCCCTGGTAAAGAGGACGACGGCGCCGATGAAGCAAGAGGACGCGGTGCAAGGCTCGTGGTCCATTGCCGTGGATGAGAAACATCCATCTCTAGCAGTGGACGACGCGGTCTTGGTAGGCGCTCCGGCATGGTGGAGGACGGTGGCGATGGATGGGCTGGAGGATGGCGGCGATGGATGGGGTGGCGGACGGAGGAGGTTGGTGTGGGGATGGTGCTCTAGCGCGGACGGTGTATGAATGGGAAAATGGAGGGAGAGGTACGGGGAACCATGTTTTTGGGACGCGCTTGTCTGAAATATGGGAAAGTTATGAACTTAGCCCCCATTTAAAATTTGGACGTCTCGTCGGTTGGGGATAGGACGGTAATCTCGCATCTCGCCAATATTTGCCCAGAGCGATTTCAGGCGAGGAGAGGGTGTTTTGGCGCCCACAGTTGGTGCCCACGGTGTATGAACGGGGCTGACTGGTAGGGCAGTTGTGTCACGTCTGAGTGAAGTTACAAACCTGGCCCTATTGAAAATATTTGCCTACATCGATTTCGGCCGGGTCAAGTTTGTTTTGCTGCCCACCGTGTATGAATGGGGAAATGGAGGGAGAGACAGAGGTCTTTCGGACGAGCTTGAATCAAATGTGTTTTGCCACCCATGTTTGGCGCCCACCATGTCGGAATGGGCTCAGAGGCGGTCGTGTCACGTCTAATTGAAGTTACTAACCTACCCCTATTGAGAGCAGTGGAAATCGGGCCGATGGATTATCCGTGTAAGGGGTAGACAGTAATTTCCATCTCCCAAACACTTGGCTTCGGGCAGCCCGGCGTGGGAGTGGACATTTTGCAGCTTCTTTCGAATTTTGGGACAATAAGCATCCACGTTTACCCTGGCAACTAAATTCGAATCCATTTTGTATTCCTATACGAATCTTTATAAATCATTCTATGTGTTTTTATATATGTTCAAAACCACGACAAAGATGTATTCCACTGTCATATATGAAAATGATTTACAAATGCCGATACTCGAATTCAGAAGCTAGAATCCAATTTAAGGTGAATTCGAATATTTGAAACCACTTTATGTCCAACTCAAGTGTCACACGCAGCATAATGTGTACTCCCATTTAGATATGTACACAAGTGATGTATCAAGATTCAAATACCGAGTCAATCAACCAATAATGTACAAAACTAACAGACATATAAACACTTATAGAGTATATGGATCAATAATATCAACTAACATACATAAGCCAGGCTGCTGTACTTTTTTTTGCTAGAAGAGCATCTTTTTTTAAGCTAGTACATCATCTTGGCCCTTTCCGATGCGTGCCACTTAAGGTCCATCTATACTACTATTATTGTTGAATGCACATTCAAGCCGATTGGCATATTTGTAGGTCTGGCACAACAATCAAAATGAAATGTCTCAGAGGCTTATCAATTAATACAGACTTGTGCTAAAAAAATACAAACCAAAAAACAAAAAACAATTATTACATGATCTCTAAAACAAGTGGTTTGATCGATTACATGAACAAACAACACAAAGGTTATTCAACGATGGAAAGAACATTTCACCTATGATTTACCAAGTGGGAATTTAGTTTCCTTTTTTCCTTCAGGACCTTAACAATGCGGTCAGTCTCAGCTTGCTTCGTTTTGAAATCCACCAAATATTTAATGGTTGTCTTGAGTAGTGCTTGTGATTGTGTTGTTTGCTTCCTCAACATGTCAACTTCATCACTAAGTGCAGAAGCAGAATCTGTTTCTACCAATAGTTTAGCCTCTAGAGCATCAACAGTTGGAAATTCATGATGCACGATTGGGCCGGTGCCACTGCTGTGGGAAGATACAACGTCCATGGGGACCTCACTCTTTGATCTTGGGCTAACCTGTTTTGCCATTAAAGTTCCGATTGGATTCCGAAAAGTTGAAGTTAGCAAAACGTCTCAACTGGGAGTTATAACAGCAAACCAGTTAAACAAACAAGGAATTAAAGAGTTTCAATTGGATGCTGAAAATTAGTTATTAACATCATTGTAACCGGTTGCAGCAGCAAAGCAGTTAAACAAACAAGTTTTGCAAAAGGTACATGTTGTGGCATTGGAGTTTCTCTTGGATCTTGAAAAGTTGAGTAGCCAGTAACGTGATTAGGGCAACCGGTTGCAGCAACACAGCAGTTAAACAAACAAGTTTTGCAAAAGGAACCTGTTGTTGCATTGGAGTTTCTCTTGGATCCTGAAAAGTTGAGTAGTCAGTAACTTGATTAGAGCAACAAGACAACATCAAACCTGTTACACAGATATATTTTTGAAAATGTACCTATTGTGCAATTGGACTTCCAATTGGATCCTGAAAACTTGAAGTTGGTAAGATGATTACAGCAACAAGTTACAGCAGCAAACCAGGTAAACAAGGAAGTTTCTAAAAACATACCTGTTGTGCCAATGGAGTTTCAGTTGGATCCTGCAAACTTGAATGTTAGAAATCATAAATAAAGTGTTGCAAGAGCCATAAGAAACTAACATCAAACTAGTAAAACTAACCAGTTTTGGCAACATATTTAATTACACATGAACTAGTAAAACTAACAAGTTCTTGGCAACGTATTAAAGTAACAAGTCGGTACCGTTTACCAGCAACACAGCCATCTGTAAATTTCTTTGATGTAAGCAAAATGATTCCAACACATATATAAGTTAAAAAGACGGTGTCCCTCATATAAACCTGGCAGTTGTCTATCTATGAATATGCAAACATTACTAGTGCTACAAGTGATAACAGCAAACCATTTAAACAAACATGATATCAGAACGTAAATTACACGTGAATTCTGCTGCACCCTAGAAGTACATATGTCCAGCTATCTACGTGCTTAAGTAGCTATTTAAGTTCAGGCAAACAGGTAATTCTTAGCAGTAAGTATCAAACACATAGATAGGCGCAGCCTATAATAGGATTAGCAGGCTATGGCATTATGTAATCAGTAGCAAACTAAATTAAGCCAAGCAACATAATTGAACAATTTTGCAATTAGTGGCTATCTAAAATTCCGAGAAGCAGGCAACTAAACTTGAGCTAGCTCTTTGTACAGGCACACTGCAACTTCTTTTTTGCTTACAAGGTTCTATGAAGGAGTCCATGTCATCAATTGCTTGGATACACAGTAACAATACTTCTTTCTTCCCACACTGCATTGGTAAGTCGAATGGTTAATCTGGTAAGATGGTGCGTCCTTGATATTTCATGCGATTACATTTGGCATATAGAGATCTAAACAATCTACAATAGGATGAAAAGACTGGCATCCGGTGAACTCAGTTCATAGAAACAAGCAATTCAACCATTCTATGGGTAAATCAAAAGCGCCACTGGAATATTTTTCACTACCCCAATCATACACGCAAAAAGGGGCGACGCCACCCTAGGGGCTGGTATGGGCGGCCACCTCGGGTGGCTGGAAAGTGTGCACCTAGTTTCAGTCGTTCAGGTTGGCCCAGGCTAGTTTTGTTTGTCCCAACGCACGAGCAGGCAATGTAAAAAATGAAGAAAAACATTTCAATTTGTATGGGCCAATAACGTAAGTGCAAGGCAGGCCCTATAGCAGGCTCGCGGCCCAAACGAGTGCCTCCCACATCGATCGACGGCAGGAAAAATCCCAATTTGTTTGCTCCAGCCTCCAGTCTGGTTCGCTCCTAACCTAGCCGCCGCTGGACAGACCGACACAACACTTCCTCTCACCCTCGTTGGAGGGTGTTCACTGGGCTTCAAGTGAATGGAAGGACAAGAAGAAGAAGATCCAACCTTGGGTGTAGCCTACGTGGGAGGCAGCGACGGCAGCACGGGCATTGCATCGAGCTTGCGCAAACAGACAGTCGCAGCTTGTAAGAGCAGCATGCGCAACGAGCAGGTACATCACATCCCTCATTATATCTAATTCAATTGTTCAATTTCTGGCCAATAGTTAAACCTGACGGTGTTGTAAAACTGCTTGTATGAAGGGAATCTATGAGAAATGAAACCAATTTCTGCTTATTTTATAACTCCCCAATCAATACTGAACTGACTGAACCTGATGTATCTAATCAAGTTTCCAGTGCAAACATACAAGCTCATGTTGTTCTTGAGCCTGAAGTGTCTAATGAACAGACTGCTAACGAAGGATTTAATGCAAACATTTTACATGCTCCTGGTGATGAACATATAGTGTCTAATGAGGGATCTAATGCAAGCATTTTGCAAGCTCCCATTGAATGATTTAGTGTCTAATGATGATCTGCTATGTTGAGAGAGACATAGAGATTTGCGAGCATTGATGACAAGCAAATTATAGTACATTTTCATGGCTTGAGGAAGCGTCGAGGCCATCTACTAGAAAGTACCATATCATGACAACATAGCATAAATACTTTTCTAATCTGTTGTTTGAAACTATTGGCATTTGTGTGCAGGATAGATATATTGATATGCAGTTTGCGCAATGGTTATAGGTGCAATTACACTTTGATATTTTCAGCCAGAGAATGAATAATTCAAGCAGGTACAGACCATGTTAGTAGTCCTTGTACACCATGTTGCATTTGTTTTTGGTGCTTACATCATTTAGTGTTTTATAATCTGAACTACTTTGGATCATGATGTCTACTACACAACCTCGTTCTTGTAGACGTTGTTGGGCCTCCAAGTGCAGAGGTTTGTAGGACAGTAGCAAATTTCCCTCAAGTGGATGACCTAAGGTTTATCAATCCGTGGGAGGTGTAGGATGAAGATGGTCTCTCTCAAACAACCCTGCAACCAAATAAAAAAGAGTCTTTTGTGTCCCCAACACACCCAATACAATGGTAAATTGTATAGGTGCACTAGTTCGGCGAAGAGATGGTGATACAAGTGCAATATGGATGGTAGATATAGATTTTGTAATCTGAAAATATAAAAACAGCAAGGTAACTAATGATAAAAGTGAGCACAAACGGTGTTGCAATGCTAGGAAACAAGGCGTAGGGTTCATACTTTCACTAGTGCAAGTTCTCTCAACAATAATAACATAATTGGATCATATAACTATCCCTCAACATGCAACAAAGAGTCACTCCAAAGTCACTAATAGCGGAGAACAAACGAAGAGATTATGGTAGGGTACTGAAACCACCTCAAAGTTATCCTTTCCGATCGATCTATTCAAGAGTCCGTAGTAAAATAACATGAAGCTATTCTTTCCGCTCGATCTATCATAGAGTTCGTACTAGAATAACACCTTAAGACACAAATCAACCAAAACCCTAATGTCACTGGATACTCCAATGTCACCTCAAGTATCCGTGGGTATGATTATACGATATGCATCACACAATCTCAGATTCATCTATTCAACCAACACAAAGTACTTCAAAGAGTGCCTCAAAGTTTCTACCGGAGAATCAAGACGAAAACGTGTGACAACCCCTATGCATAGGTTCATGGGCGGAACCCGCAAGTTGATCACCAAAACATACATCAAGTGAACCACGTGATATCCCATTGTCACCAAAGATACGCACATGCAAGACATACATCAAGTGTTCTCAAATCCTTAAAGACTCAATCCGATAAGATAACTTCAAAGGGAAAACTCAATCCATTAAAAGAGAGTAGAGGGGGAGAAACATCATAAGATCCAACTATAATAGCAAAGCTCGCGATACATCAAGATTGTACCACCTCAAGAACACGAGAGAGAGAGAGAGAGAGAGAGAGAGAGAGAGATCAAACACATAGCTACTGGTACATACCCTCAGCCCCGAGGGTGAACTACTCCCTCCTCATCATGGAGAGCGCGGGGATGATGAAGATGGCCACCGGTGAGGGATCCCCCTCCGGTAGGGTGCCGGAACAGGGTCCCGATTGGTTTTTGGTGGCTACAGAAGCTTGCGGCGGCGGAACTCCCGATCTATTCTGTTCCCCGATGTTTTGGGGTATATGGATATATATATATATATATATATATATATAGGCGAAATGAGTCGGTCGAGCCATGAGGGGCCCACGAGGGTGGGCGGCACGCCCAGGGGGGCAGGCACGCCTCCCTGCCTCGGGGCCACCTCGAAGCTTCCCTGACTTCAACTCTAAGTCTCCTGAATTCGTTCCAAAAATCACGCTCCCGAAGGTTTCATTCCGTTTGGACTCCGTTTGATGTTCATTTTCTGCGAAACGCTGAAACAAGGGAAAAAAACAGAAACTGGCACTGGGCTCTGGGTTAATAGGTTAGTCCCAAAAATAATATAAAAGTGCATAGTAGAGCCCATTAAACATCCAAGATGGATAATATAATAGCATGAATACTTCATAAATTATAGATTCGTTGGAGACGTATCAGCATCCCCAAGCTTAATTCCTGCTCGTCCTCGAGTAGTTAAATGATAAAAGAAATAATTTATGAAGTGTGAATGCTAGCAGGTGCACAAGTTTGATCAATGATATTTTCAATCACCTTTTCTAGCATCATTATATATCATAATAGTAGCTCATATCATAAAGCTTTTCATGATCAAGTAACAAGCTATTCACATGTTAAAGCATAGACCATAAACTTTCTTGAAAACTAACAAATTATGTTCTCAGTCATCAAACAATTGCAATTCATCTTATTTTCAGGAAGGGTCTATGTAAGACCTTTGATTTAGCAAATCCCACATACTCAACCATCATATAGTCTTCCATGATTGCTACCACTCAAAGCATATTTTTAGAACAAATAGTATTCATCAAACACAGAGAAAGATAGGGGCTTAATGTTTTGCCTCCCAACCTTTTACCTCAAGGGTAATGTCAACAATAATAATTCATGCTCAAATATATTTGAATGGCCATATATGCTTAGATCTTTCTCCACCACATGATGCTTGCCAACTAAAAAGTAGGTTGGAATGAGGAGGAATACTACTGACTCTTGCATAAAAGTAAAAGATAGACCCTTCACAGAGGGAAGCAGGGATTTGCAGAGGTGCTAGAGCTCAAAGCAAAAACAGAGATGAAAATAATTTTGAGAGGTATGCTTTCATTGTCAACATAAAGACCAAGAGTTCCCAATATCTTCCATACTAGATACATTATAGGTGGTTCCCACGCAGAAAGGTAAAGTTTTTACTCCCCCTCCACCAACATTCACACTCCACGGCTTGTCCGAAACAACGGTGCCGCCCAACTATCAACATTCCTGGGGAGTTTTGTTTAAATGATTTGCAATTTGTTTTTGATCTTTTGATCATAGGACTGGGCATCCCAGTTACCAGCCATTTTCTCGTGAATGATGAGCGGAGTCCACTCATCGTGAGAATAACCCACCTAGCATGGAAGATACTGACAGCCCCTAGTCGCTACATGAGCGATTCAGGCATACAAAACAGATTATTATTTGAAGGTTTAGAGTTTGGCACATGCAAATTTACTTGGAACGGCAGGTAAATACCGCATATAGGTAGATATGGTGGACACTCATGGAAGAAACTTGGTTCAAGGAATTTGGATGCACAAGCAGTATTCCCGCTTAGTACAGATATTTTGGCTAGCAAAGGATTCTAAATATCAAGCACCACATATTAGAGGATCCATAACAATATAACTTCTATACAAATATACCCAAGCATAACTCATTATGTTGTCTTCCTTGTCCAACTTCAACTAATTTGCTCAGGTTTGAAAATAATTAATGGGGCTCACAATCATAGAAGATGTCCAAGATAGTATATTTATATGTGAAATCTCTTTTCCTTCAATATTCTTTCATGAATTGTTCAAGTGACCAATACAACGTTTGCTAACCTTCAATAAATTTACCACCTCTACTTCTTATATGTGAAGGCATTACTCCCCATGGGAAAGGCATATGAAACATATATAATTTCAGATTATTCAAATCATTCAACCATTTAGTCATAGGATATAAGTGAAGCACACGAGTAAATGACAAACTACTCCAAAAAGATATAAGTGAAGATCAATGAATAGTTAAATAATTATGTAGCTATGTGAAGACTCTCTCTCATTTAAGAATTTCAGATCTTGAGATATTATTCTAACAGCAAGCAAAACAAAATAAAACAACATTTCAAGGAAAGCACTCATCATGTGAAGAAGCTAAAACTTAGGCTCAATCGATACTAACCGATAATTGTTGAAGAAGAAAGGTGGGATGCCTACCGGGGCATCCCAAAGCTTACATGCTTGAGACTTCTTGAAATATTATATTGGGATGCCTTGGGCATCCCCAAGCTTGAGCTTTTGTGTCTCCTTAATTCCTCTCATATCATAGTTTCCTAAATCTCGAACGCTTCATCCACACCAAACTAAACAAGAACTCATGAGATAAGTTAGTATAAACCAATGCAAAAAACCTTATCATTTTCTACTGTAAAAAAATCACTAAAATTATTATTCAACGTTGCATACTAAATGCCTCTGCATATTTAACACTCCTATTCTCAAATAGAATCATTAAACAAGCAAACATATGCAAACATAACAGCAATCTCCCAAAACAGTATAGTTTGTAAAGAATGCAAGATTCATCATACTTCCATAACTCCAAACATTATGAAATTCTACCACACTGTAGAAAATTTAGCAGAGCTAAATATGCAAAAAGTTTCAACATTTTATCATATTCTGAATTTCTAGGGAATTTTTGCAACAACGGTAAACTTTCTATTTTGAAACAGCAACATGTATACTTGCAAATAAGCATGGTAAAGGCTATCTTTGACATTTTTATTGAAACTAGAGATGCAAAACATTACTATAAATAACATCAAGCAAATAATAACAAAAGAAAATGACGCTCCAAGCAAAACACATATCATGTGGTTAATAAAAATAAGGCTCCAAGTAAAGTTACCGATGAACGAAGAAGAAAGAGGGGATGCCATCCGGGGCATCCCCAAGCTTAGGCTCTTGGTTGTCCTTGAATATTACCTTGGGGTGCCTTGGGCATCACCAATCTTAGTATCTTGCCACTCCTTATTCCATAGTCCATCGAATCTTTACCCAAAACTTGAAAACTTCACAACACAAAACTCAACAGAAAATCTCATGAGCTCCGTTAGCGAAAGAAAACAAACCACCACTTAAAGGTACTGTAATTAACTAATTCTTTATTTATATTGGTGTTAAACCTACTGTATTCCAACTTCTCTATGGTTCATACCCTCCGATACTACTCATAGATTCATCAAAAATAAGCAAACAACACACGAAAAACAGAATCTGTCAAAAACAGAACAGTCTGTAGTAATCTGTATCAAATGTATACTTCTGGAACTCCAAACATTCTGCATAAATAGGACGTCCTAGATAATTTTATTATGGATCTACTTCAATTGGAATCAGTATTTTATCACTTTCTGGTGATTTTTAACAATTGTTTTCGTGAGCAGAAAGTTTCTGTCTTTTTCAGCAAGATCAAATAATTATAATCCAAGAAGATCCTATAGGTCTTAATTGGAACAAACACTAATTAAAACATAAAACCTCATCTAACCAGAGGCTAGATGATTTATTTATTACTAAACAGGAACAAAAAGCAAAGAAAATAAATATAAATTTGGGTTGCCTCCCAACAAGCGCTAACGTTTAACGCCTCTAGCTAGGCATGATGATTTCAATGATGCTCACATAAAAGATAAAATTCAAACATAAAGAGAGCATCATGAGGAATATGACTAGCAAATTTAAGTCTAACCCACTTCCTATGCATAGGGATTTTGTGACCAAACAATTTATGGGAACAATAATCAACTAGCCTAGGAAGGGGAAACAAGCATAACTTTAAAACTTTAAGCACATAGAGAGGAAACTTGATATTATTGCAATTCCTACGAGCATATATTCCTCCCTCATAAGAATTTTCAGTAGCATCATGAATGAATTCAACAATATAACTATCACATAAAGCATTCTTTTCATGATCTACAAGCATAGAATTTTTATTACTCTCCACATAAGCAAATTTCTTCTCATGAATAGTAGTGGGAGCAAACTCAACAAAATAACTATCATGTGATTGAAAATTAAGATCGAGATGACAAGTTTCATGGTTATCATTATTCTTTATAGCATACGTGTCATCACAATAATCATCATAGATAGGAGGCATGCTTTCATCATAGTAAATTTGCTCATCAAAGCTTGGGGGACAAAAAATATCATCTTCATCAAACATAGCTTCCCCAAGCTTGTGGCTTTGCATATCATTAGCATCATGGGTATTCAAAGAATTCACACTAACAACATTGCAATCATGCTCATCATTCAAATATTTAGTGCCAAACATTTTAATGCATTCTTCTTCTAACACTTTGGCACAATTTTCCTTTCCATCATACTCATGAAAGATATTAAAAAGATGAAGCGTATGAGGCAAACTCAATTCCATTTTTTTGTAGTTTTCTTTTATAAACATAACTAGTGATAAAACAACAAAACTAAAAGATTCGATTGCAAGATCTAAATATATACCTTCAAGCACTCACCTCCCCGACAACGACGCCAGAAAAGAGCTTGGTTGACGGGGTGTGAGTGCCGCTTACCTAGCCTCCCCGGCAGCGGCGCCAGAAAAGAGCTTGATGTCTACTACACAACCTTGTTCTTGTAGATGTTGTTGGGCCTCCAAGTGCAGAGGTTTGTAGGACAGTAGAAAATTTCCCTTGAGTGGATGACCTAAGGTTTATCAATCCGTGGGAAGTCTAGGATGAAGATGGTCTCTCTCAAACAACCCTGCAACCAAATAACAAAGAGTCTCTTGTGTCCCCAACACACCCAATACAATGGTAAATTGTATAGGTGCACTAGTTCGGAAGAGATGGTGATACAAGTGCAATATGGATGGTAGATATAGGTTTTTGTAATCTGAAAATATAAAAACAGCAAGGTAACTAATGATAAAAGTGAGCACAAACGGTGTTGCAATGCTAGGAAACAAGGCGTAGGGTTCATACTTTCACTAGTGCAAGTTCTCTCAACAATAATAACATAATTGGATCATATAAATATCCCTCAACATGCAACAAAGAGTCACTCCAAAGTCACTAATAGCGGAGAACAAACGAAGAGATTATGGTAGGGTATGAAACCACCTCAAAGTTATCCTTTCTGATCGATCTATTCAAGAGTCCGTAGTAAAATAACATGAAGCTATTCTTTCCATTCGATCTATCATAGAGTTCGTACTAGAATAACACCTTAAGACACAAATCAACCAAAACCCTAATGTCACCTAGATACTCCAATGTCACCTCAACTATCCGTGGGTATGATTATACGATATGCATCACACAATCTCAGATTCATCTATTCAACCAACACAAAGTACTTCAAAGAGTGCCCCAAAGTTTCTACCGGAGAATCAAGACGAAAACGTGAGCCAACCCCTATGCATAGGTTCATTGGCGGAACCCGCATGTTGATCACCAAAACATACATCAAGCGAACCACGTGATATCCCATTGTCACCAGAAATACGCACATGAAAGACATACATCAAGTGTTCTCAAATCCTTAAAGACTCAATCCGATAAGATAACTTCAAAGGGAAAACTCAATCCATTAAAAGAGAGTAGAGGGGGAGAAACATCATAAGATCCAACTATAATAGCAAAGCTCGCAATACATCAAGATCGTACCACCTCCAGAACACGAGAGAGAGAGAGAGAGAGAGAGAGAGAGAGAGAGAGAGAGATCAAACACATAGCTACTGGTATATACCCTCAGCCCCGAGGGTGAACTACTCCCTCCTCGTCATGGGGAGCGCCGGGATGATGAAGATGGCCACCGGTGAAGGATCCCCCTCCGGCAGGGTGCCGGAATAGGGTCCCGATTGGTTTTTGGTGGATACAGAGGCTTGCGGCAGCGGAACTCCCGATCTATTCGCTTCCCCGGTGTTTTTAGGGTATATGGATATATATAGGCGAAATAAGTCGGTCAGCGGAGCCACGAGGGGCCCATGAGGGTGGGGGCGCGCCCAGGGTGGCAGGCACGCCTCCCTGCCTCGTGGCCATCTTGAAGCTTCCCTGACTTCAACTCCAAGTCTCCTGGATCACGTTCGTTCCAAAAATCACGCTCCCGAAGGTTTCATTCCGTTTGGACTCCGTTTGATATTCCTTTTCTGCGAAACATCAAACAAGGAAAAAATGTAAACTGGCACTCGGCTCTGGGTTAATAGCTTAGTCCCAAAAATAATATAAAAGTGCATAGTAAATCCCATTAAACATCCAAGATGGATAATATAATAGCATGAATACTTCATAAATTATAGATACATTGCAGACGTATCAGATCATTAGTTGGTTTTCATAGTGCATGTAGCTTCACTTTTCTCAAGTTATGTTGATTTCCGGAGTGCAAGTGCCTTCGTATTTTTAAGTTAAATGTTCGCCCCTGGTAACTTGAATTTGTGGATCCGCCACTGCACACAAATCATACACGCATGCCAATACGAATTAAATGAAATGCATGGACTTACGCTAGCTCATTGTACAGGCTCACTGCAGCTCTGCTTGCGCTTGGGATGTTCCATGTACAAGTCCATGTTACCATTTGCTTGGATGTGCAGGCCTTGTGCTCCTTGCATCCCCCTCTGCATTTTTGACACGGTGAATGGTTGATCAAATAAGAGGAATCGACCTTGCTGTTGTACCGGAGGACAGATACTTACAAGGTTATACAGGTGTGCAGGATGTGTACCGGATCCCGTAGCGCCGTCATGCTTTGCTAATTTTTTTTTCTTGTCTTAGATGATATCTCCAGAAGAAATAAGAGTTGAAGTCAGAGTTGCATAGGCGTGTAAGCTGAGAGAGTAGTGAAAGGATATCCAAACATCATTGCACAAGGGAGTGATGTGTGGATACCTAGTTCAGACCGGCATTTGTGCATGCTCACCTAGCTAGAGTGCGGGTCACTTCAGAGCCGTTGAGGGTGATGCACTGGCGTTGGCTGGCCGCGCACGATGCAAATCTTGAGTGGCAGCTGAGTGCTACGATGTGGTGGACGAGACCGTCGGTGAAGCCCCAACGGCCTCGGGGGGCGGAGGTGCGACGATGTGCTCAGTGAAGTAGCCCTGGTGAGGTGGGAGACGGCGTCGGTGAAGTGCACATGATGCGGTGGAATTTGGTGTATGTGAGGCACGTCGGTTGCGGCGGCCGACATTGTCGGTGGACCACCCGGTGCGGTGGACGAGGGCGTAGATGAGGTAGCTCCAGTGCGGTGGTGAAGCGCGACCGTCGTCTTCGTCGTCGTCGTATGGCACAGAGGCAGGGAAAGAGACGAGACGAGGGGCGATTCGAACTTTGCTTGGGTTGGCGGTGAATTAGGGATTTGAGCAATCTGGGCGCGGAAGGGGACGGTGGAGAAGGGAGATTTTGCAGGGTTGGAATTGGGGCCGTCGGATATTTCAATCCGAAATGTGGAAGTGCGAACTTATTTTGTCATCGTTCTTTTTTTTGGGGGAGGGGGAGTGAGGGGGGTGGGTGGTTTGGTGCTAAGCGTCCGTATGACACACGCGACCACCACGACACGACCCTGGTCTGCCTGGTGCGCCTACATTTGAGAATGCAAATGAATCTATATGTATTACCATGCATGTGTTTTCCTTGCAAATAATTAGTCATTCAAAACGAGATACTATAAATTAATTAATGAGGAGTTATTTGAAAAAAAAATCAAAATGGTATCCATGGTATCCACGCTAACATGGATTAGAGTGTGTGTCACATAATCAGTTATTTGAATTGGAGTGTGTGTCACATAGCGATCTCCAATTCTAACATGGATTTCGCATTTCATGGTATCCACACTACTTTTTTAATACGAATTCATATGTATATGATCAACACCATGTGAAAGAACATGTGGTGCCCCCATGTTTGGTTTTGGTAATTAATGACAATATCTATGGACTAATGGTTGCCTTGAGTTATATTTGAAGGATTTGTCCATAGGCATTTCTTGAAGTCCATGTGTTGGTTTCAAGGAGTTTATGAGTTGACCAAGGTGCTATTAAGGAATTATTTTAAGATTGGTCATGTGAGTGTTGAGCTTATTGCAAGCATGTCTTGAAGAATAAGATTGTGTGATCATGCATGTTTACCTTTAAGACATCATCCAAATGAAGAGAGTTGGAAAGATTCAAGGTTGATCAAGACTAAGTCAAGAGTGAATCAAGTTGATCAACACACAAAGCGCACAAGTTGTACCGGAGGGACCAAGTGATCCCATGGTATGGTAAGCATTGTCCATTACGCTCTGTGTACTAACCCATGGTCTACGTGAGAGTTCTTTGTGGAGTTAGGTATGTTTCCATGGTCTTGCGTCAAGAGGAAGATCTCATACAACCCATGAAGGATGACATCAAGTGGTGATCGTCATCAAGTTTGCAGTGTGCAAGTTCAAGTGGAGCAACACGAAGAGTGGCTCATCCATAATGGAGTATGGGGGAGCAATCAAGCTTGAAGCTTGCCGTACATTGTGGTGTCAATGGAATTGTGAAGATGTGCCGAAGAGTGGCTCATCCATAGTGGAGTATGGGGGAGCAATCAACTAGTCTTCATCAAGCCAACACAATCAAGAAAGGTGGTCCAACTTGAGGAAGTCAAGATCATCATCATCTAGCTCACGTGGACTATGTGCAAGGCAAAGGTTTTCCCTTGATAGGTTTTCTATTTTACCGGTCTCATAGTGGTAGTTGGGAGACCGGGTTGTAGGATCGATTGCCGTACTATCAAGGGGGCTCTCCAGTGAGTAGCTTGATCGTATTGTTCGTCGAGAGCTCAAACCATTGCATCCTTGCATCATCTCTCCTGGTTCTTATTTGGTTCTTCTCCTTGTGAGATTTGGATCTCATGGTCATCCTCTTGACAAGCTCGAGTTCATCGAAACCCGATTTCATACGCATCTTCTTTTGTGTTTTCGGTGTTGGAGGTTTTACCGGTCTTAATTAAGAAAGGGTTCTCACAATTTTATTTTGGGTATTTTCTAAATTGCTATTTCTTGATATTTCCATCAAGATAGTGTTTGCTCTCGTCCTTAGCTTTCCAACAAACTTGATTTCGTCGAATTCGGAGCTTGTATGCGGAAGTTGTGGCTGTTTTGATATTGCCTGTTTTACCTCCGCCCAACAACCGCACCACAACAGAAACTAGAGAGGTTGTACTGCCCCATAGAGAGGTTGTACCGGTACAACCGGTGTTTGGAGCGGTTGTACCGCTCCAGAATTGGTCCGGAGCTTGTACCGGCCATGTACTGCTCTACCATCGGACTAGTTTCTGTTGTGGTGCGGTTGTTGGGCGGTTGTGGGCCGGTTGTACCGCTTATTACTGTTACGGTTGTACCGGTGCTCATAGAGGTTGTACCGCTCCTATGTTTTTTCTGCACATAACGGGCAGATTCGTGGGGACCTATTTAAGGGGGTCTTCTTCCCTAATGGTTTCCCAACTCTTGAGCTCGTTTTTGCCCCCATTGTTGACCTTCTTTGAGCTTGCTAACTCTCAATCCCTCCATGGACTCTTGCTAGTTTTTGAGGGAAAAGAGAGAGGAGATCTAGATCCACACATCCACCAATCACTTTCTCCTCTATGTGAGGGAACCCCTTGGATCTAGATCTTGGAGTTCTTGGTGTTCTCCTTCTTGTTCTTCCTCTCATTTTCCTCCCTAGCATTAGTTGCTTTGGTGGGATTTGGGAGAGAAGGACTTGGGCACTCCGTGTGCCCTTGCCATTGCATTTGGTGCATAGGTTTGAATTCTCCACGGTGATACGTGGAAGTTACAAGTTGAGAAGCTTATTACTCTTGGGTGCTTGGTACCCTTGAGCTTGTTCCTCTTGGGTGCTTTGGCGCCCTAGACGGTTGGTGGTGTTCGGAGCTCAATCATTGTGGTGTAAAGCTCCGGGCAAGCGTCGGGGTCTCCAATTAGGTTGTGGAGATCGCCTGAGCAATTTGACGGAGTTTCGATGACCGCCCCAAGGGTTGCCAAAGTGTACGGGTTCGGTGACCGCCCCAAGGGTTTCCATTTGTATGCAGGTTGGTGACCGCCTCAAGGGTCCCTTAGTGGAATCACGGCATCTTGCATTGTCTTTGCGTGAGGAGATTACGGTTGCCCTAGTGGCTTCTTGGCGAGCATTGTGCCTCCACACCACTCCAAACGGAGATTAGCATCCGCAAGTGTGTGAACTTCGGGATACATCGTCGTCTCCACGTGCCTCGGTTATCTCTTACCCGAGCCCTTTACTTATGCACTTTACTTTGTGATAGCCATATTGTTTCTTGTCATATATCTCGCTATCACTTAGTTGTTTATCTTGCTTAGCATAAGTTGTTGGTGCACATAGGTGAGCCTAATTGTTGTAGGTTTTGTGCTTGACAAATTAACCGCTAGGTTTATTCCGCATTTGTTCAAGCCTAAACCGTAATTATTTAAAGCGCCTATTCACCCCCCCTTCTAGGCGACATCCACGATCTTTCAATTGGTATCAGAGCCTCATCTCTCTTGGTTAGGCTTAACCGCCTAGAGAATAAAGATGTCGACTAGGGGATTAGGATTCTCTGACTCTTAGTTTCGATGGCACAAATTTTGATGTTTGGGTAATTCGCATGCTTAATCTCTTTAGGGTCATGGACCCAAATTTAGAGCGAATTGTAGATATGGGTTTTTCTCCTCCAAAGGATCCCCAAATATTATCTTTAGAGGATGAGAAAAACTCTTATGTCAATGCTCAAGCTTCTAATGTGCTTTTCGATGCTTTGAGAAATGTAGTTATATTTCAACTCATGCCATTCCGGGATGCTCATGAGTTGTGGACAAAGCTTCAAGATAAATATGGTGTGTCCAAGATTTGTGGGGATGATTGTTCTCCCTCCACCTCCGGCCGTGTTTCCTTCTCAACTTCTTCTACTTCACCTACATGTGGATTGCCACAAGGTAATGTTATGGTGAGTAGTGTTGGTCATTGCAATGATGATAGTGTGCTTATCGTTGATGACTCTTCATCACTATCTTGGTGCAATGCTCCATCTTTGGACTTTAACACTTCGTGCACCTTACATGTTTCACATGCTTGTGTTCATAGTCCGTGCATATCATGTAGAAATTGCTTGAATAAGTCTCATAATTATATGCTTTCTATATCTTGTTGCCATGGTAAAAAATGCATGTATTTCCTCGAGTTGTTGTGATAACAATGTAGAGGAAACCCAACACTCCATGGAACAAGATGTGGTCTCAAATGGTGCTCCAAAGGATCCTACATCATCATCTATTGCTTTATGCCTTATGGCTAAGGCTTCAAGGGTATCTCCTACTTTGAACCCCAATATGTCTCTTGATGATGATGTTAATGCTAATGATGATGAGGATAATAATGAAGAGAATGATAATGTTGCCTCCTTAAAAATTAAGGGGGAAATGATTTTTAAAGCTCTTCATAAAAATAACATTGCTCGTTCCAACTTCATGGAAATCATGTCCATTGCCATTGAGGGCAAGAAATATATTGAGGAGTTGGAATCTCATCTCGAGGAGCATGAGGTCACCATTGACAAAATGGAAGGTCATGAGCGTGATTACGCTAATGAGATTGCGGACCTCTCCCAAGCTCTTGAACTTGAACAAACCACCAAGGAATCTCTTGAGGAGACTTTTGCTCTAGAATTATCTAGAGTGAGGGAATCTCGTGATAGAGCTCTTGAGGTGGCAAATGATTTTGAAACTAAAAATGAGGAGATTGAAGTTGCGCATGCTAAACTCCTTGAGGACTTTGAGCACCTCGAAAATGGCTCAAGGGTCATTAAGATTGAGCTCATCAAACTCACCGATTCTCATGCTCAACTTAAAGCTTCATATTAAAAAGAGCTTGCCAAGTTGTATTCTCCTCTTGTTGTTAATGATGATGCTTGTGCTACTAACTCTATCTCTTGTGAAGCATCCATATTGAAGGAGAATGTTGAGCTAAGGGCTCAATTTGAGTTGATATCTAGTAATTATGGGAAATTGGAAGAAGGCCATGAAAAGCTCTCAAGCACTCATGATGATCTTCTAGTATCCCACAATGTGCTAAAGATAGCTCATGAGGCCATGATTGCTAAGGTAACATCTTGTGAGCCTCATGTGGATACTAGCACCACTTCTAGTCAAAATACTATATTGCCATGTGCTAGTCCTTGTAATTCATCTACTCACAATGTTGGTACATCTTGTGATGAATTGCTTTCCTTGCCTTGTTGCTCTAAGGATGAAGCTTATACTTTCTCTAGTACTTGTGTTGAGACTAACCATGTAGAGGAAATCAAAGAGCTCAAGGCCCAAGTCACTTCTTTTAAGAAAGACTTGGAAAGGTGTCATGAAGGGAAATCCACACTCAACAATATCTTGAGTGTGCAAAAATCCTCCAATGACAAAGGTGGACTTGGATTCAACTCCAATAAGAAGAAGAAGTCCAAGATGAACAAGAAGAAGGGCCAAGAACAAGTCAAGAATTCGGCCAAGATTGTTTCCTTCAAGTGCAAATTTGAAGGGCATCATGTTAGATCTTACCCATTGAAGAAGAAGGCCATTAGTGACAAGCAACAAGGGAAGCGGCCACAAGTTCAATCTCATGCTCAACCTCAAGTTGAAGAATGGTCTCTTCCCAAGAAAACTCGAGCTAATGCTTCTCAAGTTGAGAAATCAAGTGAGAAGAAAGTGAAGAGTAGACGTTGCTACCTATGTCGTGAGAAAGGTCACCTCGCTTGTTCATGCACTAGTGGTAACTTATCCAACCCAATTATTATTGATGATATCTATTCTCTTGGGAAGGATAAGGTTGGCAATGTGTTTGCCAAGTTTGTTGGTACTCAGAGTGGTGTCAAGAAAAGAACCATTTGGGTTGCCAAGCCTATTGTGACTAACCTCTTAGGACCCAACTTGGTTGGGGACCAACTAGCTCGAACTTGATCAATAGGTGTCTACGGAGGGCATTGGAGGCTTGGCTACATTATGAAGAATTAAGGGGATTTTCATCATTCATATTGTCTCAAGCCAAGTCATTCGGATTATGAAGTTTCTATCTTATATCCAATGTTCCTCCTTGCGGTAACTCGGGCTTAAAGTGTTTACATTGATAGTTACTTGCCCCTTTGCATGTTTGGTTTCGTTCCTTGCATGTGTTTGTATATGTTGTGCTTCCAACTTGATTATCTTGAGCAATCAAGTATATGTGTGTTGGTTTGCACATCATGTACGTGTGTGTCATGCGTTGAGCCTTTTGCATCTTGTTTATATCTTAATTGGCTCGTGTGAGAGATTAATGGAACATCACATTTTTGGGGAGTGATGTGCTTTGTGCACCTCACGGTCCCACAAATGTGTGGACATGAGGAATACCACCTAGTATTGATATTGCAAGCTTATCTAGTCACTATGTGGTATGTCTTCTCATGAGAAATTCAAATTCTAAATAGTCCATTAATTATCTCTTGTTGGATCCTCGCCTCTTGTTAAGTTTTTATTGGTATCACATTATGGGGGAGTAATATGCTATGTGCATATTACAAACCTAGAAAATGTGTACATTTGAGATATTGTCACCTAGAATTGATATTAAAAATTATCTTGTTCCTAGGTGGCATGTTAGCTATACAAGTTGCAATTTGCTTGTGTTTGGTGTGAAGATGATGTTGGATATCCTTGCTATCTACCAATGAAATTATTTCCAAATACTTCTTGTCTTTTGACAATTTGTACTCACTTATGTGTGGTAGAAATTATTGATCATCTTTACATTGGCCTTTGCTTTTATTTGCCTTATCTTTTGCCTAGGATTGTGTCAACTCCCATTGTATTCCATACCACTTGTGGATCTTGTTATTTCCTTGAGATTGTCTAATTTTTGTATAGATATAGTGAAAGTGGTGATCCCATCCTGTGCTTTTTGTATTCAAATGCAAATTCTCTATAATGCACAACTCGTGGGGGAGATATCCTATTTTCTATAAAACACTAATCTTGTGATCCATTTTAAGTGTGTGTTGGTGAACGGCAAGTCGTTTCTTTTTGGTACTTGTGCCATCATGAAACTTTGTAGAGAGGTTGGTTTGTTTGGAACCATCCTCTCTTTTGGGAGTTTGATATCATTTTGTGTGTTCCAATGGATATCTCATTCCTTGATGTATCTTTTAATGATATCTTCCAAGTGATGATTTTTTCCATTTGGTATCCTTTTCACTTGGTATTTCCTTGTATTTTGGTATCGGTTCTTGAAAGTCTTAAGCATGCATATTAACTTCATGTAGTTCCTTTGGCATGCTTTCTTTCTTTGACCCAATATATAGGGAAAATCCACCAAGTCTCAAATTGGATGAGATGTGCATGAAATTCTTTTTCATATCTATGTGCACATATTTATTTTGGAGTTTGTCCTATTTATCGTTGGTTCTCTAACTCTTTGGTCCCAATGAGTTTGGGTACCATTTTGTTTGTGTTGTCATTCTAAGAACAATTGTAGATGCACTGGATGCTCGGCTCACTCACAAGGAAGGTGTTGTCACCATATGCTTATTGGAGTCAAGCTAGGATGATCAATGAACTAATTTTTACCTTCAATTGGTATCTACTACATCCTTCCAATGTTAACTCGGTAACAACTATCTTCTTATATAATGCATGCACACATTTCTTGCATCAACCTTGTGTAGGTTGTATCATGGCATGTTACTCATTCCTTCTTGTGATACTTGTGTCCTTTCTCAAAGCATCCCAACAATGATCCCTTGTTGCTAGTGGTGATGTATTTGTTGTTCATGTGTGGACTTCATTTATATACAATAAGACCGTATCTAGACAAGTGCTATGCTTTCAAGCAAATATCTTATCGATATATTTATGACTTCCTTGTGGATATCTTGTTCTTTCCTTGTTGTAACTATTTCAAGTGTACATCCTTCTTTGTGGATTGATATCATCATGATTTTGATCTACCGAGAATCTTATACACTTGAGAGAAGTTACATCTCTAGTTGATATCCTTATTCTTTCATGCCCACCTTTTTCCTTGGTGGTTTCATGAAAGGATTTATCTTGAGTGCGGGCCATTTCTTGTTGCATCTTGTTGCACTCTTGTGTGGTGAAGATTATTTCCCTCTTGCTTGTTATGATGAGGCTTTTGCCAATTTAATTGGTATCCCTCCTCTTAACGGAGCTTTCTTTTATATCTTCACCACGGGTTGTCACAAGCATAGGTTCTTTATTTTCTTATTAGTAAGCTTGTGGACCATTTTGCTAGTTGTGTGTGGGAATGATAGGCCTTGCACTGTGTGCCTCATTCTTTCAAGACTTTATTGATGCTTAATGATCATCCGTACATTAGTCTTCTCAAGTGCATTGCCTTGACTCACACACATCATTTTGGTTGAGCCTATTCTTAAGTTGCCTCTTTTACATGTTGCTCAACCATTTGTTTGTTGCAAGTGCTAGGCTTTGTTTCCTATATGCTCACTTGCACTTGTTGTGAGTTTCTATTGATTTTGTGGGAGCTATGGTCCTATTTTGTGTACTGTGTATCCAAAGACAAAAATTCTTATGTGTGCACAGATCATGGGGAGCTTCTCTAGTTTCTTTAGAACGCTCCTTTGCTCATATCGTAATATCCTTTATTCTTATGGCTCATAGGATATTTGGTCTAGTTGGTTCAATTGATATCCTTTGATTGCTTGCTTCAATTGGTATCTTTTGACTGCATGATTGCTTGTTTCTCTCTTTGCTATGTCTTTATGGCATATCATTCTTTTGCAATCTTTGGGCCTCAATATAGTTTGTCTTCCTCTGAGTATTTACCGTTGGATATGTGTATTGCATTCCACTCTCTTGTTGAGAAATACACAATTTATGGAGGAACACTTTTTATATTGGCCTTCTAAGCTTTTCGCCCATTTTGGCAATCGAAGCCAATGGGGGAGAAGTTTCAAAGAGTTTTGTGGATAAGTTTAGAGAGTTATTTCTTCTTGCTTTGATTCTGTTCCTAAGCATTTGCATCTCTTACGCATGCATTATTGGATGTCGCATTGCATGGTGATGCATAGTTCCTTCTATAAACTCTCTTGAAAGTGATTGTCATCAATTACCAAAATGGGGGAGATTGAAAGAACATGCGGTGCCCCCATGTTTGGTTTTGGTAATTAATGACAATTTATATGTACTAATGGTTGCCATGAGCTATATTTGAAGGATTTGTCCATAGGCATTTCTTGAAGTCCATGTGTTGGTTTCAAGGAGTTTATGAGTTGACCAAGGTGCTATTAAGGAATTATTCTAAGATTGGTCATGTGAGTGTTGAGCTTATTGCAAGCATGTCTTGAAGAAGAAGATTGTGTGATCATGCATGTTTACCTTTAAGACATCATCCAAATGAAGAGAGTTGGAAAGATTCAAGGTTGATCAAGACTAAGTCAAGAGTGAATCAAGTTGATCAACACACAAAGCGCACAAGTTGTACCGAGAGGGACCAAGTGATCCCATGGTATGGTAAGCATTGTCCATTATGCTTTGTGTACTAACCCATGGTCTACGTGAGAGTTCTTTGTGGAGTTAGGTATGTTTCTATGGTCTTGCGTCAAGAGGAAGATCTCATACAACCCATGGAGGATGACATCAAGTGGTAATCGTCATCAAGTTTGCAGTGTGCAAGTTCAAGTGGAGCAACATGAAGAGTGGCTCACTCATAATGCAGTATGGGGGAGCAATCAAGCTTGAAGCTTGCCGTCCATTGTGGTGTCAATGGAATTGTGAAGATGTGCTGAAGAGTTGCTCATCCATAGTGGAGTATAGGGGAGCAATCAACTAGTCTTCATCGAGCCAACACAATCAAGAAATATGGTCCAACTTGAGAAAGTCAAGATCGTCATCACCTAGCTCAAGTGGACTATGTGCAAGGCAAAGGTTTGCCCTTGATAGGTTTTCTATTTTACCGGTCCCATAGTGGTAGTTGGGAGACCGGGTTGTAGGATCGATTGCCGTACTATCAAGGGGGGCTCTCTAGTGAGTAGCTTGATCGTATCGTTCGTCGAGAGCTCAAACCATTGCATCCTTGCATCATCTCTCCTGGTTCTTGTTTGGTTCTTCTCCTTGTGATATTTTGATCTTATGGTCATCTTCTTGACAAGCTCGAGTTCATCGAAAACCGATTTCATATGCATCTTCTTTTGTGTTTTCGATTGTTGGAGGTTTTACCTGTCTTAATTGAGAAAGGGTTCTCACCATTTTATTTTGGGTATTTTCTCAATTTCTATTTCTTGATATTTCTATCAAGATTATGATAGCTCTTATCCTTAGCTTTCCAACAAACTTGATTTCGTCGAATTCGGAGCTCGTATGCGGAAGTTGTGGCTGTTTTGATATTGCCTGTTTTACCTAGAGAGGTTGTACCGCCCCATAGAGAGGTTGTACCGGTTGACCGGTACAATGGCACAATCGGTGTTTGGAGCGGTTGTATCGCTCCAGAATTGGTCCGGAGGTTGTACCGGCCATGTACCGCTCTACCACCGGACTAGTTTCTGTTGTGGTGCGGTTGTTGGGCGGTTGTGGGCCGGTTGTACCGCTTATTGCCTGTTACCGGTTGTACCGGTGCTCATAGTGGTTGTACCGCTCCTATGTTTTTCTGCACATAACGGGCAGATTCGTGGGGACCTATTTAAGGGGGTCTTCTTCCCTAATGGTTTCCCAACTCTTGAGCTCGTTTTTGCCCCCATTGTTGACCTTCTTTGAGCTTGCTAACTCTCAATCCCTCCATGGATTCTTGCTAGTTTTTGAGGGAAAAGAGAGAGGAGATCTAGATCTACACTTCCACCAATCACTTTCTCCTCTATGTGAGGGAACCCCTTGGATCTAGATCTTGGAGTTCTTGGTGTTCTCCTTCTTGTTCTTCCTCTCATTTTCCTCCCTAGCATTAGTTGCTTTGGTGGGATTTGGAGAGAAGGACTTGGGCACTCCGTGTGCCCTTGACATTGCATTTGGTGCATAGGATTGAGTTCTCCACGGTGATACGTGGAAGTTACAAGTTGAGAAGCATACTACTCTTGGGTGCTTAGTACCCTTGAGCTTGTTCCTCTTGGGTGCTTTGACGCCCTAGACGGTTGGTGGTGTTCGGAGCTCAATCATTGTGGTGTAAAGCTCCGGGCAAGCATCGGGGTCTCCAATTAGGTTATGGAGATCGCCCCGAGCAATTTGACGGGTTTTGGTGACCGCCCCCAAGGGTTGCCAAAGTGTACGGGTTCGGTGACCGCCCCCAAGCGTTGCCATTTGTACGGGTTCGGTGAGACCCCTCAAGGGTACCTTAGTGGAATCATGGCATCTTGCATTGTGCGAGGGCGTGAGGAGATTACGGTGGCCCTAGTGGCTTCTTGGGGAGCATTGTGCCTCCACACCGCTCCAAACGGAGATTAGCATCCGCAAGGGTGTGAACTTCGATACATCATCGTCTCCACGTGCCTCGGTTATCTCTTACCCGAGCCCTTTACTTATGCACTTTACTTTGTGATAGCCATATTGTTTCTTGTCATATATCTCGCTATCACTTAGTTGTTTATCTTGCTTAGCATAATTTGTTGGTGCACATAGGTGAGCCTAGTTGTTGTAGGTTTTGTGCTTGACAAATTAACCGCTAGGTTTATTCCGCATTTGTTCAAGCCTAAACCATAATTATTTTAAAGCGCCTATTCACCTCCCCCCCTCTAGGCGACATCCACGATATTTCACCATGGTACTGAGAAAACTTTGGATGGATTCAAACATATGACCTACAAAATAGCACAACAATCGAGTCAATGTCAACTTTTCCAAACCTAGTATGGTACGAATTCGACATAATTACCCACATGCATGGTCCCTAGTTCAAATCTTACAATGTACGCCGAATTGAAACATCGATATTAAGTCTCGTACTATCTGCATTCAAATATTGTTCTTAGCCCCCCCCCCTCGGCACACACGCTACATACTTCCTGTATCGGTCAATCTTCCTCTCCTAACCACCTTAGGAAGCTATCGGTTTTCGACACATGTTCATTCTTTCTCTCCACGTTTCAATGTCTAACTCTCTCAACTACACCAACCTCTTTTTTCCACTTTGTTACCAAATCTATCTACCTCACACACCCGCCATTGCACCCCATGCCGAGCTCTCTCTCTCCCTCCCACCCTCTCTTGCTAGATACATGCATTACCTATCTAGCCCCCCAACCTCCCGTACGCACGCACGCACGTTGTCTATCTAGGTCACTCCCTCGAGACTGTCTCACTCTTTCTTCCACACGGCGGGCCACACTCGCTCAAACTCGCTCTCTTTATCTGAGTCTCGATTAACCTCGCTTTCTTTCACACACAAATGATATATCTCCCTGTTCGGGCCTCAATCAACACACTCTATACTCTCTCATGCATATTGTCTATCTAGGTCAGTCCATCCAAGCCGCCCCCACTCTTTCGACCTCATGGCGGGCCCCACGATCGCTCAATCTCACTCTCTCTCTCTCTCTCTCTCTTTGTATGTCTCGATTGACCTCGCTCTTTCTTGGACACAAATGATATATCTCCATGTTTGAGCCCAATTCGACATATTCATATTTGTATACTCTCACGCGCATTGTCTATCTAGGTCACTCTCTCCAACCCATCTCACTCTTTCGGTCGCACGACGACCCACACTCGCTCAATCTCTCTCCCTTTATATATGTAATCAATTGACCTTGCTTCCTCCCACGCACAAAATATATCTACATGTCTATGACTGGATCATCTCTCAAGCTCTATCTTACAGCCCTCACCCTTCCCAAAAGCTCAATCGGACAATATCTCTCCAGAGCATATATATCTTTTCAATGAATGTCGGACCACCCTCACTTTGTCTCTCTATCTATATGTGCCTCGATTGACCTCGCTTTCTCACGCCGTATCTTCCACACATTAAAGTTACCTCTCCATCCCTCGCAAAGCCGGAGCTATTTACATTGCAACGGGGACTCCAACCTTGGATTAATTTGTGTAGGCACTTATTCCGGTGGGTTTAGATTATATTTTCATAGCATTCGGCCCACAACTACTCCAAACAACGTTGCAACCCCCACACCTCCCCCAATTGATTTCCCTCTGGCTCGGTCATCGCTCTCTCGCACGTCCTTTCTCGCCTTCAAGCCGCACGTCAATAGGCAACATACGTAGTACAACAATGTTTGTTGTACCCCCCTTTGTTCTTATAATGTTTTTATATTACCACAACCTATTTAATGGATAACATGTAATATTATTTTTAGTACATTAGTGGGACCGACTCGTTAGCACGTACTATTCGCCTTCAGTCACTGGTGGGTTCCATGTCTGCTCTCTCTCTCTCTCTCTCTCTCTCTCTCTCCTCCCCTTCTACGTTTAGACGCACGGGCAAACACGAAGAACTCGCAGGCGATGTTGCAGTTGACCATATCTGGACGTGTTCACAAGTTACGGCACCAGTTTCACGTACTAGTAGTACTAGTCAATGTGTACGTGCAATGCACGTTAATTTAGAAGTATATTCGGGATATTAAGTAGAATATTATTTGCGTGTTATTATGTGGTTAGCACTATTTTTGGCATGAAATTAACTGCACGCTAAACGTCTTGAGCGCTCGACATTGAAGCAGTCTAGGCCGTTGGATGAGAAGGAATACATGTGGCTTGATGACGTTTTATATTTAATTTGATATGGCTCTAGCAGAACATTCAATCGACCAAATCATAGATTTCATTCAGTCTGACTCCGACTTTACATTCATACGACGATCGATCTAAAATAAATGGAAATGATAAATATTCGGATTTTAAGCATGGCAATCCGAATGTTTTTCATGGCAAATTTAGATTACGCGGCAGCGGTGGGGGCGTCTTGCAGTGGGAAGCGTATCCTCTGCCATGCTCTGTGTGTCGTCGGGCCACTGACTGACGGCGACGGCGATGACAGCGTCTTGCACCGTTGTTGGTGTACTCCTAGACGTTGGCCCTAGCTTCAAGGAAGACCATAATGTTCTGGACTTCGGTCTCCAGGAGCGAGTCAACTGGCGGGAGGAGGCGACTGGCGTTGGTGCAAGGAAGCGGTCGACGGAGGCCATCCATGCCGCTCAGGGGGGCACTGACACCCGCGTGGGGACAGGCGCTGGCAACGGCACGACGAAGACATTCATGTGCACGGGCACCAGCACGGGTGTTGACGCTCAAAATTGGCACAGTCATAAAATTAGCATAGGTTATATCAAGACCAATTCAAACTTATGATTGGAAGTCACCTTGTAATGTCTCTCTTCAAGAATATGGATATCAAGATAGTCTAAAACGGAGCTCGGACTCAAAAGTTATGACAAGTTCAGAGATGCTCATGTTGACACGAGAGTAAAGAAAGGCATAAAACTCAATCAAGATGGCCTCTGATGGAAACTGTTTCAACATAAAAGTTGTGCGTCTCGTCGAAACGATTGATTTTGATATATAAATCATCTTAATCCGAGTTTGTATACAACATGTGAAGGCAAAACAAGGTCAGAAACAGAAGCTGCAGAGTCATTTCGGACTGACCGAGTTGATTTGATCGGTGAGACCGAGTTGGTCCGAAAATTTATCAGAGTTGGCAATGTTCACTCGGTTGGACCGAAAAAAACCAATCGGTGAGACCGAGTTGATGCGAGAAATTACAGAACGATACAAAGAGTTGGCAACGTTCACTCGGCGGGACCGAAACGAACCAATCGGTGGGACCGAGTTGATCCGGGAAATTACCAAAGATTCCTGTCCGAGTTAGGTTAGGGTTTTTGATGTTTTGGACGGAATTTTTAGTCCTTTTCTTGTACGGGAAGTCCAGCTGCCTCATAAATAGATGAGAGGTGATGGCCGATTGAACAACACATAATCGATCAAATCATCTACCACTTTTTACCTTTACCTTTATCTCTCTCCCTTGTTCTTCTTCTTCCTCGTTCTTCGTCTGTTCTTCTTCTTGCAGGGCGGCGAACCTCGAGGCCCTAGGGGTGATCAGGTCGACCTAGGGTAGCCCATAGCCGCCGCGCGCCATGACGGGGTCCCTCCGGGGCGTGTGGGGTTTCGGGTTCTCAAAAGCACCCGCCGGATTGCTTGCGTACCGCGCTTCCAGCTAGGTCTCCTTCGACGTGAGTTGCGGTGCATCACCTCCGGCGTCGAGGGTACATAGTGACGTGTTCGTGCGCGAACACACTTTTTGGCTTCCACGCTGGGACAGAAGCTTTGAACGGTCTCCAGCCCGTTCTTGCTACGAAGAGATCGTCATCAAGTTGCTGCAATCTACAAAGGTAATATGAATACCCAATTCTCCTTTGTAGATGCAAATAATCCATATGTTGTTGCTAGATCACCTAAAGCATAATGTATCGGCTAGCCCTAGTTTTATCAATCATGCATGTAATTATGTGCAAGAGCCGATGCAAAACAATCTTCATGCTTCAAATTCTTATGATTTTAGCAACGTACAACATATGTATCCAAACTCCCATGCATCGGCAACCCCACAAATCCATATGCCGATGAACAACATGATGGGTTTGGCTGATCAATTTGAAACACCGCATGTTAAAATTTACAATAGCATACAAGAAAGTGTTTCACCTTTTTATTCATCGGCAACTAATTTGCAATGTGTGAATCCAACCTTGCCGATGGATGGGAGAATTGGCCATGCTACTACTAGCTATTCGGCCAGTTACTCTCAACCATCATATGCTACATCTCATGTTAGTAACTGTTCAACACCGTATGCAATCAGATGTTCATAATTCGCCCCGCATCTTCATGGTCATAGCCGAATAAGTGAAAATTTAACAAGAACACATGTGCCGTCATCAAATACTGTAGCATATAATGCATACTCTATGCAATTCAACAATTTCGGCAACACTCACGAATCATTGCCGAAATAATCTGAAAGTATTGTGGGGCAATCCCTTCCAGAAGCGGTTGTGGCTGCATTAAAAAAGAGCTTGGCCCAAAACAAGAGAATTAGTGCTCTTTGCCTTGAACAATATGAAAAGGGGTTGTATCCTAATTATGCTGCAATAAAGGCTGGAGTTTTGCAAGAAGATGAAACTTCATCAATTGATAGAATTGGCGAGAGAGCATATTGTTATACACCAGTGCATAAACCTCCACCTAGTGCCGCAACATATTATACACCCTATTATTGTTGCAGAATTTCGGCAACACTAACAGTTCATTGCCGAAAGATCCTAAAAGTATTGGGGGGGGGGGGGGCAAACTGATCTAGAGTGGGATGAAATTCAGAGGGGAGTTAAAGCTTTGCGCGATAGGGTGCAAGTACTTCTCCAATAGAGAATTGATAGGGAATTGGCTCAAAGGAAAAAAGCCTTGCCAATTAATATAACCGGTGAAAAGAATGATGATTCGGAAACTAAAAGTGCTTCGGTTGAAAAAGCCGAATCAAGTAGTATATATTCCGGATCCATCAAATCCAAAGAGGCAAACATTGTTGAGAAAGGGCAACCATACTTGATTTTTCTGAAGTTAATGGAACCTACTTCCTTCCCTATGAGTTTCGTGCCATAGAAATTGACGAGCTTCGAGAACAAGAACAAGTAGCCGAAGAAAGTTTGGTGGACAAAGATCTTCAAACTAAGGATGCACGAAATCAAGAAAAAGATGATGACACAGCGTTGGGGAGCTATCCAAAGATGAAGCAAGATATTCTTCAAGTCACACCACCATCATGCTCTCCCAACATATTTGAAGAGGTATGTCTAGCAATTAATTTACCTATTTTCAGATTTGGTCATGACTTAGTTGTTGATGCATATATTAGAAAAATCTTCATAAGAAATATTGAGAGACCAATGAAGAAGGGTAACTTATTTGTTAGCAATCAGATTGTCACAAAGCATATCGGTCAACACATTGCACCATTCAGAAAGAACGATAGCAAAAAACTATTGCAGCCAAGGCTTTCCCCATTGCTTTATCTAAAGCTCATATCTAATTGGGTAGCTTTGCTTATTTCTTACTTGGCTTACACTTGGTCTCAATTGAGGCATGCATGTTCTAACTATTTTTGTTTCAGAAACATAAAGCCAAGGTTAGATTCTTTTCAGAAAACCGATGCTAGTATAATATCTTATTCAAAGACATCGGAGATAGAGTGGGAAACACGATGCATAGCTGAATGGGGAGTTTCCAAATCTGAACCATTCATTTGCTTATCTCCAAAGCCGTTCACACAGCAAGATCGGCTAGAAAACAAGAAGTATACCTTCAATTCAAGCACGTGTGATCAAATATTTGATTTGTTGCTAAAAAATAATTACATTATAATTCTTGATCACCATGTTAAGCCATCAATCCAAGTACGAATGTATTGTAAGTTGCATGATTCGTCCAAGCATAATTTTGAGGACTGCCACATGTTTCGTCAAATAGTTCTATCGACCATTGTTAAAGGACGATTGAAATATGTTGAGACACCAAGAGATGACCAATCTATTCCGATTGGTCCCGATGGCCGAAAGTTTTTGCATCGGCTGCTTCAAGCCGATCCATTTAAAGAGAAGGTAAAAACTGCAGGTGATAGGATCAAGCTTTCAAGTAAAGAAGTTGTTGAAGAGCATAATGAACATAATCTCGAGGGCGAAAATTCCATCGAAACTACAATGGAGACGCCAAGGACTGGGGGGCAGCAAGCAAATCCAATGATCGACGAAAGCAAATCAAAAGAAAACAAAGGCCAAAATAAGCGCAAGTGTAAGAGATCAAAAATCACCTTTGCTGAACTATTGGATAAATATCAAAAGAAGAGTGAAGAGAAGAATGCTTATCGGCCCAATCCTGGAAAGAAACCAAGATCACCCCCAAGGCGCAAATATGAAGATTGGTATTGGCAAAGTGAGAATTTTAATGCAACATATTCATATCCTTATTTTAGGCCGCCAATGCCAATGCCGTGGATGCCTCCCTATGCTCATATAGATCCATATCCATCATGGGACGGGTATGATACAAGGGCACATTCTCCATCTTATTTTAGACCATCTCACCAATATTATGCAGCTCCGAGAAGATCAACATTTGAACAATCACATGTTAAAGACCGCTTCAATCATAAGGAATCGGTCCAGAGCTCAAGGAAGAAGAAAGAGGTGGTCAAGCAAGTTTACCGTGTTAAAAGTGATGGTCGTAAGAGTGCAACTTCAGATTTGATCTCAAATGATAAAGAGCCAATTAATGTGTTGACATTGGCTACTAAAGACAATGAGACAAAGCAACCAATTATTGAGAGTCGAAGTGCCAAATCTGAAGAAAAGAAGTTGAGAGTGCATAGGGCCAAAAAGGAATTGCCATTGGTCAAAACAGAATCACAGCCGAGATGCCCACTCGGCTTATCCTATTGGCAAAAGAGGGAATTACAAAAACTTAGTGCACAAGAACTTGAAGAAAGGAACATGTAGTGACCCGACCTCAGATGGTCAAGTCTCTGTGTTCCAGTGTCATCCCTGTATCAGTAATGCTGACACACACAATACTCGAAGGATTTATAACAGAGTAGCAATCACACACTTATTACATCGAGTGTCTCCGAAAGAGAACTTATTACAATAATATGACTTAAGGCCATCTAATGCGATAACAGCGGAAGGCTTGGAAGATAAAGTGAGTCCATCAACTCCAACGGCACAGCTGAGCTACACGGCAACGACCTAACGAACCTTACTCCTCGTCTGAAAAGTCTGCAACATAATACGTTGTAGCCCGAAAATGGGTCAGCACATGGAATATGCTGGCAATATAACACAATAGAGCAGGAACAGAATAATGATATCACTACATGCATATTTGGCTAGTGGAAAGCTATATGATTATAGTTTTGCGAAAAGCCAATTTTCCCCTACAACAAAGGAATATATGTTTATTTAACTATCATGGTGGTTGAAACATTGAGAAGGTATAACCCCAACTCAATCCCAATTAAAGTAATTAACAACCCAACAATATTAATTAAAGAGTGATGAGATACATGTGAATACTCAAGTACTAGATACTCAAAATTGTCCATAACCGGGGACACGACTAACCATGATTAGATTGTACACTCTGCAGAGGTTTGTGCACTTTTCCCCACAAGACTCGATCGCCTCCGTTGATTTCTCGCCTTTGCATGGTGTTTGAGAAACGGATGACCGAGACACGGTCTTTCAGAAACATTAACACTCTACTCCGGGTAGACCATACCAAACCTACAAAACCCACTACCTGCTGATCTACCTCTTCAAGAGCTTCACGTAACTTACTCAACTATGCTAGAGCCCATAGTAGCTTGTGGCTGCACACGGAAGTTTCTAGCATGAATAATCTCGGTTCCCTTTGAGCCTGGGTGGCGGTCCATAGGAAGATCACACGGGTACCCCGGGATTTCCAAAAATAAAACAGACAACCTTTGGGTTCCCAGTGCCTCAGTCCACCCAGATGTGTATTAAAGTTGCCACCTTAAGTTGAACCATTAATTAACAATATCACATCTGTCATGGATACACTCAAACCCAAACCACGTCTACGAGCATAGCATTGCAATATAAGCAACACGTAGAAGTAACTCCCAAGGGTTTGATAGTAACAGGGCAATAGGTTCTACCTCAACTACTACTTCCCAACCCACAAGTTAATGATATCCTAATCATGCAATGTTTGAGGATTGGAACTAATGCATAAACTGGGTATGAAAAGAGTATGATCAAAGTGTTACTTGCCTTGCTGACGATCCGTGAATCCTAGAGACTCGTAGTAACACGCTTCGCACTCCGGGAATTCTATCGCAAGCAAACAATAACATACGTAAGCAACAAGCAAATACACACAAGCAAAACTTCAACTAAAAGAGGCTGACCAGAAAGTTCAACTTAAGAACTCCAGTTCGCAAAAAGAATCAAACCAAATGGAGCAACGAAACTCAAACGGCGAAAGAAACAAGATCTGTTTTCTAATCTGAACTAGGGTCAAATTTTACAGAGGCAAAAACTTGTTTGAGTTGATTATTCGGAAAGAGGGTTTCGAGACAAAACTCTAGGCGCTTGAATCGCCTGATTCCGATAAAAGAGCAAAAAGTTATACTAGATCGAAAATCAGATCTGAAATCGTGATCAGAAAAATCGCGGAATAAATCCGAGAAAAAGAAAACTGACGAACAGACTAACGAACGAACGTTTGTTAACTGAACCTATATGAAGAACGCGTTCGTTAAAACGAACGAACGAGCGAATGCTCGCTAAATAAATAAATCAGAGAAAAACTGATCTATTTAAAAAAAGAAAACTAGGGTTTCGAAAAAAATAAACCGAACGGTTTTTTTAAGAAAAACCGGCGGTCTCGGATCCGGCGGATACTTCCGGCGAGAGGTCCAGCGAGGCGGGGCTCCAGCGGGGCGTGGGGTGGCGCGGGGCTTGGCGACGACGGCGACGGGAGGCGGGGGCGACGACTCCGGGCGGCTCGGCAAGCGGCGTCGGCGGTGGTGGGTGGTGGTGGCGGCGGGGTGGCGGTATTTAAGAGAGGGGGCTCGGCTTGGAGGAGGGGGCAAGGCGGCGAGGCGGAGTCCAACTCGGACTCGGTCCGAGTGGCGGCGGCGGTGGCCGGGCGCTGTGGAGGCAGCGCGGCTGGGCCGGGTTCGCTTCGGCTGGGCCTTAGGCCCGGTCTGGGATTTTTAAAATTATTCCACGACGTAAAAAACTCCTATAAAATAAAATAAAAATCTAAAAATGCCAAAACAAATTTTTACCATCTAAATGAAATAATTAGAACGAGATGAACATTTTCTTGGCCCTAAAATGCAATTTTGAAAACGTGCAATTTTTCTAACGCAAATAAAATCAAAGTAAATCAAACAAATGATTTTAACATTTTTCCTCCAATATTTCAATTGTTTTGGAGAAGTCATATTATCTCCTCTCATTTATTTTTAATATGAAATATTTTTCCGGAGAGAAAAATAATTAAAATAAAAAATCCTCGTTTTCACTATTTGATAATATCAAATATGAAAACCGGAAAATCCCCAACTCTCTCCGTGGGTCCTTGAGTTGCTTAGGATTTCGAGGATTGCGGAACGAAGATGCAAATGAAATATGATATGCATGAATGACCTATGTATAACATTTCAAATTGAAAATTTGGGATGTTACAAACCTACCCCCCTTAAGATGAATCTCGTCCTCGAGATTCGGGTTGGCTAGAAAATAGGTGCGGGTGGTCCTTGCGAATATCATCCTCTCGTTCCCAGGTGGCTTCCTCCTTGGTATGGTGGCTCCACTAAACTTTGCAAAACTTGATAACCTTGTTGCGGGTGACTCGGCTGACAAAGTCAAGAATCTTTACTGGCTTCTACTCATAAGTCAGATTACTGTCCAACTGAATCGCCTCCAGGGGCACTGTATCTTTACTGGCTTCTACTCATAAGTCATATCCTGCTTTGGTCCTGGGCAATCCGGTGATAAAGTCCATGCCAAGTTTATCCCACTTCCATTCGGGTATCGGCATAGGTCATAATGATCCTGGCTTCGATGCTCTGCCTTCACTCTCGACATACATCACATGCAGCTACATACTGCAATATCCTTCTTCATACCAGTCCACCAGAAACGTTCTTTCAAATCCAAATACATCTTGGTGTTTCCGGGGTGTATCGAGTATGGTGAGTCATGGGCCTCCTAAAGTATTAACTTCCTGATCTCTGGGTTATTGGGCACATAAACTCGGTCCTCAAACCATAAGGTATCGTGCTCATCCTCGCGAAAACCTTTGGCCTTTCCTTTGCTCATCTTCTCCTTTATCTCAGCAATCTCTTTGTGTTCCTTCTGAGCTTCTCGAATCTTGTCCAACAATGTAGAATGAACTTCCCTTGTTGCAATGAAGCCTCTTGGAACAATCTCCAACCGAAGTTCCATCATATCTTCAGCTAACTCCTTCGACAATCCCTTACTTTCAAGGATATTAGCGTAACTCTTCCGGCTCAAAGCGTCTGCTACGACATTGGGCTTTCCTGGATGATAGTGTAGCTTCATATCGTAATCCTTTATAAGTTCCAACCATCTCCTCTGTCTAAGGTTCAACTCCTTTTGCATGAAAATGTATTTCAAACTCTTATGATCCGTGTACACATCACAATGATTTCCAATAAGATAATGTCTCCAAGTCTTCAATGCATGCACTATGGCTGCTAGCTCCAAATCGTGCGTGGCATAGTTCATTTCATGGGGCTTCAGTTGTCGTGAGGCATACGAAACAACCTTTACATCTTGCATAAGCACACATCCAAGTCCTAAGCGTGAGGCATCACAATATACTTGAAACTCCTTATGTATATCTGGCAGTGTTAGCACTGGGGCTGTAGTCAACCGTTTCTTCAACTCGTGAAAACTTGCCTCGCAATCCTCTCATCCATTTAAACTTAGTATCCTTCTTCAGCAATTCAGTCATTGGCTTAGCAATCTTGGAAAAATTCTCAATGAACCTCCGATAATATCCTCGCGAGTCCAAGGAAATCATGGATCTCGCCAAGCAAGTGGGTGCCAACCATTCGGATCGATCGAACCTTCTTTGGGGTCTCATCGCTATACTTTCTCCTGATATAACATGTCCAAGGAATCCAACTTCCTTCAACCAAAACTCGCACTTGCTGAACTTGGCATATAACTGGTGTTCCCTGAGTTTCTCGAGAACTAAACGCAAGTGATCCTTGTGCTCCTCTTCGTTCTTTGAGTATACCATAATGTCATCAATAAACACCACAACAAACTTGTCCAAATACTCCATGAACACTTTGTTCATCATACTCATGAAATAGGCAGGGGCGTTAGTCAGTCCAAACGACATGATCAGATACTCATATAATCCATACCGCGTGGTGAACGCTGTCTTTGGTATATCCTTCTCTCGAATCTTCAACTGATGGTATCCCGACCGTAGATCAATCTTCGAAAACACCTTAGCTCCTTGCAACTGATCAAACAGATCATTGATCATCGGTAATGGATACTTGTTCTTAATTGTTACTTCATTCAAGGCTCGGTAATCAACAACCATCCTTAGGGATTTATCCTTCTTCTCAAACAAAAGCACTGGAGCTCCCCAAGGTGATGAACTCCTTCGAATATAACCTTTCTCCAACAACTCCTTGATCTGTTTCTTGATTTCCTCCAGATCATTTGCGGGCATCCGATAGGGTCTCTTGGATATTGGCCCTGTACCTGGCAATAGCTCTATCAAAAACTCGATGTCTCGATCCGGTGGCATGCCTGGTAACTCCTCTGGGAAAACATCCGGAAAATCCTTTACTACAGGTACTTCCTCCTGAACAACTCCTGTGAGGGCATTCACTTGGCTCCTCCTAGGCACATGCCTAGATACATACTTAATCCTTTTTCCCTCCGGGGTGGTGAGATAAATCGACTTACTAGCACAGTCAATGCTTCCTCCATACTTTGACATCCAGTCCATACCTAATATCACATCCACTTGCGACTCCAAGATAATTAGGTCAGACGGAAAAACATGTGTGCCAATGGTTAGGGTATCCGTTGCACCATCGGCTAGCCATGTACTGCTTCCAAAGTAGTTCACTAAAAGAGGGGTCCTAAGGGTTTGGGTTGGTAGTTTAAACTTATCCACAAATCCCTTGATATGTATGAATGCGATGCACCAAGATTTAAAAGAACAAGAGCGGTAAATGACTTAACCAAAACTTACCTATTACCGCGTCTCGATCGCTTCTTCAACTTCCTCCACGTTAACGTGGTTCACTTGTCCTTTGTTGAATGGATTGGGCTTCTTCCCAGCGCTCCCATTTCCATTTCCATTCCTTCCTTCAGGGCAATCATTGGCATAGTGCCCTGTCTTCCCGCACTTAAAGCAAGTAACTTGACTTAGGTCCCTTTTGGCGGGTGTAGCTGGGTTGGAATGGTTCTGATTGTTATTAACTCCGTTCCCATTTCCATTCTTAGTACCATTGTGGTTATGCGATCCTCCTCTAGTGTGGTTGTGACCTCCATGGTTATGAACAAGTCCTCCCGAGTTCGGGGTTAAGTGGGGCTTCTGTTGAGCTCCTGAATTATACTTCCCTTGTCCATACTTCCTCTTACGGCTCTCAATCTGCTGTTGTTTCCCTTCAATCATAAGGGCCTTGTCTACCAACTCCTGGTAGTTGTTGAAGGTTGCCACCATTAACTGCATGCTCATCTCGTCATTCAGCCCTTCCATAAACTTCTCACCGTCATGCATCTGTGGCCACATCATCGTGGGCATAGCGTGATGACTTGCTAAAATCATCCACGTCTTGAGCTACAAGACGGTTCCCCTGGCGTAAGTTGCGAAACTCGCGCTTCTTCATCTGCATGGCTCCGGGGCTTGAGACATGGGCTAAGTTTAAAAGCTTGTCAAATCGGTCCCAAGTGACATTGGCTATAGGAAAAGTAGCCGTAATTCTCCCACCATGCGTCAGCCGGTCCATCCAATTGATGTGCGCAAAGCGCACCTTCTCAACATCTGTGCATCCGCGGTGGTTAACTCCTTCCGATACAACAGAGCCAATTATCGACAACTATTGGCTCAAGGTTACTGGAAAACACCGGCGGCTGTAACCTCAGGAAACGGGCTAAGTTGTCCACTGGCGGCGGGTTATTGTTGTTGCCCTGGTTCTGAACTAGCAATTGCATCAAAGCATTCTGTTGCTGGATCAACTGGGTGAGCTCCGGTGGGAAAGCAAAACCGGTGTCACGTCTCGGAGGCATCTGATGGGTTTAGATGGAAGAGATTAGAATAGAAAAAAAGGTCTAATGAGAAAACACTACCCATATGCATATGAGGCAAACACAATCATTTCACTCAATCAATCAAGCAAGGGAATACAAACGATCTAGAACTATCGCAAAAGTGCTCAACTGCTACTAGATACATGGGGGAAATTCTACTAATATATGGTGGTCATCTAGAAATTTTGATCGGTGGAAGACTCCATGATGTCTGCTCCAGCTTCGTCTTCGTAGTCATCATCAGTTGGATCGGAATCGGTGTAAATGCGATGATGATGTAGTTTTCCGCAAGTGGGGTCGCCGCCTTCTTCTTCCGGTCTGGTCCTCCCATGAATACTCGGATCTTCTTAACCAGGTCGCCGTTCTTCTCCGAGAGTGTCTTGATTTCCTCTTCATATCCGTCGTGTGTAAACTTGAGTTCTTCCTCCAGCTCGATGATCCTGGTCTTCGCCTTCTTCAACTCCATCATGTCTGCGCACATCTGGTTCTCCTGACGTCGAATGTGCTGGTTTAACTCCTGGATAAAAGCTGCAACGGATCTATCCTTCTTCGTGCTGATTACTTCCCATTGCTCGTCTCTGTGCCCACATATTTGATAGATGGTGTCCTTAAGCTCCCTGTTGTAGACTTCTCCAATGCGTCCCATGGTAATGTGGGCTGCCATGCTCTTGCCTAGACTCCAGGTGGGTGCTTCGAAAGAAAATTCTATGGGCTTAGAAGTTGGCGAGAACAACCTTCCTGGAACTTGTACTTGAATCATCCAGCGCTCCGCTTCAGGTAAGGTGGCGTTGTACGTCCCGGTGAAGCTTGGTATTCCAATGTTCAAGTATCTAGTGACTTCCTTCAAGTGGCGTCCAAAAGGTGTGTCTTCATCCGGTTGTGCAAACTTGTTCTTCATCTGCGTCATCCTAAAGAGTGGAAAAATGGAGAGGAGTCGAAATGAGTAGAGAAGAGTGACCTATGGTTTATCTTAGTGGTCGTGTCCTACACTCAGCGTGTGCTCGATACCATCTTGTAGCGAATTCGACCTCAGATGGTCAAGTCTCGTGTTCCAAAGTGTCATCCCTGGATCAAGAATGTTGACACACACGACTCGAAGGATTTATAACAGAGTAGCAATTCACACACTTATTACATCGAATGTCTCCGAAAGAGAACTTATTACAATAATATGGATTAAGGCCATCTAATGCGATAACAGCGGAAGGCTTGGAAGATAAAGTGAGTCCATCAACTCCAACGGCATAGTTGAGCTGCACGGCAACGACTCCAACGAACCTTACTCCTCGTTCAAAAGTCCGCAACATAATACGTTGCAGTAGAAACGGGTCAGCACATGGAATATGCTGGCAATATAACACAATAGAGCAGGAACAGAATAATGCTATCACGACATGCATATTTGGCTGGTGGAAAGCTCTATGGTTATAGTTTTGCGAAAAGCCAATTTTCCCCTACAACAAAGGAATATATTTTTATTTAACTATCATGGTGGTTGAAACATTGAGAAGGTATAACCCCAACTCAATCCCAATTAAAGTAGTTAACAACCCAACAATATTAATTAAAGAGTGATGAGATACATGTGAATACTCAAGTACTAGATACTCAAAATTGTCCATAACCGGGGACATGGCTAACCATGATTAGATTGTACACTCTGCAGAGGTTTGCACACTTTTCCCCACAAGACTCGATCACCTCCGTTGATTTCTCGCACTGCATGGTGTTTGAGAAACAGATGACCGAGACAGAGTCTTTCAGAAACATTAACTCTCTACTCCGGGTAGACCATACCAAACCTACAAAACCCACTACCTGCTGATCTACCTCTTCAAGAGCTTCACGTAACTTACTAAACTATGCTAGAGCCCATAGTAGCTTGTGGCTGCACACTCAAGAATCTAGCATGAATAATCTCAGCCCTTTGAGCCTGGGTGGCGGTCCATAGGAAGATCACACGGGTACCCCGAGATTTCCAAAAATAAAACAGACAACACTGGGTTCCCCAGGTGCCTCAATCCACCCAGATGTGTATTAAAGTTGCCACCTTAAGTTGAACCATTAATTAACAATCTCACATCTGTCATGGATACACTCAAACCCAAACCATGTCTACGAGCATAGCATAGCAATATAAGCAACACGTAGAAGTAACTCCCAAGGGTTTGATAGTAACAGGGCAATAGGTTCTACCTCAACTACTACTTCCCAACCCACAAGTTAATGACATCCTAATCATGCAATGTTTGAGGATTCGAACTAATGCATAAAACTGGGTATGAAAGGAGTATGATCAAAGTGTTACTTGCCTTGCTGACGATCCGTGAATCCTAGAGACTCGTAGTAACACGCTTCGCACTCCGGGAATTCTATCGCAAGCAAACAATAACATACGTAAGCAACAAGCAAAGACGCACAAGAAAAACTTCAACTAAAAGAGGTTGACCAAATAGTTCAACTTAAGAACTCCGGTTCGCAAAAAGAATCAAACCAAACGGAGCAACGAAACTCAAAGAGCGAAAGAAACAAGATCCGTTTTCTAATCTGAACTAGGGTCAAATTTTACAGAGGCAAAAACTTGTTTGAGTCGATTATTCGGAAAGAGGGTTTCAAGAAGAAACTCTAGGCGCTTGAATCGCCTGATTCCGATAAACGAGCGAAACGTTATACTAGATCGAAAATCGGATCAGAAATAGCGATCAGAAAAATCGCGGAATAAATCCGAGAAAAAAGAAAACTGATGAAATGACTAACGAACGAACGTTCATTAACTGAATCTATATAAAGAACGCCTTTATTAAAACGAACGAGCGAGCGAACACTCGCTAAATAAATAAACCGGAGAAAACCTGATCTATTTAAAAAAAGAAAACTAGGGTTTCGAAAAAAATAAACCGAACGTTTTTTTTGAAAAAATGACGGTCTCGGATCCGGCGGATACCTCCGGCGAGAGGTCCCATGAGGCGGGCTCACGGGCGTGGGGTGGCGCGGGGCTTGGCGGCGACGGCGACGGAGGCGGCGGCGACTCGGCGCGGCGGCGGCTCATGGCGACTTTGGCTCAGGCGGCTCCGAGGCGGCGGTGGTGGTGGTGGGTGGTGGTGGTGGCGGGGGTGGCGGTATTTAAGAGAGGGGGGCTCGGCTTGGAGGAGGGGGCAAGGCGGCGGCGAGGCGGAGTTCAACTCGGACCCCGGTCCGAGTGGCGGCGGCGGCGAGTGGGCCGGCCTGCGCGGCTGGGCCTTAGGCCCGGTCGGGCGCGGGGATTTTTTTTTAAATTATTCCGCCGACAGAAAAGCTCCTATAAAATAAAATAAAAATCTAAAAATGCCAAAACAAATTTTCACCGTCTAAATGAAATATTTAGAACGAGATGAACATTTTCTTGGCCCTAAAATGCAATTTTGAAAACATGCAATTTTTCTAACGCAAATAAAATCCAAATATAATCAAATAAAATCAAACAAATGATTTTAACATTTTTCCTCCAATATTTGAATTTTTTTGGAGAAGTCATATTATCTCCTCTCATTTATTTTTAATATGAAATATTTTTCCAGAGAGAAAAATAATTAAAGTAAAAAATCCTCGTTTTCACTATTTGATAAAATCAAATATGAAAACCGGAAAATCCCCAACTCTCTCCATGGGTCCTTGAGTTGCTTAGGATTTCAAGGATTGCGGAACGAAGATGCAAATAAACTTTATATGCATGAATGACCTATGTATAACATTTCAAATTGAAAATTTGGGATGTTACAGAACATGGCATGGGTTCCCAAAGGAAGTGCTCAAAATAAGAATTATGTGAAAGCATCCATTACACGACGTGCGACAAAGATGAAGAAGGAAAAGAGTGAAAACTATGAAGGACCAAGCCGAAGGTTTCAACATCTTCGGTCCACACATTATCCATATTCTTCAACTATGCCGTTGATGCCTATGCCATGGAATTCGTCATCAGGTATGATTGGTTACCCTCAATTGGCTTATTATAATCCATAGATGCAATATAATTTCTTACATCATGAAAGGGTATTGCCAAATCACTATACATTTGATTAGCTACAAGTTTTTGCTGATCCAAAGGGCCGAAATACTTGATTTGTCATTTCATTTGTTTATTTTTTATATGTGCTTTGAATGAAGTTTACATGGTAATGGCCGATATTTATCTATCGTCCTAAGAATATGTCAATGCATGGCTGGTGTAGTATTCTAACATCGTCCTTAGTTTGATTGGAGAGCGAGACAAGGTATGTGCTCATGGAAATTTATATGTATGCCTATATTATGATTGAATGGAGTTGAGACATCATGACTGATGTCACTGAATATATGCTGCATAGACCAATTCATAGCTGCACAATTGGCTAGTGGGCTTATACTTTGCTTGGATATGATTTGGCTTATGCATCTTTGAGATCTATAAGAGGCCAAATCATAGCTGATTTTATTACAGAACATCGGATTAATGTCACGCATAATATTAATATTAGCCTTGTCTCTCTAGTACTATGGAGATTATGTTTTGATGGTTCAGTTTGTAGCAATGGCCAAGGTGTTGGTATTGTTTACATATCCCCTCATGGTGCTGTTTTTGAAGCCTCTTGCCACTTAAAATATTTCTTGCACAATAATCAAAACTGAATATGCAATGTTATTCGGTTTGGATCTTTTGGGTGCCATAGATGCTATGCACATTGAGGCTTTGGGTGATTCGTTATGAGTAATGCAACAAATATCCAAGGGTCATCAATGTTTTGATGAATCACTAATAGTTTACCTTGAGGTATCTCTAGATATAAAATTTACCTTGGGTTGCTTTAATATTTCTCATATATCTAGACATGAAAATTGAAGAGCAAATGAGTTGGCGCAACAAGCATTCGGCTACCATGTTGATCATGGTGTATTGCACATCTATCAATAGCCGATGCTTGATCTCACCGACATAGGTAAGGCCGAACCAAAGCCCATTACTTCGGCCACTAATGAAATTTGTATGCAGGTGAAAGAAACGATTAGAGGGAATTCATTCTTAATTGTCTGCAAAATCCCAGCGAAATGGTGAACAATATGGTTCGGAGGATGACTTTGAACTACATATCTATGGAAATTTATCACCGGATTGTTAATGGAATTGAGAAGGTTTCACCCAAGTTTGCATCAAGGATTCAAACAAGTAATGGCCGATATATACTTATCGTCCTAAGAAGATGCAGAATGGCCGATGGAGTGTTGACATCGTCCTTAGAATTAACATGGTACAAGTTATTTTTTGGCACGCTAGCTATGCCAAAAAACAGGGGGGCATGTGTTGACGCTCAAAATTGGCACAGTCATAAAATTAGCATAGGTTATATCAAGACCAATTCAAACTTATGATTGGAAGTCACCTTGTAATGTCTCTCTTCAAGAAGATCAAGATGGATATCAAGATAGTCTAAAACGGAGCTCGGACTCAAAAGTTATGACAAGTTCAGAGATGCTCATGTTGACACCAGAGTAAAGAAAGGCATAAAACTCAATCAAGATGGCCTCTGATGGAAACTGTTTCAACATGAAAGTTGTGCGTCTCGTCGAAACGATTGATTTTTATATAAAAATCATCTTAAGCCAAGTTTGTATACAACCTGTGGAGGCAAAATAAGGTCAGAAACAGAAGCTGCAGAGTCATTTCGGACTGACCGAGTTGATTTGATCGGTGAGACCGAGTTGGTCCGAAAATTTATCAGAGAGTTGGAAATGTTCACTCGGTTGGACCGAAAAAACCAATTGGTGAGACTGAGTTGATGCAAGAAATTACAGAAGGATACAGAGAGTTGGCAACGTTCACTCGGCGGGACCGAAACGAACCAATCGGTGGGACCGAGTTGATCCGGGAAATTACCAAAGATTCCTGTCCGAGTTAGGTTAGGGTTTTTGATGTTTTGGACTAAATTTTTAGTCCTTTTCTTGTACGGGAAGTCCAGCCGCCTCATAAATAGATGAGAGGTGATGGCCAATTGAACAACACATAATCGGCGGGACCGAAACGAACCAATCGGTGGGACCGAGTTGATCCGGGAAATTACCAAAGATTCCTGTCCGAGTTAGGTTAGGGTTTTTGATGTTTTGGGCGAAATTTTTAGTCCTTTTCTTGTACGGGAAGTCCAGCCGCCTCATAAATATATGAGAGGTGATGGCCGATTAAACAACACATAATCGATCAAATCATCTACCACCTTTTACCTTTACCTTTATCTCTCTCGTTCTTCTTCTTCCTTGTTCTTCATCTGTTCTTCTTCTTGCAGGGCGGCGAACCTCGAGGCCCTAGGGGTGATCAGGTCGACCTAGGGCAGCCCATAGTCAGCCGCACACTCGACGGGGTCCCTCCCGGGCGCAGGGGTTTCGGGTCCTCAAAAGCACCTGCCGGATTGCCTGCGTACCGCGCTTCCGGCTGGGTCTCCTTCGACATGAGTTGCGGTGCATCACCCCCCGGAGTCGAGGGTACATGGTGACGTGTTCGTGTGCAAACAACGGGCGCGTGCGTCAGCGCATGCGCTGGCAGGTGCACGGGCACCAACACGGGCGCGCGTGTTAGTGCACACGCCGGCGCATGCTCTGGCAGGTGCACGGGCGCGAGAAAGTCAGCGAGGACCTCGTGGAACCCCGTGGCATCAAGCTCGGCGACAATGTGCAGCTCCCAGCCCATCAATGCCACGGTGATGGGTGTTGGCGCAGTCGGGGCGACGGGAGCCGGAACGGGAGCGGGGACAGGCGTGGCGTCTTCCCGCAAGGCCGGTTCAAGCTCGTCCCAAAGCTCCTTATGTTCTTGAGACTCCGGCTGGGTGTCTTCCTCAGGAAACTGGAAGACTAAGGGCAGGCCATCGTGATGCGGCATGGCGTACGGTTAGGTCAGGCTAGTTGGAGGTAGACGATAGGAGAATCGGAGAGGAAGAGAGAAGATTGTAGAGATACCGGGTAGTGTGGGGTTGATTTTAAGCTGCGGCGCCGGCGCCATTAAAAGTGGGGACAGTTGGAACGAAGGTGGGCGGCGAAGCCTGGTCAAAGGGCTCGCCTCTCGGTGAGCCTCCACAGCGGTCTGCTCGCACGCCTCCCAGTCAGCCGGCGGAGCGGTCTACTCGCACGCCTCCCGTCGACTCACACGCTTGCTCGGACAGCACCTGCCGATGAGAAGCGGGACTCGTGGCGGCACATAAACGCCCACGGTTTCAATAGTGAAAGCGTTCGCCTTAACGTGACATGTCTTTGTTCCAAAATACCTTGGCTCTTCATTTGTGCAACTTCTCATAAGCAGCTTGTCTCAAATTGAAGAAAACAATTATGTAGGAATATTTGTGGCATATCACGAGACCATGCTCAGCTTCATGAATTTCTGATCAGTTTTGGATTTTCTGAAATTTAAAATTCATTATTCGAAACAATATCATAACCTGCATCATGCAATAAATTTTCAAGTGATACATCTTTCCTGTTGTATTTCTAAAGAAAGGATTTGGACAAACATTTTGCTTAGTTAGACTTCAGACAAGTATATGTAGAGTAAAAGGATAATCCCTCCGTACCAGTGCATTGCCTGATATATTAACTCAAGTACTAGGCACGAAAAAACGGGCTCAATTCTGTGCTCATCCTAGTGTAGTACTCCTATTAGTACTAGGCAGTGGATTTGACAGGTGACCTTGGGTAGCAGCGACCGAGGGAATGAACCATGCTCGGCATGGTAGGTAACGTTGTCTAGTTACTAAAGCATCCCTCCATTATTCATCGGTAGTCATGATGGACTGGGGACATGAGGGGAATTTCCTAGGGATGGAATTCTGGCTGCCAGATATTTCGAATCGAAACGCGGAGGCTCGACTGGTTGGGGTTGGCTAATGTGCGTACCACGCACGCCACCAGAAGGACACGAGCCCGGTTTTTAAGGATCAACATGAGCCAGGGTCTGGCTGGTACGCCGTTGGGTCCTACCATTCGAGAATACAAAAGGAATCTTTTCAATTGCCGAACGAATCTATGTGTATTACAATGCCCATATTTTCCTTGCAAATAGTAATCTCAACGTGGTAATTGATTTGTGACAAGTTCTTGAATTAGAGTGAGTTTGTGATATAGTGATCTCAGTGTGGATTTCACATTTCATGGTATCCCTAGTAAGTTTCATTGCAAATTCAAATTTAAAAGATGAACGGTATGGTGGTGAGAAAACTTTGTATGTATCAAGCATATGACCACACACACACACACACACACGAATACAACAACAATCCAATAAGTATAGTGCATCTATTTTTCCAAACCATGCATGTATGACACGAATTCAAAAATACTCCTTCTGTTCCTAAATATTTGTCTTTTAGAGATTTCAACAACTGACTACATACAGAGCAAAATGAGTGAATCTACACTCTAAAATATGTCTATATACATCCGTATGTGGCAGTCCATTTGAAATCTCTAAAAAGACTAATGTTTAGGAACGAAGGGAGTAAAATGTAAGACATGCATGGTCCTCAATTCAATATTTAAAATGAACAGGAAACTGAAACATGAATATTAAGTCTAGTACTACATACTCCCTCCGGTCCTTGTTACTCCGCGTATAAGAATTGTCTGAAGTCAAGCTTCATAAAGTTTGACCATTTTTATATGAAAAAATATTAATATCTACAATACTAAATTTATATAATATGAAAACTAAAGTCATGATGCATCTAATGTTGTTGATTTTCACATTCTGAATGTTGGTATTTTTCTCTATAAATTTGGTCAAAGTTTACGAGGTTTGACTTCAGACAAACCTTATATGCGAACTAAAAAGGACCGAAGGGAGTACATGCAAATATTGTGTTTAGGCGGAGCTATGTAGATTGTCGGGGGTTAACCCCTCGACCTTAGATAAAATTGTAAAGCTTTGTTTAGGATTGTTTAGATTGTATTATTTGAACATTATATTTGTCCCCACCCTCCCAAACACCGATTGGTTGTGCACCCCCCTCCTCCCTGGGAGAATATCATGTGCCCCCACACCTTAGATGCTATATGCTGATACGAGTTGCTTGGAGCTTGTAGATCTGAGATATAGCAGTTCACTTGATGTCTTAATATTTTTATAGGAAACCTTAATGAGTTTGAGAATTGCACACAATTTGTACAAAAACTACTCAGATGCCCTTGGATCCCATATCTAACGACCTCGAAGCTCGTATCACCGTAGCATCTAAGATGAAGGAGGACCTCATATTCTCCTGTATGTAAGAATATCATGTGTTACCACACCTTAGATGCTTTGGTGATACATGCTCTTCGGAGCCGTTGGATTTGTGAACAACAACTCCTCGGTGGTTCAAATGCTTTTTTTGCAGAAAATCCCCCATAGAGTTCGGCCACTTCTTACAAGCACAAAGACTGCTCAGATGCCATTGGATCTCAGATCGAACAACCTCGAAGCTCGTATCACCATAGCATCCAAGCTATGAGAGCACCTGATGTTTTCTCGCACGGGAGAATATGAGGTGCTCCCGCACCGTAGATTCTATGGTGATACGAGTTCCCGGAGATCTCACGGCTCACAGTAGGAGGTTTGAATGTTTTTCCGATATACGCCTGAGAGAGTTTGGGAATTGCGCAGAAAGTACAAGTACTACGCATGTGGCATCTGATCACGGATCATACGACCTAGATGCTTGTATCACCATAGTGGCTAATTAAGCTACGGGGAGCACCTAATATGAGCAACAGGGAGCCGTTGGATCCAAGCTGCAGTGGCACACACGAGGCCTGAATGTTTTATTTGAAAAAAAACTTGGAGAGTTTGGAAATGGTGCATAGTTACAAAGATTACCCCTAAGCCATTGGATCTCAGTCCAAACGACGTAAAAACTCGTATCACCATAGCATCTAAGCTGCGGGGTGGATGTGATATTCTATGCCGCTGTCATTTTTGTTCCTAAACTTGCAAAATACGTGTAACTCGTGCCGTTACTTGTCTAACCGCGCAAAGTGTTTGATCAAAAAAACCATCCTACACTGAAATATCGGAACAACACACGGGGGTCCTGATGAAGCCATGTACCTAGGGTAGGGTCATGGACCTGTCCAAGGTACCCTCCCCAAGGACATCTCTTGAAGAAAACGCCTTTCAGTCGACCTGGAAGGATTCCACTCGACGGACCTGAAGACACTCGACCGTGAAGCCAACCACTCGACCGCCAGAGATCTACAACATCAAGACGTTAAACGGGTCGATCATTAAGTGGCTTTATGGTCATCATAGCACTTTATGTGGGACGTTACCAAGAACTCCCTATCTTAATGTACCTTAATCCTCGTGCATAATCGAGGGCCGGAGGGGTCCGCGAACTCTATATAAGCCACCCCTCCTCAAAGGTAAAGGGTTCGCACCCTATAACTCATACGCATATAATACAGTCGACTGCCTCCGGGCTCCGAGACGTTGGGCTGTTACTTCCTCCGAGAAGGGCTTGAATTCGTAAAAATCTTGCGTATACAACTACTCCATAGCTAGGATATTGCCTCTCCATTCTTACCCCCATTCTACTGTCAGACTTAGAACCACGACAGTTGGCGCCCACCGTGGGGCAGGTGTCTTAGCGACTTGTTGGAGAAGTTGCAGTTTTTCCGATCCCCTTCATCATGGTTTCAGGTGGAGTTTTGGTTGAGGGCCGCGAGATCTGTCTCGGTGCGCTCACGTTCATCGCCGACGACTCCGCTTGGTTGCAGGAGGCTCCACTCGATGTCGAAGCACTCAACGTCCGCGGGGCAACGCACTTTCGCGCGTGCATCCGCGGCGTCCTCCTGCGGCAGCCCTCGACCCAATATCGGTCGGCTCCTGTGCCGTCCTCCCCCCTAGTCTCTCGCTGGCGCAAGCGCTTCGGTCGGCCGAGGCTTCAGCGGTGGGTGAGGCACGCGGTGGCCCGCCAGTCGGCCACTCCCCAAGTCGCGGCAATCGAGCCCGACGAATCTCTCTACGGCATGTTCCATTTGTCGACTGGCTCCGAAGAGACTGCATCCGAGTGCGACAGCAGTGATCCGGCGGCGGATGTTCTGATGGTCGACGGACCACGTAGTCCTCCTGGTTTCCCCCGTGCCGACGGAGGCGTTGGTGGGGGCGATCCGGCGCAGGTTCACGAAGAACAACCCGAGCCCCTCACTTCACTGCAGAGGGAGGAGCTTCGCCGCCGGAACATGGATGCACTTCACACTCCTATCGTTGGAGAAACCCCTGAGGCCCGTGCCTTAGAAGACGCTGTTGGCCATTAACTTGGCTGAGCGCACTCGACCAGAAAATCTTTCAATGAAAGTGCTCGATTTAACGAGCGCAATAACGGGTCCTGCTGCCCAACGACGCCAACTCTTTCCACAACCGACTCGTATACCGAACTCCAATTCAGAATCTAGCAAACCGCAGCCCGTATAGCAGAGTCCATTCAGCCTTCCCAATGTAGGTCAAGAGGCTTGCTACAGATCAGAGATTTACTCCGGCCAGCAGGAGATCAAAATTCAGCTGTATCGCAGTCGTGGAATAGGATTCACAACAGATCCGTCGCTGCGAATTCAGTCTAGTCGGCTCATAGCCCAAGATCGCCCCCGAGGCGTGAGGGACATGGAGGCCAGCGTGATCAGTATGAGGGTCGATTCGATTGTGATGATCAACGTCGAGTGCCCACTCCTCCCCCAAGGGGTGGGTCATACGCGCCTCGACAGCAGGATGACAGACGCCATCATAGTGTGGGGCGAAGGGTTCTAGTCGACCCGAGGGAACCAGGCTTTGATGCGAGATCCATTAGTTCAAGGTTTGGTCGACAGGAACAGAGCTCACCGAGAAGGCCATGACAGAGATGTGCCCACCAGCAGCAGAGAGTACACGCCTCGTGACCAGAGTGTTTTAGCAGAGCCATCGTGGTCGCGGTGATTCCTCCCAACTTCAAAGTTGGCGATCGGAGTCAAGAAGTTCATCGTGAGTCCAAGCCGGATACTTGGCTTGAGGACTACCGAGTGGCTGTTCAGATTAGCGGCGGCAACGATGAAGTGACCATGAAACACCTACCTCTTATGTTGGAGGGCTCGGCCAGAGCATGGTTGAATCAGTTAGCACCCAGCAGCATTTACACTTGGGAAGATCTTGCCCGAGTGTTTGTCAGGACATTTGAAGGAACTTGCAAGCAGCCAGCAGGGTTGACAGAGTTGCAGTTGTGTGTGCAGAAGTCGAATGAAACTCTGAGGGATTACATCCAGAGATGGATCACTTTGCATCACACAGTAGAGAATGTATCTGATCATCGGCGGTACCAGGCCTTCAAGGAAGGCGTTAAGAACAGAGAGTTAAGTTTGAAATTCGGTCGGACCGGAGACATGAACCTGAGTCGAATGATGGAGATTGCCACCAAGTACGCCAATGGAGAAGAATAGGATCAGCTCCGGAGTGGCAAGTACAAGTCAGCCGCTAATGAAACTGAGGGAGGGAACTCCAGTCGGAAGCAGAAGCGGAAAGCCGAGCCAGCTGCTCCTCGAGAAGCCTTGGTCGTGACTCCAGGAAAGTTCAAGGGGAAATCCAAGGGACCTTGGAACCCCAAGAAGGTGAAAGACCAAGATGGAAATGATGTATTGGACTTGCCATGTCACATTCACACGAAGAAAGACGAAGAGGGTAAACTCATTTACCCAAAGCATACCACTCGACAGTGTCGGCTCTTGATTCAGCAGTTCCAGGGGAAACAACCCAAGGATAAGGAGAAGGAGTCGGACAAAGTTGAGGACAAGGAAGATAGTGACGGTGGATACCCCCAGGTCAATTCCACCCTGATGATTTTTGCTGACGTTGAAAGCAAAAGTTGATTGAAAGTTATCAACCGAGAAGTGAATATGGTCGCTCCGGCGAAGCCCAGTTATCTGAAATGGTCGCAGACCGCCATCACATTCGACCAGCCTGATCACCCGACACACATAGCCACCCCTGGGAGGCAAGCTTTGGTGGTCGACCCAGTCGTCGAAGGCACTCGACTAACTAAAGTTTTGATGGATGGTGGCAGTGGCCTGAACATACTATATGCGTAGACGCTGAAAGGGATGGGCATTCCGATGTCCGCACTCATCACCAAAGAACATGAGCTTCCATGGAGTCATTCCCGGAAAGAAAGCTGAGTCACTCGGCCAAATTGCTCTCGATGTGGTTTTTGGTGATTACAAGAATTTTCAGAAGGAAAAGTTGACCTTTGAGGTCGTGGATTTCCAGAGCGCTTATCACGCTTATTCTCGGGAAGGCCGGGCGATGCACGCTTCATGGCTCGACCATGTTATGTATACCTCAAACTCAAGATGCCAGCCCCAAAGGTGTGATCACTATCACCGCAATCGGAAGAAAGCAGAAGAGTGTTTTCAGAAAGGCTCTAAGATCGCTGATGCTCAGATGGCAGTGGTAGAGCTGCAAGAGTACCAGAAAACGGCAGACCCGAGTGATTTGTTGCGAGCCAAGAGGCCCGCCACGGAGTCAGCATTTCAGTCGGCCGGTGAGACGAAACTGATTCATATTCACCCGACTGATCCAATGCCGCCCGGACTCACATCTCAACAACACTCGACTCCAAATAGGAAGAAGCGCTCATCCAGTTCCTCCGTGAGAACTGGGACATCTTCGCATGGAAGCCTCACGACATGTCGGGTGTTCCTGTGGGATCGCCGAGCATCGCTTCACGAAGTCGACTCAAAAGTTAAACCTGTCAAAGAACATCTTCGACGGTCCGGCCCGTAAGAGAAAGGCCATTGGCGAGGAGGTGGCTCGGCTCTTAGCAGCAGAGTTTATCCGAGAGATTTACCACTCCGAGTGGCTCGCCAATATTTTCATGGTCCCTAAGAAGGACAAATCACTTTGCATGTGCATCGACTTCAAACATATCAATCGGGCCTGCCCGAAAGATCATTTTCCTCTCCCCCGCATTGACCAAATAGTCGACTCGACTGCGGGATGTGAGCGGTTGTCTTTTTTAGACGCCTATTCCGGTTACCATCAGATCCGTCTGTATGGACCCGACGAGATCAAAACAGCTTTCATCACTCCATTCGGGTGCTTCTGTTATGTCACCATGCCATTCGCCTCAAGAATGCCGGAGCCACGTTCATGAGGATGATTCAGAAGTGTTTGCTCACTCAAATCAGTCGGAGTGTGGAAGCATACATGGATGATATTGTGGTCAAGTCACGGAAAGGTTCCGACCTGTTGACTGACCTTGCTGAAACATTTGCGAATTTCAGTAGGTATGATATCAAGCTTAATTCATCAAAGTGCACATTCGGAGTTCCTGGCGGAAAGTTACTCGGTTTTCTCGTTTCCGAACAAGGAATCGACGCCAACCCAGAAAAATTTGGCACTATACTCCGAATGAAATGCCCTGTGCGTGTGCACGATGTCTAGAAGCTTACTGGATGCTTGGCCGCTTTAAGTCGATTCATCTCTCGTCTCGGTGAAAAGGCATTGCCTCTTTACCGACTGATGAAGAAGTCAGACAAGTTCGAGTGGACTCAAGTCGATGCAGCGCTTGCGAGCTAAAAGCTCGCTCTCCACCCAGCCGGTGCTTGCTGCCCCTATCAAGAAAGAGCCTTTGCTACTTTACATTGCAGCCACAGGACAAGTCGTCAAGATAAAGATTTACTACGAAAGCGGGATGAAGAAGGAAAAGCCTTCAAAGTTCAAAGGCTCAAAGATATTATCTTTCTGAAGTATTGACCCCATCAAAGCAAAGATACCCTCATTATCAGAAGCTTGTTTATGGGATTTATATGACCACGAAGAAGGTTGCTCATTACTTCTCTTACCATTCCATTACGCCGCCGACGCCCATTGTCGTAGATTCTCGCATAACAGAGATGCAATCGGTCGAGTGGCGAAATGGGCGATTGAACTCCTTCCCTTGATATCAAGTTTGAGGCAAAGAAAGCCATCAAGTCCCAAGCAGTAGTAGATTTCATCGCCGAGTGGATTGAACAGCAACTGCCGACTCAAGTTCACTCGGAGCACTGGACCATGTTCTTTGATGGTTCCAAGATGCTGAATGGTTCCGTGTCAGTAGTGGTGGTTTCCCGAGGAGATAAGTTTTATATGTGCTCCAGATTCACTTTGATTCTTCCAATAATGAAGCGTAATACGGGCAATCATTGTATGGGTTGCATATGGCCATTTCACTTTCGGCGTCCGTCAGCCTCATGGTCTATGGCGACTCAGATCTAGTGGTTAATCGTGTGATGAAGGAGTGGGATGTCGTAAGTCCAAAATGACTGGTTATTGCAATGCAGTGAGGAAGCTAGAGAAGAAGTTTGAGGGGTTAGAGCTTCATCATATACCCCGACTGAAAAATCAAGTTGTTGATGACTTGGCGAAAATAGGGTCCAAGAGGGAAGCCATTCCCAGAAATGCATAACACCAGAAGAAGGTCAGATAATTCTTGATGATATCCACTCGGGGACCTGTGGTCATCATGCGTCCTCTCGGACCATTGTGGCTAAAGCATACCGAGCGGGATTTTACTGGCTGAAAGCAAATGAAATGGCAAAGGAAAAAGTAGACAAGTGTGAAGGATGTCAGTTCTATTCCAATATGTCACACAAACCCGCCTCAGCCTTGAAGACCATTCCACTGCCCTGCCCTTCGCTGTTTGGGGATTGGATATGATTGGACCGCCGAGAACTGGCGAAGCGGCTTCACTCACTTGCTAGTGGCAAATGACAAGTTTACTAAGTGGATCAAGCTAAGCCTATCAAGAATCTCGATGCTTGCACCGCTATCGCTTTCATCGGAGAGTTGATATTCAGATATGGAGTTCCGTGATAGCATCATCACCGACAATGGGTCAAACTTCAATTCCGACAAATTCAAAGCCTTTTGCACCTCTCAAGGCACGCGAGTTCATTATCGCCGCTTGCTCACCCCAAATGAATGGACAAGTAGAACGAGCAAATGGTCTAATTCTCAAAGGATCGAAACCCCTACCGATGCGCGATCTCAAGCATGCAGCGGGAGCGTGGTCATTTAACTTCCATCAGCTTCTTTGGGGATTGAGGAACACTCCTAATCACCGATCGAGAACTCCATTCTTTCTGGTCTATGGAGCTGAAGCAGTTCTACTGAGTGACTTGCTTCACAATGCACCTCGAGTCGAACTCTACTCCGAAGATGAAGCGGAGCAAGCCCGGCAAGATGCAGTCGACCTCCTAGAAGAGGAGAGAGAGATGGCCCTGATCCGCTAGACCATCTATCAGCAGCACTTACGTCGATTCCATGCTAGAAATGTGAAGAGCCGAACCTTCCAAGAAGGAGACTTGGTCCTCCGAGTGGATCAACAGAAACCACACAAGCTCGCTCCCACTTGGGAAGGTCCCTTCATCGTCACCAGAGTTCTCCACAATGGAGCATACCATCTTTACAACGTCGATCTCCAGATTGATGAGCCTCGAGCTTGGAATGTGGAGCTGCTCCGCCCCTTTTATACTTAAGTGCTCACTCGGGTGAGATGTAATAAAAGTACCTCTGTAGTTTGTTTATCGAAGACAAGAATGTTATAATTTTCCCAGTGATTGTTATTACTTTTTTGTTTACATGAGAAATTTCCCCCCAGTTGGTGGCTTAGCTGCGAATCCGTTTCGCCTAAGTTTGTAAAAAAAATCCCTGCCGAGTGGTGAGCCAGCCTTCCACTCGGGGGCTTAGCTGCGAATCCGTTTCGCCTAAGTACTTTAAAATCCTACCGAGTGGTGAGCCAACCTCCCACTCGGGGGCTTAGCTGCAGTCCAAGTACTCGCCTAAGTGTTTAAAATCCTACCGAGTGGTGAGCCAGCCTCCCACCCGGGGGCTTAGCTGCAGTCCAAGTACTCGCCTAAGAGTTTAAAATCCTACCGAGTGGTGAGCCAGCCTCCCACTCGGGGGCTTAGCTTCAATCCAAGTACTCGCCTAAGTGTTTAAAATCCTACTGAGGGGTGAGCCAGCCTCCCACTCGGGGGCTTAGCTGCAGTCCAAGTACTCGCCTAAGTGTTTAAAATCCTACCGAGTGGAGAGCTAGCCTCCCACTCGGGGGCTTAGCTGCAGTCCAAGTACTTGCCTAAGTATTTAATACAATTTGCGCTTTGCAAGGACGACGAGGAACAGGTCGACTGTTGCCTTCCCCTTCAGAGCTACGACACAAAAAAAATCCTCCCACTCGGAGGCTTAGCTGCAGTCCAGTACTTGCCTAAGTTTGAAAAATCCTACTGAGTGGAGAGCAAAACCTCCCACTCGGGGGCTTAGCTGCAGTCCAAGTACTCGCCTAAGTGTTTAAAATCCTACCGAGTGGAGAGCAAACCTCCCACTAGGGGGCTTAGCAGCAGTCCAAGATCACTAAGTTTGAAACTCCGACCGAGTGGAGAGCAAACCTCCCACTCGGGGGCTTAGCAGCAGTCCAGTACTCGCCTAAGTTTGAAAAATCCTACCGAGTGGAGAGCAAACCTCCCACTCGGGGGCTTAGCAGCAGTCCAGCACTCGCCTAAGTATCTGAAAATCCTTTCGAGTGGAGAGCAAACCTCCCACTTGGGGGCTTAGCAGCAGTCCAGTACTCGCCTAAGTATCTGAAAATCCTACCAAGTGGAGAGCAACCCTACACTCGGAGGCTTAGCTGCACTCCAGTACTCGCCTAAGTATGAAATCCATTCCAATCCGCAAGGACGACGAGGTGCAGGTCGACTGTTACCTTCTTCTTCAGAGCTGCGCCACTAGTACAACGTGCGCTCCATCCCGATCCGCAAGGACGACGAGGCATGTGTCGATCGTTACCTTTCTCCTTCGGAGCTACGCCACAAGTACAACTTGCGTTCCATTCCAATCCGCAAGGACGACGAGGTGCAGGTCGACTGTTACCTTCTCCTTCGGAGCTGCGCCACAAGTACAACATGCGCTCCATCCCGATCCGCAAGGACGACGAGGTATAGGTCGACTGTTACCTTCTCCTTCGGAGCTACGCCACAAGTACAACGTGCGTTCCATCCCGATCCGCAAGGACGACGAGGTGCAGGTCGACTGTTACCTTCTCCTTCGGAGCTGCGCCACAAGTACAACCCGTGCTACATCCCTACCTGCAAGAACAATGAAGCGTAGGTCGACTGGGTTTTTCACCTCAGAGCTGCATCTCAAGCACTGAAGTATATTCCGAGTGAAGAACAAATTCGCTCCAAGGCAAATCAAAGCATATTCGATGATAAGCCAAGTTCAGATAGCATCCTACGGATTCAGAAGTACTCCAGCGTCAAGCCTGTTAAAGTTTATCGGTTACAAGACCACTCGGCATTCCGAGGCAAATTTAAGACGAAGCATAGAAGTTTTTTACTCCTCAGGTGGAGGACTGGAAGGCGCGACAAACTGGTCCAGGTCGATCCCGTCAGCGATTCGGGTGGCAGCAGCAATGAAAGTCTCCATGAAAGATTGGAAGTCGTACTTCTTGGTATTGGCAACTTTGATGGACGCCAACTTCTCCTCTCGCGCCTCCTTGCAGTGAACGCGGACCAGGGACAGAGCAACATCGGCACCACATCCGCGTAAGACTTTTTCCATTCCTGCACTCGACTTGGAACGCCATTTAGTCGAATCACTAAAGACTCGAGGTCATTTTGAAGCGCCTCGCTTTGCCAGAGTGTCGAGTCGATTCGCGACACCGCAACCTTCACCGAAAGCAAGGTAGTCCACCACAAGAATGGCTGTGGAGACTCCAATGGAGCACATTCATTGCGGCTTCATCCTTCACGGGAGAGTTAATGGGGTCCGGGCTGGACTCCACTCGACTAGTCTCCTCCTTGAAGTTCTGACAGAATTCTGTAAACACAACTCGAGTTCAAGCTAATGGTTCTATGATGAGTCAGTGATAACAAGTGAGTCGGATAAGAGGAATTACCTTCAAGCACGAGGAATAACTTCTTGGCGAGCCCTCCTAGATAAGCCTCAAGATCGTTCCTCTTCCCCGCCATTTCGCCAGCCTTGTCACTCAGAGCTATCTTGTCATTCTTCAGTCGGCTAACCTCCTTGTTGGCCGCGTCGAGAGCAGCTTTCAGATTGGCGTTCTCTTCTTCAAGTTTACCGACTGAAGCCAGTTTTTCTTCATGAGCTTTGTTTTGTCCAAAGCCGCTTCTGCGCTTCTCGGCAAGGTCATGATCCTTCTTCTTGAGCCTCCTCCATTTTGTCTCGCAAAATGACAAAGTGAGATCAGAATTAGGAAGGAGCAGAAAGACAAAGACAAATGCCAAGTTCTCACCAGCCATACTTTTTGCTTCGCCTCGCCTTTCGCAAGTTCTCCGAGCAAGCTTCAAGTCAAGGTTGAGCTAGATCTGTTTGTTTTCCAATTCAGTGTAGCGAGCCACAAGCTCGCAGGATTTCTGCGAAGAATCAATCGACAGACATCAAAGATAGGTTACTTCCGAGCGACTAAGAAAAATCGTTGCATTTCTAAGACTACAGCCGAATCAAAGTATTCGACAGTAGTCTCGGGGATTACACCCAGTGGGTGCACTTAGCGTGCCCCCACTGGTCCTACCGACTCGGTTCGATCAGTCGACCGAAAGAGATAAAAAGGTTATGATCCCAAACCATAGTTAACTGTCAGCAGTCAACCTCGGTATCATAAAAAAAGAGTTCTTTAGACTACGGTCGACTGCCAGCAGTCCACCATAGTCTCGGGGACTACACCCAGCGGGTGCACTCAGCGTGCCCCCACCGGTTTCAAGATTCCATTCGACATGGTCCGACCAGACCGAGTGAAGAAGTTAGCAAAGAAATTCAAAGTATAAAGACTATGGTCGATCGCCAAAGATCCACCATAGTCTCGGGGACTACACCCAGTGGGTGCACTCAGCGTGCCCCCACCAATCCAAAAATTCAATCGACACACCTAATGGGTGTACAGATACGAAGATCTTCAGAAAGAAGAGTTTTCATGTAGCATATCCTAACAGAACAAGTGGTGATCAACTATCCTGGACATTGCTCTGAAGAGCTGAGCTGGCATCATAGGCCACCTGGCTGGCCTCCCGGACCACCTTCACTTGCTCCATCATGATCCCCTACCGCATATAGCTTCCTTAGCAGCACCCACTTGGTCCTCTGGGACGTGGTGTGTGGCGAAAAGGGAGGGCGGATCAGCAGTCGACGGTGAAGGCCGGATACTCGTCAGCGGCATAGCGAAAGACACAAAAGTCCGAATGATGTTGCCACCCTCATGAACCAGCGTCTCAGGCACTGATACAACCTGAGCAGTCTTGCCAGCAGGCGCCTTTTTATTCCTCCTCCGCCTCAATGGCGCCTCATCATCATCATCAGGTAGATCAATGACATGAGGAGGGGCTACAAGAAAGATTCAAAGTTAAAAATGGAAATCCAATCGACCAAAAGCGAAACTACAGAGATCATACCAAGGTTAGAGGTGGCAGCATCTTCCATCTCCTGGTCTTCATTCCCGGCCGAGGTCTCTAAGTAGCAGTCACTGCAGGTTTCGTAGAATCAGTTGATCAGTCAACAAGTCGACCAAAATTATGTCCGTGCCAAACAAGAAAACACAAGTTCTGTTGTACCCGGAAATGGTGGGAATGGCCATCCTCATCTTGGGCAAAGCCTTTGTCGGCTTTGATGGCGTCGCTCGGGGTTGCTTCTGCGCTTTTTCAGTCGGCGCCGGAGACGTCGTCCGAGGGCGTTTCGTCGACTGCCCGACAGGCGCGATAGCCTTGCCACACTCGACCGCGGGGTCATGGTTGAGCTTGGATCGCCTTTCCATACGAGGAGGGTCGACTTCTTCGTCCTCTTCCTCCTCCTCCTCCTCACCGCAGTTGTCGTCGTCTTTGTCCTCTGCACCATTAGATTGCCATTCCTCCTGGCTTTCACCTCCGCTCCCTTCCTCCTCCTCGACTGGTTCTTGCGCCTCGTTGGGCATCGAATACATCTCAGTGGTGGCCTGGAAGACGACAAACAAGACGAAAGTCAATCGACCAATTTTAAGCAAACAAGATGGAGAAAGTGGGATCACAGTCAAAGATGCAGGAATGGACCTTGTCTACTTCATATGATTGGTCGAGTGGAAGGATCCTCCTGGCTCCTTGAGGGTTGTCCTTGTTTCCTGTGATGCCCGCAAGACACCTTTCCAGCAGGGCATCCTCGATCTCCTCCAGGTGGATCCGAGTGGTGTCATTAGTGCCAGAGTACAACCACATCGGATGGTCTCGGGCTTGAAGCGGCTGGATGCGTCGTCGAAGGAAGACCTCCAAGAGATCCATGCCAGTCACCCCGTCTCGGATGAGCTGGACAACCTGTTCGACCAACAGCTTCACCTGCGCCTTCTCTTCCGGGATCACCTTCAAAGAAGATGGCTTGTTCACTCGGTCCATGGAAAAACGAGGGATTCCAGTCGACTCCCCTGGCGTTGGCTGGTCCTTGCAGTAGAACCAAGTCGACTGCCATCCACGGACTGACTCGGGTAAGATCATGGCCGGAAAAGAACTTTTTCCTCTCATTTGAACCCCAAGACCCCCACACATCTGAATAACTTGAGTTCTCTCTCGTCACTGGATTGGCCTTTTTCACCGTCTGGGAGCGACAAGTGAAAATGTGCTTGAAAAGACCTCAATGAGGCCGGCAACCCAAGAAATTCTCGCACAAAGACACGAAAGCAGCGAGATACACGATGGAGTTGGGAGTGAAGTGGTGAAGTTGTGCCCCAAAGAAGTTCAGAAATCCCCGAAAGAAAGGGTGAGGCGGCAGAGAAAACCCGCGGTCGACATGGGTGGCCATGAGAACACACTCACACTCCAGAGGTTGTGGTTCCCACTCCTTCCCCGGGAGCCGCGCTGATCCATGGGGGATCCGTCCCTCATTGGCCATGTCGTCGAGATCCTTCTGGCTGATCGTCAAGCGGATCCAGTGGCCCTGGATCCAGCCCTGCGGCAAGCCGGTCCTCGACGAAGATCCGCCCCGACTGGTCGCTCTTCCCTTCGCCTTCGCCGTCGCCTTCTTCGCCCGCTCCAAAGCCGACGTCTTCTCCTTCACCATTGTCACCGGCGAAACACGCGCACAGAGCAGCAGCGCTGAGGTGGAGTCGCACACGGCAGATGAATCTGGGGAAGGGAGGAGGAAAGGGGAACGCACTGTTCAAAAACCCCGCCTGTGGCCTTATATGAGTTGCTTCCGAGTGATCGATCGTAGGCCCGGCAATCCTGTCAAATCTCGCAACAAATGCCGTCAGGCGATACGTGGCGAAAAAGGTGGTGCGGAGATCGAGGCGCCCCGCCTTATCCCATCCGACATCGCGGCTTCCTCCGCCCGCCGCTTCAAAAATTCGAATCCCGCTAAATCCGCACGCCACAGAGCAAATCGTCAGACATAAGATTTCCTCCGTCCTGTCATTCGGAGTTCTCCAAGTACGAAAAACACACTCGACAGATACAAAGAATGGATCAAGGCAACTAAAAAAGAAGTTGAAGCCGTCACCTAAGTTCATTGATCCAGAACAAGACGTGCTCATCGCATGAAAAGTGGGTCGGAAAGGGTCTCAACTCCTTCCCCACTCAAACCTCGATCCATTCGGGGGCTACTGATGAAGCCATGTACCTAGGCTAGGGTCATGGACCTGTCCAAGGTACCCTCCCCAAGGAAATCTCTTGAAGAAAACGCCTTTCAGTCGACCTGGAAGGATTCCACTCGACGGACCTGAAGACACTCGTCGTGAAGCCAACTACTCGACCGCCAGGAGATCTACATTCACCAAGACGCATAAGCGGTTGGTCATTAAGTGGCTTTTATGGTCATCATAGCACTTTATGTGGGACATTACCAAGAACTCCCTATCTTAATGTACCTTAATCCTCGCATAACTCAGTATCGGAGGGGTCCGCGAACTCTATATAAGCCACCCCCTCCTCGGTGTAATGGATTCGCACCCAGAACTCATACGCATATAATACGATCGACCGCCTCAGGGCTCCGAGGCGTAGGGGCTGTTACTTCCTCCGAGAAGGGCCTGAACTCGTAAACATCTTGCGTATACAACTACTCCATAGCTAGGATCTTACCTCTCCATTCCTACCCCCCATTCTACTGTCAGACTTAGAACCACGACAGGTCCCACTTGTCATTGAATAAATTTGGACCTAAAACTAACAAATCTGAAAGACGAGATTCGAACTGGCAACCTGGACTACAAAGCGTAAGTCAATAGTCTGAAACAACAACGGTTGTTGGCTTTGTCTCATAACTTGATTTTATACAGTATTACATTGAGTAGAGTAGAGGGAGTGCCTCGTCAACACGTGGATGACCGTTGACTCACTTACTGGTGGGTCCCAGGTCTGCGATCTCTCTCTCCTCTCCATCGTCTAACCTTTAGACGCACGGGCACACACGAAGAGCGGTGCTAGCTTGCCGTGGTGTTATTATAACTAAAAAATCTTGGAAAATAGAAGAATCGCCTAGAACAAGAGATGTTGTGGCTGTTCGAGATGGAGCTAACCACACCTATCCTTCGTGCCACGTTAGCATGATGAAGTTGTGTGGCTAGTGGGGTGTTTTTGACCGACTGGTTTGGTCCCGAGGTTGAACCATAGGTAGTACGTCTGATACATTACATTTTTACACGGACATTTTTCCTCCGTGCCGAGACGTGACACACCCTACCGCGCGGTTTTGGGGTCCTCCCGGGTGGTGCACACATATATTCTTACTTGCCGAGATGTGGGACGCCCTACCGCGCGTTTTCTGGGTCCTCCTTGGTCGTAGCACCGAAGCAAGTAAATGAGTCGTCAAATCACGAAAGATCACCTTTCCCGCTGAGTACATCAGTGAAGCACGGTGGCTAGCTAGTTGGGCTAGTGCGACCGATTAGCTAGGCTGGCGCCATTTTCACCCCTTTTTTATCTCCTTGCCGGCAGGTAAATTTAAATATCCACCGCGGCGTTGCTCTGGTCTTCAGGTGCGGCAGGCGCGGCAGGATTTTTAATTTTTTGATTGACGGGAGTAGGTGCGGCAGGATTTTTAATTTTTTGATTGACGGGAGCAGGCGCGGCAGCAATTAGTCGTGGTGACTCCGCCTGTAAAACCCACTGCTCCCTGATGTGAAAAGTCGTCGACTGGTGTTTTCACATGGTGAAAACCAAAAGATTCACCCTGCTCCTCGGCTGGCTCCCTCCGCCTGTTGGAAATATGCCCTAGAGGCAATAATAAAAGTATTATTATTATATTTCCTTGTTCATGATAATTGTCTTTTATTCATGCTGTAGTTGTATTATCCGAAAATTGTAATACACGTGTGAATACATAGACCACAATATGTCCCTAGTGAGCCTCTAGTTGACTAGCTCGTTGATCAACTGATAGTCATGGTTTCCTGACTATGGGCATTGGATGTCGTTGATAACGAGATCACATCATTAGGAGAATGATGTGATGGAAAGACCCAATCCTAAGCATAGCACAAGATCGTGTAGTTCGTTTTGCTAGAGCTTTTCCAATGTCAAGTATCTTTTCCTTTGACCATGAGATCGTGTAACTCCCGGATACCGTAAGAGTGCTTTGGGTGTGCCAAACGTCACAACGTAATCGGGTGACTATAAAGGTGCACTATGTATCTCCGAAAGTATCTGTTGGGTTTGACAAGGATCGAGATCGATTTGTCACTCCGTATGACGGAGAGGTATCTTCTGGGCCCACTCGGTAATGCATCATCATAATGAGCTCAAAGTGACCAAGTGTCCGTCACGGGATCATGCATTACGGTACGAGTAAAGTGACTTGCCAGTAACGAGATTGAACAAGGTATTGGGATACCGACGATCGAATCTCGGGCAAGTAAAATACCGATTGATAAAGGGAATAGTATACGGGGTTGATTGAATCCTCGACATCGCGGTTCATCCGATGATATCATCGAGGAGCATGTGGGAGCCAACATGGGTATCCAGATCGCGCCGTTGGTTATTGCCCGAGAGCCGTCTCGGTCATGTCTGCATGTCTCCCGAACCTGTAGGGCCTACACACTTAAAGTTCGGTGACGCTAGGGTTGTATGAATATGAGTATGAAGCAAACCGAATGTTGTTCGGAGTCCCGGATGAGATCCAGTACGTCAAGAGTAGTTCCGGAATGGTACGGTGGTAAAGATTTATATATAGGAAGTCTTATTTTGGTCGTCGGAAAAGTTTCGCGTTATCGGTATTGTACCGGAGTGCCGAAGGGGTCCGCGGGTCCGCTGGGGGTCCACCTGCCCTGGGGCCACATGGGCTGTAGGGGGTGCGCCTTGGCCTATATGGGCCAAGGGCACCAGCCCCAAGAGGCCCATGCGCCAAGATATAAGAAAAGGGGGAGAGTTCTAAAGGGGGAAGGCACCTCCGAGGTGCCTTGGGGAGGATGGACTCCTCCCCCCCTCTTGGACGCACCCCTTCCTTGGAGGAAGGGGCAAGGCTGCGCCCTCCCCCCCTCTCTTGCACCTATATAAATGGAGGGGAGGGAGGGTTGGCCGCACCCATAAGCCCTGGCGCCTCCCTCCTCCCTGCAACACCTCCTCCTCCTCCCGTAGTTGCTTAGCGAAGCCCTGCCGGAGTTCTGCTGCATCCACCACCACGCCGTCGTGCTGCTGGATCATCATCAACCTCTCCTTCCCCCTTGCCGGATCAAGAAGGAGGAGAGATCATCCGCTCCGTACGTGTGTTGAACGCGGAGGTGCTGTCCATTCAGCACTAGGTCATCGGTGATCTGAATCACGGCGAGTACGACTCCATCATCCCCGTTCCATTGAACGCTTCCGCATGCGATCTACAAGTGGTATGTAGATGCAATCACTCTCCCATGACACGTTGCTAGATGAACTCATAGATGGATCTTGGTGAAACCGTAGGAAATTTTTTACTTTTCTGCAACGTTCCCCAACACCGTCTTCCCGTAGATTGCATTGCCTTTCAGCCGTTTCGCCCCCTTTGCTTCCTCTCCCCATTGCTTCTACCTGGTGCCTTGGCGGCGCAACAGATCATGGAGTCTAAGGTGAGGCGCCTGACACAGGAGCTCCAGGCCAAGGATGCGGTGCTCAGGGCCAAGGACGTGGAGCTCCGTGAGCTCAAGGAGGAGATGAGTGCCATGCTCATTCATTATGTGCGGGAGTTCACGGAGCTTTAAAAGCGGCAGGCGTCCACCACAAAGATGCTCGAGGCATCGGCGGTGTTGCTGCAGAAAGCGGGAGATACAATAGGCCGTCAGGGGAGCCGGCTAGAGCGCGAGCGGGCCGATCATGACGAGGTCCAGGATCGCCTCAGCCACTTGATGGACCAAGTCGCCACGCACGTGTCGCGGCTGCGCGATGCCTGCCGTCGTGCTAGCTGACCATGCCGGCTATCAGGCTAAACCCATTCGACCAGCCCGTCGACTTCAACGAGGTGCGGCTTCCTGACCTGGTCTCCTTCTTCACCTATATCACCGAGGAGCTGAGCCGTCTCCGCGCGATGGTAGGGGCGGAGCTGGACAAAGGAGGGGTTGCGAGCTGCCGTCGTCGTTGCCGGGCGAATCCTCTCAGGGCTCCGTCATCGGTATCCATTCATGCCATTGGACGCCGTCTTTGACGAGCTGGCTCCCGTCGACTGGGAGCGGGCTCTGCGGGCGGTTGCACCCTGCATCACCAACGTCGTGTGCCTCGAGAAGCAGAGGGACTTCGGTGGTGTTTAGGCGTCCTTTGCATGGGCATGTCCATGTCTCGGCGCAACATGACCCTTGGATCAAACTCAGACGGTGCAGATCAGTCACTGTAGCACAAAGCGTGTGGGTGTGTTTGGTTGCATTCTCATCTCAATATAGTTGTTCCCTCTTCGTGCATTATCATCTCAGCACCCCTCTTCATGCATGCACCTAGTGTATTTGTGTTAACCTACTAGTGTGGACTCATGCACCCTTCATGCACTCTGCCAAACACCCAAAAGTGGGCCGAGAAGGGAACTTTTGCTCCCATCCCGTGCACCCTTCATACACCCTGCCTAACACTAATTCGTGCTTCATAAGGTTCATGTTCTATGGAGTACTGTAGCACCATACTCTCCGTGCGCTATAGACCTAGTTCTATTAACATTGATCTCACGTTTCATTCTCGACCGGGCAGTCAAAAAAGGGGTACTATGTTACATTACTGTTCATATAGTTGACATGTGTACAACATCATTTGTTATCGTCATATCTTACTACACTAGCAACAAGATTATGTAGTACTAACGTATGAACCACTGCACATGCCTAGTAGTAGGAGCACTGGGTAAGTTCAAGTGGCTGCTGTGATTCACACTCCTCCGTCGTAAGAGTGGAAACGCTTGCTGTAATCATTTTTTTTCTTCAAAAAATCATGGACACGCTCTACCGTGCGGATCCTCCTCGACGGTCGTCAGGAACCTTGCTACTCACTTTTGCCGACGTGTGGGACAGCCAGCATCAGTGTCCAATAGCCATGCACTAAATTACTCCGTAGTAGAGTGCCCAACTGCACGCTAGACTACCCCGATCGAAGCGCTGCAGTAATGCCCAATGAGCCGTCAAATCACAAAACCCCCTCCTTTCCAGTAGTAAGTTGGAAAGACGAAGCAACCATCATTTCACTCTTCTCCCTCAGCTTCCTCTCTTGAATAAAACCCAAACTCGCTTCTCCCTCATCTTGTTCCTCATTTCTTCAAGAAAACCCCGACCTGCTTCTGCCATTGTTCTTCTCTCCCAAAGAAGGAAAGGTGAGCGCATGAATGGTGTTGATTCTGGCCAAGGCCCAGTCTTGCAACCCCGAAACTGATCCTATAACTCCCTCTATGTTCTTCTTTTGGGTTTGTGATTATGGTTTCTTTTATTTTATTTTATTTCTATTTGACAGTTTCTTGATGGCTGATCGAGCACTGGCCGAAGTGATGTCTATGGCTCTGGCCAAAACCGTCGAGGCTCATGGTACAAAGAAGCGCAAGCACCCCGTGATACGTCTCCAACGTATCTATAATTTTTGATTGCTCCATGCTACTTTATCTATTGTTTTGGACTATAATGGGCTTTATTTTCCACTTTTATATTACTTTTGGGACTAACCTATTAACCGGAGGCCCAGCCCGAAATTGTTGTTTTTGCCTTTTTCAAGATTTCAAAGAAATGTAATATCAAACGGAGTCCAAACGGAATGAAACCTTCGGGAACGTGATTTTCTCATCGATAAGACCCAGAGACTTGGACCCTCCGTCAAGAAAGCCACGAGGCGGTCATGAGGGTGGAGGCGCGCCCGCCTCGTGGGCCCTCAAGCTCCATCGACGTACTCCTTCCTCCTATATATACCTCGCATTCTAAACGATCGTAACAGGAGCCAAAAACCTAATTCCACCGCCGCATTCTTCCTCAGTATCCACGAGATCCCATCTTGGGGCCTGTTTTGAGCTCACGGAGGGGGCATCCACCACGGAGGGCTTCTACATCAACACCATAGCCCCTCCGATGAAGTGTGAGTAGTTTACTTCAGACCTTCGGGTCCATAGCTAGTAGCTAGATGGCTTCTTCTCTCTTTTTGGATCTCGATACAATGTTCTCCCCCTCTCTCGTGGAGATCTATCGATGTAATCTTCTTTTTTGCGGCGTGTTTGTTGAGACCGATGAATTGTGGGTTTATGATCCAGCTTATCTATGAATAATATTTGAATCTTCTCTGAATTCTTTTATGTATGATTGAGTTATCTTTGCAAGTCTCTTGAATTATCCGCTTGGTTTGGCCAACTAGATTGGTAGTTCTTGCAATGGGAGAAGTGCATTGCTTTGGGTTCAATCTTGCGGTGTCCTTACCCAAAGGATGTAAAGGGTTGCAAGGCACGTATTGTATTGTTGCCATCGAGGATAACAAGATGGGGTATTTATCATATTGCATGAATTTATTCATCTACATCATGTCATCTTGCTTAAGGCGTTACTGCTTTTTAACTTAATACTCTAGATGCATGCTTTGGATAGCGGTCGATGAGTGGAGTAATAGTAGTAGATGCAGAATCGTTTCGGTCTACTTGTCTCGGACGTGATGCCTATATACATGATCATACCTAGATAACCTCATAACTATGCTCAATTCTGTCAATTGCTCAATAGTAATTTGTTCACCCATCATAGAATACTTATGCTCTTGAGAGAAGCCACTAGTGAAATCTATGGCCCCCGGGTGTATTCTCATCATATCAATCTCCATCACTTTTATACTTGCTTTGTTTTACTTTGCCTTTTACTTTTCACTTTGCATCTATATACCAAAAATACCAAAAATATTATCTCTATCAGATCTCACTCTCATAAGTGACCGTGAAGGGATTGACAACCCCTAATCACGTTGGTTGCGAGTAGCTATCGTTTTGTGCAGGTACGAGGGACTTGCGCGTGGCCTCCTACTGGATTGATACCTTGGTTCTCAAAAACTGAGGGAAATACTTACGCTACTCTATTGCATCATCCTCTCCTCTTCGGGGAAAACCAACGCAAGCTCAAGACGTAGCACCCCGCCGAGACTACCGCAGACAAGCTCAAAGCCATCGCCCTATCCAAGCCCCCCTCTTCGGGATCCCTCATTAAGCAAGTCCAGGTAATATCTCTTCTCGACGATCTTTTTCTCGATCTTGATCGTGTTTTTTCATCTAACACATAGTACTAGTACAAGTAGTACAACTTTCTGGGTGATCTTGCATGTGATTTTTGTGTGCCAAATGACGGTTCTAAATTCCTCTTTTGACCAAAACATGTGAGAGGTTAACACTAATTTCTTATAGATTACTTTCAACTACTTTATGAACATCAATGCTACCTTTGAAGAGGTTATATTTGCCTCAGTAACTTGTGTTATGGATATTGCAAGCAATCCCTCTGCTCTCATGCCTTTGAAGACATGTTCTAGTGTCTTTGTTCACTCATTTCTGTGCGTATATGTAGTCATATATGGAGTAAAATATAGAAAATCATCTTATATTTCCGAACAGAGGTAGTAATAAAATATTTGGTTTCTGTTTGAATTAGAACTAGGTCCGCAGTGGAGATGAAGTTCTCAAAGTCATGCCGTGTGAACTGGAAGATCTGAGGATGAATTCTGCTGCTAAACTATCCAGCTGATGTGCCCTTGTCGCCATGTGTCCTGAACTAGTGTTTTCCTGTAGCATTGTTGTCAGGCGTGTTCTCGAGGTTGTACTTGACCACAACAATTTCCTGGTTGTGCCTTCGACACTGAAGGGTGTGGTTCTTGTAAAGCTTCCCGACAAATCTGATGCGGCATGTCTTCATCGTCATGTTTATGAGTGGAAAGACCACCCTGTTAGGTTCTCCAAGGTTGACGAGATGGTGATGGTGTAGGTAGACATCTCTCACGAAGTCCATGGCCTAGTCAGTTGTGCGGGGTTCATCCGGTAGATCGGTGGCAAGAAATAGTCTGTAGAGTTTAATTAGTGCAACTTTGCTTGTCTGTAGTAAGTACTATTGTTCAATACTTGATTTGTGTTTGTGAACCCTGCATTGTTTAGTACTGCCGCTTTTGGTGTGTGGTGAGTCCTGAGAACAGTCTATGTTAATGTTTGTCCACTCAATTCAGTCTGTATAGTTTGAAGTATCCAGATCATCCTTTTTGTGAGGAGGGTTTATCAATTATGGTTACACTCCAATATCTGTATGCATTGCAGGGTTTATCGCACCCACCAGGATTTCCAGTCCCATGGATGTTCGGTCCATACGATTTGTCACGATCTTTGGATTGTCCTACTTGTGGGAGTAGGCGGGGGCCCTGCATGCCACGCATAGTTGGACGATCAATCTTCTATTTAGTACTTCAACATAGTGATTTCCTTGTAAGTATTCACTCGTGTCACGTCAAGTAAATCTTATTGATTTACTGTCTAAATCTTATTGATTTAATGTCATGTTTTCTTTCTTTTGCTGCAATTTTACGATGCAGGTTTTGCCATGTGACATTCATCACAGAATAAACCGTTTGGTTTGCTCTACGATGGTTATTTTTGCAGGTTTCACTTCTTATGTCGTTTCAGTAACAAAGGCACTGTCCATCACTTATATTACTAGAAACAATTGGATCAGTCTGTTGTCTGAGTACAAGCTGAATCCCTATGATGAACTGCAGTTTGGTTTAACAAACACGCCACAATTAGTCCTTCTCGCGTTTAAAAGAAATGAAGAAAAAGACTGGATCATGGTCACAGAGCCTAGTCAAGTTAGAAAGCTGATCATAGCAGACCAGACAAGATCGCCACTATCTCGCACATCGGTACCACCTTCAGCAACGGATCGAGCAACGGCACCTTCTCCGACGACACTTTCTCTAGCACTGACAGCGGTAGCAGCTCAGTCTGATCCAGCTGAGGATTGGGCACCGACTGCATCAGCGGATCAGGCTGATCTACCGGAGGATCGGGCATCGACACCGGCACCTGCTCCGACACCAGCACCAGCTCTACAAGGAGCACCATATCCGGCAGCAGCAGCGGCACTACCCGTCGCACCGGCATGGGCACCAGCAATAGCTCCGGCACCTGCACCAACACTTGCACTTGCATCTGCTCCGGCCCATGCAGCGGCAACGGAACCAGCAGTTGCATCGGCAACAGACGGGGCTGCAATTCGCACTGCATATACCAAAGTCCTTACAAAAACCGACATGTCCACCTTCTTGGTAAGCATTGGCCACCCAAGTGCTTTGTTCTTTTTTCTTTCCATGTTGTTTCACATGATTCACTGTGTTGATCTAACTGTTTGTGTATGTCTTCTTGTTTGCAAACAGAGAATTCCTAGAGCAATGAGGGAGTCGTTCAACAATCCGGGTGACCGTGGCCAAGTTTCTCTTACCATGCGCAGCCCTGGTGTGAATGAACCTGCTCAATATACCATAAGTACAAAGGATGGTCGCATGATGATTGATGCTAAAGAATGGTCAAGGTTCAAATCTAAATCATATCTTGCGGTAGGGGATGATGTCAAAATCGAACTTTCTCGGCAAGGAGAGCTGGTCCAAATCAACTTCGAAATTCTTCAGTAGCCACGCAACTGCCAGACAGATCTATCCTCCAAGAGATTTTGATGTAATAATCTGGCATGGTGAAACAAGTGTCATGTGTGTATAAGTAGTAAGATAGTATTATTTATCACGTGGTATATCGTTGATAGAATTGCAACTCTGATTGCTGGTTAGGAACTGTCGTTTGATTTCATTCTAACAGTTGCTGTGATTTATTCAATTTTGTGTATTTGCCTTGCGATAGCATCTAAAGCCAGCGTTGTACCGATCGCTTGCAATATGAAAAGCACTGAGGTAGAACACATGGGCCCCCAAACATGCAGGCCCACCAGCCTGTGGCCCAAAGTCTAGAACCGTGAGCCTGTCTGAGTATTATATTCTCAGCTGAATCCCCATAATTGATGTGACCTGGGGCCCGGTCTTTCGATGAGAGAGAGATAACTACGATTTTGGGTGGGACTTGACCCTCATGATCTGGCTACCAATCGTACAGGGAGAACCGTACACGACTGATATCCACGGCAATCGCTGAACCAACTCCACGACGTTATCGACCGAGCCAACGACGCGATCGACCTATCCACGAAGGATTTTCTTGCAAGAAAATCGAAGAACATGCAAGAAAATAATAGCCAAGCAATATCAAAATTGCGAATATGCTAGATGGGATTAATCTCACAAGATGGGGTTCCGATAGGATGTCTTGACGGTCGCACTAGCCGCTACAAGCGAAGACAAATAAAAGTAGCAATATAGCTAAACTTCTCAAGACAAAACCCACGTCTAAACCTAATAGATGACGACTATTTATTAACAGTCAATACGGTCGAGTACGTCGTTACGTGGGCAGAGTTCCAGGCCTTGTACGCTTCATGAGAAATACTTGGTGTAGCCCAAATCATATGTCCCGTGTGGCTGATCTTGAACCATTGAGTAAAAAGAAGTTCCTTTGGCCCATGTGCACGTGACATGGTGTTGGGTTGAAAAGTGTGATTTTCTTCTAAGATCTGTCAATGGTTGCATATACTTCATATTCACACATGCCTTGGAAAAATATTGGATGATTCTGCATATAATAAAACAAAGTGTTGTACTTTCTTCTTGAATAACAAAATTATATAAATTATTATTATTATTTGAAATCACCTGGAAAATATATATTCTTGAAATACTTATGGTCACATCCGCGATAGTCATGTCCATATCATCCTCCCTTTCTTGAAAACAAAGCCGTCCTCGGCTTTCATCTACCTGAAACCCATCATAGAGCAAAGCAAAAATAGGTGCAACATGTATATGCCCTGTCAAAGGCGTGAATTTTTTTAGCATGAGATAAAGTTGTAATGACACTGCAGTTAATATCATGATAAATTATCTCACATGGCAGCATCATATATTCTAGTAAACAAGTCATTTTATACCACACAGAGTGTATATATGAATTACAGGGATGCAAACAAACTATCTGAGCATGCGGTATGTCAAGTTTAGGAGTTGGAACACTCAACGGAAAATTTTCAGAATTGATAGCAAGCTTATTATGCGTAGTATGATCCGTGGATTTTGCTTTCCCATCAATTATTATTTCATCAGGAGTCATGGGAAGCAAGTTAATGGTTTTTCCTTCAAACACGAGAGTATACGAGTTTGTTCTTCCATGATGGGTGACACTGTTATCATATTGCCAAGGTCGGCCTAACAATAAAGAACAAGCTTGCATAGGTACACCATCACAGTCAACATAATCATGATATGAACAAAGTGTAAATTGTACTCGCACACGACGTGTTACCTTCAACTTACCACAGTCATTGAACCATTGGACGTAATATGGATGGGGGTGTCTCATAGTGGTGAGGCAAAGTTTCTCGACCATCTCTATACTTGCCAAATTATTGCAGCTCCCACCATCAATGATCACACGAACTGAATGCCCTTTGATAACAAACTTAGTTTGGAAAAGATTATGGCGTTGATGTAACTCGGCATGCCCCACCTGGGCACTAAGTACCCGCATGGTTACAAGGCTTGGGTACTAATCGGCCATCTCAGCATTAATATGTATCTCCTCTGTGTCATGCTCCTTAGTGTCACCTGCGTTATTAGTGGCAAGCATAGCACATGTATCTTCATCCAAATCACTAGCAGAGGAGTACTCACCATCTTCTCGCACAATGAAAGCACGTTTATTAGGGCGGTCCTTCATCAAGTGCCCGCCACCTTTGCATATATGACACTTCATGTCCCTTGTAAGCCCATACGAAGTGGAGGGTTCTTGAGAGATGGCTCTCGAAGCTGCAAAGGATTGTGGAGCTGATTTTGAACTTGTTGGGAGTGCACCATTGTTCGAGACATGTGGTGTTGAATCGGTAGTGGTTGAAACTGTTGGAGAGTGTGTCCATGATGACTGACGACCTGTAGAAAAGTTACCTCGTCCCTTGTTGTGTCGTCCATGTACTTCCCTTTCAGCATTACAAGCAAAATGAAACAAACGAGTAATAGAATTGTACTCCTTATAGTCCAATATATCCTGAATATCACGATTCAAACCACCTAAAAATCTAGCCATCATAGCATCGTCGGTTCCAACCAATCCACATAGCATTAAGCATGTTCGCAATTCTTGATAATAATCCTTTACAGAACTACTACCTTGTTTTAAACGTTGCAATTCATTTAGTTTGTCATGAGCATAATAAGAAGGAACATAACATCGCATTTCTCGTTTTAAAGCATCCCAAGTAGTAGGTATATTATTTGCATTAGTACGACAATATTCACTCCACCATATATATAGAAGAAAGTTTGTAAATTCACTAGTGGTTACCCTAACTCTTTGGTTCTCAGGAATATCGTGACACGCATGAAGGAAATATGCCCTAGAGGCAATAATAAAGTTATTATTTATTTCCTTATTTCATGATAAATGTTTATTATTCATGCTAGAATTGTATTAACCGGAAACATAATACATGTGTGAATACATAGACAAACATAGTGTCACTAGTATGCCTCTACTTGACTAGCTCGTGAATCAAAGATGGTTAAGTTTTCTAGCCATAGACATGAGTTGTCATTTGATTAACGGGATCACATCATTAGGAGAATGATGTGATTGATTTGACCCACTCCGTTAGCTTAGCACTTGATCGTTTAGTATGTTGCTATGGCTTTCTTCATGACTTATACATGTTCCCATGAATATGAGATTATGCAACTCCCGTTTACCAGAGGAACACCTTGTGTGCTACCAAATGTCACAACGTAACTGGGTGATTATAAAGGAGCTCTACAGGTGTATCCAAAGGTACATGTTGAGTTGGCGTATTTCGAGATTAGGATTTGTCACTCCGATTGTCGGAGAGGTATCTCTGGGCCCTCTCGGTAATGCACATCACTATAAGCCTTGCAAGCAATGTGATTAATGAGTTAGTTGCGAGATGATGCATTACATAACGAGTAAAGAGACTTGCCGGTAACGAGATTGAACTAGGTATTGGGATACCGACGATCGAATCTCGGGCAAGTAACATACCAATGACAAAGGGAACAACGTATGTTGTTATGCGGTTTGACCGATAAAGATCTTCGTAGAATATGTGGGAGCCAATATGAGCATCCAGGTTCCGGTATTGGTTATTGACCGGAAACTTGTTTCGGTCATGTCTACATAGTTCTCGAACCCGTAGGGTCCGCACGCTTAAGGTTTCGATGGCAGTTTTATTATGAGTTTATGAGTTTTGATGTACCGAAGGAGTTCGGAGTCCCGGATGAGATCGGAGACATGACGAGGAGTCTCGAAATGGTTGAGACATGAAGATTGATATATTGGACGACTATATTCGGACACCGGAAGTGTTCCGGAGAAGTTTCGAATAAAACCGGAGTACCAGGACGTAACCAGAACCCCCCGGGGGCTTATTGGGCCTACATCGGCCTTAATGGAGAAGAGGAGAGGAGGCAAGGGCTGGGCCGCGCGCCCCTCCCCCCTAGTCCGAATAGGACAAGGAGAGGGGGGCGGCGCCCCCCCTTTCCTTCCTCTCTCCCTCCTCCTTCCCCCTTCTCCTAGTCCAACAAGGAAGGAGGGAGTCCTACTCCCGGTGGGAGTAGGACTCCCCTTGGCGCGCCCCTCCTTGGCCGGCCGCCCCCCCCCCTTGGCTCCTTTATATACAGGGGCAGGGGGCACCTCTAGACACAACAATTGATCTCCTGATCTCTTAGCCGTGTGCGGTGCCCCCCTCAACCATAATCCACCACAATAATATCGTAGCGGTGCTTAGTCGAAGCCCTGCGTCGATAGAACATCATCATCGTCACCATGTCGTCGTGCTGACGGAACTCTCCCTCAAAGCTCGACTGGATCGGAGTTCGAGGGACGTCATCGAGCTGAACGTGTGCTGAACTCTGAGGTGCCATGCGTTCGGTACTTGATCGGTCGGATCGTGAAGACATACGACTACATCAACCGCGTTGTGCTAACGCTTCCGCTTTTGGTCTACGAGAGTACATGGACAACACTGTCCCCTCTCGTTGCTATGCATCACCATGATCTTGCGTGTGCGTAGGAATTATTTTGAAATTACTACGTTCCCCAACAATGCAAATTTTTGTTCAACAGAAAGTTCCCAGTCAAGATAAACAACTGGATTATATTTACCATTAAAAGTAGGCATAGTAAATTTAATTTTAGCACTAGGGTGTTCATAATCTCTAACATCATACCTATGTTGATCTCGTTCCATACCTCGACGGTTGAAACGCAATTGTTGATGAGCACGATCATTGTGGTGGTCGACCACTTAGTCGTCCTCGGTGTCACCGGAATAAACCACGTAGTTATCCCATATTCGTCGTTGACACAGGGAGGAATGCGTTGGTGCTTGTTTATGGTGGCAGCATCCGTGGTAGTAGCTGGGTGTTGTGGATGACCCATAGGCACATGCCGAGCTCGTGAAACGGCGGCGCCACCCGTGGAGTTGCGAGGATCGACGTTGTTGTTGATGGGGGGTGCAGTCCGCAACTCGTCCAGATGTGACAAGATGTCCTTTAGCTGTGTGTTCGCAACACCCTGTGCATCCTCTATGGCCTTGAGCCTCTCTTCGACCGCAATCTGAGCACCCTCAAGTTGGGCGAGACGCTCGCTGGTGACTTTCACATCCGCGGTGAGGCCCTCAAGTGTGGGTTGATCCTGTGCCATTGTTAGTGAAAGAGAAAAAAACACAATGTATAATCCCTATCAACTAACAAGATGTGGTGGACAAAATTTTCTCACGCTCAAACTTAGTATTAAATTCTTACTTGTTCTTACCAATGCAACAGGTGGTGATCGGCGCGCTGGTGTTGGCTTCAAACTACCGATGAAGATTGGATGGAGCGATAACCAGGAATCAGTAGAGCCGGAACCTATACTTATTGGTAGAAAAAGTGTAGCTTGGCAAAGGCTTCTCAACTCACAATATCAGTGGCATAATGCAAGTTGAATAATTGCTCAAACTCCTAACTAGTGTTGGCAATCGTCTAGTAAGGACGAAAACAATCTAAGCCCAGATACTGAATCAAATGAGTGAAATCTGTGTAAAAAATATATGTGATTATATGCAAGAGTTGATATAAATGGATGGACATGCGAGTGTATAAACTACTATGGAAATTATATGAGATGGTACGTCGATCAAGTAGCAGAAAAACAACGTCCTGAGTAGCCAGAGTGAAACGGTCCAAAACAGAAGCTAGTCGGCCTGTTTTTTGTTCTCATCTTTTTTTTTCTTTTTTTTTCTTTCTCTTTTTTTATTTTTTTATTTTTTTTGTTTTTTACTATTTTTTTTTCCTTTTTCTCTTACCAAGCCAGTTATTAGCAAAAGGCAAGTACACAAGATGAATTAGCAGAAATTGAAACAGATTCTACCAAGCTGGTTACTAGCAAAAGGCAAGTACACAAGATGATGTTGCGTGCATGCAAGATCGGGTGGGGAGTAAAAATATCAAGAGTGGCGTTGCATGCATGCAAGGGAAAGCGGCGCGGCAGGGCACACACGTGGTTACGCTGGGTGTACGCGGCAGCAGGGTAGGAGCATATTTAGTACCGCGTACAGAGAAAACGCGTTGCAGCGTGGACGTGTATGCCCGTGCGGATGGCGGCAGACAGCAAGGATGTTAATTGATGGGGGCGCCGGACTGCATGCAACAATTATTGGGAATTTTTAATGAAGATCTAGCGTAGCAAACGCACAAGGCGGACACACTGGGATGAATATGAAAGGGAACAGCGGCGTCTGATGGGAATCTACGATAGTTTTTCTTCTTTTTTTGCTTTTGGGATGAACAACGAACTCGCGACAGAAAAAGGTAGGCGGGAAAAAAGTTTGATCTAGTAGATATTTTTCTCACCCAAACGAATCTAAACCAGCATTAATCTAGGATGAATGCAACCAAAAATTCAACTACACAAATACTTTGGTGGACTTGCCCGATGATCATCAAGCCATAGAGAATAAATGGATCTTCAAGAAGAAGACTAATGCTGATGGTAATGTTACTGTCTACAAATCTCAACTTGTCGCAAAAGGTTTTCGACAAGTTCAAGGGGTTGACTACGATGAAACTTTCTCACCCGTAGCGATGCTTAAGTCCGTTAGAATCATGTTAGCAATTGCCACATTTATGATTATGAAATCTGGCAAATGGACGTCAAAACTACATTCCTTAATGGATTTCTTAAAGAAGAGTTGTATATGATGCAACCAGAAGGTTTTGTCGATCCTAAAGGTGCTAACAAAGTGTGCAAACTCTAGCAATCCATCTATGGACTAGTGCAAGCATCTTGGAGTTGGAATATAAGCTTTGATGAGGTGATCAAAGCATATGGTTTTATACAGACTTTCGGTGAAGCCTGTATTAACAAGAGAGTGAGTGGGAACTCTGTAGCATTTCTGATATTATATGTAGATGACATATTGTTGACCAGAAATGATATAGAATTTATGGATAGCATAAAAGGATATTTGAATAAGAGTTTTTCAATGAAAGACCTCGGTGAAGCTGCATATTGAAGGAAATATGCCCTAGAGGTAATAATAAAGTTCTTATTTATTTCCTTATTTCATGATAAATGTTTATTATTCATGCTAGAATTGTATTAACCAGAAACTTAGTACATGTGTGAATACATAGACAAAACATAAGTGTCCCTAGTATGCCTCTACTTGACTAGCTCGTTTATCAAAGATGGTTATGTTTCCTAACCATAGACATGTGTTGTCATTTGATGAACGGGATCACATCATTAGGAGAATGATGTGATGGACAAGACCCATTCGTTAGCTTAGCATTATGATCGTTACAGTTTCATTGCTACTGCTTTCATCATGACTTATACATGTTCCTCTGACTATGAGATTATGCAACTCCCGAATACCGGAGGAACACTTAGTGTGCTATCAAACATCACAACGTGACTGGGTGATTATAAAGATGCTCTACAGGTGTCTCCGATGGTGTTCTTTGGGTTGGCATACATCGAGATTAGGATTTGTCACTCCGGGTATCAGAGAGGTATCTCTGGGCCCACTCGGTAATGATCATCACTATAAGCCTTGCAAGCAATGTGAATAATAAGTTAGTTACGGGATGATGCATTACAGAACGAGTAGAGAGACTTACCGGTAACAAGATTGAACTAGGTATGATGATACCGACGATCGAATCTCAGGCAAGTAACATACCGATGACAAATGGAACAACGTATGTTGTTTTGCGGTTTGACCAATAAAGATCTTCGTAGAATATGTAGGAGCCAATATGAGCATCCAGGTTCCGCTATTGGTTATTGATCGGAGAGGTGTCTCAGTCATGTCTACATAGTTCTCGAACCCATAGGGTCCGCATGATTAACGTTCGATGACGATTAGTATTATGAGTTATGTGATTTGATGAACCAGAGTTTGTTCAGAGTCCCGGATGAGATCACGGACATGATGAGGAGTCTCGAAATGGTCGAGACATAAAGATTGATATATTGGAAGGCTATATTCGGACATCGGAATGGTTCCAGAGAAGTTCGGGTATTTTCCGGAGTACTGGGAGGTTACCGGAATCCCCCGAGAGAAGTTATGGGCCTTATGGGCCATAAGAAGGAAGCACGCCAGCCCACAAGGGGATGGTGCGTCCCCCTTGGGCAGGAGGCCGATTAGGACTAGGAGAAGGGGGCCGGCCCTGAGGGAGTCCTGGAGTAAGGGGTCCTCGGGCGTCCGGCTTGTTATCTGTTGGGCCGGATTGATGGGCTGTGAAGACACGAAGACCGAAGACTATACCCATGTCCGGATTGGATTTTCCTTGGCATGGAAGGCAAGCTAGGCGGCCAAATATGAAGATTCCCTCTCATGTAACCGACCTCATGTAACCCTAGATCTCTCCGGTGTCTATATAAACCAGAGAGCATAGTCCGGATAGGATAGATTCATTACCATATACTCATAGGCTAGACTTCTAGGGTTTAGCCATTACGATCTCGTGGTAGATCAACTCTTGTAACACTTATATTCATCAAGATCGATCAAGCTGGAAGTAGGGTATTACCTCCATAGAGAGGGCCCGAACCTGGGTAAACATTGTGTCCCTCGTCTCCTGTTACCATCGATCCTAGACGCACAGTTCGGGACCCCCTACCCGAGATCCGCCGGTTTTGACACTGACATTGGTGCTTTCATTGAGAGTTCATCTGTACCATCGCTAAGAGGGTTGATGGCTCGCCTTATTGTCAAGGATAATATCATCTACGGAGGAGCTCTGGCCCCAGGTTAGATCCTCCGTCTCGGCGGCTTCGTCATGACCGCCGGCTCGGCCCTTAAGCCGACGATGACCTCTAAAATCATCAAAAATCACCTCCGCGTTGATCCCGAATACTCCGCCCGCATGGAGCCAATGGATTTGTCGTCGTTGAACGAACTCCTGGATCGCATGGCCGCCTTGGGGGTCGCTACAGACTACGATTGGGTCGGGCTTAAAGCCGACCAGAAAGAAATTAAAACTCCACCGATCACCCATCAGATAGCAGTAGTCGAGGAGCGGAGCAACTCTCCCACTATAATGAAGACGAACTATGTTTGGATAACCGATCTTGAAGAGCCGGATACTTTTCGGCAGAAGGTCATGTCTCTTCCTCCGAACATAAAGCCGGATGACGAGCCTAAAATCGATCGATGTCCCAGGGCCCGAACTATCCGGCCCGGTAGACATCCAAACTCCGGATCCAAAACCAGGTCAGGGTTCGGATTCAATTCCACCCACCCACCCGGACATAGATGTTCTCAGAAGCATCAAACAACAGCCTCAGGAAACGGTGCACCACTTCTAGGGCTGATTCCTCCTCGTCAAAAACAAGGTAAAAGGCTGCCGCGAGAAGACGCGATAGCAGCATTCTGCAACAACTGCGCGGACGAGGGTATCCTTAACGCCATCAATCGCCGCTGCATACTAAAATTCGCTGACCTAGCAACCATGTACAAAAGTACAGCGTGATGGAAAGCGCCTGGAAAACTCAGGCAGCTGGCTGGGAACCATCCCGGCTCCCCTTATAGGCGAAAAGGGCGTGCCCCCGTGGCACGCCCAGAGGAACAGTCAAAAAACATAAGCCTATTGCCGTGCATGGCACCGTTCTAGAGGGATGGCTCAATGGCTCGTGCAAAATACACACGACGCCGGAGACCATGGCAACCCGCAGCCTTAGAGCATGTTGGATTCTCCGGCAGGTAGCCAAGAGCGGCGAGGGTATCCTCACCAAAGACACCCCAGAACAACACCCTCTAATAGACGACTTGCATCTCACATTCGACCACCTCCGCACATACGACATCAAGCTTAACCCGGGAAAGTGCGTCTTCGGCGTCCCCGCCAGTAAACTATTGGGATTCATCGTTTCCAACAGAGGAATTGAAGCAAATCCAGCCAAAATCCGAGCTTTGTCACAACTGGCCACGCCAACCAAACTCAAGCAGGTCCAAAAACTTGCTGGGTGCGTGGCAGCTATAAGCCGGTTCATCTCCAGGTTGGGAGAAAAGGCGCTGCCGCTCTATCGCCTTCTATGGTGCACCGACAACTTCGAGTGGACAGACGCAGCGACGGCCGGACTAGAAGAAATAAAAGCCCTTCTGGCGAGCAACCCAATCCTGGCCGCACCAAACGCCGGCGAGCCAATGCTCTTATACATATCAGCAACACACCAGGTGGTGAGCGCCGTACTCGTCGTCGAACGAGAACAGGACGGACACAAATTCCCGCTCCAGAAGCCGGTATACTACGTATCCACCGTCCTCACACCATGCAAATCCCGGTACCCTCATTATCAAAAAATAGCATATGCAGTCTTCATGGCATCCCGAAAATTGTGACACTACTTTCAGGAGTGCTCTATCATGGTGGCCTCCGAAGTGCCCCTCAATGATATAATTAACAACCGGGACGCAACGGGCCGGATTGCTAATGGGTTATCGAGCTCCTGCCATTCGACATCACATACAAACCACGTAGAGCCATCAAATCCCAGGTATTGGCCGACTTTGTCGCTGAATGGACAGAAGCCGAACTCCCTAAAGAGTACGGCGTGTATTCCAACTAGGTGATGCATTTTGACGGCTCCAAGACGTTGGCAGCGCTAGGGGCGGGCGTCGTATTAACGTCCCCCACAGGAGACATCGTCCAGTACGTACTCCAAATATTATACACGAACTCCAACAACGTAGCCAAATACGAGGCCTTGCTACATGGCCTCCGGATGGCCGTATCAATGGGCATACAACGTCTGGAGGTGCGCGGGGATTCAAACCTCGCAATATCCCAAATCAACAGAGATTTTGATGCCAAAGACCCAAAGATGGCAGCTCACCGCAATGCTGTTTTGAAGATGCCGGCTCGGTTCGAGGGGCTCGAATTTCATCACATCGCCCGCGAAAGTAACCAGGCGGCAGACGTCCTTGCTCGCATCGGTGCTAAGCGCGACCCCGTCCCACCTAACATCTTCCTCGAAAGGCTCTTTAAGCCATCCGTGGTATGGCAAGGGGTAGATAGCAACAACAGCCCCGTTCCAAACACAAACACAAATAACATACACACCGATATCATCGGAGGCTCAACCACCGAAGTAACACCATCGGCCCACCTCATCATGGCAGTAATTGCCCCGTGGACCGAACCATTCTTGGCCTACCTTAATAGGAAGGGGCTCCCAAAAGATCAGAACGAGGCTCGCCGCATAGTCCAGCGTTCGAAAGCCTATAAAGTTCATGAAGGAGAGCTCTACAAGAAAAGCACTACTGGAGTCCTTCAAAGGTGTATCTTCGAGGAGGAGGGGCGGCAACTTTTGGCAGAAATCCACGCCGGTCTCAGCGGACATCACGCCGTAGCCCGGGCACTTGTCAGCAAGGCCTTCCATACAGGATTTTACTAGCCCACGGCCCGGGCAAACGCACAGGACCTCGTCCAATGCTATGTCGGATGCCAACTCTTCGCCAACCAAAGCCATATGCCCCCAACCGCTCTACAAACAATCCCCATTACATGGCCCTTTGCGGTCTGGGGCTTGGACATGGTCGGACCCCTTAAAGGGGGAAGCCATAAGAAAAAATATCTGTTGGTCATGGTGGACAAATTCACCAAGTGGATAGAGGCTAGACCGGTTAAAACGGCCGAGTCCGGACCGGTAATTGCATTTATATCTGATGTGGTACACCATTACGGTGCACCACACAGCATCATCACCGATAATGATTCGAATTTCGGAGCCGATGAGGTGAAAACCTGGTGTGCTAATCTGGGCGTTAAGCTCGATTACGCCTCTGTCTACCACCCGCAAACAAACGATCAAGTCAAGCGAGCCAATGGTCTTATTATGAGCGGCATCAAACCCAGACTAGTGCGTTCTTTAAAAGAATCAGACAAACATTGGGTCGAGGAGCTCGACTCCGTACTCTGGGGGCTGCGGAGCACGCCCAACCGTACTACCGGATACACACCTTTTTTCATGGTGTACGGCGCAGAGGCCGTGTTGCCCTGCGATATCATACACGACTCACCTCGAGTGCGTATGTACGAGGAGAAAGAGGCCAAGTTGGATCGGCAGGACAACCTAGATGCCCTGGAGGAAGAGCGCGACATCGCCAAAGCTCGTTCAGCATTTTATCAACAAAGCAGGCTCGAAGATATCAAAGCGAGAGGTACGGGCCAAGACCTACAATGTTGGCGAACTCATTCTACGCCACTGGAGAAGAAAAGGACAAGCCCAAGCCCAAATGGGAGGGTCCCTTCATAATCGACGAAGTTCTCACCGGAGGAGCATACCGTCTTCGTGACGCCTCAGACAATCGCCTCGAGCCGAACCCCTGGAACGCGGCCAGACTCCGAAGATTCTATGCCTAGCGCCGAACTCTTTGTTAGTCTTCTTCTCCCCTATAGTTTCCATTACTCTTTCCCCCTTTTACACAATTTTTCGCTTTAAAGCACTCATTCGGCTTTGACCGAGCACTGCTGACGTACACATCTTTACATATGTATGCTCATTATACCTGGGGGCTTCTCTAACAAAAGCTTGTTAATATTTTCCGAGCATCAAGCTCATCACACATGCACGTTTTCCCACATGTCTTTTCTTCGCCATTATATGCATCGATATGACTTAAGTTTAGGCCAAGCTAGGTTGCCTGGCTCCTGTGCTTACCCCTACGTTCCCGATTGTTCGGCTAGGTGGTAAAGGGAGCACCTCTGCGATTGTTACTGTCGGGTCATCCGGATGTGTGCCTCAGACTGGGTGAAGCCGAAAGCTAGCGTTCTTAAGGGAATATTCAGTCGGTGGATGAAAGGTCTCTTTTGCACTCACTCTATTGTGAATCCCCAGAAGCTATACATATTGTGATTTTCACATCACAATTCGGACATGTCTACTAATGCATGCACACCCAGGGAAAGGAACCCTTAACAGAACTATTCTCTCTGGAAGATGTTTCTTACCAATCAAATGTAATATAACATAACTAGCATAATACAACTTGTCTGTTCAAGCAATTATGACCCCTACGCCTAGTTTTCCAGGAATGCCTTGGCCTATTCGGCCGTGAGGGTATCCGGAAACACTCCGTACCCTTGATTCCGAAGGTTGAAGCGAAAAGGTCTGCCACGACAAATGATATACAATTCAGCTAGAATTCCACACGGTGAGGAAAGTACATAGTCACTTGTTCCCAAACACTTCCTCCTCTGTATCGTCCAACATGCGATCTAACTTACAATCCTGTTGGGAATATTTGGCGGCCACCTCTACTTGGTCATATACTAAACTAACGGGAATTTCTTCCCCATTCGGCCCTACCGGTCCGACACGCGCCATGTGATTAGGATCAAGCTTGGTATACCGAGTCTTCACCATGGCCCATGCCTCTCTCGCACCCTCTCGGCAGGCCAATATCTTCCATAGCCGGATACGCCTCCGCGCTCCTTTGAACCGATCTACAATCTCCTCCATACTTCCTGGAGGGGAGGCAGAGGGCCATAGAGCCTTGGCAACACTCCGCATCGCCAGCCTCGCCTGTTCGTGCACCTATGACAGCTTAAGCAACAGATCACTCGATGATCTGGACATCTCCTCTTCAGGACGGCCCGTCAATATACCTGCAAGCATGGCTATATCAGTTTCATTTCTCTCCGAACCACCTAAAATAAACAAATTCGGAAACATACTGAACATGTCGCCCCACAGTTTTTTGTTCTCCTTTACGGAGTCGGATAGCTGGGCCCGCACATCCTTCAATTCTTCACCCAACTTAGTTTTGGAGTCCTGCAGCTTGTTTTTCTCGTCCCTGACGCGGGTCAGCACATGCTCGCCTGCGGCGCGTTGCCTCTTCGCCTCTTTTTCTCCCTCTTGGGTGATCTTCAACTCCTTCTTAAATTGATCAGGTGACCCTATTATGCGATCAGTGGCAGTATTAAGCACAGTTGGTATACATTCCCTATTCCTCACTAGAGGGGAACGTTACCAGTAGACAATTTCTTCAAATTTTCCAGTTCGGTGGTAGCAACATTTAACTGCGCCCGACACTATTCCAGCTCTTGGGCTAGCAGGTCGTTCTTCTCTGTAAGAACCTGGCAATACAACGGTCCTTAAGTCAGTTGTACCAACTGCTTTCAGTCTCGGGGGCTACTGGCATATGGTTATCTTATTCGGACAAAGAAAACTTACCCGCACATCTGTTAAATACTGCTTCGTGGCTCTACTAAGCCCGTTTCGAGCAGTTTGGATATACGCATCGGCCAAGCTGAAGGCATTGAATGCCTCTTCCGAAAACTCAGGGTCTCGTAAAACAGCCCTGCAGCGTCGATGATTCATGGCGCTCTCCACTTCCGAGTTGGTGACAGACATATTCTCTGAACCCTCGGCCGAAGGATAGTCTGGCACTGTTCCTATGTTGGCTCCCGCCTTTCCAACAGGGTCTAAATCCCGGGCGTGGGGAGTACGGCTGTCCGGACCCTCGGATTTAGTCCGGTGAACCTTTTTCCTGGTGTCAAACAAGCATACAAGTTACAGTTGGATGTGACTGTTGAAGTATACCTTTAAATCTTTACCTCTTTGACGAGGGACCGGTCGCGACTTCACCGACCTTCCTTTTAGAGGCCTTGCTAGGCGCCGGAGCCGCTCTCTTTGGAGCCGCCCCTGGAGTAGTGTAATGCGCCGAACGCCCCCTTGTGGAGCACGAGACAGTGCGATGGGTGAAGCAGTGCGAGGAAGCTCTTTCGAGAGAGGTTTTTTCTCAAACGACTTATGTGGAAGCTGGAAGAAGACCAGGGTAATCTGCGATAATGGCCACTTCCGTGCCATCGTAGCTCGCCTGGTAAAACACCCCTTCTGCGAGTACCACGGATATATTCGGATCTTCTTCATACCCGGGATCCAGCTCGGTTGCCAGGTCCTCAGTACGTAGGCGGGGCTGTAAAACCCCTCGGTGATTCTTCGCCAATGCTGTTATAAACGGATTAGAAATTTGTCAAAGGTAATCCGGGAAGCAAAACGAGTAAAGCAGAAGGATTGGGACTTACCCAACTGGGAGGATTATACATAGAATATCCCTCTCTGCGATTGATTCGAAGAAATTCCTCTTCCTCCCCTTTGAACAGCTCGGCCAGCATTTTGGCCAGAGCGGTGGGGGTGACCCGACCTTTTTGACATCAGCGGGAGGTGTCGTCCTCCCCGTTGTAGTGCCACATTGGGATCCCTCTGTATTGAAGCGGCTGAACCCCTCGTATTATGGAGGTCGCCATTACCTCAACCATTGTTAATCCGGACTGGGCGAGCGTCTTTATCTCACCCAAGAGTTGATGAACCTCCGCACTGTCATCCTCCTCAAGGCTCCGGGGGCGCCAACTATGGCGTTTCTTTAGCGGAACACTTGCAAATTCAGGGAGACCCTTTCGAACTGGGTCAGGAAGCACAACGTCCTCGAGGTAGAACCACACGGAAAGCCACTCTTCAGATGCCCTCCTTGGTGTGCCAGATGGGTATCCGGTATCGGCGATGCGCCACACTTCGGCCTCGCCCACTTCAAATATTGACCCCTCATGGTTACGCGGGACAAGACAGAACAACTTTCTCCATAGTTTGAAATGGGCTTCAACACCTAGGAATAGCTCGCATAAAGCAACATAACCGGCGATGTGCAGGATAGAGGCGGGAGTGAAGTTGTGCAGCTGGAGGCCGAAATATTCCAAAAGCCCTCGGAGGAACAGATGGACGGGAAAGCCGACGCCCCTCAGCAGATAGGGGATGAAGCACATTCTCTCCCTTCCGGATGGGTTGGGAAATCCTCCGACTGAGTCACGCCATTGAAGGAGACCGACCCTGCTCGGACAGGGACCAGATTCGCGGGAGGAAGAAATCCCTGCGTTTGCAGCTATGCTAGCTGACTATTAGTCATAGAACACTTCTCCCACTCGCTTCTCTTTGGGCTTGAGTGGGAGGAAGAACTGGGAATGCTAGCCATGTTGGAATGGCTTCTCCTGGCAGTTTCTGGGGATTTTCTCGGCACGGTATCGCCTGGATCTAAGATCCAGTTTCATTAAATAGGCGTTTTGCCTTGTGTGGGCGGGGTGTTATTTGCAAAAATACCCTGACTTTCCGCATTCACTCGACACGTGGAAGAAGAAGTTATTAGCGCGCGGAAGCTGAGGGGAACAATATGGAGTCAACAACCGAATACATTGCTTGGAGAAGGGAACCCGCCTTGCAATGCCGGAGACAATCCGAACGTCGAACACCTCATCATTGAAGCCTGGTTCGGGGGCTACTGAGGGAGTCCTGGACTAAGGGGTCCTCGGGCGTCTGGCCTATTATCTGTTGGGCCGGACTGATGGGCTGTGAAGACATGAAGACCGAAGACTATACCCGTGTCCGAATTTGACTTTCCTTACCGTGGAAGGCAAGCTAGGCGACCGACTATGAAGATTCCCTCTCATGTAGCCGACCTCATGTAACCCTAGATATCTCCGGTGTCTATATAAACCGGAGAGCGTAGTACGGATAGGACAGATTCATTACCATATACTCATAGGCTACACTTCTAGGGTTTAGCCATTACGATCTCGTGGTAGATCAACTCTTGTAACACTTATATTCATCAAGATCAATCAAGCAGGAAGTAGGGAATTACCTCCATAGAGAGGGCCCGAACCTGGGTAAACATTGTGTCCCCCGTCTCCTGTTACCATCGATCCTAGACGCACAGTTCGGGACCCCCTACCCGAGATCCGCCAGTTTTGACACCGACAGGCCCCCCTTCCCTTCTCCTTCTCTCTTCCCCCATTCCTACTCCATGTGGGAGGTGGAATCCTACTAGGACTAGGGAGTCCTAGTAGGACTCCACACCTTGGCGCGCCCCCTAGGTACGGTTGCCTCTCCCTCTCCCTCCTTTATATAAGGGGGGCAGGGGGCACCCTAGAACACGCAAGTTGATCTTTTAGCCGTGTGTTGTGCCCCCCTCCACAGTTACACACCTCGGTCATATCGTCGTAGTGCTTAGGCGAAGCCCTGCGCCAGTAACTTCATCATCACCGTCACCTCGCCGTCGTGCTGATGGAACTCTCCCTCGGCCTCAACTGGATCAAGAGTTTGAGGGACGTCACTGAGCTGAACGTGTGCTGATCACGGAGGTGCCGTGCGTTCGGTACTTGGATCGGTTGGATCGCGAAGACGTTCGACTACATCAACTGCATTACTAAACGCTTCCGCTTTCGGTCTACGAGGGTATGTGGACACACTCTCTCCGCTCGTTGCTATGCTTCTCCTAGATAGATCTTGCGTGATCGTAGGTAAATTTTTTGAAATACTACATTCCCCAACAGTGGCATCTGAGCCAGGTCTATGCGTAGATGTTATATGCACGAGTAGAACACAAAGAGGTTTGCGCGATATTAGTCATACTCCTTACCAGCAACGTCTTACTTTGATTCGGCAGTATTGTTGGATGAAGCGGCCCAGACCGACATTACATGTCCATCTTCATGAGACTGGTTCTACCGATGTGCTTCGCACACAGGTGGCTGGCGGGTGTCTGTTTCTCCAACTTTAGTTGAATGAGTTTGACTACGCCCGGTCCTTGTTGAAGGTTAAAACTGCACACTTGACGAAAAATCATTGTGGTTTTGATGCGTAGGTAAGAACGGTTCTTGCTAGAAGCCTGTAGCAGCCACGTAAAACTTGCAACGACAAAGTAGAGGACGTCTAACTTGTTTTTGCAAGGCTTGCTGTGATGTGATATGGTCAAGACGTGATGATATATAAATTGTTGTATGAGATGATCATGTTTTGTAGCAGTTATCGGCAATCGCGTGGAGCCATATGGTTGTCGCTTTATTGTATGAAATGCAATCGCCATGTAATTGCTTTACTTTATCACTAAGCGGTAGCGATAGTCGTAGAAGCAATAGTTGGTGAGACGACAACAATGCTTCGATGGAGATCAAGGTGTCAAGCCGGTGACGCTGGTGATCATGAAGGTGCTTTGGAGATGGAGATCAAAGGCACAAGATGATGATGGCCATATCATATCACTTATTTGATTGCATGTGATGTTTATCTTTTATGCATCTTATTTTTCTTAGTATGGCGGTAACATTATAAGATGATCTCTCACTAAATTTCAAGGTATAAGTGTTCTCCCTGAGTATGCACCGTTGCTACAGTTCATCGTGCCAAGACACCATGTGATTATCGGGTGTGATAAACTCTACGTTCACATACAACGGGTGCAAGCCAGTTTTGCGCATGCAGAATACTCGAATTAAACTTGACGAGCCTAGAATATGCAGATATGGCCTCGGAACACTGAGACCGAAAGGTCGAGCGTGAATCATATAGTAGATATGATCAACATAGTGATGTTCACCATTGAAAACTACTCCATCTCACGTGATGATCGGACATGGTTTAGTTGATATGGATCACGTGATCACTTAGATGACTAGAGGGATGTCTATCTAAGTGGGAGTTCTTAAGTAACTAGATGATACCCCGCGCGTTGTTGCGGGTATACTCTTACATTTTTGTGGATATACATGTATAACTCTATAGAATTGTAAAAATAAATGTAGGAACATATATTGAGTAACAGAGGATGAGGGTTGAAAAGATAATCTCCTGTTGAGTACCTATTGCTTTGCGGCGACGAATCCCATGTATAAAATTGAGAGTTTGAAGTACAAATGCGATGATACTGTTACCATTTTTTAACCGGGATCCAAGACCACCATCAGTACACAATAGGTAAATTAGAGAATCTTTGACACACGTTAGCCTAAGTTGCTAGCTTAGCACTCATTTTATGAACATCCATAATGAGAAATGGTATAGATATCATCCATGTGGATGTTCTTGTAGTAATAACATGAAATTGCACTGACCAAAACACAAAGGGAGAGTTAATGTAGGATAAAGTCAATCCTGGTTACAAAACTTCAGAATAAAGTGCAATGTTAGTTTTTTTTCATTTTCTCGTTTGGGCCAGGATCACCGTCTACTCTCTTTTTCTGCGGGGGATCACCATCTACTCTTGATAGGAACAATGGAGAAATAAACTGCACAACTCTAAATAAAAAAAGAGGGGTATTAGTCTCGAATTGAGGAAGCTACCTATCCATTGTTCCATAAAAAGCCATTGTACACTACTACACTCAATTAATCGTACACAATATTGGAATGGTAGGAACAGAGAAATAGGGTGTAGAAACTTGCTACAACCCAATTCCGTGTGAACTGCTTGATACAAAAATTATCTCACATCTTGTGGCCATTAAGCTTTGGGAGAAACTGGAAGATGTAGATATGGAAACACTGTACTCTCAGTCAGCAGATCGGTGAAATTTAATCAGATAGTTCTTGCATAAATGGTACTGAAAAAACTAATCGGTGTAACATGTAACATCCATGATTAATCATGGAAAGATAAAACATTGATTAAAACACACCATGTATTAGATGGCAAAAATCTAAACATAACTAAAATAATAAAAGTGAATCCCGAAACGCACATATGTCCAGACAGAAATAAGATTTATGTGAATAAGCAGTAATAGAAATCTGGTGGTACAACAAATTAGATTGAAGCCCTTGCAATTGCATGTCTATTGCAGCATTGAAGCAAAAGGACTCGTGGGATGAGGAAATTGGGAATAGAAAGCAGAGGCGATATAGCTAGACGATGATAGTGGCACGGGAGAGTAGATACATGCCCTGTTGCTCGTTTGCCTTCCCAGAGATGGTGACATTGATTAGGATGATAAATAGTCAGCTAGCTAATGGCATACCTCACCGAATTCATTTGTTTAGCGATGTGAGGAAATGAATGGGGAGATCATTGTCCAGAAGTGGAGCACCGTCGAAGATTAGGAGATGGAACGTCAAACATCAATTATCATCGGGTACCTGCAACAGAGGTTGTTTTGTTTTCAAAAGAAGGTTGTTCCACGGCCATAGATCACAACCCGGGAAGATAAATAGTGTGTCCGGTGGGAGCACTGCGCTGTAGAGGCGCTGAAGTGTTGGGTTGTGTATGATTTGTGTGCACTTTTTTATAAGAATGAAATATTGAATCCTATATAGCTGAACAAATCCAGAAGAATAGATCAATAGAGGACATACTTGAGCAAAGTACAAAACCATTAACTCTAACCATACTCAGATATTTACAGCCCTTGCCGCAAACCCATCAGGACACAAAGGAGCAGGACTAACTCCCCAGATGTAGGATCCTAGCTTGCCAAAACGAAGTGGATACCGTTGCGGCAGTAGAAGCTCCTTTTAGAATCAGTCAGGGCCGCACTCGCCGGAGGAATTGGATCAAGCACTCCTACAAGCTGTCACCGTGAACATAAGCCATGGCCTGAGTCGCCAACAGATCGGCTCTTCCAGACCAGCAAGAATCCCTATCAGCGTCACCACCAGAGCATCTTCCCTGCATATATGGCGGGTGAATAGGGAAGTTGGGGAGACGATGAGAAGTTGGGGAGACGATGGGAGGAAAGGTGAGGAGACGCCGGTGGGATTTCAGGAAACCGGAGAAGGTGGAGAGGGCAAGTTAGGGAGAAATTAAGAGGCACCACGATGGGGAACATCACGAATGGTTTCTCTGGAAAAAAATGATGACATGTTACAACTTACAACTGAGAGGCAAATGGACTGTACATGTGGGCACCTATAGAGAGAACGATTGGTTGGTGTTTGCAAAGTAAAAAATTAAACGCTGATGTGGCATCACGCTGATGTGGATAGTGTGCATGTAGAGAGAATAGCTAGTAGTGGGGATCAACTTCTTAAGAATGTACGATATGGTTAATTGAACTTAAATTTATCATGAACTTAGTCCTGATAGTATTTGCAAATTATGTTGTAGATCAATAGCTCGCGATGTAGTTCCTCGTTTATTTTTTGATATGTTCCTAGAGAAAAATAAGTTGAAAGATGATAGTAGCAATGATGCGGACTTGGTCCGTGATCTAAAGATTATCCTCATTGCTGCATAGAAGAATTATGTCCTTGATGTACCGCTAGGTGACAGACCTATTGCAGGAGCAGATGCAAACGTTATGAGCGTTTGACAAAGCTCGGTATGATGACTACTTGATAGTTTAGTGCACCATGCTTTACGGCTTAGAACCGGGACTTCAAAAAACGTTTTCAATGCCACGGAGCATATGAGATGCTCCAAGAGATGAAATTGGTATTTAAGTCTCATGCCCATGTCGAGAGGTATGAGACCTCTGACAAATACTTTGCCTACAAGATGGAGGAGAATAGCTCAGCTAGTGAGCATGTGCTTAGAATGTCTGAGTACTAAAATCGCTTGAATCAAGTGGGAGTTAATCTTCCAGATAAGACAGTGATTGACAGAATTCTCTAGTCACTATCACCAAGTTACTGGAACTTCATGATGAACTATAATATGCAAGGGATGACGAAAACGATTCCCCGAGCTCTTTGCAATGATGAAATCGGTGAAGGTAGAAATCAAGAAAAGCATCTGATGGTTGACAAGACCACTAGTTTCAAGTAAAAGGGAAAGGGAAAGAAAGGGAACTTCAAGAAGAATGGCAAGCAAGTTGCCACTCCCATGAAGAAGCCCAAAGCTAGACCCAAGCCTGAAACCGAAAGTGCTTCTACTACAAAGGAAATGGTCACTGGAAGCGGAACTGCCCCAAATACTTGGCGGATAAGAAGGATGGCAAAGTGAACAAAAGTATATATGACATACATGTTATTGATGTGTACTTTACTAGTGTTCATAGTAGACCCTGGGTATTTGATACTGGTTCAGTTGCTATGACTAGTAACTTGAAACAGGAGTTACAAAATGAACAGAGACTAGTTGAGGGCGAGGTGACGATGTGTGTAGGAAGTGATTCCAAGGTTGATATGATCACCATCGCACACTCCCTTTACCTCTGGGATTAGTGTTGAACCTAAAATAAATGTTATTTGGTGTTTGCGTTGAGCATAATATGATTGGATCATGTTTATTGCAATACGGTTATTCATTTAAGTCAAAGAATAATTGTTCTTCTGTTTACATGAATAAAACCTTCTGTGGTCATACACCCAAGGTGAATGGTTTGTAAAATCTCGATCGTAGTGATACACATATTCATAATATTGATGCCAAAAGATGCAAAGTTGATAATGATAGTGCAACATATTTGTGGCACTGCCGTTTAAGTCATATTGGTGTAAAGCGCATGAAGAAACTCCATGTTGATGAGCTTTTAGAATCACTTAATTATGAGTCACTTGATGCTTGTGAACCATGCCTCATGGGCAAGATGACTAAGACTCCGTTCTCTGGAACAATGGAGCGAGCCTCTGACTTATTGGAAATAATACATACCGATGTATGCGGTCCGATGAGTGTTGAGGCTCGCGGCGAGTATCATTATTTTCTAACCTTCACAGATAATTTGAGCAGATATGGGTATATCTACTTAATGAAACATAAGTCTGAAACATTTGAAAAGTTCAAAGAATTTCAGAGTGAAGTAGAAAATCATCGTAACAATAAAATAAAGTTTCTACGATCTAATCACAGAAGCGAATATTTGAGTTACGAGTTTGGCCTTCAATTAAAACAACGTGGAATAGTTTCACAAACTCATGCCACCTGGAACACCACAGCATAATGGTGTGTACGAACGTCGTAACCGTACTTTATTAGATATGGTGCGAGCTATGATGTCTCTTACCAATTTACCACTATCATTTTGGGGGTATGCATTAGAGACGGCTGCATTCATGTTAAATAGGGCACCGTCTAAAAATCCGTTGAGACGACACCGTATGAACTCTGGTTTAGCAAGAAACCTAAGCTGTCGTTTCTTAAAGTTTGGGGTTGCGATGCTTACGTGAAAAAGTTTCAGCCTGATAAGCTCAAACCCAAATCGGAGAAGCGTGTCTTCATAGGATACCCAAAAGAAACTGTTGGGTACACCTTCTATCACAGATCCGAAGGCAAGGTCTTTGTTGCTAAGAGTGGATCCTTTCTAGAGAAGAAGTTTCTCTCGAAAGAAGTGAGTGGGAGGAAAGTAGAACTTGATAAGGTAATTGTACCTTCTCTCAAATTGGAAAGTTGCTCATCACTGAAATCAGTTCCAGTGATGCCTACACCAATTAGTGAGGAAGTTAATGATGATGATCATGAAACTTCAGATCAAATTACTACCGAACCTCGTAGGTCAACCAGAGTACGATCTGCACCAGAGTGGTACGGTAATCCTGTTCTGGAAGTCATGTTAATAGACCATGATGAACCTACAAACTATGAGGAAGCGTGATGAGCCCAGATTCCGGAAGATAGTTTGAGGCCATGAAAAATCTGAGATAGAATCCATGTAGGAGAACAAAGTGTGGACTTTGGTGGACTTTCCCGATGATCGGCAAGCCATTGAGAATAAATGGATCTTCAAGAGGAAGACGGACGCTGATAGTAGTGTTACTATCTACAAAGCTTGACTTGTCGAAAAGGGTTTTTGACAAGTTCAGGATGTTGACTACGATGAGATTTTCTCACTCGTATCTGTTGGGGAACGTAGTAATTTCAAAAAAAATCTACGCACACGCAAGATCATGGTGATGCATAGCAACGAGAGGGGAGAATGTTGTCCACGTACCCTCGTAGACCGAAAGCGGAAGCGTTATAACAACGCGGTTGATGTAGTCGTACGTCTTCACGGCCCGACCGATCAAGCACCGAAACTACGACACCTCTGAGTTCTAGCACACGTTCAGCTCGATGACGATCCCCGGATTCCGATCCAGCAGAATGTCGGGGAAGAGTTCCGTCAGCACGACGGCGTGGTGACGATCTTGATGTTCTACCGTCGCAGGGCTTCGCCTAAGCACCGCTACAATATTATCGAGGACTATGGTGAAGGGGGCACCGCACATGGCTAAGAGATCAAGAGATCAATTGTTGTTGTGTCTAGAGGTGCCCCCTGCCCCCATATATAAAGGAGTGGAGGAGGGGGAGAGGGCCGGCCCCTATGGCACGCCCTGGAGGAGTCCTACTCCCACCGGGAGTAGGATTCCTCCCCTTCCATGTAGTAGGAGTAGGAGAGAAGGAAGGGGGAGAGGGAAGAGAAAAAGGAGGGGGCGCCGCCCCTCCCCCTTGTCCAATTCGTACTAGTCATTAGGTGGGGGGGCCTGCCTCTCTCTCTCCCCTAAAGCCCAATAAGGCCCATATACTTCTTCCCCCGTATTCCCGTAACTCCCCGGTACTCCGAAAAATACCCGAACCACTCAAAACCTTTCCGATGTCCGAATATAGTCATCCAATATATCGATCTTTACGTCTCGACCATTTCGAGACTCCTCGTCATGTCCCCGATCTCATACAGGACTCCGAACTCCTTCGGTACATCAAAACTCATAAACTCATAATATAACTGTCATCAAAACCTTAAGCATGCGGACCCTACGGGTTCGAGAACTATGTAGACATGACCGAGACACGTTTCAGGTCAATAACCAATAGCGGAACCTAGATGCTCATATTGGCTCCTACATATTCTACGAAGATCTTTATCGGTCAAACCGCATAACAACATACGTTGTTCCCTTTGTCATTAGTATGTTACTTGTCCGAGATTCGATCGTCGGTATCTCAATACCTAGTTCAACCTCGTTACTGGCAAGTCTCTTTACTCGTTACGTAATGCATCATCCCGTAACTAACTCATTAGCTACATTGCTTGCAAGGCTTATAGTGATGTGCATTACCGAGAGGGCCAAGAGATACCTCTCCGACAGTTGGAGTGACAAATCCTAATCTCGAAATACGCCAACTCAACATGTACCCTCGGAGACACCTGTAGAGCTCCTTTATAATCACCCAGTTATGTTGTGACATTTGGTAGCACACAAAGTGTTGCTCCGGTAAACGGGAGTTGCATAATCTCATAGTCATAGGAACATGTATAAGTTATGAAGAAAGCAATAGCAACATACTAAACGATCAAGTGCTAAGCTAACGGAATGGGTCAAGTCAATCACATCATTCTCCTAATGATGTGATCCCGTTAATCAAGTGACAACTCATGTCTATGGCTAGGAAACTTAACCATCTTTGATTCACGAGCTAGTCAAGTAGAGGCATACTATTGACACTATGTTTGTCTATGTATTCACACATGTATTATGTTTCCGGTTAATACAATTCTAGCATGAATAATAAACATTTATCATGAAATAAGGAAATAAATAATAACTTTATTATTGCATCTAGGGCATATTTCCTTCAGTATTGATGCTTAAAGTCTATCTGAATCATGTTAGCAATTGCCACATTTTATGAAATCTGACAAATGGATATCGAAACTGCATTCCTTAATGGATTTATTAAAGAAGAGTTGTATATGATACAACCAGAAGATTTTTCAATCCTAAAGGTGCTAACAAAAATGTGCAAGCTCCAGCGATCCATTTATGGACTGGTGCAAGCATCTCGGAGTTGGAATATACGCTTTGATAAGTTGATCAAAGCATAGAGTTTTATACAGACTTGCGGTGAAGCCTGTATTTACAAAAAAGTGAGTGGGTGCACTACAACCTTTATGATAACTATATGTGAATGACATGTTGTTGATCGGAAATGATGTAGAATTTTCTGGAAAGCATAAAGGAGTGTTTGAAAGGACTTTTTCAAAGAAAGACCTCGGTGAAGCTGCTTACATATTGGGCATCAAGATCTATAGAGATAGATCAAGACGCTTGATAAGATTTTTTAGTGAGTACATACCTTGACATGATTTGTGAAGTAGTTCAAAATGGAATAGTCAAAGAAGGAGTTCTTGCCTGTATTGCAAGGTGTAAAGTTGAGTAAGACTCAAAACACGACCACGACAGAAAATAGAAAGAGAATGAAAGTCATTCCCTATGCCTCAGCCATAGGTTCTGTAAAGTATGCTATGCTGTGTACCAAACCTATTGTGGACCTTGCCATGAGTTTGACAGATCCAGGAGTGGATCACTTAACAGCGGTCAAAATTATCCTTAGAAGACTAAGGAGATATTTCCCGGTTATGGAGGTGATAAAAAGTTTGTCGTAAAGAGTTACGCCGATGCAAAGCTTTTACACCGATCTGGATGACTCTGAGTCTGAATCTGGATACATATTGAAAGTGGGAGCAATTAGCTAGAGTAGCTCCATGCAGAGCATTGTAGACATAGAAAATTTGCAAAATAAATACGGCTCTGAATGCGACAGGCCCATTGACTAAGCTTCTCTCACAAGCAAAAACATGATCACACCTTAGTACTCTTTGGGTGTTAATCACGTAGCAATGTGAACTAGATTATTGACTCTAGTAAAACCCTTTGGGTGTTAGTCACATGGCGATGTGAACTATCACATGGTGATGTGAACTATTGGTGTTAAATCACATGGCGATGTGAACTAGATTATTGACTCTAGTGCAAGTGGGAGACTGAAGGAAATATGCCCTAGAGGCAATAATAAAGTTATTATTTATTTCCTTATTTCATGATAAATGTTTATTATTCATGCTAGAATTGTATTAACTGGAAACTTAGTACATGTGTGAATACATAGACAAAACATAAGTGTCCCTAGTATGCCTCTACTTGACTAGCTCGTTTATCAAAGATGGTTATGTTTCCTAACCATAGACATGTGTTGTCATTTGATGAACAGGATCACATCATTAGGAGAATGATGTGATGGACAAGACCCATTCGTTAGCTTAGCATTATGATCGTTACAGTTTCATTGCTACTGCTTTCATCATGACTTATACATGTTCCTCTGACTATGAGATTATGCAACTCCGAATACCGGAGGAACACTTAGTGTGCTATCAAACATCACAACGTGATCGGGTGATTATAAAGATGCTCTGTGTGTCTCCGATGGTGTTCTTTGGGTTGGCATACATCGAGATTAGGATTTGTCACTCCGGGTATCAGAGAGGTATCTCTGGGCCCACTCGGTAATGATCATCACTATAAGCCTTGCAAGCAATGTGAATAATGAGTTAGTTACGGGATGATGCATTACAGAACGAGTAAAGAGACTTACCGGTAACAAGATTGAACTAGGTATGATGATACCGACGATCGAATCTCGGGCAAGTAACATACCGATGACAAAGGGAACAACGTATGTTGTTATGCGGTTTGACCGATAAAGATCTTCGTAGAATATGTAGGAGCCAATATGAGCATCCAGGTTCCGCTATTGGTTATTGATCGGAGAGGTGTCTCAGTCATGTCTACATAGTTCTCGAACCCATAGGGTCCACATGCTTAACGTTCGATGACGATTTGTATTATGAGTTATGTGATTTGATGAACCGAAGTTTGTTCGAAGTCCTGGATGAGATCACGGACATGATGAGGAGTCTCGAAATGGTAGATACATAAATATTGATATATTGGAAGGCTATATTCGGACATCGGAATGGTTCCGGAGAAGTTCGGGTATTTTCCGGAGTACCAAGAGGTTACCGGAACCCCCCAGGAGAAGTTATGGGCCTTATGGGGCATAAGAGGGAAGCAAGCCAGCCCACAAGGGGCTGGTGCGCCCCCCCCCCCCTTGGGCAGGAGGCCAATTAGGACTAGGAGAAGGGGGCCAGCCCCCCCTTTCCTTCTCCTTCTCCCTTCCCCCTTTCCTACTCCGTGTGGGAGGTGGAATCCTACTAGGACTAGGAGTCCTAGTAGGACTCCACACCTTGGCGCGCCCCCTAGGGCCGACTGCCTCTCCCTCCTTTATATACGGGGGCAGGGGGCACCCTAGAACACACAAATTGATCTTTTAGGCCAACTCCGCCGCATGACCCCATTTTGTCCGGGTGTGTCCATTTGGGGTAAAACGAACATACCAGACGACCCAGCGGCAGATCCCATTTTACTTTTTCGTCCGTTTCGTGTCCGTTTCACCCCATCTCTGGACCAAAGTTGGTCTCATTTTGAGGCCAAAGCGGACATAGACGGACACTCTCTGGCCACTCCTCGTCCGCCTCGGTCCGCTTGCATGTGCAGTGTGGCCCGCCTGTCATACAAATAAAAAGGGCCCATCTGCCCCCATCCATACCATCTCTCCTCCTTTTTCTCTTTTTCCCCGGCCATGGATGCCGGCTTCGTGCTGCCGCTGGCCTCCACGATGAGCTCCGACAAGGCAGGAACAGCAGGCATAGGTGAGGGAGGTGAGCCCGGAGTGGCACGGGCGGGGCGAGCAGGGCCCCGGAGATAGCGAGGCCGCACCCGGCGAGCGCGCATGGGCGCTGGTGGTCGCGGCACCGGTCGGGCGCGAGGGCGCTGGGGCCGGGCGGGTCTCAAAAGCGCCAAGACAAAGCGCCGCTGGTGGCGCGAGGGCGCTGGGGCGGGCGTTGGGGAGCACAGGGCGTAGGGCGAAGCGGCGGCCCCGGCGAGCGTGTCGGCAGGTGGCAGGCATGTGGACTAGCGCGACGCTGGCGGCCCAACGAAGCGCGGCGGGCGGCTGGCGGCCCCGGCGAGCGACGGACAATATAGGTGAGGGCGAGCGGTCGCGGTCAGCGTTCACGGGCAGGCGAGGCGGCGTGGCGGGCGAAGCTTCGGCGGAGAGCACGCGCGAGCGCGGTGAGCTCGGCGAAGAGCAGGGGCGGACGAGCACGGCGTGGGAGGCGGAGCAGAGCGCGTGTTGCGCGGATGGCGAGCGCCACGTGGGGGACGCGAGTGACGGAGAACAGGGGCGTCCACGGGCGAGCTGCATGGCGTGGGCGCTGCACGGCTGGGCGAACGTGGCTTGCGCGGGCACGCGGCGGCGAAGCGCATGCGAGCGCAGCAGGAGACTTGCTAGCTAGCTTGCGCGGGGGCTTGCTTGCTAGCTAGCTAGTTAGCCGCTACACAGTGTGTGGGCGAGCGCGGCACCGGCAGGGCACGGGCGGCAAGCGCGTGGGCTGCGGCGAGGCAGGTGACAACCTGGCGGGGCACAGGCAGGGCACTGCACGGCGAGTACGGCGAATCCGGCCAACGCATGTGCTCGGCGTCGATGCCGGCGGCGATCGTCCATGAATTGTTTGATGAAATGTCTAAACCGGACAAAGCCAACACATATTTGGGATGGGTCAGCCGCGCTGGGCGCATCAACAATGGGATGACCGCATGCGGACGCGCGTGTCCGTTTTTCTACCCCAAACGGACAAAATCCGGGCAAAACGGATGTCCGGATATAGCCGTGTACGGTGCCACCCTCCACAGTTACACACCTCGGTCATATCGTCGTAGTGCTTAGGCGAAGCCCTGCGCCGTTAACTTCATCATCACCGTCACCACGCCGTCGTGCTGATGGAACTCTCCCTCGGCCTCAACTAGATCAAGAGTTCGAGGGACGTAACCGAGCTGAACGTGTGCTGATCGCAGAGGTGTGGTGCGTTCGGTACTTGGATTGGATGGATCGCGAAGACGTTCGACTACATCAACCGCGTTACTAAACGCTTCCGCTTTCGGTCTACGAGGGTACGTGGACACACTCTCCCCGCTCATTGCTATGCTTCTCCTAGATAGATCTTGCGTGATCGTAGGTAATTTTTTTGAAATACTACGTTCTCCAACACTTATATATTGGGCATCAAGATCTATAGAGATAGATCAAGACTCTTAATAGGACTTTCACAAAGCACATACCTTGACAAAGTTTTGAAGAAGTTCAAAATGGATCAGTCAAAGAAAGGGTTCTTGCCTGTGTTACAAGGTGTGAAGTTGAGTCAGACTCAAAGCCGACCACTGCAGAAGATAGAGAGAAAATGAAAGTCATTCCCTTTGCCTCAGCCATAGGTTCTATCATGTATGCTATGTTGTGTACCAGACCTGATGTGTGCCTTGCCATAAGTATGGCAGTGAGGTACCAAAGTAATCCAAGAGTGGATCAGTGGACAGCGGTCAAGAAGATCCCGAAGTACCTGAAAAGGACCAAGGATATGTTTCTCGTTTATGGAGGTACAAAGAGCTCGTCGTAAATGGTTATGTCGATGCTAGCTTTGACACTGATCCGGATGACTCTAACTCACAAACCGGATACGTATTTATGTTGAATGGTGGAGTTGTCAGTTGGTGCAGTTCCAAGCAGAGCGTCGTGGCGGGATCTACGTGTGAAGCGGGGTACATAGCTGCTTCGGAAGCAGCAAATGAAGGAGTCTAGATGAAGGAGTTCATATCCGATCTGGGTGTAATACCTAGTGCATCGGGTCCAATGAAAAAAAATTATGACAACACTGGAGCAATTGCCTTGGTGAAGGAATCCAGGTTTCACAAGAGAACCAAACACATCAAGAGACGCTTCAACTCCATTCGTGAACAAGTCAAGGATGGAGACATAGAAATTTGCAAGATACATACAGATATAAATGTAGCAGACCTGTTGACTAAACCTCTTCCACGAGAAAAAGATCATCAGCACCAAGACTCCATGGGTGTTAGATTGATTACAATGTAATCTAGATTATTGACTCCAGTGCAAGTGGGAGACTGAAGGAAATATGCCCTAGAGGCAATAATACATTTGTTATTTTTATATTTCCTTATTCATGATAAAGGTTTATTATTCATGCTAGAATTTTATTGATCGGAAACTTAAATATATGTGTGAATACATAAACAAACACCGTGTCCCTAGTAAGCCTCTACTAGACTAGCTCATTGATCAAAGATGGTTAAGGTTTCCTAACCATGGACATGAGTTGTCATTTGATAATGGGATCACATCATTAGGAGAATGATGTGATGGACAAGACCCATTCGTTAACTTAGCATAATGATCGTTCAGTTTTATTGCTATTGCTTTCTTCATGTCAAATACATATTCCTTCGACTATGAGATTATGCAATTCTCGGATACCAGAGGAATGCCTTGTGTGCTATCAAACATCACAACGTAACTGGGTGAATATGAAGATTCTCTACAGGTATCTCCGAAGGTGTTTGTTGAGTTGGCATAGATCGAGATTAGGATTTGTCACTCCAAGTATCTAAGAGGTATCTCTGGGCCCTCTGGGTAATACACATCATAAGCTTGCAAGCAAACGACTAAGGAGTTAGTCACGAGGTGATGTATCACGGAATGAGCAAAGAGACTTGCCGGCAACGAGATTGAACTAGGTATAGAGATACCGACGATTGAATCTCGGGCAAGTAACATACCGATGGACAAAGGGAATTACGTATGTTGTCATAATGGTTCGAACGATAAAGATCTTCATAGAATATGTAGGAGCCAATATGGGCATCCAAGTTCCGCTATTGGTTATTGACCGGAGAGGTCTCTCGGTCATGTCTACATAGTTCTCGAACCCATAGGGTCCGAATGCTTAACGTTCGTTGACGATATAGTGTTATATGAGTCATGTGATTTGGTGAACGAATGTTGTTCGGAGTCCCAGATAAGATCACGGACATGACGAGGAGTCTTGAAATGGTTGAGAGGTAAAGATTCATATATAGGACGATGGTATTCGAACACCAGAAGTGTTTCGAAGTGCACTGGATACTTATCGGGTCACCGGAAAGGAGTTTCAAGCACCCCCGGCAAAGATATGGGCCTTATGGGCCAAGAGAGGGAACACACCAGCCCACAAGGGGATGGTGCGCCCCTATAGAGGCTGGCCCTATGAGGAGGAGAAGGAAAGAAGGGAAGGGAAAGGAAAGTGTGGAGTAGGACTCTCCCTTCCTTCCCTCCCCCCCCCCTCTTTTGTTCCCCCTTCTTCATACAAGGAAAGAGGGGGGCGCAGGAGGGCAGGAGCCCTAGGGCCAGCGGCCAGCCCCTTGGGGCACGCCCTGGCTGCCCTAGGCTGCCTCCTCCCCCTCCCACCTATATATATGGGGGAGGGGGCACCACACAAGGACACAACATTGTCTTAGCTGCAGCGGCGCCTGGCCCACCGTTTGCTCCCTCGGTCATATTTTCGTAGTGCTTAGGCGAAGCCCTGCGCAGATCACATCACCATCACCATCACCATGTCGTCGTGCTGACCGAACTCATCTACTAACTCGACGTCTTGCTAGATCAAGAAGGCGAGGGATGTCACCGAGCTGAACGTGTGCATAACGCGGAGGTGTCGTGCGTTCGGTACTTGATCGATTGAAGCGCGAAGAAGTTCGACTACATCAGCCACGTTGTGAAACGCTTCCACTTACGGTCTACGAGGGTACATAGACATACTCTCCACCTCGTTGCTATGCATCTCCATGGATAGATTATTGCGTGCGCGTAGAAAAAAAATTGTATTACATGCAAAACGTTTCCCAACATAATAAATCTTAAATACGACAACGATAATGTCGTCTCTCACTGAATGTTGAATTAAATTTGAAAAAATACGAGGTAGGTTGTTTCGGGTTAGGATCCTTTGTAGTACCGTCGTAACATCCCAAAATTCTAAATTTTGGAATGTTATATTAAATAAATAGTTTTGATTGTTTGTTTTATTGTGGTGTGATTGCTTGTGTGAAATTGACTGAAATTTGAAGCTTTTTGAAAGTCGAATGAGAGGGAATGAAATGACTTTCCCAAACTTCACCTTGCATTTATGATCTCCATGAATTCAAATTCATTTGATCACAAAACCCTAGAGTGAAGATGATATGACTTCTTCCATTTAAATAAATGAGAAGGGTGTTTTTGAAAAGATTTGAATTCCATCTGAAAATATTTCAAATTCAAAAACTTTATGCAACTCAATGATTTTCATGAGAGAAGATAAATTGACTTCTTCAAATTATATGAAATATGAGTTGGAAGTTGAAAAGAATAAAATTGAAAAGTCCCTTTGAAGGTATTTTGAAAACCCCTTTCATTTGGAGTTATTTGGCTTTTATTCAAATTATTTTTATCCTAAAAATAAATAAATGGAGATAAGGGTAAAATGATTCCCTTCAATGGAAAATTAGGAGAAAATAAATTTGAAATAATTTTGGTATTTTGAAAAATGATTTTTATTGGTTTTTATTGCAACATCAGTACTGTTTGATTTTTTTGTGAATTCTTGTGGATGTTGTTTGTCTCTGAAAAATATTTCAGGTTTTAGGATTTATTTTTATGAACATTTTGATATATAATATGTTAATATAAATGTATTATTGTTTTTCCTTTATTTAGTTTTATTCTTTGGGTTTATTTCAAAAATAAAAATAAAAAATGGTCGAAGCCCTCTGCTCCAAGCCGGCCCAGCTCCCTCACCCCCTCAGGCCCACGACCTCCCCACGTGCCGAAGCCGCTTCGCACCGGCCACCTACTTGCTCTCGCTCGCTGACAGAGGGGCCCGCCTCGTCTTCCCCCTCCCGCACGCCATGCCATCCGGAGCGCGCACGCCGCCTCACCGCGTTCGATCTTCGTGGGATCGCATCCCCGAGGCTTTCCCCTCGCCCACTATAGTGTCCTATAAATACGCCAGGTCTCCCTCTGTCGATCCCCCTTTAAATCCTCGCCCAACTCCATCTATATTGCACGCTCACGCCATTTGGATCTCCGTCGGAGCCGAAGCCTTCCGCTGTTAGTTTCGACACCGGTGAGCCTCCCCTTGCCCTCTCTTTCTGCCAAGTTGCTCAACTCGTCACCCCAGTTTGGTTTGACACATTTTGGTGCCCCCAATCCGTCTACAGGGAGCTGCACGACCTCGACCGCACTTCACCGGAGTGGCAGCTCATCCGAGGCCAACGACGTCGCTCCGCTCGCTTCTGTCATCCCTGACCTCCATCTCCTCCACCTCTGGATCCACCTAGCCGAGCCGCTTCTACCAGACACCACCGCCGACACCCACGACCATTGGAGCAGCCGCCATCTTCACCACCGACGCCACCGCTGGACCCGAAGATCTCCAATCTTTCCACGCCGCTGTCCTCGTCCTCGACCTCTACCTCCACCACCCCTGGACGCGCCACTCCCCGTCGCGCCAGACCGACGTCACCGCCGCCTTCCTCGACCATCGAAGCATCTCTGCCGACCGCCCTGAGCCGCCCGCCACCGTTGACCTCGCCGACGTCCGCCGGCTGTAAGCCCAACTCCCCCCTTCATCCGATCTACTTTCAACGATTTAGATTAGATCCAGACGAACAGTTAGGTTTTATGTATTAGATGGGTTTTTGTGCGGTTTTATTTACGGTTTAGATTGGTTCAGATCGAACAGGGCCCCCTCCAGTTTTCTCCTTTAGCCGCACAGTCACGGTTTTGTTAAGTTACGGCCGAGCGTTGTTTAGTTCAGATCGCCCACTGCTTAGGCCCAGTAGGAGCCCGACGCGTAGTGCCTACCAGTTTGTTTTTTTAGTTTATTTTCGTTTCTGTTTTAAACACAAAATAGTTCCAATTTTAGATTGCTTATAACTTTTATGTTTTAGATCCAGATTAAGTGATTCTTTTTGCATTGTGCACAAATTTGATGAAGTTTCTGCTTGTGTACTTAGTTTTCAAATTTGAGTTGTTTAAATTTGAATTTGATAAAATTTGTTCAAATCACTAATTTGGACGTATCTTGAGTTTTATAAAATATTTTTGATTGATTCTTTTTGCTACTGTTTTGTTATTGTTTGGTCTATCAAGTAGCATATAGTGATTTGTTTAATTTTATTTTAAATTAGGGTCTTAGCAAAACAACACTGTTTTAGTAGTTTATAGGAATAGTGATATTTCCTTTAGATCTAATGGTTTTAAATTATTGTTTTTTTCACTTGTGACAAGTTAGTTTATGTTTCTGTTTATCAACATTAGACAATTTTATTTTTTTTATTTTAAAAATGTATTTTCTTTAGTTGTATGAAAACTTTTATAGGTCATATTTAGAGTTTTGTAAAAGCTTTTATTTGTTTCTTTTTACTACTAAAAGTTTATGAAAAATACTTTATGTTAAAATTATTTGTTTTATTTTTTATTCTCTGTTAATTTATTAGTTTAGTGTTTTGTTTGTTGTTAAGTTTTTACTTAGGGCAAACCTATATTAGGTGTTTGTAGTAAAGTCGTAGACTTTCCTTAGTAGTTTTCTTTGTGATTTTATTTGAAGTTACTTTGGAATTCATTTGAGTTTTATTATTGAGTTTTGTTTGTTGACTTAGTTGTTATTTTGAGTGCTAGAATTGTTTGCTAGGATGTTTGCTTATGTGAATGCCTTTTTCTGTTTAATATAGATTTTCATCGGAGTGACGAATAGTTCTATCAAGTCATTTTTTCTGAGAGCGTTATATCTTCATCAACTTACCAGGCATGTTCACTTTGACCATTTTATTCATACCCATGTTTTTATTGCATTTAGTGTCACCATTCATGATCCCTCCAGTAGTGATATTGAATGCTTGTAGTTGAGTAGTATGCCTGAGGTAGGAACCCATCACCCTGTTACCAAGCCCGGGACGTTATTTATTCTAATGCTACGCTATAGTAGACGGGGTTGGTATGAGTGCTCGGGAGTGATGTGAGTATGAAGGACCCCTACGTTAATGACGACAACTTCATGATGGCATCGGCAAGGACTGCATCTTCAGGACCTCAAGATTTCAAGATTTCGAGACTCGAGACAAGAATTCAATACACACTACTGGGTGAAGGACATATTTGATGGGCACCCTGGAGCAACCAGTGGATGGCCGGGATGCATGGAGAAGCGCCATGACATCTTGCGGAAAGCTTCACCCAGACTCAAAGAGACGGAAGAATACTTCATGCCTGGAAGCTTACCTGTGCAACCGCAAGTCACTATGGGCTCTGGCTTGGTTGACCCTAGTGGTGACTCTGGCTGGGACGGTGCTAGCAGACTACGATAGGATTGGATGAGCACCGTACAGTGGTCAGAGGTACTCTTCGAAAGACCATGTTTCGATCGTCCTGTCTCAAACATCATGAAGTGCAAGGACGAAAAGGGAGGGATCGAATCTTGCGGGTAAAGTGTACAAACCTCTGCAGAGGGTTAAAACCTAATCGATTAGCCGTGTCCCCGGTTACGGGCAATTTGAGCATCTGGACTTGGATCTATCTCGAAACTCTCAACACCGGACTGATAACATAATTGTGGGCAACTTATGATGATTTGGTCTGTGAGACATCGGTTGGCGGAACCATGTCATGATAGAAAACTCCATAGTGTAGATTCCGGTCATTTTCTTTGTTGTAGGGAAAATAAACCAGCTTTTACGCAAAAACCTCAGACCCAGAGCCACAAAGCCATATTGCATATATTATAGATTATCATTTGTTTTTCTTATAGTGATCTTGCTGGTACATTCAATGTACTGACCTACACGACTGCAACGTCTCATGTTGCAGATATTTCTTCGACGAGTAAGAGTTACTTAAACAGGGTTACGGGTCTACACTCAACCTGCCGATGGCGTTTATGGGACTCCACACCCGTTTGATTGTTTCCGCTGAGACTTATGAGGTATATATTAGTTTTACGTTATTTATACATGTGATTGCACTTTGATATATACATTGATGTATTGTGTGTTCCAGAGTACTGATCCAGGGATGGCACAGATACACAGAGGCTTGACCGTTTGAGGTTGGGTCGCTACAGAGATGGTAGCAGAGCACATGTTGACTGTAGGACGTGACCCTAGAAATCAGAAATCCCCTAGGATTGGATATCTCTAGAACTTTATTTTCAAAAAGACTCTTCTCATCTTTTTTTGATTTTATCAAGTAGTCCCTCTTACCTCAAATAGTTAGAGTACTCCCTTTCGACCACTTTGAGGATCAACTGAAGGCACTCTGAGAAGGACCAATATCGGACAAATGATGACCAATTAAGAGTAAATAAGACTTCACCATACATTTCGGAGAAAGAAGCTACAACCGTTGAAGACTCTGAAGACTCGAAGAAATTGATGACCCTGAAGAACTCCAAATACTTATTTGACCTTTAGGAGACTAAACCCCCTGTTATATACTTACGTTAGATGCGACGATTTGTAGATGTCATTGTTTGATGTTTTTTTGACAGCCACAAATAAAACCAGTTTTCAAAACTATATTGTTTGTATTATGTGTATCTCTTCCTATCTCTCGTATCTCATCCCAAACCTTTGGACCCATAGATGATGAATGAAGTTGGACTGGTATTCTCTGGAACAATGACTCAGTTGGAGGCATGATACGTCTCCAACGTATCTATAATTTTTGATTGTTCCATGCTATTATATTATCCATCTAGGATGTTTTATATCATTTATATGCTATTTTATATGATTTTTGGGACTAACCTATTAACCTAGAGCCCACTGCCAGTTTCTGTTTTTCCTTGTTTTTGAGTTTTGCAGAAAAGGAAAACCAAACGGAGTCCAATTGACCTGAAATTTGACGGAGATTATTTTTGGGCCAGAAGAAGCCCACGGAGCATCGGAGATGGACCAAAGGAGTCCCGAGGCACCCACAAGGGTGGGGGCGCGCCCTACCCCCTGGGCGCCCCCCCCTACCTCGGGGCCGCCTAGGAGACCCCCCTGACTTGTTCCTGACGCAAAACCTCTTATATATACCCAAACTTCCAGAACATAACCTAGATCAGAAGTTCCACCGCCGCAAGCCTCTGTAGCCACCAAAAACCAATCGGGACCCTGTTCCGGCACCCTGTCGGAGGGGGGGATCCCTCACCGGTGGCCATCTTCATCAACCCGGCACTCTCCATGACGAGGAGGGAGTAGTTCACCCTCGGGGCTGAGGGTAAGTACCAGTGGCTATATGTGTTTGATCTCTCTCTCGTGTTCTTGATTTGGCACGATCTTGATGTACCGCGAGCTTTGCTATTATAGTTGGATCTTATGATGTTTCTCCCCCTCTACTCTCTTGTAATGGATTGAGTTTTCCCTTTGAAGTTATCTTATCGGATTGAGTCTTTAAGGATTTGAGAACAATTGATGTATGTCTTGCGTGGGATACCCGTGGTGACAATGGGGTATTCTATTGATCCACTTGATGTATTTTTTGGTGATCAACTTGCGGGTTCTGTGACCTTGGGAATCTATGCATAGGGGTTGGCACACGTTTTCGTCTTGACTCTCCGGTAGAAACTTTGGGGCATGATACGTCCATTTTGCATCATGGTTTTACATCGATATTTATTGCATTATGGGCTGATATTACACGTTATGTCACAATACTTATGCCTATTCTCTCTTATTTTACAAGGTTTATATAAGGAGGGAGAATGCCGGCAGCTGGAATTCTGGGCTGGAAATGGAGCAAATATTAGAGACCTATTCTGCACAACTCCAAAAGTCCTGAAACTCCACGAAAGTCATTTTGGGAAATAAAAAATATCCAGCAGAAGAAGTTCACTGGGGGCCCCACCTTGCCACGAGGGTGGGGGCGCGCCTACCCCTCGGGCGCGCCCCTACCTCGTGGCCCCGGTGGCCCTCCGATGCCCATCTTCCGCTATATGAGGTCTTTCATCGAGAAAAATCATAAGCAACCTTTCGGGAATGAAACTCCGCCGCCATGAGGCGGAACCTTGGCGGAACTAATCTAGGGCTCCGCAGAGCTGTTCACGGAAAACTTCCCTCCGGAGGGGGAAATCATCGCCATCATCATCACCAACGCTCCTCTCATCGGGAGAGGGCAATCTCATCAACATCTTCACCGGACCATCTCCTCTCAAAACCCTAGTTCATCTCTTGTATCCAATTCTTGTCTCCAAGTCCGGATTGGTACTAGTAGGTTGCTAGTAGTGTTGATTACTCCTTGTAGTTGATGCTAGTTGGTTTATTTGGTGGAAGATCATATGTTCAGATCCTTTATGCATATTACTACCCTCTGATTATGAACATGAATATGCTTTGTGATTAGTTACGTTTGTTCCTGAGGACATGGGAGAAGTCTTGCTATTAGTAGTCATGTGAATTTGGTATTCGTTCTATATTTTGATGAGATGTATGTTGTCTATCCTCTAGTGGTGTTATGTGAACGTCGACTACATAACACTTCACCATTATTTGGGCCTAGAGGAAGGCATTGGGAAGTAACAAGTAGATGATGGGTTGCTAGAGTGATGTAAGCTTAAACCCTAGTTTATGTGTTGCTTCGTAAGGGCTGATTTGGATCCATATGTTTCATGCTATGGTTAGGTTTACCTTAATACTTTTGTTGTAGTTGTGGATGCTTGCAATAGAGGTTAATCATAAGTGGGATGTTTGTTCAAGTAAGAACAGCACCCAAGCACCGGTCCACCCACATATCAAATTATCAAAGTACCGAACGCGAATCATATGAATGTGATGAAAATTAGCTTGACGATATTCCCATGTGTCCTCGGGAGCGCTTTTCCTATTATAAGAATTTGTCCAGGCTTGTCCTTTGCTACAAAAAGGATTGGGCCACCTTGCTGAACTTTATTTACTTTTGTTACTTGTTGCTCGTTACAAATTATCCTATCACAAAACTATCTGTTACCACTTATTTCAGTACTTGCAGTGAATATCTTGCTGAAAACCGCTTATCATTTCCTTCTGCTCCTCGTTGGGTTCGACACTCTTACTTATCGAAAGGACTACGATAGATCCCCTATACTTGTGGGTCATCAGGGCACTCTTTGAAGTTCTTTGTGTTGGTTGAATAGATGAATCTGAGATTGTGTGATGCATATCATATAATCATACCCACGGATACTTGAGGTGACATTGGAGTATCTAGGTGACATTAGGGTTTTGGTTGATTTGTGTCTTAAGGTGTTATTCTAGTATGAACTCTATGATTGATCGATCTGAAAGAATAGCTTCGTGTTATTTTACTACGGACTCTTGAATAGATCGATCAGAAAGGATAACTTTGAGGTGGTTTCGTACCCTACAATAATCTCTTTGTTTGTTCCCCGCTATTAGTGACTTTGGAGTGACTCTTTGTTGCATGTTGAGGGTTACTTATATGATCCAATTATGTTATTATTGTTGAGAGAACTTGCACTAGTGAAAGTATGAACCCTAGGCCTTGTTTCAACGCATTGCAATACCGTTTGTGCTCACTTTTATCATTAGTTACCTTGCTGTTTTATATTTTCAGATTACAAAAACCTATATCTACCATCCATATTGCACTTGTATCACCATCTCTTCGCCGAACTAGTGCACCTATACAATTTACCATTGTATTGGGTGTGTTGGGGACACAAGAGACTCTTTGTTATTTGGTTGTAGGGTTGCTTGAGAGAGACCATCTTCATCCTACGCCTCCCACGGATTGATAAACCTTAGGTCATCCACTTGAGGGAAATTTTCTACTGTCCTACAAACCTCTGCACTTGAAGGCCCAACAACGTCTACAAGCAGAAGGTTGCGTAGTGGACATCAAGCTCTTTTCTGGCGCCGTTGCCGGGGTGGTGAGTGCTTGAAGGTATATCTTTAGATCTTGCAATTGAATCTTTTATTTTCTTGTTTTATCACTAGTTTATTATATAAAAAACTACAAAAAAATGGAATTAAGGGTGCCTCATATGCTTCATCTTTTAAATGTCTTTCATGAAAATGATGGGAAGGAAAATTGTACTCAAGTACTAGAAGAAGAATTACATAGAATGCTTGGCATAAAATGTGTGAATGATGAGCATGATTGCAATGTTGTTAGTATGAACTCTTTGAATACCCATGATGCTAATGATATGCAAAGCCACAAGCTTGGGGATGCTATGTTTGATGAAGATGATATGTTTAGTCCCCCAAGTTTTGATGAGCAAATTTATTATGATGAAAGCATGCCTCCTATTTATGATGATTATTGTGATGACATGTATGCTATAAAGAACAATTATAACCATGAAACTTTTCATCATGATTTTAATTTTGAATTGGATTATGCCTCACATGATAGTTATTTTGTTGAGTTTGCTCCCACTACCATTCATGAGAAGAAGTTTGCTTATGTGGAGAGTAATAAAATTTCTATGCTTGTAGATCATGAAAAGAATGCTTTATGTGATAGTTATATTGTTGAATTCATTCATGATGCTACTGAAAATTATTATGAGGGAGGAACATATGCTTGTAGGAATTACAATAATATCAAGTTTCCTCTCTATGTGCTTAAAGTTTTAAAGTTATGCTTGTTTTGCCTTCCTATGCTAGTTGATTATTGTTCCCATAAGTTGTTTGCTCACAAAATCCCTATGCATAGGAAGTGGGTTAGACTTAAATGTGCTAGTCATATTCTTCATGATGCTCTCTTTATGTTTCAATTCTTATCTTTTATGTGAGCATCATTAAAATCATCATGCCTAGCTAGGGGCGTTAAACGTTAGCGCTTGTTGCGAGGCAACCCAACTTTATTTTTGTTCTTTGCCTTTTGCTCCTGTTTAGTAATAAATAATTCATCTAGCCTCTGGTTATATGTGTTTTTATGTTTTAATTAGTGTTTGTGCCAAGTAGAACCTTTGGGAAGACTTGGGTGAAGTCTTTATGATCTTGCTGTAAAAAAACAGAAACTTTAGCGCCCACGAGATTAGCTGTCACTTTTTACGGGAGAGTGCTTTTAGGTTGATTATTTTTTAAGATGATTAATAGACAAATTACTCAGGTCCACCAATTTATTTAAGAATTTTTAGAGTTCCATAAGTATACGTTTGATATATATTACTACAGACTGTTCTGTTTTTGACAGATTCTGTTTTCTATGTGTTGTTTGCTTATTTTGATGAATCTATCAGTAGTATCGGAGGGTATGAACCATAGAGAAGTTGGAATACAGTAGATATTATGCCAATATGAATTTAGAATGATTTCACAACAGTACCTAAGTGGTGATTTATTTTCTTATACTAACGGAGCTTACGAGTTTTCTGTTAAGTTTTGTGTTGTGAAGTTTTCAAGTTTTGGGTAAAGATTCGATGGACTATGGAATAAGGAGTGGCAAGAGCCTAAGATTGGGGATGCCCAAGGCACCCCAAGGTAATATTCAAGGACAACCAAGAGGCTAAGCTTGGGGATGCCCCGGATGGCATCCCCTCTTTCGTCTAAGTTCATCGGTAACTTTACTTGGAGCTATATTTTTATTCACCACATGATATGTGTTTTGCTTGGAGCGTCATTTTATTTTATTTTCTTTTGCTTGCTGTTTGAATAAAATACCAAGATCTGAAATTATTAAATGTTAGAGAATCTTCACATAGTTACATAATTATCCGACTACTCGTTGATCTTCACTTATATCTTTCGGAGTAGTTTGTCATTCGCTCTAGTGCTTCACTTATATCCTTTTAGAGCACGGCTCTGGTTTTATTTTGAAGAAATAGATGAACTCTCATGCTTCACTTATATTATTTTGAGAGTCTTTAGAACATCATGGCAATTTGCTTTGGTTATGAATTTAGTCCTAATATGATGGGCATCCAAGAGAGATATAATAAAATATTTCATATAGAGTGCATTGGATACTATGAGAGGTCTGATTCCTTATGATTGTTTTGAGATATGAAGATGGTGATATTAGAGTCATGCTAGTTGAGTAGTTGTGAATTTGAGAGATACTTGTGTTAAAGTTTGTGATTCTCGTAGCATGCACGTATGGTGAACCGTTATGTGATGAAGTCGGAGCATGATTTATTTATTGATTGTCTTCCTTATGAGTGGCGGTCGGGGACGAGCTATGGTCTTTTCCTACCAATCTATCCCCCTAGGAGTATGCGCGTAGTACTTCGTTTCGATAACTAATAGATTTTTGCAATAAGTATGTGAGTTCTTTATGACTAATGTTGAGTCCATGGATTATACGCACTCTCACCCTTCCACCATTGCTAGCCTCTCTTGTGCCGCTCAACTTTCGCCGATACCATACACCCACCATATACCTTCCTCAAAACAGCCAGCATACCTACCTATTATAGCATTTCCATAGTCATTCCGAGATATATTGCCATGCAACTTTCCACCATTCCATTTATTATGACATGCTCCATCATTGTCATATTGTTTTGCATGATCATGTAGTTGGCATCGTATTTGTGGCAAATTCACCTTCATAATTCTTTCATACACGTCACTCTTGATTCATTGCACATCCCAGTACACCACCGGAGGCATTCATATAGAGTCATCTTTTGTTCTAAGTATCGAGTTGTAATTCTTGAGCTGTAAGTAAATAAAAGTGTGATGATCATCATTATTAGAGAATTGTCCCAGTGAGGAAAGGATGATGGAGACTTTGATTCCCCCACAAGTCGGGATGAGACTCCGGACGAAAAAAAAGAAAAAAAGAGAAAAAGGCCCAAATAAAATAAAAAAATAAAAAATGAGAGAAAAAGAGAGAAGGGGCTATGCTACTATCATTTTACCACACTTGCGCTTCAAAGTTTCACCATGATCTTCATGATAGAGAGTCTCCTATGTTGTCACTTTCATATACTAGTGGGAATATTTCATTATAGAACTTGGCTTGTATATTCCAATGATGGGCTTCCTCAAAATGCCCTAGGTCTTCGTGAGCAAGCGAGTTGGATGCACACCCACTTAGTTTCTTTTTTAGCTTTCATACACTTATAGCTCTAGTGCATCCATTGCATGGCAATCCCTACTCACTCACATTGATATCTATTGATGGGCATCTCCATAGCCCTTTGATATGCCTAATTGATGTGAGACTATCTTCTCCTTTTTTGTCTTCTCCACAACCACCATTCTATTACACATATAGTGCTATGTCCATGGCTCATGCTCATATATTGCGTGAAGATTGAAAATTTTTGAGAACGTCAAAAGTATGAAACAATTGCTTGGCTTGTCATCGGGGTTGTGCATGATTAAATACTTTGTGTGCTGAAGATAGAGCATAGCCAGACTATATGATTTTGTAGAGATAGCTTGCTTTGGCCATGTTATTTTGAGAAGACATGATTGCTTTGTTAGTATGCTTGAAGTATTATTGTTTTCATGTCAATATTAAACTTTATTTTTGAATCTTATCGATCTGAATATTCTTTCCACAATAAATAGAATTACATGGATAAATATGTTAGGTAACATTCCACATCAAAAATTTTGTTTTTATCATTTACCTACTCGAGGACGAGCAGTAATTAAGCTTGGGGATGCTGATACGTCTCCAACGTATCTATAATTTTTTATTGTTCCATGCTATTATATTATCCATCTAGGATGTTTCATATGCAATTTTATATGATTTTGGGACTAACCTATTAACCTAGAGCCCAGTGCCAGTTTCTGTTTTTTCCTTGTTTTTGAGTTTTGCAGAAAAGGAAAACCAAACGGAGTCCAACTGGCCTAAAATTTGACGGAGATTATTTTTGGACCAGAAGAAGCCCACGGAGCATCGGAGATGGACCAGAGGAGTCCTGAGGCACCCACGAGGGTGGAGGCGTGCCCTACCCCCCTGGGCGCGCCCCCCTACCTCGTGGCCGCCTCGGAGACCCTCCTGACTTGTTCCCGACGCCAAAACCTCTTATATATACCCAAACTTCCAGAACAAAACCTAGATTGGAAGTTCCGCCGCCGCAAGCCTCTGTAGCCACCAAAAACCAATCGGGACCCTGTTCCGGCACCCTGCCAGAGGGGGGATCCCTCACCGGTGGCCATCTTCATCATCCCGGCGCTCTCCATGTCAAGGAGGGAGTAGTTCACCCTCGGGGCTGAGTAGTTCATACCAGTAGCTATGTGTTTGATCTCTCTCTCGTATTCTTGATTTGGCACGATCTTGATGTACCGCGAGCTTTGTTATTATAGTTGGATCTTATGATGGTTCTCCCCCTCTACTCTCTTGTAATGGATTGAGTTTTCCCTTTGAAGTTATCTTATCGGATTGAGTCTTTAAGGATTTGAGAACACTTGATGTATGTCTTGCGTGGGATACCCGTGGTGACAATGGGGTATTCTATTGATTCACTTGATGTATGTTTTGGTGATCAACTTGCGGGTTCCGTGACCTTGGGAATCTATGCATAGGGGTTGGCACACGTTTTCGTCTTGACTCTCCGGTAGAAACTTTGGGGCACTCTTTGAAGTTCTTTGTGTTGGTTGAATAGATGAATCTGAGATTGTGTGATGCATATCATATAATCATACCCACGGATACTTGAGGTGACATTGGAGTATCTAGGTGACATTAGGGTTTTGGTTGATTTGTGTCTTAAGGTGTTATTCTAGTACGAACTCTATGATAGATCGAACGGAAAGAATAGCTTCGTGTTATTTTACTACGGACTCTTGAATAGATCGATCAGAAAGGATAACTTTGAGGTGGTTTCGTACCCTACAATCTCTTCGTTTGTTCCCCGCTATTAGTGACTGTGGAGTGACTCTTTGTTGCTTGTTGAGGGATACTTATATGATCCAATTATGTTATTATTGTTGAGAGAACTTGCACTAGTGAAAGTATGAACCCTAGGCCTTGTTTCAACGCATTGCAATACCGTTTGTGCTCACTTTTATAATTAGTTACATTGTTGTTTTTATATTTTCATATTACAAAAACCTATATCTACCATCCATATTGCACGTGTATCACCATCTCTTCGCCGAACTAGTGCACCTATACAATTTACCATTGTATTGGGTGTGTTGAGGACACAAGAGACTCTTTGTTATTTGGTTGCAGGGTTGCTTGAGAGAGACCATCTTCATCCTACGCCTCCCACGGACTGATAAACCTTAGGTCATCCACTTGAGGGAAATTTGCTACTATCCTACAAACCTCTGCACAACAACGTCTACAAGGAGAAGGTTGCGTAGTAGATATCAAGTAAGAGCTATGGATTGAAAACATGGAGGATCACTTCGGGGAAATTTTGATTGCAAGGAAGTATGAGGTTCAATACGCACTTAAGTACTTTACAGAAAGTGTTGCAACCTGGTGGAAAATGCATCAAGCCATACAAGGATGTAATAGAGCAAGAACTTGGGAGGAATTCAAGAAGACTTTGATGAGATCACGTCTCTTCCGGAAGCACTGTGATAACCTGATGAAGAAGCCTTGTGCCTACAAGATTTGTGGAGACATAGGACACACCAATGAAGATCACAAGGATGGATGCCCTGATTGTGAGGAAAATCACCCAGAGGTACCCAACTAGGCAGGTGACTTGTTTCCTGTGTGAAGGAACTACGCACTACCCTGCTCAATGTCAGATTTACCCCAAGGTACAAGAAATTACCAAGCAGCATAAAGAAGCCCTCGTGGAAAGTTTGGAAGAATCTGTGATGGAGGAAGTTATTGAAGACCGATGAAGAAGGCCTAAGCAGATTTTACGTTCATGCCTCGCTATTCGTGTGGAGAAGAAGGACATTTTCCACGGTATTGCACAAAGGAAAGAGAAGAGTATCTGGGAGGTTTCTCAATAGCAGAAGTGAAGTTTGACCCTCAGGAACTAGAAGCTTTGATTAGTACAGAGAAATCCAAGAAGAGAAAACGAAGGCATCCCCAGAACAACTCAATTTCTGCAGAGAAGGACCTGAGTCATATCACTTGTTACAGGTGCAAGGATTTAGGTCATTACGCTGATAAATGTCCAGAAAAGAATTTAAAAATCCAAGGAGCCTATATAATCACAAAGAAGTCCCGAGACATGTCGGAAGTCATTTTGTTTTCCCTGCAAGGAAGCAGGACATTTTGCTAGGGAATGTTTAGATTAGATGAAAGTTGGAGCTGAGTAGTTGAGATTTTGATATTGGTAATAAGTGTAGTAGGAAGCAAATTTATTTTTCATGAGTACAATGAGTTGAGTTATGTAATGGGTGCTCAGAGATTGTAATGAATTCATGAAATCAATAAAGTTCGTGTGTCATGATTTCATATGTGGATTTTTTTAGTTGTTACTCTATGAACAAAGATTTTGACCATTTTCGAGGATATGAGAAATATGGTCTATGGTGAAAGTGTGCATTTCATTTTAAGGGTGGTAGTACCCTGTAAGCACACCCGACCAATGGAAAGGGAAATGTGTCCCACAGACTGGAGTTTGGACAAAATTAGTTGGATTTTTATCTTTGATATGATGGATATGAAGGAATGAAGTAATATTGGATTTAAAGGAGGTGTAATGTTGAAATATGGAGCAATTGTAATTTCAAGGATGAGTGAAAACTGTTTGAAGTGGGTCCATAACCCACATGCCCAGGAAATTAATAAGGATCAAGAACACGGAAGAAATTTTGGAAGAAATCTCCGATTTAATCAGCAGACGTTTCTTAGGAGGATACGAAAACCTGAGAGTTGTGAAGTAACGATAGATGTTTTGTTCAGCTTGTAGAATAAATGGATTTACCCGAAACCAGATTGAGGACAAGAGAAATTCTGCAATGCTTGTGAGAATGCCCAAGTATTAGAAGTGTGAGATTCGCTAAACCTTATACAAGGTAATGATTTGGGTGCGGAATGGATTGATCACCATACCGACTTACTCTTGTCATTCGCTCTTGTTATTTGGAATGGTAAATCTGAGTGACTTACCCATAGTAGAGAGACGATGATACCAAAACCTTTTTTTAACCTTAGAATAGTAGGACGATTGATCCATGTACATGCAACCGTTGCCAATCGTAGGTTATACGGTGAGATTCAACCCAGACCCATTTCCTGCAGGAGAAACCATAAATTGTTGACCACCAGGAGGTTTCGATAGTTGTTTAGTATTGGCGACAGACACATCGAGATATGAAGACCCGGGCCCGAGAAGAACCTCACGAGGATGAAAGGACACGTGTTTGAGGAAAAGGTTATGCCCCTACTGGAAGATCCTCATTGAAGGAGTTATTCCAGAGGATATGAGAAGATCGGCACCGTCAACACAAAGGATGGAGTACATGAATTTTGTCGGAACCATAGCCTTGCTCTTAAGTGTGGTAGCACCCCAGACCTCTCCGGTCGATGGATTTGCTGGAAGACCTCCAAACCCTAACCTTTTCTTGCTAGCCTCTTTGAATCTCGAGGACGAGATTCATTTTAAGTGTGGTAGGTTTGTAACATCCCAAAATTCTAAATTTTGGAACGTTATATTAAATAAATAGTTTTGATTGTTTGTTTGATTGTGGTGTGATTGCTTGTGTGAAATTGACTGAAATTTGAAACTTTTTGAAAGTTGAATGAGAGGGAATGAAATGACTTTCCCAAACTTTCACCTTGCATTTATGATCTCCATGGATTCAAATTCATTTGATAACAAAACCCTAGAGTGAAGATGATATGAATTCTTCCATTTAAATAAATAAAAAGGGTTTTCTGAAAAGATTTGAATTCCATCTGAAAATATTTCAAATTCAGAAACTTTATGCAACTCAATGATATTCATGAGAGAAGATAAAATGACTTCTTCAAATTATATGAAATATGAGTTAGAAGTTGGAAAGAAAAAAATTGAAAAGTCCCTTTGAAGGTATTTTGAAAACCCCTTTCATTTGGAGTTATTTGGCTTTTATTCAAATTATTTTTCTCCTAAAAATAAATAAATGGCGATAAGGGTGAAATGATTCCCTTCAATGGAAAATAGGAGAATATAAATTTGAAATAATTTTGGTATTTTGAAAATGATTTTTATTGGTTTTTATTGCAACATCATTATTGTTTGATTTTTGTGTGAATTCTTGTGGATGTTATCTGTCTCTGAAAAATAGTTCAGGTTTTAGGATTTCTTTTTATAAACATTTTGATATATAATATGTCTATATAAATGTATTATTGTTTTTCCTTTATTTGGTTTGTTCTTTGGGTTTATTTCAAAAATAAAAAAAATGGTCGAAACCCTCTGCTCCGAGCTGGCCCAGCTCCCTCACCCCCTCAGGCCCACGACCTCCCCACGCGCCGAAGCCACTTCGCACTGGCCACCCGTTTGCTCTCGCTCGCTGACAGCAGGGCCCGCCTCGTCTTCTTCCCCTCCCGCACGCCATGCCATCCAGAGCGTGCACGCCGCCGCACCGCGTCCGATCTTAGCGGGATCGCATTCCCGAGGCTTTCCCCTCGCCCACTATAGCATCATGTAAATACCCTAGGTCTCCCTCTGTTGATCCCCCGTTAAACCCTCGCCCAAGTCCATCTATACTGCACGCTCGCGCCGTTTGGATCTCCGCCGGAGCCGAAGCCTTCCGCTGTTAGTTTCAACGACGGTGAGCCTCCCCTTGCCCTCTCTTTCTGCCAAGTGGATCAACTCGTCACCCCGCTTCGGTTTGACACGTTTTGGTGCCCCCAATCCGTCTACAAGGAGCAGCATGACCTCGCCCGCACTTCGCCGGAGTGGCAGCTCATCCAAGCCCAACGACGTCGCTCCACTCACTTCTGTCGTCCCCGACCTCCATCTCCTCCACCTCCGGATCCACCTAGCCGAGCTGCTTCCGCCAGACACCACCGCCGACAGCCACGGGCACCGGAGCAGCCGCCATCTTCACCACCGACGCCACCTCCGGAGCCGAAGCTCTCCAATCTTTCCACGCCGCCGTCTGTCGTCCTCGACCTCTACCTCCACCACCCCTGGAAGCGCCACTCCCCGCCGCGCCAGACCGACGTCACCGCCGCCTTCCTCGACCACCGGAGCATCTTCGCTGACCGCCCCGAGCCGCCCGCCGCCGTCGACCTCGCCGACGTCCGCACGATGTAAGCCCAACTCCCCCCCTTCGCCCGATCTACTTCCAATGATTTAGATTAGATCCAGACGAACAGTTAGGTTTTATGTATTAGATGGGTTTTTATGCGGTTTTATTTACGGTTTAGATTAGTTCAGATCGAACAGGGCCCCCTCCGATTTTCTACTTTAGCCGCATAGTCACGGTTTTGTTAAGTTATGGCCGAGCGTTGTTTAGTTCAGATCGCCCACTGCTTAGGGCCAATAGCAGCCCGACGCGTAGTACCTGCCAGTTTGTTTTTTTAGTTTATTTTCGTTTCTGTTTTAAAAACGGAAATAGTTTCAATTTTAGATTGGTTATAACTTTTATGTTTTAGATCCAGATTGAGTGATTCTTTTGCATTGTGTCACAAATGTGATGAAGTTTCTACTTGTGTACTTAGTTTTCAAATTTGAGTAGTTTAAATTTGAATTTGATAAAATCTATTCAAATCACTAATTTGGCAGTATCTTGAGTTTTATAAAATATTTCTGATTGATTCTTTTTGCTACTATTTTGTTATTGTTTTGTGTATCTAGTAGCATATAGTGATTTATTTTAGTTTATTTTAAATTAGGGTTTTAGCAAAACAGTACTGTTTTAGTAGTTTATAGGAATAGTGATATTTCCTTTAGATCTAATGGTTTTAAATTATTATTATTATTATTGTCACTTTTGACAAGTTAGTTTATGTTTCTGTTTATCAACAGTAGACAATTTATTTTATTTTATTTTAAAATTTATTTTCTTTAGTTGTATGAAAACTTTTATAGGTCAGATTTAGAGTTTTATAAAAGCTTTTTATTTTTATTTTTACTACTAAAAGTTTATGAAAAATACTTTATGTTAAACTTATTTGTTTTATATTTTTCTTCTCTGTTAATTTATTAGTTTACTGTTTTATTTGTTGTTAAGTTTTTACTTAGGGCAAACCTATATTAGGTGTTTGTAGTAAAGTCGTAGACTTTCCTTAGTAGTTTTCTTTGTGGTTTTATTTGAAGTTACTTTGTAATTCATTTGAGTTTTATTATTGAGTTTTCTTTGTTGACTTAATTGTTATTTTGAGTGCTAGAATTGTTTGCTAGGATGTTTGCTTATGTGAATGCCTTTTTTGTTTAATATAGATTTCATCGGAGTGACGAATAGTTCTACCAAGTCATTTTTTCTGAGAGCGTTATATCTTCATCAACTTACCAGGCAAGTTCACTTTGACCATGTTATTCATACCCATGTTTTTATTGCATTTACTGTCACCATTCATGATCCCTCCAGTAGTGATATTGAATTCTTGTAGTTGAATAGTATGCATGAGGTAGGAAGCCATCATCCTATTACCAAGCCCGGGACGTTATTTATTCTAATGTTACGCTATAGTAGACGGGATTGGTATGAGTGCTCGGGAGTGATGTGAGTATGAAGGACCTGTTGGAAATATGCCCTAGAGGCAATAATAAAATGGTTATTATTATATTTCCTTGTTCATGATAATTGTCTATTGTTCATGCTATAATTGTATTAACTGGAAACCGTAATACATGTGTGAATACATAGACCACAACATGTCCCTAGTGAGCCTCTAGTTGACTAGCTCGTTGATCAATAGATGGTTATGGTTTTCGACCATGGACATTGGATGTCATTGATAACGGGATCACATCATTAGGAGAATGATGTGATGGACAAGACCCAATCCTAAGCATAGCACAAGATCGTGTAGTTCGTTTGCTAAAGCTTTTCTAATGTCAAGTATCATTTACTTAGACCATGAGATTGTTCAACTCCCGGATACCGTAGGAATGCTTTGGGTGTACCTAACGTCACAACGTAACTGGGTGGCTATAAAGGTGCACTACGGGTATCTCCGAAAGTGTCTGTTGGGTTGGCACGAATCGAGACTGGGATTTGTCACTCCGTATGACGGAGAGATATCTCTGGGCCCACTCGGTAATGCATCATCATAATGAGCTCAATGTGACTAAGTAGTTAGTCACGGGATCATGCATTACAGAACGAGTAAAGTGACTTGCCGATAACGAGATTGAACGAGGTATTGGGACACCGACGATCGAATCTCGGGCAAGTAACGTACCGATTGACAAAGGGAATTGTATACGGGGTTGCTTGAATCCTTGACATCGTGGTTCATCCGATGAGATCAACGTGGAACATGTGGGAGCCAACATGGGTATCCAGATCCCTCTGTTGGTTATTTGCCGGAGAACGTCTCGGTCATGTCTGCATGGTTCCCGAACCCGTAGGGTCTACACACTTAAGGTTCGGTGACGCTAGAGTTGTTATGGGAAATAGTATGTGGTTATCGAAGGTTGTTGAGTCCCGGATGAGATCCCGGACATGACAAGGAGCTCCGGAATGGTCCGGAGGTGAAGATCGGTATATTGGACGAAGGGTATTGGAGTCCGGAATTGTTCCGGGGGTACCAGGTGATGACCAGCGTGTCCGAAAGGGGTTCCGGAGGCCCCGGCAAGTGTTGGGGGGCCTTATGGGCCAAAGGGAGAGGGCACATCAGCCCACTAAGGGGCTGAGCGCCCCTCCCACCCCATCTCACGTAACCAGGAGAGGCGGGGGCGCCACCCCTAGGGCAGCCGCCCCTCCTGGCTTGGGGGGCAAGTTTCCTAGGGGTGGGGTGCCCAAACCCATCTAGGGTTTCCCCTGTGGCCGCCGCCCCTCCCCTAGGGAACCCTAGGGCGCCTTCCCCTCCTCCCTTCCCCCTATATATAGTGAGGGAGAGAGAGGGCAGCCGCACCCTTCCCCTGGCGCAACCCTCTCCCTCCTCCAACACCTCCTCCTCCTCCTCCGTAGTGCTTGGCGAAGCCCTGCCGGAGAACCACGAGCTCCATCACCACCATGCCGTCGTGCTGCTGGAGTTTTCCCTCAACTTCTCCTCTCCCCTTGCTGGATCAAGAAGGAGGAGACGTCCCCGGGTTGTACGTTTGTTGAACGCGGAGGCGCCGTCTGTTCGGCGCTTAGATCGGAATCGACCGTGATCTGAATCGCTGTGTGTACGACTCCACCAACCGCGTTCTTGTAACGCTTCCGGATCGCGATCTTCAAGGGAATGAAGATGCACTCCCCTCTCTATCTCGTTGCTAGTCTCTCCATAGATTGATCTTGGTGATGCATAGAAATTTTTGAATTTACCACGTTCCCCTAACAAAGTGGCATCATGAGCTAGGTCTCTGCGTAGATTCTATGCACGAGTAGAACACAAGTAGTTGTGGGCGTTGGTTTTGTTCAATATGCTTACCGTTACTAGTCCTATCTTGTTTCGACGGTATTGTGGGATGAAGCGGCCGGACCGACCTTACACGTACACTTACGTGAGACAGGTTCCACCGATCGACATGCACTTGTTGCATAAGGTGGCTAGCGGGTGCCGCCTCTCCCACTTTAGTCGATCGGATTCGATGAAAAGGGTCCTTATGAAGGGTAAATAGCAATTGGCATATCACGTTGTGGTTTTGGCGTAGGTAAGAAGCGTTCTTGCTAGAAACCTATAGCAGCCACGTAAAACTTGCAACAACAATTAGAGGACGTCTAACTTGTTTTGTAGCATATGCCGTGTGATGTGATATGGCCAAGAAGGATGTGATGAATGAAATATATGTGATGTATGAGATTGATCATATTCTTGTAATAGGAATCACGACTTGCATGTCGATGAGTATGACAACCGGCGAAGCCATAGGAGTTGTCGTTAATTATTGTATGACCTGCGTGTCATCGAATAACGCCATGTAATTACTTTACTTCATTGCTAAACCGTTAGCCATAGTAGTAGAAGTAATAGTTGGCGAGACAACTTCATGGAGACACGATGATGGAGATCATGGTGTCATGCGGTGATGATGATGATCATGGAGCCCGAAGATGGAGATCAAAAGGAGCAAAATGATATTGGCCATATCATGTCACTATTTGATTGCATGTGATGTTTATCATGTTTATGCATCTTATTTGCTTAGAACGACGGTAGTAAATAAGATGATCCCTCATAATAATTTTAAGAAAGTGTTCCCCCTAAGCGTGCACCGTTTGCGAAAGTTCGTTGTTTGAGCACCACGTGATGATCGGGTGTGATAGATTCTAACGTTCACATACAACAGGTGTAAGCGGATTTACACACGCCAAACACTTAGGTTGACTTGACGAGCCTAGCATGTACGCATATGGCCTCGGAACACAAGAGACCGAAAGGTCGAACATGAGTCGTATAGTGGATACGATCAACATGAAGATGTTCACCGATGATGACTAGTCCGTCTCACGTGATGATCGGACACGGCCTAGTTGACTCGGATCATGTATCACTTAGATGACTAGAGGGATGTCTATCTGAATGTGAGTTCATAAGATGAACTTAATTATCCTGAACATAGTCAAAAGGTTTTTGCAAATTATGTCATAGCTCGCGCTTTAGTTCTATTGTTTTAGATATGTTCCTAGAGAAAATTTAGTTGAAAGTCGATAGTAGCAATTATGCGGATCGGGTCCGTAATGGCGAGATTGTCCTCATTGCTGCGTAGAAGGCTTATGTCCTTAATGCACCGCTCGGTGTCTTTGAACCTCGAGCGTCGTTTGTGGATGTTGCGAACATCTGACATACACGTTTTGATGACTACGTGATAGTTCAATGCGTAATGTTAAACGGTTTAGAATTGAGGCACCGAAGACATTTTTTTTAAAACGTCGCGAAACATATGAGATGTTCCAAGAGCTGAAATTGGGATTTCAGGCTCGTGCCCACGTCAAGAGGTATAAGACCTCCGACGAGTTTCTTAGCCTGCAAACTAAGGGAGAAAAGCTCAATCGTTGAGCTTGTGCTCAGATTGTCTGAGTACAACAATCACTTGAATCGAGTGGGAGTTAATCTTCCAGATGAGATAGTGGTGTTTCTCCAAAGTCATTGCCACCAAGCTACTAGAGCTTCGTGATGAACTATAACCTATCGAGGATAGATATGATGATCCTTGAAATATTCGCAATGTTTGACACCGAAAGTAGAAATCAAGAAGGAGCATCAATTGTTGATGGTTAGTGAAACCACTAGTTTCAAGAAGGGCAAGGGTAAGAAGGATACTTCATGAAATGGCAAATCAGTTGCTGCTCTAGTGAAGAAACCCAAGGTTGAACCCAAACCCGAGACTAAGTGCTTACGTAATGAGGGGGATCAAATCAAGCGTAACTACCCTAGATACTTGGTAGATGAGAAGGCTGGCAAGGTCGATGTATATTGGATATACATTATATTGATGTGTACTTTACTAGTACTCCTAGTAGCACCATGGTAATAGATACCAGTTCAGTTGCTAAGTGTTAGTAACTCGAAATAAAAGGCTACGGAGTAAACGGAGACTAGCTAAAGGTGCGATGATGATATGGTTTGGAAGTGTTTCCCAGGTTGATGTGATCAAGCATCGCATACTCCCTCTACCATCGAGATTGGTGTTAAACCTAAATAATTGTTATTTGGTGTTTGCGTTGAGCATAGACATGATTGGATTATGTTTATCGAATACGGTTCATTTAAGGAGAATAATGGTTACTCTGTTTATTTGAATAATACCTTCAATGGTCTTGCACCTAAAATGAATGGTTTATTGAATCTCGATCATAGTGATACACATGTTAATGCCAAAAGATATAAGATAGTAATGATATAGTGCCACCTACTTGTGGCACTGCCATTTGAGTCATATTGGTATAAAACGCATGAAGAAGCTCCATGTTGATGGATCTTTGGACTCACTTGTTTTTGAAAAGATTGAGACATGTGAACCATGTCTATTGGTATATATGCATGAAGAAACTCCATGCAGATGGACCTTTTGGACTCACTTGATTTTGAATCACTTGAGACATGCAAATCATACCACATGGGCAAGATGACTGAAAGCCTCGTTTTCAGTAAAATGGAACAAGAAAGCAACTTGTTGGAAGTAATACATTTTGATGTGTGCAGTCCAATGAGTGCTTTGAGGCACTTGATGGATATCGTTATGTTCTTACTTCACAGATGATTTGAGTAGATACTGAGTATATTTACTTGATGAAACACAAGTCTGGATTATTAAATGGTTCAAGTAATTTCAGAGTGAAGTTGAAGATCATCGTGACAAGAGGATAAAATGTCTATGATATGATCATAGAGATGAATATCTGAGTTGCGAGTTTGGTACACAATTGAGACATTGTGAAATTGTTTCACAACTAACACCGCCTGGAACACCATAGTGTGATGGTGTGTCCGAACATCATAGATGCACCCCATTGGATATGGGGCATACCATGATGTCTCTTATCGGATTACCACTATCGTTCATGGGTTAGGCATTAGAGACAACCACATTCACTTTAAATAGGGCACCATGTAATTCCGTTGAGACGACACCGTATGAACTATGGTTTAGAGAAACCTAAGCTGTCGTTTCTTAAAAGTTTGGGGCTGCGAAGCTTATGTGGAAAAGTTTTAGCCTGATAAGCTCAAACCCAAAGCGGATAAATGCATCTTCATAGGACACCCAAAACAGTTGGGTATACCTCCTATTTCAGATCTGGAAGCAAAAGTGATTGTTTCTAGAAACGGGTCCTTTCTCGAGGAAAAGTTTCCCTTGAAATAATTGAATGGGAGGATGGTGGAGACTTGATGAGGTTATTGAACCATCACTTCAACCAATCTGTAGCACGGCACAGGAAGTTGTTCCTGAGGCACCTACACCAGTTGAAGTGGAAGCTAATGATAGTGATCATGAAACTTCGGATCAAGTCACTACCAAGCCTCATAGGTCGACAGGGCAGCGTCTTTGCTTGAGTGGTACGGTAATCCTGTCTTGGAGGTCATGTTGCTAGACAACAATGAACCTACGAGCTGTGGAGAAGCGATGGTGGGCCCGGATTCCGACAAATGGCTCGAGGCCATAAATCCGAGGGAGGATCCATGTATAAAACAAAGTGTAGACTTTGGAAGAACTACTTGATGGTCGTAAGGTTGTTGGGTACAGATGGATTTTAAAAGGGAAGACGGACAATGATGGTAAGTGTCACCATTAAGAAAGCTCGACTTGCCGCTAAGATGTTTTCCGACAAGTTCAAGGAGTTGACTACGATGAGACTTTCTCACTCGTAGCGATGCTAAGAGTCTGTTGAAATTATATTAGCAGTTCCTGCATTATGTATGAAATCTTGCAGATAGGATGTCAAAACATTGTTTCCTCAATGATTTTCTTGAGGAAAGGTTGTATGTGATACAACCAGAAGGTTTTGTCAATCCTGAAAGATGTTAACAAGTATGCAAAGCTCTAGTAATCCTTCTAAGGACTGGAGTAAGCATCTCGGAGATGGAATATACGCTTTGATGAGATTTTTGGGTTTATACAAAGTTTATGAGAAACTTGTATTTCCAAAGAAGTGAGTGGGAGCACTATAGAATTTCTGATGGGTATATGTTGTTAACATATTGTTGATCAGAAATGCTGTAGAATTTCTGGAAAGCATATAGGGTTATTTGAAAAGTCTTTTTCAATGGAAAACCTGGATTAAGCTACTTGAACATTGAGCATCAAGATCTATAAGGATAGATCAAAAACGCTTAATAGTACTTTCAAATGAATACATACCGTGACAAGATTTTGAAGGAGTTCAAAATAGATCAGCAAAGGAGTTCTTGGTTGTGTTATAAGTTGTGAGTATTGAGTAAGACTCAAGACCTGACCACGGCAGAAGAGAGAAGAAGGACGAAGGTCGTCCCCTATGCTTTAGATGTAGGCTCTACAGTATGCTATGCTGAGTACCGCACCTGAAGTGTGCCTTGCCATGAGTCAGTCAAGGGGTACAAGAGTGATCCAGGAATGGATCACATGACAGCGGCCTAACTTCACCTTAGTAACTAGTGAACTAAGGAATTTTCTCGATTATGGAGGTGGTAAAAGAGTTAAATGCGTAAAGGGTTACGTCGATGCAAACTTTGACACTAATCCGGATGACTCTGAGTAGTAAACCGGATTCGTATAGTAGAGCAGTTATTTGGAATAGTTCCAAATAGCGCATGGTAGCTGCATCTAGGAGATGACATAGAGATTTGTAAAGCATACACGGATCTGGAAGATTCAGACCCGTTGACTAATAACCTCTCACAAGCGAGATATGATCAAACCCAATGGGTGTTGGATTCATTACAATCACATAGTGATGTGAACTAGATTATTGACTCTAGTGCAAGTGGGAGACTGTTGGAAATATGCCCTAGAGGCAATAATAAAATGGTTATTATTATATTTCCTTGTTCATGATAATTGTCTATTGTTCATGCTATAATTGTATTAACTGGAAACCGTAATACATGTGTGAATACATAGACCACAACATGTCCCTAGTGAGCCTCTAGTTGACTAGCTCGTTGATCAATAGATGGTTATGGTTTCTGACCATGGACATTGGATGTCATTGATAACGGGATCACATCATTAGGAGAATGATGTGATGGGCCAGACAATCCTAAGCATAGCACAAGATCGTGTAGTTCGTTTGCTAAAGCTTTTCTAATGTCAAGTATCATTTCCTTAGACCATGAGATTGTGCAACTTCTGGATACCGTAGGAATGCTTTGGGTGTACCAAACGTCCTGGCAATTGGGTGGCTATAAAGGTGCACTACGGGTATCTCCGAAAGTGTCTGTTGGGTTGGCACGAATCGAGACTGGGATTTGTCACTCCGTATGACGGAGAGGTGTCTCTGGGCCCACTCGGTAATGCATCATAATAATGAGCTCAATGTGACTAAGTAGTTAGTCACGGGATCATGCATTACGGAACGAGTAAAGTGACTTGCGATGTGAGATTGAGCGAGGTATTGGGATACCGACGATCGAATCTCGGGCAAGTAACGTACCGATTGACAAAGGGAATTGTATACGGGATTGCTTGAATCCTTGACATCGTGGTTCATCCGATGAGATCAACGTGGAACATGTGGGAGCCAACATGGGTATCCAGATCCCTCTATTGGTTATTGGCCGGAGAACGTCTCGGTCATGTCTGCATGGTTCTCGAACCCGTAGGGTCTACACACTTAAGGTTCGGTGACGCTAGAGTTGTTATGGGAAATAGTATGTGGTTACTGAAGGTTGTTCGGAGTCCCGGATGAGATCCTGGACATGACGAGGAGCTCTGGAATGGTCCGGAGGTGAAGATCGGTATATTGGACGAAGGGTATTGGAGTCCGGAATTGTTCCGGGGGTACCAGGTGATGACCAACAGGTCCGAAAGGGGTTCCGGAGGCCCGCAAGCGTTGGGGGCCTTATGGGCCAAGGGAGAGGGCACATCAGCACACTAAGGGGCTGAGCGCCCTCCCACCCCATCTCACGTAACCCGGAGAGGTGGGGGCCCCACCCCTAGGGCACCCGCCGCTCCTGGCTCGGGGGGCACGTTTCCTCGGGGGGGGGGGCGCCCAAACCCATCTAGGGTTTCCCCTGTGGCCGCCGCCCTCCCTAGGGAACCCTAGGCGCCTTCCCTCCTCCCTTCCCTATATATAGTGAGGAGAGAGAGGGCAGCCGCACCCTTCCCCTGGCGCAGCCCTCTCCCTCCTCCAACACCTCCTCCTCCTCCTTCGTAGTGCTTGGCGAAGCCCTGCCGGAGAACCACGAGCTCCATCACCACCATGTCGTCGTGCTGCTGGAGTTTTCCCTCAACTTCTCCTCTCCCCTTGCTGGATCAAGGAGGAGGAGACGTCCCCGGGCTGTACGTGTGTTGAACGCGGAGGCGCCGTCCGTTTGGCGCTTAGATCGGAATCGACCGCGATCTGAATCGCTGCGTGTACGACTCCACCAACCGCGTTCTTGTAACGCTTCCGCATCGTGATCTTCAAGGGTATGAAGATGCACTCCCCTCTCTATCTCGTTGCTAGTCTCTCCATAGATTAATCTTGGTGATGCGTAGAAAATTTTGAATTACTGCTACGTTCCCCAACAGGACCCCTACGTCAATGACGACAACTTCATGATGGCATCGGCAAGGACTACATCTTCAGGACCTCAATACTTCAAGAATGCAAGATTTAGAGACTCGAGACAAGAATTCAATACACACTACTGTGTGAAGGACGGATTTGATGGGCACCCTGGAGCAACCAGTAGATGGTCGGGATGCATGGAGAAGTGCCATGACATCTTGCGAAAAGCTTCACCCAGACTCAAAGAGACGAAAGAATACTTCATGCCCGGAAGCTTACCTGTGCAATCTCAAGTCACTACGGGCTCTGGCTTGGTTGACCCTAGTGGTGACTCTGGCTGGGACGGTGCTAGCAGATGTAGAACTACGGCAGGATTGGATGAGCACCGGACAGTGGTCAGAGGAACTCTTCGGAAGACCATGTTTCGATCGTCCTGTTCTCAAACATCATGAAGTGCGAGCACGAAAAGGGAGGGATAGAATCTTGCGGGTAAAGTGTACAAACCTCTGCAGAGTGTTAAAACCTAATCGATTAGTTGTGTCCCCGGTTACAGACAATTTGAGCATCTGGACTTGGATTTATCTCGGAACTCTCAACACCGAATTGATAACATAATTGTGGGCAACTTATGATGATTTGGGCTGTGAGACATCGGTTGGCGGAACCATGTCATGATAGAAAAATCTGTAGTGCAGATTCCGGTCTTTTTCTTTGTTGTAGGGAAAATAAAACCAGGTTTTACGCAAAGACCTCAGACCCAGAGCCACAAAGCCATATTGCATATATTATAGATTATCATCTGTTTTTCTTATAGTGATTTTGCCGGTACATTCAATGTACTGACCTACACGGCTGCAACGTCTCATGTTGCAAATATTTATTTGACGAGTAAGAGTTACGAAACAGGGTTACGGTCTACACTCAACCTGCCGATGGCGTTTATGGGACTCCACACCTGTTTGATTGTGTCTGCTGAGACTTATGAGGTATATATTAGTTTTACGTTATTTATACATGTGATTGCACTTTGATATATACATTGATGTACTGTGTGTGCCAGTATACTGATCTAGGGATGGCACAGATACACAGAGGCTTGACTGTTTGAGGTCGGGTCGCTACAACCGTACCATGCAGTACAGTCACTGTCATGTGACCCGACCCTACATGTTATCCGCACTACGACACCGTACAGTACTGCGGAGGATCTCTACCTGATCGTTTCCACCACAAGAAACCCATCTGAGCTATGCTCACTTCACCAAGCAAGCTCGACTTTAAACCGTCACACTCTACCACCAAGTTCGCTGCCAAGCCACGACGCCGCGTTATTCATCAACCCCTAGAAGAATGAGATCTCTGTTGTCCGTGCTATCCTGGAGCGCTTTGGTGAGGCATCTGGCCTGAAGATCAATGCTACCAAATGTGTGGCCTACCCTATTAGATGTGAGGGCTTGGATTTTGACAACATCATCAGAGATTTGGGGGGGGGGGGGCGGCTGTGGAATCCCTTCTGTGCCGCTACCTCAGCTTGCCGCTTGGCCTTCGTAAACCTCGTCGTGTGGAGCTGCTTCCTATCGTCGACAGATTGGGTGGTCGCATGAAGGGCTGGAAGGGCAAGTTATTGGCAAGGCCAGGCAGGTTGGCTCTAATCAACTCAGTTCTCACCTCCACTATCACATATTTTCTCACTTGCTTTGCTGCAAACAAATGGGCCATCAAGAAAATAGAGAAGATCTGTCGGAACTTTCTTTGGAACGGTGATGAGGAGGCTAGTGGTAGCAAGTGCCTGGTTAATTGGAGGAAAGTTTGTGCACCGAAGAAGGTGGGTGGGTTAGGCATCAAGGACACTTCTTGTTTTAGCAGAGCCCTCCGGCTCCGCTGGGCTTGGTTTGAGTGGTGCAATGACCAAAGGCCGTGGAGTGGCATGGCAATTCCTTGTGACTTGGTGGATCGCCAATTTTTTTTTTGAAAAGGGGGGTCACCCCGGCCTCTGCATCAGAACAATGCATACGGCTCTCTTATTAAAACAAATAAATAAGGTTCCAACAAGGTCTCAAAGTCTCCAACTGAAAAAAAGAGCTCACACCGAGCCAAAAAGGGCTAGAAAGACAAACTAGCCAAAAAAAGGGACGCCACAACCGGCTGGCTAAAGATAGATAGGTAAACTAATTGCCTATCCTATTACATGACCGCCATCCAAACCGGTTGAAGATATCCCGAGCTACCATCTCCCAGCGGATAGATCCAGTAACCAAATGCTCCCTGGCCTCCATCGGAGTGAGTAGCGACCACAAACGGGTCAATGCCGTGGCTCGGAAGATAATCTGCAAAAAATGAATGCGTGATGTTCTGTTAAAAACCAAATCATTTCTGCAATTCCAGATAGTCCACAGCAAAGCACATACTCCCACACAAATATGTCTCTCTAAGTCGGGCTCAATCCCATTAAGCCATATCCCAAATAACATGTTGACAGTATTCGGTGGAGTAATATTAAAAGCAATGTGGACTGTCCGCCAAAGAACTTTAGCTAGCGGGCAATCAAGAAAAAGGTGCTTAATCGTCTCATCCCGATCACAGAAACTACACCTAGTAGATCCTGTCCAATTACGCTTTGTCAGGTTGTCCTTGGTTAGAATAACTTGTTTGTGGACAAACCACATAAACACTTTTATTTTCAAAGGAACTTTGACAGCCCAAACATGCTTGGAAGTAGGAATGAAGCTGGAATTGATAACATCAATATACATTGATTTAACTGAGAATACTCCAGACCTAGTAAGCTTCCAGCGTAATTTATCAGGTTGTTGGGAAATCTGAACCTCCATTGGTCTCCTAACTAGACGGAGCCATTCTTCCCAACGATTGCCCGCTAGCGACCGTCTAAACTGAATATTAAGGGGGATAGATTGAAATATTGTTGCAACGAACACCTCACGACGTTGAACAATACGATATAAAGACGGGTATTGAATGGCCAAGTGTGTCTCTCCGAGCCAAGTGTCCTCCCAGAAACGTGTACTAGCACCGTCGCCAATATTAAACTTTGTCCTATTAAACAAAGATTGTTTGAATTTCATCAGTCCTTTCCAGAAAGGCAAGTCGGTCTGCCTAACTGTCACATGGGACAAAGTTTTGGTCTGAAGATACTTGCTACGAAGTATTTGCGCCCACGTGGCATCAGTCTCATGGGATAGCTTCCACAGCCACTTACTAAGAAGGCATCTGTTCTTAACCTCGAGATTCTCAATACCAAGACCCCCTTGGTCCTTCGGTCTACAGATGATATCCCATTTAGCTAGCCCGTATTTTCTTTTTAGTTCAACACCCTGCCAAAAGAAGCGCGATCGATAAAAGTCCAGTCTTTTCCTGACTCCAACTGGGACTTCAAAGAACGACAAGAGAAACGTAGGCATACTCGTGAGCACCAAATTTATCAGAATTAATCGGCCTCTGTATGACATGAGTTTGCCCTTCCAGCAACTCAGTTTCTTTTCAAATCGGTCTTCGATACACTTCCATTCACTTTTTGTCAGCTTACGGTGGTGGATTGGTATACCTAAGTAAGAAAACGGTAGCGCCCCCAAATCACACCCAAACAATTTCCTATAGTCCTCTTGTTCATCCTTGGCTCTACCAAAGCAGAACAACTCACTCTTGTGAAAGTTAATCTTTAGCCCGGTCAATTGTTCGAAAAGGCATAACACCAGCTTCATATTTCTCGCCTTGGCCAAATCATGCTCCATAAAGATGATTGTATCATCAGTGTACTGAAGAATGGATACGCCTCCATCAACAAGATGAGGTACCAAGCCACCGACTTGACCCTTCTCCTTAGCCCTTCCTATCATAATTGCTAACATATCAACCACAATGTTAAACAGGATAGGGGACATCGGATCTCCTTGTCTTAGGCCTTTATGTGTCTGGAAGTAATGGCCAATATCGTCATTCATCTTAATTCCAACACTCCCTTTTTGCGTAAACGATTCAACCTGGCGGCGTCAGGCTTCATCAAAACCTTTCATACGCAATGCCTGTTATGGCCATTTGACTTTATCGTACGCTTTTTCGAAATCCACCTTAAAAATTATCGTGCGCCGAGTCGGGTCCGCGGGCTGGGTCACGGCCGTGACGACGACAATGACAGGCGCTGCAAGAATCCGGCAATGGCGACATGGTGGTTTAGGGGGAGTATGTTAGAATAAACCACGTATATAGGTGTCGTGCGCGCAGCCTTGGCTAGCTAGCTACATGCGTGGCCGGGTGATCTTGCGTGTGTGCATGTTAGTTGGCTTAATGGCCGGTGCGGTGTGCGTGCATGCAGGAGGCTAGGCAAGTTTGTTAGTCACGGATAGACTCCCGGGAGGTTAGCTAGATGTGAGTGGCCGGGTGTGACGGCCAAGTTAGTGGGCGTGCATGCAAGTCATGGTGTGGGTGCGTGTGCGTGGCCGTGGGCTACTTAAGTTGTTTCATCAGGTTGTATTGTGTGCCGGTGTAGCCGTGATGTAGCCTCTGAATACAAAGGAAACAAGTGGCCGTTTGTGCGGCCAGTGACGTTCGTGCGCCGGGATAAATCACGTGTCCTCGTGTTCATTCTCCTCCTCCCTTTCTCCTTTGTTGGTTTGAGCCACGGCAACGCAGAGAACGAGGAGAGCAGCAGAGAGCGAGGAGAGCAGCGGCGAGGGACTGGCGGCAACAACATGGTATTGGGAAGACGCTGGACTCGCACAAGCAGATCACCACAGCGGCCTACTTCGTTTGGAACCTTTGGAAGGAGCGCAACCAACGTACCTTCGAGGGGAAAAGATGCTCCCTTGAAACTAACTATCGCCGCCATGGCCAGAGAGGAGACTTCACTTTTTTGGGCGGCAAACAGCTGAGATTGTGCGCCCCCTCTTATTTTCTTTCTTCTCTTCTCTTTAGTTTTTGATGTGATTCGAGTTTTGAGGTGCTCTCCCTCAGCCAGTGTTAGGTACCCAGTACTATATTGACTCAATCATCATGAATTTGCTTACATCTCTCAAGTTACATGGAGGAAGAAGGAGATCAGAGGAGGGAGACGATGAGGAACCAGAGAGGAGAGAGAGACGCTAGCCAGCCAAGCCAGGCCGAAGCCTTCCGATCCAAGCCGAGTCGCTCGTTGCGGTCTCCACGCGCATTTGTAGTCGCTCTGCTTCCCGTTGCTTGTGCAGGCCCAAGGCCCAAGAACAGCCCAATGTCCAGTCTAGGTAATAGAATAGAGGAGGTCGCTGACAATCCCTCCCCCATAAAATACGGCTTGCCCTCAAGCTGATGCCATACTTGCCCTCCTGGATCCCATGTCATATGCAAGAAGATCTTCGCAGAATCTTTTTGATTGTCAACACATGGGAGTATCTTAGCTTGACCAAAGTTCAGACAAAAAATTACCATCAGAGGTGGTAGCACTGAGTTTGCAAGGAATGACTGGAAAAACTGGTCGCCACCATCAAGATACTCCAAGTGAAAAGACCATGCAATTTTCCATTGGATAACCTCAAAACGACTCTGCATATTAGGTCCATTCTTCAGTAGCATGGAACTCACAGATGGCATTGGATAATTCCAAGAATTCATATCTTCTGAACACAAGTCTGCATACTGAATCATTGTGAAACGTGGCCATATCAAAACACCCAGGCTATGTTGGTGAATCCAAGCTTTCAGTTTGACAAGACACCATCTCGCAGCTTCATCAACTAATGGTCCGGTGCAAGAAGAATTCTCACTGTCAGGCTCCCAAAAGTAGCAAAACCTCATGTCTCCATGGTTAGATGTTCCCCAACAACAAGCAACTCCAGCATTTTGGCAAATTGCAACCTGTAGGAGAATATCTCCTAACCAAGACACTGCTCGCCAGTCATATTTCCACTGATGGCTCCTCTGTGATTCGGCTTGTACTCTGGTTGAATTTGCGATTTGCATGAGATTTTCGATGATACTCAAGGTCAAGAACGATAAGGATAGCTCCCAGGATGGCCAAGGTTTCAGTTCTATCAGGGGAACCGAATACTTCTGTAACTTCTCAATGCATAGATTACATTCCAACAAAAAGAGACCATTCCTCAACCCAAGTATCTCCTCACCTAGATCCAGAACAGCAAGAGGCAACAAAAGCCATGACGGCAAAAATATCAACAAGGACTGACCTGGAAACATTTGTTGACCAACCATGCAAAATCTGGGAGTCTGGACTGTGTTAAAGTTTAGGTAGATTGCCACATTTCCCTTCCTCCATAGGTCAGCCACAAGAAACATGGATGTTGACTCCTTCAGAGTTAATGGCCGGACTAGGGAAGACATATTGGTGAAAGTTTCACTTCCTCCAAATTTGGTACGAGCACAGGAGGATTGCACAATCAACCATGCAAGTTACCGTTGGCAATAATAAGGACCAGAATATGAAGCACTTGCTGGGTAAATGTTCAGAGCTAGTACCCTGGAAGTAATTTGATGTTGTAGCTGAGAAGAAAACAACCATGGAGGGCCTGGTTGTAGATATTTATCCTCTAACTGTTGTCCACCATCCATGAAAGCTTCCATCATAGAGCCGGGTGTAGCTTCATTCCAGAATAAGTGCATAACTGCCCCTACGAACAAGACTTGCAAAGGAATTGCAGTGTTGTGTTGTACAAGATTATGAGCTTGAAAAATTGCATTAGTGCCACCTTCCTGGAGATCAACCCAACTAAAAATGGTTGCAAAACCACTTGCACGCACATACTGGATTAAACCTGTAGCACTCACTCCAAAAACATAACAAACTTGCCCGACGAAAACCTCAAGGAATGCACTGGCTAGCTGCATATACTGAATAGATGACCACCTTTTTTGTATGCCCCCAAGTTCATCATCCAAGGACCACAACAAAATAGGATTGCACAGACCACTTGCATCACCAAATAGGTGCAACATATGTGATTCCAGAGCAGCAAAGGTAGTACTAATTAACAACTCTTCTCCAGGAACAAGACATGTATATTTGATCATCAAAGGCCCTTCATGAACATATTCGTGAACCAGATACTTGGGCTTGTAACAAGCTTGGCCACATCTCATAATGAAACCAAAGAAGGCCTCCCAAGGAGCAATAGAAAAATGACTTGCTCCATTCAAAATATTGGCCCTTGATTCGGCGCACTGTACCATGTCGGTCACAGATTTTTCAACTTGAAATGAGAGCCATCCATTGTCACTAAACTGCTGCATAAGTGGCCAAAAACTGCAAGATACTCTCGAGTGCATAACAGACTTCAAAAATCACAGAGAACAAACCCAATAAGGAGTACCCGGTAGACTTTCAACAGTTATAATGGAATGGTCCTGCTCACAAGGATCCGCAGAAGAAACTAAGCCTTCCAGTAATTTGTCATTTGATTCTTCCATTGAAGCACAACCATACCCAGGCTCATATTTCCAATACTTCCAGCACTCATCAACAGAAAGTAACTCAAAACTAAAGTTTCCAAACTCCACATGCAAACAATGGTAACCAGAGGAACTAGTTGTACTCAAGGTAATTCTGGTAGCATAGTAATTGAGATTTCCGTATGGCTGGCTCAGGAATGGCTTCTCAAATATACCTTGAGGTGGTAGTGGCCAAGGTGGTTCCCAATGAACTGGAGAGCACTGGTTTGTCGATGACACATGGGACAATATGCCGTCATCACTTTCAGAACATGCAATCAGACCGGTTTTGAGCGGAACCATGGAAGGATCGACCGTGAGCTTGCCCATAGAGGTCGCGATCTCAGAGAAGACATCAAGGGCCATCAGGAACTGGTCCACCATGAGCAAGGGCACCTCAGCGGCCTGGATATGCCATGGGTCGGGGTCGAGACCCGTAGTCGAACAGGTGGTGTGCGCCACTGAGGAGCAGCCAACAGTTGCAGTGAGCTCAGGAACGATGTCGGTGGTGGTCATGGATGAAGTTACTGCCGCAGATGAAGTGAGCGCTGACTCCTCAGACGCATCGCCACTTGGGCACCCCATCGAACATGTGGTGGGCGTTGGAGTAGCTACGATGGTTGAGTCAATTTCAAGCACCTTGTTGCTCACAGCGAGCTCCAGAATGGTGTCACCGATGGTTGTGGATGGGGTGGATGCTGTAGGAGAGGCGAACTCGAAGGGAGTCAACCTGATGGCGCCCATGGACGCCTCGAGTTGGAGGTCGTCAGTGGATGTAGCGGGCGCCTCATCATGGTGCTCGACCGCGGCCAATGCTGCAGTCCACTCCGCGTAGGGAGTGTCGTCGTAGAAGTACGAGGGCGCCATCCCGTCGTCATCCGGCATGGTGACGGTGGTGTAGACCGGCGGGACGAGGTCAACGGCAAGGATGCAGCAGCCATCGTAGATAGCATGGCCATCCAGGGCATCTCGAGCTCGCGCCGCCCTCCATCGAGACCGGAACTCGACGTATGCCTCCACGCCGTACATCCCGTCCACCATCCGCTCGTACGTACAGATCACATATCCATCACCAGAGCGACGGAACAACTGGCGAATCGACTCGATGGAGACCACCTGACGAACGTTGTTGATCCGGGCATGAAGAACGCCCTTGGGGCAGGCGAATTTGTGGCTTGGCATTTTGTCAAACAGGTTGTAGGCAGTGGTGGAGAAAATTTTTTATTTGAAAATTTGGGGCTAGGATCTATGGCTCTGAATACCAAATGTTAGGTACCCAGTACTATATTGACTCAATCACCATGAATTTGCTTACATCTCTCAAGTTACATGGAGGAAGAAGGAGATCAGAGGAGGGAGACGATGAGGAACTAGAGAGGAGAGAGAGACGCTAGCCAGCCAAGCCAGGCCGAAGCCTTCGATCCAAGTCGAGTCGCTCGTTGCGGTCTCCACGCGCATTTATAGTCGCTCTGCTTCCCGTTGCTTGTGCAGGCCCAAGGCCCAAGAACAACCCAATGTCCAGTCCAGGTAATAGAATAGAGGAGGTCGCTGACAGCCAGCCTCCGGTTTTGGAGATGATCTGTGTATGACACCCTGGGACCTTGGCCCTTTCCCTCTACTTAATGAATTCGCAGAACACCTGCCATTGCTCGTCAAAAAAAAAAAGTTCGCTGTCAAGTTAGAGTGTTGACATAAAGATCTTGTGTAGTTTGCTATTTAAACCAATCATGGCTTGTATATTATATTGCTCTTATATTATAGAACGGTGAAAGTAGTATAAAGAGGATGTCACAGACGAAACATATACTTCACGAGACAAGATTAGAGCTTAATATCATCATCATGGTCGGAGGCGGAAGGGGGTAGTGATTGGCTCTATAGGGTGCAATTAGAGTTGAGAATGTATAATCAACAAGCCCACCGTAGATCTTTTGGCATTTGTTAGTAGCACATGCATGTGATAACTACACGATGTGTAAACCTTTTTCTTTCTTGTGAGGAGGCCAAGACTATATATCATGTAACATAAGGGACGTTTGGTTCCTGGGTGTATCTACACCCTGGATGGCAAAAAATTATAATTCAACAAAAAGTTAAAAATTTCTGAAAATATTTTTGAAACACAATTGACCTTCCATTGTACTTGTGAGAAAAATTCCACAAAAGAACCCCTCCCCCCTGACTTCTTTTCAAAAAAGAAAAATTTTTAGCTAAAATAGTGTGGATAGTGACCTATGCAAATTATTTTTGTCTTTTTTGTCCTGAAGTCAATGTTAGTTTTTTCGTGAAAATGTATATACTAGCGCGAAAGAAAGTCAAGTTTATTTTAAAAAACTTTTAAACTATTTTGACTTTTTGTTTAATTATTAAAAAAAACCATATAGGATGTATATACAACCAGATTCCGAAGTGTATTTCCCGTAACATAAGCCCTTACAAACATATAATCTCTTTGTTCTATAATGTAGTGCATATAGTTTTTTGAGAAGTCAAACCTCACACTTTGACTAAGTTTACAAACAAAAACGTTTACATTTAGAATGCAAAATATATCTCATTAGATTCATCATAAGATGTAGTTTCATATTTCATATATTTGATATTGTAGATGTAAATACTTTTCTTTATAAACTCGATCAAAATTTACATAGTTTGATTTTTCAAAAAATCCATACCGACTACATTATGGAACGGAGGGAGTATTTACAAAAGTTAAATAATGTGTCCAAATCCTTATGAGGGGTACTAAAAAACCATGGGGGTGTTGAAAGTCTTCCATCTGCGTCCACCAATGGTGCGCCTTGAGCAAAACTCGTTATCGTCTCTGTGCCTTCATCTCAGCGGAGCAAACTTGTTTAATCCCATGAGTTTGTAGAAGCAGTGCCTGGGAAATCATCGATGTAGACTACAAGATATCAGCAAGTACATGCTGTTCACTCCGTTTGACAGTGCAACCAAGACAAACACACAGGAAAAAACGCCGGACCAGGGGAACCAAAGCAGGCACCATCTTCCACACACATCCCTAACATTTGGAGGTAACATTTACGTTCGTTATTTTATTTTTGCACTGACCAAAAAATTTAAGTTTCCTAAATGATAACGTCCACACGTGTGGCACAATTCACCACGGCCCAAACACAGTCGATGCCGTTCGATTCATTTGCACAAATATTAAAGAAGTTGCCATCTAGGTCGAGAGCCACGTAAGCATCCAGCGTCATGTGTGCGTTATCATTTAGTGCCATACATGTGGGCGCTCCTCGCCCGAACGGACACACGACGCTCGCCCGAACATGTGGGCGAAACTGTTCTTCGCCCACACGACGCTGACGGTGATAGATGGCAAATACAGCTGTGCATATATGGCAACTAATTAATCACACATTACAACTATGGTTGACCATACATGGCAACTATGGTTTAACAACACGTGGCAACTCCAATTAGTTACACATTGTGCATACGTGGCAACTAGTTAATCACACACGGCAACTATGGTTAGACCACACGTGGCAACTCCAGTTAGTTACTCATAGCAACTATATTTAATTATACATGGCAACTAAAGTTTTATACATGCGTTCACGCTCACAGGGTGGGGGTGAGCAGTTGCCACACAGGATTGTGTGGGCCGTCGTAGCTGCACCCAAACGTGTGGGCAGTTTTAATGTTCGCTCACACAGGATCGTGTGGGCTGGCTCCTGGATACAACCAGACGAGTCATATGGTCGGATGTCCATTATGCCACACGTGTGATAGTTATCGGCATCCAAAAGTTTTTCCCCTAAAATTTTACATGTGGCAATTTGACTGTGACAAAGAACCCATCTATTTTCTTCAAAAAAAAACATTTGCAAAAAAATATTTTTGATGCGCAGGAGCATACACTCCCAAGAGCCTAATTGAATTTCTGAAACTAGCCCATTTTGTTACGAGTCCATTCCGACTGTACTCGCACGAATTACAAAGCGCCAATCTTCTTTTGCCAATTTTGCGCGGCGACCACATGCAGAGCATGCAGAGAGAATGCAACGGAAGAAATAGCGCGCACATAACTGAGGCGCAGACCTAGATCTGATCAACCACACCGGGGAATTTCCATCAATCCTCAATTACACGACCTCTTCAGCACAGGGGATGGAACATCTAGCCAGGCCAACAAATATATCGTCAGAGCTCAACGGTAAGCTGAAGCGCAATCATCATCTACTCTAACAAGCAGCTAGTGCAAGACTCAATGCCTAAATCACCAAAGTTGTACGAATCTGAACACCTAATCTAGAGAGATCGCCAGTAGCCAGCAAAAGATTGCAATATGGAGCTAAGCTATGTCACGGAAGGCTTTCCGCGTTGGTGCTGTACAGAGATGATGACCGGATCACTGCCTAACTGGAACCACGACGACCTGGTTAGTACCTGCGAAAAAATCAAGGCGAAAAAACCCAGCAGTTACATCTCTGAATCAGAAAGTGCACAGTTCGATATTTTTCTGGTGCAAAAATAGAACAGGCTCTACATGCTACCTTGAATTTCATGCAAAGACACCACACACACATCATTGGTATTATTACTCTACTAGAGCGCTAAGTTAACGACTGCTGTGCTGAGTGAAATTTGGTGGTATCGACACGCGGACAGACAGAAAAGGGGAAACATAACGAAGCTAACTTCAGATGCACTCATCCCATTAGACAAGGATAAAACAAATGGTAAATTGATAAAGAATAGAGCATTAGATCAATCACATAACCCAGCATTTTTCGTTTTCAGCACAATTTAAGCTCATCAGTGACACCAGCCCAACACAGTAATCTAAATCATCAATAGAGCTATTTATAATTACTGAAAACACCAATTGAACAATTAGAAAGCGGCAAGTTTAGACTTGTCAAATGCCATTTGTCGAAATAGTATGATTCACCATGAGACTAAGCCCTAAATTCCACTGCTTCCAGAAGCGTCACAATTCAATGTAAAGATGCCAGTAGAATATAAGTGGATGCACAGTACATTGCAAATAGGCCAGATAAATCGAAAAGGTTTATTATGGAGTACCTCAAATTGTGTTCGTTTTCTTGCCAGCAAGAATGCGGGATATTTGGAGGCCTCTGCTGAAACCTTCATTGAACAGTACCCTTGTCTGCATTTCTTGAAATCCTGGCAACCAGGACAGCAATGCAACTGGTGCCATAACAATCACTCCAAGCAGTATCTCATACAAACGCGCCACAGAAATAACACTGCCCCACACCACAGTGGATTCGATGAATGGCCTGATCACCTGAGCAATGGAAATCAAGCCCCAGCCAGTAGGAATGAATGCCAAAAGGCCAGTGAAGATGTCAATGATTTGAAACTCAGTAAACTTCAGGAATAATATCAGCACCAGCACTCCCAGAATGATGATAGCAGTCTGGACAACTCGGTAGTAAAGATGTTGCTTTGCAGCATACGTGTCCCTGGTATAGGACATCAGGACAAAAACACCAAAGATCACTGCCACACATATCCAGGAAAGCAGATACACGGCAATACTTCTGCTTCCATCTGCGATTTTGAGCTGGTATACAACCCCATACTGAAAAAAGAAGTATCTGAGATCTAACAGTATCTCCAAAATCTTTCCCCAAAGGCCAGTAGTCCGCAGATGATCTTGCTCCTCATACCACCACACTTCCCAGCTGTGCTCAGCCTTAGAAAATATACCTCCTGGAAACCAGATCCAGGTCATGAAATCCTCGAAATCATACACAGTTTTCAACCAATCAAAGCCAGAAGGATTAAATGCAAATGGAGCCATGATCCAGGACACCACGAGAAACCAGCTTGATATCATCATGACTATGTAAACAAGTGTGTTCCTGGCAATCACACTGTGAGCGGCATACACAGTCAATATTATTCCGAGCTCTATAGCCTTTATGAAGTGGCTCCTAGCATATAGCCTGTAATTTTCAGCAAAACTCTTATGCTGCACAACAAAGCCACGGCCAGTAGCCCGATACTTTGCACCACCATGAAGAATTGTTCGGCCATAGTAATGACTTTTTGTTCCCATGGAAAATGTGTAGAAGACAGACGAAAAATTCATCTGCATTGTGAAAAAATCCCAGACAGCAGGTAGAAAACCCAGTTCAAGAGAATTCTCTAAAATCATTGGCAGGGCAGTGAAGAATCCGAGCTGTATGACAAACTGCTGATTTAGCACAGCACCCAAGGCTTTATTGTTAGTAGCATTAGCACTTCCCTGAATTCCAGCCTCCAGACCACTCAGGGCCAGATACAGGCGCCCCCAAACAAATGTGTAAACTGTCAAGACCACCAGCATTGTGTTGAAGTAGAATCCCACTGTTGTATAAAACACAGAAAGCATCCGAAAAAAATCAGTTCTATGACCAAGTCTGTAGATATCCCTACTCAATGTCTGTTCACCATTGCCACTGGATACCTTAGCCTCAAACATCGATATCTGATTAAGCCCAACATCACGCCCCTTGCCAACCTGGATGTACTCATGGTGGCTAACATTTCCACCACGCAGGGTGCAGTTGAAACCTGCAAATATGTCCTCACTGATATTGATTACTCTCGATGCCTTACTTAAACCACCCCGGGTCAGAAACCAAAGGCGATCAAATACATCAGGATGCCCATAATGCATCCGAACCTTCAGTGGATTAGCTAGCACACGCTGCCCAAGGGTAACAAAGCTTGTCTCTTGTGCAGACATGAACCAAGCAAGTGAAGAGACAGATCCAGTAAAAACATGTTCTCGAACTCCCAACAGGGTTGGCTTTTGGCTCCCATGATAATAGTTGTACTGTTGTAATAGATTGCGCATCTTGAGAGCCTCCTCAAAATAATTATCCTGGTTCATGTCAATTGTTTGCACTGCATCGCCTCTTGTGAATATGATGGCATGGTTCTGGTTTTCGGTTTACCTTCTCCAAGTTTCAGTTGGCCTGGCAACCTGATCCTGTATATCTCAACCTCCTTCTGCAAGTCCTGGTCAAATTTTACAAGGACAGAATAATATTGTATACCACCCATCTCGTGGACCTCATCAACATAAGCAACACGAAGGGCCTCATTTTTCTTCATAAGAGACAGGATATCTTCAGCACGTGGATCTTTCCCCTTTTTCTGGTTTCCGTATATCTGGCAAGCGACCACATAGGTGTACTTCATGAGAGCAGCACCATCTTCCTGGCCTTTAAACAACTGACTGACAGTGCTGGCTCCTCTGTTCAACCTCCTTTGAGGCCGTTGTTGCAAACCATTGTTCATAGGATACACATCATTTTCATGCCTAATGGAACCAAAGCTAGCCAGATGTTTTGTTCCTTCTGTAATATCTATCTCAGAGGCAGTATCAAGAAAAGCAAGCATCTTGAGAGCCCTGTAATAGTACATCATTCCCCTAACAGTCCGTGATAAGGTCTGACCCCTATCTGAGGCCCAAAGTCGGAGCTCCTGAAATTTCCCAGCCCAAATATCATCATCACTAACCATTCCCTCCCTCCTCATACGTTCTAAAAAGTTCACCCAGTCATCTTCATAAATCTTCTGAAGATAAAACAAGATTGAGATGCCATCTTCATTTTCACGACGAAGCTGGTCCTTGTTGTACATGACGTCTTCGTTGTAATATGGAGTCAAAACACTGAATGCCACCATCTTCTCAACTGTGGGAGCACGAGGCATGTTCATGAATAGGGAGTTGCTGAAGAAAGCTATACGCCGCCTAGCCTCAGGGTTCTTTGGGACATTGTTCATGGAATCCCTGGATGTGAGGATCGTATGGAGGCGCCTCACCTGCTTGTAGAAGCTAAGATCATTCTCGCCAGGGAATTTTACGGCATCCTCAAAGAGCAACCCAGATTCAGTCAACCTTGACGGTGCTAGCCCCTCTTGCCGGAGCTGTTCAATACCCTTCCTGGTCTTTGGAAAATCATGAACTGCAAGGACATAGAGAGTCTGCAAGGTGTTGACTATCTTGGTCTGATCTTTTTTTTCCTTCAGTAGCAGTTCCACTAAGGTGATTACAGATGAATGGATTTTAGGTAACAAGTCTAGCCTGTAGTATTCAGAGAATTTCCCGTATTCCATTGCGTTATCAAATGCAAGGAACAGCTGATTGACAATAACGTGCTCATCCGTCCTCTCCTCAATGATCTCCAGCAGCAACTGGCGTATGCTGTCATAAGCTTCAATCACAGCACATCGCCTGTACTCGATGCTAGATATCCTACCCCAGTGTGTCCTGTCATCAGCCACTAGCTCTTTTGCTTGACTGAGAGCAAGAAGCAGCTCATTGTTTAGCAGCAAGCACGGCCACCGCACCACACGAATTTTCCAAACAACTGGTGGAAGCTCAAGAAGCTCAACTTCCTTGTCACTAACAATGTCTTCTTCCCTAAATGTCAGAATGATCTCATTCCAAATCAGTGCAAATCTCTTTGCTTCGACCTCATTTGCTTCAATTTTCCTATATGGGCGGCCAAAACCGTATCTCAGCTTGAGCCGGTGAATCGCATCATACAGTTTACTCCGGATGCCACCATGCAACTTGTCCAGGTGCTCCTCTGGCATCAAATTAAACTGCATTGCACTTGCAAAAAACTGAAACCTCAATCGCAGCTGCTCAACACTGCGAATCTCCCCCAGATGCGAGAAAAGACCGATAAGTGCCCCTGTAAGTGATGAGAAGACTGCATACCATATCTGGATATCCATGAGGTAAATGAGGACAACTGGGAGCCACAGGATGATTACAGCAATCCGCTCCGTGTGGGGCATGAACTCAAACCAGTTACGTCGGATGTCATGGAGGCTGAATATTGTCTTCGTGGGGGACACCATCGGCTTAATCTGGAGGAAGTAGCTGAAGCTAAACTTAGCAGCAAGAAGGCAGATCCAGAATAGGGAATACTTGATGTTATCTATTAGCCCCTCCCTCAGACCACGGCCTACAAATGTGCGCGTCTGGAACCACCAGGTGAGCACATATAGAATTCTCCAATTGGTTTTCTCCGTAAAATTCCGAACCCAAGGAATGATGAACAGCACCAACGCAAGCACCTGTGGGATGACAAACACAGCAGCTGCTTCAAGGAAATTTAACACCCTGGTTTCGGCGGCGAAGGACCACCTGCGATCTCGCCACCGCTGATCCCACATCCGCACATAAAGCACGCTGAATGTGATAGTCCACCCTGCAGCAACAAACGCCTTGAGCACCATCCGGACAGAGATCAGCTTAGTCTCCCTCGACACAAGACTGTATTGAGTGCCCGCATCAAGCAACGCCTGCATAAAGCGCAGCCCAGCCCAGGTGATGAACACTGACAGCACCCGGACCTGGATGTCACGGTGCCTGAGGGTCTCCCACGGAATCCCACTACCATTCCATGCAATGATCATCGCTGCCTGAAAGAACAGAATAAGCATCACCCATAACCGGTCGAAGCTGCGGTACACATTCCAGAAAGACCGCTGCTCCACAAAACCAGTCTTCCCAACACGGCCAAACTTCCCCGGCGGCACAAAGAAGCCCCTTGATGAATCCAGTGGCCACCGGAGCTTCTTGAAAACTCGCCGGCTCCAGAAGTACTCATTTACATCATCGTAATTTCTCCACGCTGAGTGTGGTTTGGTCCCATTCCGGCTGGCCTCCACCTCGGCCTTGAGCACAGTATAAATCGGAATGACAACACGGTTCAGGAAAGCCTCCTCACCGCACACAGCAGGGATTGCAAGCCGCCCTGTCTCAATATCGATAGAGCAGTCCATGACATGGCTGAGGTCGAGGGCCATGTAGTGGAAGATGTAGCAGAGGCACTCCGGCATGAACCTCAAATTGGCAGCCTCCCCCCAGATTAGCAGGTACAGCGCCGTGTAGAGGAGGTCCCTGCGGGTGTCAACGCCGACGGTGGCCGAAGCACCGGTCCGGCGGCCGGCGCTGGGCACGTGGACGTGCGGCCTCTGGCCGAGGTAGGCGCACCAGGCAGTGTAGTTCCTGAGGAGCTTCTTCCGGATGTTCCGGGCGACGGAGTTGTGGAGGACGTCGGCGGGGTGGTCGGCGGGCAGGGTGCCGCCGGCGCGGAGCTGCGCGTTGGCGAGGAGCAGCACGAGGTGCTCCCGCTGGTTGCGGACGTTGTGCAGCTGGAAGCCGAAGGTGGCGCCGAGCCAGTCGAAGAGGTCGGCGCGGCGGAAGTCCCAGGCGCGCATGAGCGGCGGCTGCGGGAGGTCCTCCGCGTGCGCCATCGCCTCCACCGCCGCGCGCACCTCCGGGAACCGCAGCGACGGGTGCTGCCCGTGCATCACCACGTCCTGGATCGGGATGATGTTGTAGGACGCCTGGACCGGCGGCTGCTCCGCCGCCGACGCGGCGGCGGGGGCGCGGCGGTTGCGCAGGTGGCTCATCCCGTCTCACGCAGCTGCAAAACAGGAGGAGGCGTTAGTACTTACTAGTCACCATCATTTCCGGCGAATTAAGGTAGCGATCCGGAGGAGGCGCTCTACACACATGAGGAGGAGGAGGCGGCGGCGGCGGCGGCGAGGGAAGGGAAAATCATGCGGTGTTTGTCTAGCTTCTCCGGCGTGGGGTTTGAGGGGTTTGCTTTGCTTTGCTTCTGGGGTTTCCAACCATGACTCGACTCGACCCGCTCGCTCGCTAGTGTTTCCGTGCGCTGTACTTTCGGGTGGGACAATGATGACGACGATAGGAATGATGAATGAAGGAGAGTTTGGTGATGTGCTACGAGTCCAACTCAACAGCAGTTCTAAATTCTAATCCTAGGTTTCGTCTAGGTGAAGCCATGGAGCCAGCAGAATTGGCACTCAACTGACTGGCCATTTGCAAAATCTAGCGGATTAATTTCAGTGGATTCTTTCTTTTTTGCGATGTAATTTTAGTGGATTCGCGTAGATAGCTTTTGGTGATGATCAATATAGGCGTGCATTAATTCTGCTTTCGAGCCGTTTCAGCCCAATTCCAGCAGCAGACGAGATGAGCGGAAAAAGGGCTAGAGGCGTGACAACTTTTGAATTGTGGGTGAGAAAGCATAAGAGCTTTTAATATTCGCAGATTTGGAGCCATATGGCACATGAGTCCATCAGACTTTTTTGTTTACTCCCATCCCACAATTGGAAACATTTGGCTACATGCCGCTCACGTGCGGTGTCCGTCCCCCCTTGCCCACTGAACGGCCCAGACCGCCAGCACAGGGGTAGAGGCGTACAGCAAGCAGCACAACATCTTAAACCTCCAGCTTGCATCAATATCTCATTCATTTTTTTAAGAAATAGTAACGTGAAGCATTATCGCAAGGCTGAAGAAATTCAGAGGAGAAAAAGGCAGAACAAAACCCGAATGTTCGTGGTGTGGAGTATCTATCGCCGATGGCCAGCAACTGCTTTTGCGGGGAACCTGTGGCCGTGACACTTGTTTTGGGGCATAATTTTTGCTAGCTCCTTGTGTTTAAAGCCTCTAAGACCGACGCTTTCTGTTTTGCTTTCACCCGTCGCTGTTTGTGTTGTGCCGCACTAGAGAGCTACCGGTCAGACCTCCCCGCGTTTGCCGTCAAAGCGAAAAAGAGGCTCGGATAAAGACCAATTTGCCTTTCGTAATTTCTGGGCTCAAAACACGTCGTCTTTTTTGCCTGATGAAAGGAAAAAACTAGATCTAACTCGCTGTCTCTTTATGCACAACCCCCAAAGTCCATGTAATTTTTGTTATTTCTGGTTTCCCTGTGCCGGTGAAAATCGAAGTTTTCCCCAAAAAAAATGAAAAGACCACTAACGATAAGCACCTAGCGATTACAGACCACTAACGATAAGCTAGCACAAAACCCTAGCTATGGTGTGCTGTAAATTTGAATCCATGGCCTCTAAACTAGACGTTACTACTAGTACTGGTGAGTGACACCAGATTTTTTACTCATCAGCCGCACGCCGCTGCTTGCTTGCGTTGCGTCCTCTCCGTAGCTTGACGCCATGCCAAAAAGGTGCAACGCACGCCGCAAGGGGACGCACGCAGGCGCATCTCAACGAGAATGGCTAGTGGACCCGCCACATCTCAGTTCCATCAGAGGCGGCCATGTGCCGCCAGATCAACGCGATACGGGCTAGCTCAACGACACTGAGACGTGGGCCAGCAGAAGCACGTGGCGGGCCCTGGTAACCAGCAGAGGCTATAGGCGATATTTCCTTCCAGGAGATAAACTCGTCAGTCGCCGCTTGGTGAGGCCCACGAGACGAGCAGCAACGGCATCAGCGGGAGAAAACTACGGGACTGCCACTGACTGAGCACCCCGCTCCGCTCCGCTCGGCTCGGGCGACGGCGCGACCCGTTCGAGCTCGGGGAACATCGACTGCGAACTGCTAACGGCGATCTACGGGAGCAGTAGTAAAATTCCGTCACCAAGGCGTTCGCGGGGGAGGATTTAGAACTGTCACCTGATCAATCGACCGGCGGCGAGGAGCTGCCGTCCGCCGTCTCCGTCGAGACCCTCGGCTTCCGCTGCGGCGGCTCAATCTTCCCTTTGTCTTCTTTATATCACAGCTGATTCGGAAGGGAGGGAAAACAAAATCTGGGAATCAAAATATGCCAATTAGGAAGAAATTTTGGATAAGAACACGCAAGGGGGAGGGAGAAGGAGTCGCCGGAGCAATCGAGATGGATTCATTACCCCAGGCGTTTGTTTGGCCTTCCTCGATCTCCCCTCTCCCGCTGCCGTTGTTGTGCCGCCTTCCCGCTCGGCTTCTCACGAATCGCCACTTGCTCGGCCTTGCTGCCGCTAGACTAGCGCATTTGAGACGTTTCTCCCCTTCTCGCCCGCCGCGGGGGAGAGGAGAGAGATGCTCTTGCGTTGCGTGGGGCCGGGCCGTCACTCGGGAACTTGGTTATTCTCTCCTAAACGCTACACAAGTCCCAACTGTCCTCATCCATTCTCTTCTGTCTCTCCAATCTTACTCCAATCCAAGCAGAGAAACGAAAATGTTGCCGAGCTGCAGTTCGAAAAAAAAATGTTTCCAGCTGGAAAGACAGGTAGGCGCCCATACTCTGATATTCTCGTGATTTTCGTAGACTGGGCAATGCTGGAACGGACAAAAAAAATACTTACGAAAAAGGTGCAGCTCCAGCTGGAAGAGCGTAGTACCATTCACTGTAGGCCAGAGCACACACCATGATGAGATCAGGACAACACATCAACATGAACAAAAAAGTAGACAAAATTCAAAACGTACGTACTAGCAAACATCACCTGACATTGCACACTACAAAATGACAAGATAACTGGAAATAATTTGCTTCAGAACAGATCTCCGTAGTCCAGTTGTGCACGTGCACGAGTCAGGGGGCACATGAAATTCAAGCTCAATGTTTGTATGTACATTGTACGGACGAATCAACAGACGGCATCATATCAAATCTTATTTATTTAGATTGATTTAGACAGATATCACGACACCACCCCTGTGGCACACACGGCTTCCAGCGAAGCAGGCCTCGGCCTGGACGAAATCACCACGGACGAGGGGGTGCTCCGGACCCTGATTCGTTCAGCCTGTCGAGCAACGCATTGAAATCTATCTGCTGCCCGCTCTCAGTCATCCTCTGGATCACATTCAGCACCTGGTCCCTTGGATATCCCATGGTGATTGCCTTCTCGATCATATCTCCGTATGGATGGCCGCGCATCATGTGATGATGCGATGACCCTGGATGGCTCACACCAGCACCACCTGGAGGCATCTGTGGTGCCTGGGCTGCAGAAGGACCATTGGGCGGGTAGCCGCCATACGATGTGTTGTAACCCTGCGGATGCCCCTGTGGCGCATACTGCGGAGGATAGGCCCCCTTGCCTGGAGGCGGCCCAAAAGAGCCCTGGCCTGGAGGAGGAAGCTGCTGCCTTTGCATGTTGTGCGGTGGTGGTGGCTGAGATTGTGGGATGCCAGGTCCACCGTATGAATATTGCCCTTCAGAATGACTCAAACCTGATGGAGCAATGGTGTTGTACTGTCCTTGCATAGCCGCGCTGCCGGGCAGAGTTTCAGGGGATGGGTTCAATGGCTGGTGGGGTGGATAGCCACCAGAGTAGTTTGGTGGGGGAGTGGAGGGTCTCATCTGAGTTTGCACATGAGGATGTTGTGGTTGCGCTGTCTGAGGAAGATGAGGGTTGGATTGCTGTGGTTGCAGCTGTGGTGGAGGGAACTGTTGAGCATTAGACAACTGAGACTGCTGCGCTGGTTGTGTTGGAAACTGCTGAACATTAGGCAGCTGGGACTGCTGTGCTGGTTGTGTTGGAAACTGGTGAGCATTAGATAGTTGGGGCTGCTGCACAGGTGGAGGAAATGGCTGGGAGAAAGGCTGCTGTTGCTGAGCCGCTGGTGCAGGAGATGAACGAGAGGGTTGCTGCTGCCACTGCTGCTGGTAAGGAGTGTAAGACTGGGGCTGGGATTGATTTGCTGACTGAGGCTGGGATGAAGCATGGACATCTTGAGCTTGAGCCCTCACTGGCAGGTATTGCACCTCTTGTTGTACTTGCTGACCTTGTGTGTCCTGGTTGCCTGGAGCTTGGTGTTGTGGGTAGTAAACAATGGCTTGGCTAACAGCATAACGGTCCTGCTGTGGTACAAGAGAGCTAGGGGCCGTCTGCTGCACAGGTTGATCATTGTACTGCTGGACTGGTCCAGAAGCTCTAGGTACAAGTGCCGCTGAGTTCACCTGATGAGGCAAAGCAAGTGCCAGTTGCTGACTTGCTGCATCGCGCTTTTCTTCAGGCTTCTTTGCCTCGGGGAAAGGTGTCAGCACATCTTCTTTTCTTTTAGATTCATCGTGTGTAAGTTGAAACTTGGCTAGCTCCTTCTGAGTATCCGCTAACTCTTGCTTGTCTCGAAGGATTTGAATAGACCTGTGCACCTGCACCGTTTCAAATTTTAGTCACAGTTAGAATTTCTTAACAGATTAACACTCAAGATCTGTCAGTGAAGTACATATGAAAATTAAAGTACAAAAATGTACTGGCTAGATCATCTCAGGCTCTTAACAGTACTTCTTAACAAAACAATGTAAGTGTTATAGTTAGAACCATCACAAGTTATGTGTACTGTATATGTATGCTTAACTGCAGCTACAAATTTGCTCACCGAGACATAAATATATTTAGCATAGGAGTGGAGCGCATAACAGGCAACGAAAACAGGTTCATCATTAAGTAGAAAATATCATTCTTCATGTGCATTCAGATCTCAACGACAGGGACGCTTATATCTTCTGTTGTGTCACTGTCCATGGGTTGGCTTAAATGTGTTTCCTTGAGAGAAAGATCATCGGTTGTTCCAGCTCTATGTTGAGATACCAATGGCTAGAATCTGGAAAGTGCAGATTAGGCACATACAGTGATACAGGTTGATAATTGGCTCAAATATGACTTATACAAGGGCCTGTCCATGGACAGGCCACGGTAAGATGAAGGGCAAAGACTTCGCAAACTGCTCAATTTTGCCCTCTAGGGCCGGGAACTAATGAATAAAAAAGGGTTGGATACGCCCCTCTACCATATCTAGAGAAATAGAATAGTCCTTTTATACAGACTGCTAAGTGCGGGGATGGGAATCGAACCCGTGACCTCAAGGTTATGAGCCTCGTGAGCTACCAAACTGCTTTACTCCGCTCTGGAGTACCAGAAACTGGTGGACAAAAAAGGCTTGAATACAAGCCTCTAACATGTCTAGACAAATAGGATACTCCTTTTATACAGAATGGAGCGGGTAGTGGGAATCGAACCCGCATCGTTGGCTTGGAAGGCTAGGGGTTATAGTCGAAGTTGGTTGATTATTTTTTAACGTAGCAAGTCCAGACGTCCTAGCTGATTGTCCTTTCCTCATAAACTGACTTCCTAACATGCAGTGTGCTTATAACTTGCCATAAGAGTGTAGAACTAGAACAATAGTTAAAGGGCATCAGATTAGAGGACCTGCCCAAGCATCCACACAAAAAAGCCTTACATGAGCACCAGACAGTAGCTTGCCCGGAATTAATACCATGGGTACGAGATCAAGCCTGAGCATACTTGGGATAACTCGTAGTTGCATGTAAAGACTCCCAAGTGTCTTTATGATGATTTACTTTTGATTTAGTGATTCAGGTAGGACCAAAGGAGTGATAAGATTTGGAACATGCACGAAACTTCCCATGCATGCAACCAAAGTGACCAAGGTGATTTCTCAACAATTTTGTGAATTCGTGGTCAAAATTGCTTACTTGTTATGTTAACTCAGATTTCAGATTATTCACCTATTCCTCTAAGATAAACCACCTATGCCAAAAAAAAACATGGTATGCAGAGAAAGTCATCATGGTTCGGACCTAATAGGTTTAAGTAACCATATTAAACAATCAGTTCAGCTTAGCTTGGGATTTCTAAATAACTGGAAATAACAGATCAGTAGGATAGGCCCAGACAAACCCTTAACTTTGGGCTTGATCAACTTCAACCTCAGATGAGAGATGCCTGGGTTGGCTACTTCGCTGGCCAAATACGCTCATCTAGTATTGAGCTCATCAAAATAAAACTGCCAAGAATCTCATATCATTTAGGATATCATACTGGTTATAATCAGTAAGTACCCACTCGAACTTGTGCTGCATCTTCACTGAGGCGTATAATAAGCACAGAGGATACAGTTACAGTGAATGAAACAGCCTGATGCATTGTTCTAAGATTGAACATAATGTGTAACTGCAATTTGTTTCAACTAACCAAGAAAAACTGGTTGGAGTGGAACAAAAGAAATCACAGGAGGTAATACTACAGAAACATAAGCTAGAAAAAAACCACAGCAGAACAACAAACGATGTAATATAGATTAAATATATCTGAGCCTTATACTTACTATACCGATGGCTTTCGCTACTTAGTCTGAACTCACAATTACTAGATGATCAATAGAATAAATAAACATATTGGAGCAACAAACTGGAGCAAACATTTACAAGGAAAGGAGTAAACATCACATGTAAGTGATATACAATGTTTGATGCAACGGATCATGGATGGCCCGTCGGCCAAAGATGAGAGAGTGTTCATTGCCATCCACACGGGTTTGATCCCTATGATGAACGAAACGTGCCGTACTTAATCGGAGTACACACCACATTGTGTCCCTCCAGTATTTTCCTCATGTGTAGGCAACGCACAAGCACACGCGCGCGCGCACACACACACACTCGTGTTTATTTGTGCATATGATGGTGGTGGTGTGTGTGGCTTGTGTGCATCCGCCTTTTACTCCCTAACAAAATATTCTGATGTAATAATATCCAAGATAGTTTCATCCAGAGACACAATAAAGTGCATACACATCAAATAAATTCATAGATATGATATTAGTAATATATCAATGAACATATGGCATGATTGCACTGATAATACACCTGAAAGAACTATATTATCAAAACGGCCTTACTCTAAATAGTACTCCCTCCGTTCACAAATATAAGATGTTCTAACTTTTTTGTGAATAGGATGTAGATAGGCACATTTTATGTGTTTGTTCACTCATTTCAGTCCGTATGTAGTCCATATTGAAATAATCCAAAACATCTCATATTTGTAAACGGAGAGAGTAGTATTTACTTACTTCATGTAGATGTTTCTCAAGAGACTTTAATCTTAGATCAGTTTCATCACGAAGCACATCAGCTCGAAGCTCGCCTATGGACCTCTCAAGCTTATAGCAATAAATCTCCAGCTGTGAAAGCCTGCTGGTGATTCCTTCAAGAGACCTTAGCAAATTATCAGCATATTTCTTCATGCATTTCTCAACAGCAGAAAGTACATCCTCTTTGGCATAACTCTCTTGTTCATAAACTTTAACAGATGGTCTCCCAAATCTGCTCTCATGAAAATCCTGTTGCAAAAGTACAAGAATGAGTATTGGAAGTAATGAATGAAGGTTGAGCATTATAACCACAGCGATTATAAAATAAGTTCATCGCTGGAAGTAATGAATGAAAGTTAACCATTATAACCAAAACAAAACCCTCCAGCATCCAGCAATACAAAGGGCATTGCTATGGAATTTCCCGCATGATTCAAATTGTTTTCGAGCTGGTCCCTTAATTTTTCCTATCTATTGACTAGCATTGTAGAAACAATAACCTGTGCAGGGTTTGAACAAATAGGTGATATATCCCGGTAAGGTTAAAGCATACGACCCAGAAATCTAAAACACCGGATTGCAACATTTCTATACAAGTATAAACATGTCACGAGTTACCCTCAATCACGATACATAAAACAGTCGAAATTGTGTAAAACGTAGGGCGTATAATACCCCAGGTAGAAGCACAACTGATGCGTAATAACAGTGAAAATAGAGAATTTCCCATGCGAACTCGTCATGGGACACTTCAACCCAGTTTCGTTTTCCTTCGTCCCAAATTCCTCCAACGGAACGGAGGGATTCGCATACCAGAACCGAAATTTAGCCCCAAGCTTCTATAAGAGCTTGGCGCACCAAGAAATACTGCCCGCGGGAGGGATCTGAGGAAGGGAAGGAGCGATGGATACCTTGTCGACTGGATCGGGTCGCTTGGGTTCGGAGGGGGCGGCGAAGTCGTCGTAGGAGCAGAGCACGTCGTCGGTGCCGAAGTCGAAGCTCCGAGTGCCGCCTGCGGAGCCGCGGCCCGGGGGTCCGCCGGAGCCGGACATCGCAGGGTTAGGGTTTTGGTCGCGATGGGGAGCTTGCTTGGAGGGCGGGCGAAGGGGAGGGAAGGGGAGGGCGGTTGATAGGTTGCAGGTGAGGAGAGAGGAGGAAGAAGGACGGATCGATTGATTAGTCTGTGCTGTTTGTTTTTTAGGGCCCTCTGGTGTGTTGATTAAGCAAAGGCCTCGCCGTCCCGGCTGAGACGATAAGACTAGACTAAGTTTTGTATAGCGACGGGTTATCTCCTTTTGCTTTCTTTTAGTTACTTTATTTATTTATATCGAGAAGGCTGGTAATCGAGCAAACAATAGTGAAAATTGTCTCTTTCAGACTTGCGTGTTTCTTCAATTAAAAGCAATTTCAAAAGGGGAACGTTGGCTTCCGGTGCACCGGCCGAAGCTCGGGTCGGTCGCCCGCGAATCGTTCGATTGCGCCCCATTTATCGGCCCTCGTTTAACCACAGTCACTCAATCTTATCTCTTTTCATCTTTATCTTTTTTGAGGAAGCCATCAACCTCTTCTCCCGTTCCTCTCGTCCCTCTCGCCCCTCTCCTCTGCAGCTCTCTCGCGGTATGCGACCCCCAACCACCGCTTCTTTGGGATCTTGCGGCCCGACCACACTTGGCAACCTCCGTGCCACGAGCACCTACTCCAAGCTCCTCTCCGTCGATCTCCTCTCCGTCTGGGCGACTAGACCTCGATGTTGCTACAACCACAATCTAAATCGCCCGGCGTGGGATGTGCTACAACCATGCGAGACGGTGATCACGGCCGTCGTCGCGTGCTACTATGACTGAGATGACGTGGTACTACAACCGTCATGCACTCGTGTTGGAACCGGCATGCGGGGATGCTGGAAACGACGCCGGAAAAAGTTGCAACCTCAGCGTGCACCCGCGCTAGAACTAGCACATGGTGATGCTTTTACCGGCCATGTGGTCTCATCGAACTAGCTATCCGTGTGTCTTGGAACCAAAGAACAAAAATGATACAACCAAGCGTCACCCAAAGCTTCAATCGAAGGCAAACAAACTTTTTGGGTGTTGGCACTGCGCAAACACGGAAGCTTCAACCGGCGACGATAAAAGCTTCAACCGCGACTAGAAAAGCTTCAACCGGCGAAAAAGTTTCAACAATGCATTTACGAAAGTTATGGATGACGAAAAGTCGCAATTGTTGATGAAAAAAGCTACATCCGGCAATGAAAAAAGCTTCAACCATTCATGTCTCGGCTTAACCCGCGACGGCAGCGATGACATTTTTGTTGCATCTGTCGTCCTTTTTTGCTACTACCGGTGAGGTAATTTGGTACATCCTTCATGGCGAGCTCATGGTGCCACGACTCAGCGGATGTTTTTCTTTTGCTGGAACCGGCTACTAGCGGAGCTGCAACCATGTGATGCAGATGCTGGAACCGTTGCCTAGGAAAGGTGGAAGCGGTGCTGAGACGACGACGGCCGCTGACTCGGCGGCAACCGCATCGACCAAAAGCTACATCCGTCTTTTCATTTTGCTGCGATGGTTTATAATGGGTGGAGCAGTGGAGTCCACCAGATGACGGCAAGGGAGGCAGCGGACGGAAGCCACCCACACGTCGAGCGATCTCGGCGAGGACGGCGGGGGGGGGGGGGGGAGGGGGGGCCCAACGCAACCCGATGGTGCAACCATGGGGCCACGTGATGTGCACTTGCCCGGCGGTGCTAGGAACGCCGCTAGGGCGGCGTCCATGGTCATGGCCAGAGATGCAAGACGGGATGGCCATGGCTAGGGGACGAATGGCGAATAAGCGATGGCGAGGTTGCAAGCGGACCAACAACGGCGGAGGGCGCGTCCATGGCTGGGAGCGGGGCGGTCGGCGGCGCTTCGCCTTCGCTTGTTCGGGAGAAAAGGCGACCACGAGGAAGGGATGAAACGAAAGGCGGTCGGATGGCTCTCGCTCATTGCATCGGACGGTGAAATGGACCCGGCCCAAAGTATTGGGCGGCCTTGCAGCGCCCTAAGCTCCATTTCAAAAAGAATAGTTGGACATTGTTTTTAGAGGGAAATGGAAACTAGACAAGCTGTATGATTCATATAATTGTTTTTATCTGTTGCTTTGCCCTCTGCTTGAAACAAAATTTCCATTGACTGTTTTTTTGCGAGAAGGCCAAAGATATATATTAAAATCGTTCCCTTACAAGGTAATTCTTACAAAAATAGAAAATAACATACATGCCCTTGGGTATATTGTTGATGTCTTCCTCCTGCATTTGTCGGTGGCACGCTATGGGCAAAGCTCGATGGCACCTCAGGATTTCCAGACTAACCTCAGAACCAGGGTAACATTGTTAACACAACGGAAAGGAACTCACCACTCGGAGCCAGAAGAAGCCGGCGACATCAAATTGCAGATTATATCATTGCCCTGGGAAGAAAGCAACTAAGAGGACTGAAAAATCATCCCCGGTCCATCCAGACAGCACCGGAGAGGCCTAACCTCACTAGCTCCCTGATGAAGCCGAACCTAGCTGTGCTTCGTCGACTGGAGAAACCATAAGACCAAACACACAAACCATCATCGTCCACTTCGTCAAAGACGACCTAGATGAAACATATACAAACCGGGGGGGCGGATCTGGACCTGACCGAAGCTCCGCACGCCATCCACCGACGCCAACCGGCATTGCCGAAACAAGGAACGAGAGGAAGGGATTTATTCCACGCCTTCAATGACGCCATCGCCTCACCACCACCGACCTAGATCGAGCCTTACCCAAGGCAAAGCTCAACTGCCAATCTCCAAGCCCCCCCCCCCCCCCCCCGCGCGCGCGCTCGCGCATTGTCGTCGAAATGCACCTAGGGGCGAGGGGAACCGGCGGCGGTGACTCGTATCTTAGAATAAAATCCTACATTTAGATATGGAGGTTATTTGATACACACACATCCACATTTTCAAATTATAAAAAGGACCAATAAGGTAGAACAACACACAATTATCTCTGGGTATGCTCATGTTCTAGCCAGGAGACGGTGTCTTGGACTAACAAGCACACTATGTCGGCCTGCCATTCATGGGCCAGGCCGAGGACCCACCAACAACTGAAGAAGGGGCCACACATGCCCTGGCCCTCAGCGTGATCTAGATGGAGTTACCCGAATACTTGGCGTACACTACAAGGCGTATTTGAATGATCGGCTTGTTCATTCCTAGATTGTAGTCGGCCATGTGTGAAAGGATCGATATAGTTGACTAGAGGGGGGTGAATAGGCAACCGTATTCTCCTCACGCCCTCACATAATGCGAGATGTCGTGATTCCACTATTGGTGCCCTTGGAGGCGGCGACCGGACCTTTACAAACAAGGTTGGGGCTCTATCCACAACCAAGTTGGAGGCTCCCAACGATACCACGGAGCTTCACCACAATGGAATATGGCTCCGAGGTGACTTCAACTGTCTAGGGTGCTCAAACACCCAAGAGTAACAAGATCCGCAAGGGATTAGTGGGGGGAATAAAATTTCTCTTGGTGGAAGTGTAGATCTGGGCCTTCTCAACCAATCCCCAAAGAATCAACAAGTTTGATTGACTAGGGAGAGAGATCAGGCGAAAATGAGCTTTGGAGCAACAATGGAGCTTGGGGGAAAAGAGGTGGGTCAACTTGGAGAAGAAGACCTCCTTTTATAAGGGGGAGACAATCCAACCGTTACCCCCGCATAGAGTGGTACTACCGCTGGGGGCAGCGGTACTATCGCTGTGGCCAGTGGTACTACCGGTCCCCCTCGCGGTACTGCCGCCCAGACAGAAGAAAGCAAGAGGTGGAGCAGGACCTGGACCCAGGGCGGTACTAGCAGCGGTGGTAAGGGCGGTACTACCGCTTACTACCGCCTCTACTGCCGCTGCCAGTGCCGCAAAACCCGACACGAGAGGCGACACCCTCGAGTCGAGGCGGTAGGAGCGCGGAGCCGCAGCGGTACTACGGCTGAGAGCTCCAGACGGTACTACCGCTGTGGAGCGGTACTGCCGCTGTGGTCCGCGGTACTACCGCTGGGACCAGATCTCACAGAGAAGGCAAAAAGGAGCCTCCATCAAAGCAGGAAGGCTCAGAGGGTGCAAAGGGGATGTGTACGTGTTGATTCCACCCTAGCCTAACCAATGCGAACCCCTCTTGATAGTACGGTGACTCCTACGACACAAGTCCACCAAAATAGAATCGAAAGAGCTACATCGTCTTCGCTTCAAACTCCAAGGGAAGGGAATCGTCTCGTGCCAAAGGATGAATCTCTGAAATACTCAACGCACAAGATTAGTCCGCAAAGACGTTGTCATCAATCACCAAAACTACTTAGAGAGAGAGAGACATGCCTTAACAATCTCCCCCTTTTTGGTGGATTGATGACAACACGTGATTTGCACAAAAAGTAAGACAAGAAAGTAAATGAATCCCAAAACTACAAAATATGGACGGAGCTCCCCTTGAATGTGTGCACCTAATTATAGGTGTCTATGGAAAGCAAAGCACATACATTAGGATCAATACTCCCCCTATATTTTATAGACTGACAGCATTAGCAACTGGTAATGGAACATATAGAGCTTTGATGCAAGAGTAGAAGTGAGCATGGAATATAACTGGATAAGCATGCAACTCACAAACTACCAAGGTACTTGACAAACTAGATAATAAAAGGATAAGGTAGCATATGTCTCACACCATATGATAGGGTACCAGTTCTCACAAACATATACCAAACAAGCGCCAAAGACAAGAAAAGAGTTTGCGAGAAAGACAGGCAAGGCAAACACACCACACAAACACACGCTCGGAACTCGACAACGACAAATCCCTAAGCTCTCTCCCCCTTTGGCATCGAGACACCAAAAAGGCAAAGAGCGCTGCTACAGCTCCAGGTGATAGTAAACTGAGGGTCTCCATCACCACATCCCGGCGGGATCGTCTGCACTGCCATCATCAGTAGGAAACTGCTCGGTGTCTGAATCGGTCCACGGGCAGTGCTGTTGAACCCATTCCTCCTCATCAGTGATCTTTCCCTCAGAGCCGCTGGCAACAGTGGCACCCAACTGGCGCATGAGCTCCTTGTGACGGCTCCTAGCCTTCTTCTCAAAAACATGAGCCATATACTGTCCATGAGACTCCATGCAAAAGAGTTTCTTCATCCTGCGCTTGATCTTCTTCGCCCATGAGGGCTCCACTCCAGAGGGCTCATAATCCACATCATTGTTAGCATCAGCCTCAACCTCGGTCTCCATGTCAGCAGCTCCAGATGGAACCCCAGACCTAGAAGCCGGGGTGCCCCAGTTCTCCTTCTTCTGCAGACGCTTGATCTCATGGGAGATCAACTCACCAGTCTCCAGCACAACATTAGGATACACGCGAGCCCAAGCCTTCTCAATGAGTAACATGATAAACGAACCATAGATAGGGCACTTGCGCTCAGAGATGGCGGAGACGAGTTCAGACCACATGACATGAGAGATATCCAATGTTTCTCCAGTGTTTTCTTCCTTCTCATGCTGGCAGAAAAGAAGCATGTCTACGAGAAAGGAGTGACCATATCCAAGTTCCCAATGCGAGGGAAGAGAGTCTCTCGGAAGATGCGATGAAGAATGTCCAGATAGGCAAGCAGCTCTAGGGATGGCAACGGGGCCCCATACCCGCCAAACCCATGGGGATTTCATCTATTAGCGGGTGGGGATGGGCGAAAAACATCCCCATGGGGATATTTACCAAACTAATTTATTCCCCATAGGGTACAACGGGGATGGGGACGATATCCTATTCCCTAGACCCAATACCCATCGGGGACCCGATTAGTAACTGTGACACTGCGGTCAACCTTAAAATATTCACAAACAAACTTGCGAAAACAAAAAAAGCTCTGAAAAAACCTTAAACCTATCTCACGTCCCCACCTCAGCTGCCACCATGACCAAGAAGTCAGTACGAGCTAGATATGCATTAGCAGGACAAGGACAACACCATTTATGTATGTTGATTATAGGGTGTCATATTATGTATATGTGTATTTGTTTATGGGGATGGGGACCCTAATGAGGCCCCGTTCCCCGGTGGGGCATGGGTATTGGGAAATTTCATCCCCAGTCATGTAAACGGGGATGGGGATGTGATGATAGGGAATAGATGGGGATGGGGATGTTGTAGGTATCCCCATAGGGGATTGTCCCCATTACCATCCCTAGGCAGCTCATAGGTCTCCTTCTGAGTCACAGGGTGAATCTTCAAAGTACGGTAGGGCCAGAGAGATTGCTTGTGAGTGGATGTTGCATTGCGGTGAGGGCGGAATCCAACTGGGTTCTCAAGTCCATGATCTTCAACACCAAGTAACTCCATGAAGGCCTTCCACTTGACGGAAAGCAGCCTCCCATTTGTCACCCAAGTCAGAGTCCTTTCCTCATATGTTCCGAGATGGACCGTGGCATAAAACTAAGCCACCAAGTCTGCATCAAAATCCTTGTTGAACTGCATGATCCTGCGGATGTTCAACTGAGAGCACATCTATAGGGCATCGCCAAAATAAGCAAGATCCGTCTCCATAAAGTAAATGTCGATGGTGCGAACATCAACATAGAGATTCTTCTTCGATTTGATCACATCAAAGTAGATGGCATACTGAAAACGGTTCCAGAACGGGAGGTTGACCAAAGTGGGTTCTTGGTCTTCCTCATAGGGGTTGCGCCGATGCCTTTCCCAGAATTCCTTGGCATTCATCTCTGTCACAGTCTTACTCCTAGGTTTTGGCCGGTGGGCAGTAGTCTTCTTGTGCTGAGAAGGAGGAGGAGCACTTGAGGAAGCAGCCGCAGTCTCAGAGGTACGATAGCGCTTTGAAGTTGAACGCCCGTGGTTGATACGCCGGACATGCTACTCAGAGGGACCATCACATGGAACCAAACACACGGACAGAAGAGACAACACGAAAGAAAGAGCATAAGCCACCAAACAGAACAACATGGATCAAGAATTGGCAGGAATATGATGGAAGTGAGCATCCAGTGGTAGTACCGCGATCAGTAAGCGGCAGTACCGCCATAGCGGTAGTACCGCTCCAAGGGGGAGGTAGTACCGCTTGAGACGGGGAAATGGCGGTTCCCTACTGCCGTGGTCAAATCCCGCACTACCGGGATGCCAAATTCAAAAATACTCCTACCAAATATCAATCCAAATAGTCTAGTTGCCTTCTCAACCTACTCAAGCCTTGATTTAGCCAAAAATCAAGAGATGCAACAGCTATTGCCCCTAAAACACTAGGACTAGTATCTAGGCAAGAAGAGAAAGGGAACAGGGGCAATACCGGCATCCATGGCAAGAGGACGGGGTGGGGATCGACTCCACCGAAGGGAATGGAGAGGGACGGCCCGGAGATGGCGGCGAGTCGGTGCTGGAGAGACGAAGAGGAACGAGTGGGTTGTGCGAATGGGTATGGGGGAGAAGAAACCTCCCCCTGCCCCGACATAACCCCCTAGTCCCGTCCTGCAGCGGTAGTACCACTCAGGTGGACGGTAGTACGACTTGTCAACACAAGCGGTAGTATCCCGCACCACCAGCGGTAGTACCGCCTAGCAAAGACCCCTAAGACTAGACACAAAAAGGCTATGCTCAAAAAGAAAGGAAAAACAAACGGCAAGAAAAGGGAACAAACACAAAGCAACGAGAACACTAGTGAGAGGACAAGAAATACACACCTCTTCAAGAGAGGGCGGTGGTCGAGGCCACCTATGCTTGAGTCAAGAGGTATGGTGCCGCGAAGATTTTAACCTTGGGCCCATGACCAAAACTCGTCTTTGAAGCACAAGTACCATAAAAATGGCTAATGTGAAAGACTTGATCAATTTATGCATAATGGGGGGAGGGAGAGTTCATTGAGAGAACAACACTCCCCCTATGTCCATGCCTACACCTAAACAAGACATCACGAAGAGTATGGTGGGGTGTGCAAAGGTTCAAGCCACATTGCTCGAATCAATGATATTTAGCTCATGCCTTAACTCGCTAAATCTTGCTTCATCCAAGGGCTTCGTGAAGATATCTGCAAGGTTATCATGGGTGTTGACGTAGTTGAGCTCGATCTCCCCTCGCCCAATGTGATCCCGGATGAAATGATACCGGATCTCAATATGCTTTGTCTTGAAGTGTTCCACCGGGTTGAGAGAAATCTTGATGGCACTTTCATTGTCACACCAAAGAGGCACTTGTCACAAATGACACCGTAATCCTTTAAAGTTTGCCTCATCCAAAGAAGTTGTGCACAACAACTATCGGCGGCCACATACTCCGCTTCAGTGGACGAGAGAGACACACAACTTTGCTTCTTAGAAGACCAACTCACCAAAGAGCACCCAAGAAATTGGCACCCTCCGGATGTGGACTTCCTATCCACTTTGTCTCCCGCCCAATCAGAGTCCGAATAGCCTACCAGATCAAAGTTTGCTCCTCTCGGGTACCATAAGCCAAAGTTTGGGGTATGAGCCAAATATCAAAAGATTTGCTTGACCACCACAAAGTGGCTTTCCTTAGGTGCGGCTTGAAACCGTGCACAAATTCCCACACTCAACATGATATCCGGTCTAGATGCACAAAGGTAAAGCAAGGAGCCAATCATGGAGCGATATACCTTTTGATCCACCGCTTTACCATTGGGATCTATGTCAAGTTGGCATTTGACGGGCATGGAGTGGAAGCCGGCTTGACATCATTTAGCTTGAATCTCTTGAGCATGTCTTGAGTGTATTTGGCTTGGTTGTTGAAGGTTCATTCTCTTCTTTGCTTGACTTTGAACCCGAGAAAGAACTTCAACTCTCCCATCGAGGACATCTTGAACTTTGAGGTCATGAGAGCGGCAAATTCCTCATTGAAAGCTTTGTTAGGGGAACCGAAAATAATATCATCAACATATAGTTGGCACACAAACAACTCCCCTTTGACCTTCTTAGTAAAAAGAGTGGGGTCGATTTTCCCAATTTCAAACCCACGATCTTGTAGCAACTCGGTAAGGTGGTCATACCACGCACGTGGGGCTTGTTTAAGGCCATAGAGTGCCTTATCGAGTTGATACACATGATCGGGGAAATAGGTATCCTCAAACCCGGGGGGGTTGTTTGACATACACCAACTCATTAATAGGACCATTAAAAAAGCACTCTTCACATCCATTTGTTGCAACTTAAAGTTATGATGAGAAGCATAAGCAATCAACATGTGAATGGATTCAAGGCGAGCAAGGGCAGCAAAGGTTTCACCGTAGTCGATACCCTCGACTTGGGAGTAGCCTTGCGCTACCAACCGAGCCTTGTTGCGAATGATAATACCATGTGCATCTTGCTTGTTCTTGAATATCCACTTGGTTCCAATGACATTATGGTTCCACGATGGCCTTGGCACCAATCTCCACACCTTGTTGTGCTCGAAGTTGTTGAGTTCTTCATGCATGGCATTAAGCCAATCCGGATCTTCGAGCGCCTCATAGACCTTTTCGGGTTCAACACAAGAGACAAACGCGTGATGTTCGCAATAGTTTGCCAATTGTCTACGAGTGCTTACCCCCTTTCGAATGCTTCCAAGCACATTTGTCATGAGATGGCCCTTGGTAGAGAGCTTGGATGCAATCTTGGCGGCACGACGCTCCAAATCCTCCTCGGGAGAGAGTTGAGGAGCGGTTACTTGATCATCTTGAGCGTCGTCTTGAGCTTGTACTAGTTCTTGAGCTTGCTCTTGATCTTGAACTTGCTCGGAGGAGAGAACTTGACCTTGGGCATCACTTGGTGGTTCAACACCATCTTGAGGTTGATCTTGCCCTTGGTCTTGTTCATGAGGATGAGGGCCTTCACTTTGTTCTAAAAAAACATGTGGGTCTTGGGTTGGTGATGGTTCCACTTGAGTGGAACATTGTCCTTCTCCTTCGGCCACAAGGGGTTCCTCAATGGGTAGGATAAAATCAACACCCGTTCTTCTTATGGTTTGGGGAGGAATTTCATCACCTACATCACAAGTACCACTTGCTCCACTTGGGAACCGTTATTCTCATTAAACTCCATGTTACACGTCTCCTCAATAAGTCTTGTGGACTTATTGAGGACACGGTAAGCATGAGAGTTTGTAGCATAACCAACAAATATGCACTCATAAGCTCTAGCCTCAAATTTAGACAAATGAACACCTTTCTTGAGAATGAAACACTTACACCCGAACACCCGGAAGTACTTGAGGTTGGGCTTGTTACCAGTGAGTATCTCATAAGGAGTCTTGTTCAAGCCTTTGCGGAGATAGAGCCGATTGGATGCATGACACGCGGTGTTGATGGCTTTGGCCCAAAAGTTGTATGGAGACTTGAACTCTGCCATCATGGTTCTTGCCGCATCCATCAATGTCCGATTCTTCCTCTCTGCTACACCATTTTTTTGAGGGGTGTAAGATGCGGAATATTGATGCTTGATCCCCTCATCACTAAGAAACTCAATCCAAGGTGTAGTTCTTGAACTCGGTGCCATTGTCACTTCTTATCGTCAAGATCTTTGCATTGTGTTGGTGTTGGGCTTCATTTGCAAAGTCAATGACGGTTTGTTGGGTCTCACTCTTCCTCTTGAAGAAGTACACCCAAGTGTATCTTGAATAATCATCCACAATCACCAAGCAATACTTTCAACCTCCAAGACTATCAAAGGATGGAGGCCCGAAGAGATTCAAGTGAAGGAGCTCCAAAGGCCTCTTCGAGTAAATGATAGTTGAGGGAGGGTGAGCCTTCTCATGTAGCTTTCCTTTGATACACGCACTGCAAGCACGATCTTTAGCAAAACTAACATTTGTTAGTCCACTAACATGGTCCCCCTTTAGAAGACTTTGCAAAGATCTCATATTGACATGGGCTAAATGGCGATGCCAAAGCCATCCCACATCAACTTTAGCCATTAGGCATGTCGCGGTCTTAGTGGGTCGCTCTGAGAAGTTAATCACATAGAGACCATTCTCGACATGCCCAACAAAGGCTACTTTAAGAGTCTTGCTCCACAAGAGGGCCACGGTATCAGTATCAAAGAAAGTGGCAAAGCCCATGAGTGCAAGTTGATGAACGGAAAGTAAATTGTATGCAAGGGACTCGACAAGCATGACTTTCTCGATCGTGAGATCATTCTTCTTCTTGTTCTTGGACTTGGGTGAGAACCCAATTCCTTCCTTGGCCACAGCTTCCTTTTGATTACTCAAAAGGTCGTTGAGGTTCTTTTCACCTTGTATGCACGACACAAGGCCCTTTTCAAGTTGCTCCTTCAACTTTGCATTCTCCTCAACAAGATGCACATGCTCACAACAAGGGTTATTAGCATTTGCATTATTAATTAAGACCATATGAGGAAAAGTGGCTTTCTCCTTGGTTAACTTCACTTGGAGTTGATCATGAGACTATTTAAGACTAGCATGAGTACCCTTAAAGGCCTTGTGAGCCTTGTCAAGTATATCAAACTCCTCCTTGAGTCTAGCAAGATCAATCCCAAGTTTGGCCTTCTCGGAATTTAGCACACGAGATACAACAAGGGCATGATCAAGATCTTTCTTTAATTTAGCATGATCATTGTTGTATGACTCCTCAAGAGCCAAACGATGACCACGCTCTTCTTCAAGAGCGTTCGAGAGATCCGATATCACATCGGCATAGTCACGACTATGCCCCTCCATCTTAGAGATGGTTTCTTCGTGAGCCTCGATCGTGTCATTGGCAAAGTGCTTCTTGGACTTACCCTTGAGCTTACTCATAAAAGACTCAAATTCATTTTATTCCTCATTAGGCCCCTCACTTTCATCAATGCAATCCATCAAGGAAGGATTAGTAATGATGGTAGTTTTGATGTTGGGGGTTACCTTGTTGGTGACTTTAGCCATGAGGCACTTGGCGGTGATGTTCTCATTGGGTGAATCGAAGAGGGACACCCGTGGAGTTGTTGCAATGGCCACGGAGGCCATGGCAACTGAGTCACCGTCTTCATCGTCATCATCATCCTCATTGTACTCTTCTTGTGCCACCAACCCCTTGGGAGGAGTCTTCTTGGTGAAGTTGCACTTGTTGGGGAAAGACTTGGCCTTGTCCTTTCGGATGAGCTTGCCACCATTGTCTTCCCTCTTCTCATATGGGCATTCCGCAACAAAGTGGCTCACATTGCCACAATTATAGCAAGTCCTAACGTGTTGCTTGCCCTTTGCGCCACTTGAGTTGCTTTTGTTGAAGTTTGGCCTTGTGTTCTTCTTGCTCCAAAATTGCCTTGAAGCAAGAGCCATGTGCTCATGATAAGCATATTTTGTATCTTGAGTTGCTCTCCTCTTCTTCCTCTTCATCCTCTTCTTCCACACTAACCTTGGCCTTCAAAGCAAGGTTGAGCTTCTTAGCTCTTTGAGAGCGCAATACCGCATTGTCGGCGGTCTTGTCCAAGATCCTCATTGCCATAAACTCATCCAAGACTTCACTTGAGGACAAGGTGTGGAAGTCCGGCCTTTGACGGATGATGGATGACATGGCCTTGTGGTAAGGCATCATGGCCTTGAGGAACTTGCGCTTGATCCAATTGTCATCCGTATCCTTGCTCCCATGATCTCGGAGTGAGACCGGGAGAGTGGTTAGCCTCTGGTAAAGCTCATGAGGTTCTTCATCTTCATTCATTGCGAACTCATCTGCCTCATCTTGTACCACTTCATAGTTGGAGCGTTGAATGCTTGCGCTTCCCTTGTAAAGGGAAATGACATGGTGCCATGCTTCCTTGGCCACGGTGAAGGGACGGAGATGAGCAATATCTTCGGGTGGAATTGCATCTTGGATGATGAAGAGAGCATTCTCATTGAATTGATTATCCACGGCTTCTCTAGGGGTGAAGTTGCTTCGGTCATACAGATAGAAACCTTCTTCAATGATTCTCCAAAGATTAGTATTAACATGGTTTAAATGACGCTTAAAGCGAGACACCTAAGCATCAAAGTCCTCATTTTTCACAATCTTAGGGGGAGAACCGGCATGATTCAAATGAGTGGAAGGAATCGGTCCACCATAAGTAAGCGGAGGTTCCACATGGGCAAAGATGCCATTTCCACTTCTACCACTAGATAAAGGAATTAGTGGGGGGAATCAAATTTCTCTTGGTGGAAGTGTAGATCTGGGCCTTCTCAACCAATCCCCAAAGAATCAACAAGTTTGATTGGCTAGGGAGAGAGATCGGGCGAAAATGAGCTTTGGAGCAACAATGGAGCTTGGGGGAAAAGAGGTGGGTCAACTTGGAGAAGAAGACCTCCTTTTATAAGAGGGAGACAATCCAATCGTTACCCCCGCTCAGCCCCACACAGAGTGGTACTACCGGTGAGGGCAGCGGTACTACCGTTGTGGCCAGCGGTACTACCGCTCCCCTCGCAGATCTTGCCACAGCATGTAAGAAAGCAAGAGGCGGAGCAGGACCTGGACCCAGGGCGGTACTAGCAGCGGTGGTAAGGGCGGTACTACCGCTTAAGAGCGGTACTACCGCCTCTACTGCCGCTGCCAGTGCTGCAAAACCCGACACGAGAGGCGACACCCTCAAGTCGAGGTGGTAGGAGCACGAAGCCGCAGCGGTACCACGGCTGAGAGCTCTAGGCGGTACTACCGTTGTGGAGCGGTATTGCCGCTTGTAGCTCACGAGCGGTACTACCGCTGTGGTCCGCGGTACTACCGCCGGGACTAGATCTCACAAAGAAGGCAACAAAGGAGCCTCCATCGAAGCGGGAAGGCTCAGAGGGTGCAAAGGGGATGTGTACATGTTGATTCCACCCTAGCCTAACCAATGCGGACCCCCTCTTGATAGGATGATGACTCCTACGACACAAGTCCACCAAAACAGAATCAAAGGAGCTACATTGTCTTCGCTTCAAACTCCGAGGGAAGGGAACCGTCTCGTGCCAAAGGATGAATCTCTAAAATACTCAACGCACAAGATTAGTCCGCAAATACGTTGTCATCAATCACCAAAACTACTTAGAGAGAGACATGCCTTAACAATGTGTAAACCCTAGATATCCCCCGTGCCTATATAAGCCAAGGGGTTTAGTTTGTAAAGACATATTTTCAAGGTTTTGGGAGGTTAGAGCTCATTCATGTGATTTCGAGGTAGACCATCATGTACTGTGTACCCCCCCCATCCACAATCAACACAATACAAGTAGAACATAAGGTTTTACCTCTTTGAGAGGGTCCAAATCTGGGGAAAATTGTGTCCCCTTTACTTCATGTTACCATCATGCTCAGACCACCAGCTCGAGACTATTGGGAATCGTTGCATGGAAAACAAAAACATTCTACGCACACGCAATGATCTATCCATGGAGATGCATAGCAACGAGGGGAGAGTGTGTCTACGTACCCTCGTATACCGTAAGCGGAAGCGTTTCACAACGCGGTTGATGTAGTCAAACTTTCTTCGCGCTTCACAGATCGAGTACCAAACGTATGTCACCTCTGAGTTCTGCACACGTTCAGCTCGGTGACGTCCCTCACCTTCTTGATCCAGCAAGGTGTCGAGGTTGTAGATGAGTTTCGTCAGCATGACGGCGTGGTGATGGTGATGGTGAAGTGATCCGCGCAGGGCTTCGCCTAAGAACCGCGAGAATATGACCGGGGGTGTAAACTGTGGAGGGGGGCGCCGCACACGGCTAACAATTGATATTGTGTGTTCTAGGCGCCCCCCTCCCCACATATATATAGGTGGGAGGGGAGGAGAGGCAGCCAGGGGGCGCCCCAAGTAGGCTCTGAATCCTACTTGGGGTTTCCCCAAGTGGCGCCCCCCCCCCCTTTGCTTTTTCCACCGGAGAAGAAAGGAAGAGGGAAGAGAGAAAGGAAGGGGGGATGAATCCCCCCTTTTCCTTCTCCAATTTGGCCACATGCCAAGGGGGGCGCGCCACCCCTTGTGGGCTGGTGTGATCCCCTCTTATGGCCCATATGGCCCATATACCTCCCCCGGGGGTTCCGGTAACTCCTCCGGTACTCCGATAAATACCCGATACACTTTGGAACACTTCCGGTGTCCTAATACTATCGTCCTATATATAAATCTTTACCTCTCGACCATTTCGAGACTCCTCATCATGTCCGTGATCTCATCCGGGATACCGAACAACATTTGGTCACCAAATCACATAACTCATATAATACAATATCATCATCGAACGTTAAGCGTGCGGATCCTACGGGTTCGAGAACTATGTAGACATGGCCGAAACACCTCTCCGGTCAATAACCAATAGCAGAACATGGATTCTCATATTGGATCCTACATATTCTACAAAGATCTTTATCGGTCGAACCGTTATGACAACATACGTTATTCCCTTTGTCCATCGGTATGTTACTTGCCCGCGATTTGATCGTCGGTATCTACATACATAGTTCAATCTTGTTACCGGCAAGTCTCTTTACTTGTTCCATAATACATCATCCTGCAACTAACTTATTAGTCACTTTGCTTGCAAGGCTTCTTATGATGTGCATTACCGAGAGGGCCCAGAGATACCTCTCCGATACTTGGAGTGACAAACCCTAATCTCGATCTATGCCAACCTAACAAACACCTTCGGAGATACATGTAGAGCATATTTATAATCATCCAGTTACGTTGTGATGCTTGATAGCACACAAGGCATTCCTCCGGTATCCGGGAGTTGCATAATCTCATAGTCGAAGGAATATATATTTGACATGAAGAAAGCAATAGCAATAAAACTGAACGATCATTATGCTAAGCTAACGGATGAGTCTTGTCCATCACATCATTCTCCTAATGATGTGATCCCGTTATCAAATGACAACTCATATGGTTAGGAAACCCTAACCATCTTTGATCAACGAGCTATTCAAGTAGAGGCTCACTAGGGACACGGTGTTTGTCTATGTATTCACACATGTATTTAAGTTTCTGATCAATACAATTCTAGCATGAATAATAAATCATGAATAAGGAAATATAAAATAATAACTTTATTATTGCCTCTAGGGCATATTTCCTTCAGTCTCCCACTTGCACTAGACTCAATAATCTAGATTACATTGTAATGATTCTAACACCCATGGAGTCTTGGTGCTGATCATGTTTTGCTCGTGGAAGAGGCTTAGTCAACGGGTCTGCTACATTCAGATCCGTATGTATTTTGAAAATCTCTATGTCTCCCTCCTTGACTTGATCACGGATGGAGTTGAAGCGTCTCTTGATGTGTTTGGTTCTTTTGTGAAATTTGGATTGCTTCGCTAAGGCAATTGCTCCAGTATTGTCACAAACGATTTTCATTAGACCCGACGCACTAGGTATTACACCTAGATCGGATATGAACTCCTTCATTTGCTGCTTCCGAAGCAGCTATGTACTCCGCTTCACACGTAGATCCCGCCACGACGCTCTGCTTGGAACTGCACCAATTGGCAGCTCCACCATTCAAAATAATATGTATCCGGTTTGTGACTTAGAGTCATCCGGATCAGTGTCAAAACTAGCATCGACATAACCATTTACAACGAGCTCTTTGACACCTCCATAAACGAGAAACATATCCTTAGTCCTTTTCAGGTACTTTAGGATGTTCTTGACCACTGTCCAATGATCCACTCCTGGATTACTTTGGTACCTCCCTGCCAAACTTATAGCAAGGCACACATCAGGTCTGGTACACAGCATAGAATACATGATACAACCTATGGCTGAGGCATAGAGAATGACTTTCATTTTCTCTCTATCTTCTGCAGTGGTCGGGCATTGAGTCTGACTCAACTTCACACCTTGTAACACAGGCAAGAACCCTTTCTTTGACTGGTCCATTTTGAACTTATTCAAAACTTTATCAAGGTATGTGCTTTGTGAAAGTCCTATTAACCGTCTTGATCTATCTCTATAAACACTAGTACATCGAGCTCCTAAACAAACGGTTTAAAACTCCTTTCCGCGACGACATTTGGGACCGTCTCCAAGTGAGTATGGGCAATAGGGGGGTCCTTTCCACACGACCCAGAAACCGTCGGGGATATGCCCTCCTGGCACACACGTTCGGCAAAATGAGGTCGTGTGCGACCGGCGAGTGCTCAAATACAGAAATACGTACGGTAGAGCTAAAAAAATACAATTATACGACAAAATTGTTTCCAGTCGCAAGCACATCCCACACAGTCAATCCCCGCTAAACATTTCCGTTCGTATGTACATCCCACACAGTCGCTCGAAGGAAAACGTTTCCGTTCACAGGTACATCACACACAATTTTTCCCGTTAAATCGCTTGCGTTATTGAATATATCACACACGGTCCATGGAAGAAACTATGTGGCAAAGGCTGTCCATCACACACAGTTTTCATGTGGTAAACGTTTGCGCAAGGTGGCCTAACGCAAACAGTTTTCAAGAGAAAGTCGTGTGTGATTGTTCATTGATCCAACATGGTTTATTCCTAGAAACTATGTGTATTGCGTGCGGTCATCGCCCACGGTATTTTTTCAACAACCGTTTGCAATAGCAAAACCCAATTAGTAGGCTAATTCGCCACTAGCAGGCTAATTATCCGATTATTCATAATCCATTTATTAATCTAATTAACAGTTCATATTAAGTACACAATATATTTCATTTTCATAATTGGAATACATCAGAGTACAACATCATATAGCTTCAGCACTCAGCTAACCATTACACAACTACACCAGGACCAAGTTTCACATGCAACATGTAGAACCTTTCAAAATTAGCATCATAGATGGTATATAGACAGATGCATCTCATCTGGAAAACTGCTAAAGCGGAAGGCGAATATTGAGCCTTCATTCATGTTGAAGGTCTTTGCAACTTTAGGCCAGTGCCTGTGGATGATTGACCGTCCGTCCTTGACCTCTTGAGGAACACTTCAATATTGAGCGGTGGGTGTTGTATGAAAACCTTCCTCGCCTCGACCATAGAGGTGGTTTGAGAGGTAATCATCGATGAACTGCTTTGGAAAGGCCTGAAAACAAGGATGTGCATAAATATCTTCTCTATATTGGAAATGGGGTAAAGGAATTAAAAAAGGCAAGGTATAATAGTTAGTACCATCCTGTAGTAAACTGATGTCTTCTTCATTGTGCAGACAAAGATCTTGTTGTTTTTTGTCGCTAATTTCTTTATCCTAACAATCTTTCTGAGTTTCTTGACTTTACTGATATTCATGGACAACTCATTTCCCCATATGCAAAAAGGGTCGAACAGTGGGTTAAAACCTCGACAAATAGGACCTACATGTGCAAGACCAAATTGTTAAAAACCTAAATATTAGAATGGTTCCTGTAATTGCACAATAATGTGCTATTAGACAACGGACCATGCACGTGCTAACCTCGATTGTAAACCTCAGTCCTTCCCATTGTTTCCCTGCAACACATATAAGGTAGTTAGTCATCATGTTAAGTAAGGGTTCGCATGCTATCAGTAAAATATGTTGATGAAAAATAATCACATTGCAGATTCATCAGATTAATTCAAGCCACAGGGAAAACCCATTTACCCAAACCAAGCATGATTAAGAACTAGGAAATATAGCACTTGTATATGTTTCTCATGTATTAAGTGTAGCCAAATTCGATTTATTCCTCACATGCACAACAATACAAAATTCTACCCACGACAATTGGACATCGCATTGCAGAATTGAACTAAGCAGTTAACTAAACACCACAACAAATGAACCAAACATTAGCTGAGCACCACATTGCACAATATAACATTGAACCAAGCAGTTAACTAAACACCACAACAAATGAACGAAACATTAACTGAGCATCACATTGCACAATATAACATACTCCTAATAGAAGATCAGACAGTTAACCAAACAGTTAACTACAGCCAATTGTAGCAATTGTATTTGTTTCTCATGTATTTACTACAACCAAATTCAATTTATTCCTCACATGGTATACAATAAAAAAATGCACCCACAATTTTGTAAAGATAAATTTGATTTATTTCTCACATGGAAGACAATACAAAATTGCAGCCTGAAGAATTGAACATCACATTTGCAGAATTGAACCAAACAGTTAACTGAAGACGACAAATAATTAACAAAACAGTTAATAAGTGAGCACCACACTACACAACATATACAACATATACACTAGAGCAACAATTGCATGGTAAAATTAGATAGCACAATTCACTAGAATTTGTGAAGGAAAGGTAGGAGCAGCACATGCAACGGGTAAACCGAGCATGCTTAACCGGCGTAGCTAGCAAATGGCAAGGTGCTCCTTCAAGATCTGAAATTAAACACGAATGGCAGCCATCGCAACCTCATCTGTAGCGTCTTGACGCGATTTGCTTCTCCATTGCCAAATGCTCCTTGAGGTCCTGGCTATCTGCGTGCACCATGGCTTAGGCCGGCGTTTATTTGGTGGAGGGTCGGTGATTTTGGTGGAAGGTGTCGCTTTCGCCAAGCAGTAGGGGCATGTGGGATGTGGAAGGAGGAGGAGGATGGGGTCGGTGTGGATTACACGCCTGGATAGGCGAGGCCGAGGCGTGAAGGAGGGTCGCCCGGCGAGGCGGCGGCTGCAAGCAAGGAGTGAAGGTTTCAACTTGTAAAGCACGGCGGAACGAGGGGACATGTGGCTTTTGGTAAGGGGGCGGGGGAGGGGAGGTAGATATTTCCATGGAAGCCGTTGGAATCGCTTCAGCCAAAAATCTGGCGCAAGAAAGTGTCATCGGACCACGATCCCTTATTCAGAACCGTGTACGATATGTGAACATCACAAACGATTCAGATAGCTTAACCCGTGTGTGTTGAGTTTGAACGTCAAAAATTTTGGTTCGAATTTCCCTGGTTCGAATTTTCGAGGAACGTCGGAGAAGCTTTGTCCGATTTGTGCGGTGACCGCCATGACCTGGGTGTGGACGGCCTCGACATGGTAGTGGGTGGCCTCCAGCAGGGCTAAGGCCGCCCGCTTGATGAACGAACAATTGTGCCGCTCGCCGATTGCTATCCCGAGGCGGAATCTTTGCCGCCGCCTGAGAAGCAACAGCGGCCGTTTGGGCTGCCTTGGCGGCCCGGACGCAGACTGCGGTCGCCCTCACGAAGCTTGTTAGCACGCGCCTGGCAGCTGCGGCCGCGCTCACGCCAGAGTGGGCCACCGAAGTTGCCCTCACGACGTGGGTCCACGTCCCCATCTTTCACCGGCGACAAATGAACAGTGAAATGATATTCGGGGAGTGAGCTAGCTAGTGTGCTTGACACGCCCGGTACGTGGGTATGGCCGACGCACCTTCTGTCGTAATGCATGGGTGTACTATACACCGACGGTGCTCCAAGATATTTTGTGCTGCATCTCACACGGTTGGTGATAATAAACTGTGTGCGATCTACTTGATTTATCGTCTTGATCATTTGAATTACGTAATGGGGTCACAACTACAAAGGATGGTGTTTGAATTGTTAGAACTTTTATCTGCAGTGAACATGCAACTATAGGTGTGTCATCAAAAAAATTGGAATTATTCAGGGTTCGTTTGTACATTTTTGTACATTAACTGGGTTTTCCAGGAATTTTATGCGCATAATTCAAATTTGAACTACATGCACATGCTCCAGTGCATATAAATTAGTTGAAAAATCAAATCAGTGTCTTTGGGTGCATGCTTAGTCCGATGCAAGAAATGGGAATGAATTTCGAACACCAGGGCACCGTTGATTGCCGGCAAAACATTGAGATGCCTGGTTTTTAAATTCTAGTAAATCTAAAACTCGTATGAAATTCATGAAACTTGGCATGCTATCATGGAGCGGCATCAACATGCCGTGGTACAAATTTTGTCCTATTTGGGGCAGGTTTGGGTATATGCTTCTCACAAACCGGAGTTTCTCACAACAAGCATGATGGTTTTCGGTAGGGAACGTCCCACCTTTGGGGACGAAACGATATCCATTGCCTCTTATTGCTTTCAAATTTTTTTCTTGCGTCAACGTAGAACAACTGGAGTGTTGTGTGAATTTTTGTGATTTTCGGGGTTCGTTTCGACATTTTTTTGCATCAACTAAGTTTTCAATGCATTTATGTGCATAATTCAAATTTGAACTACATGCACATGCTCCAGTGCATATAAATTGGTTGAAAAATCAAATTTGTGTCCTCGGGTGCATGCTTAGGTCCCATGCAAGAAATGGGAATGAATTTCAAACACCGAGGCACCGTTGATTGCCGACAAAACATTGAGATGCCCGGTTTTAAATCCTAGTAAATCCAAAACTCGTCTAAAATTCATGAAACTTGGCATGCTATCATGGAGCGGCATCAACATGCCGTGGTACAAATTTTGTCCCGTTTGGGGCAGGTTTGGGTATATGCTTCTCACAAACCGGAGCTTCTCATAACAAGCATGATGGTTTTCGGTAGGGAAGGTCCCACCTTTGGGGACGAAACGATATCCGTTGCCTCTTATTGCTTTCAAATTTTTTTCTCGTGTCAACATAGAACAACTGGAGTGTTGTGTGAATTTTTTTGATTTTTCGGGGTTTGTTTGGACATTTTTATGCATTAAGTAAGTTTTCAATGCATTTATGTGCATAATTCAAATTTGAACTACATGCACATGCTCCAGTGCATATAAATTGGTTGAAAAATCAAATTTGTGTCCTTGGGTGCATGCTTAGGTCCCATGCAAGAAATGGGAATGAATTTCAAACACCAGGGCACCGTTGATTCCCGGAAAAACATTGAGATACCTGGTTTTTAAATTATAGTAAATCCAGAACTCGTCTGAAATTCATGAAACTTGGCATGCTATCATGGAGCGGCATCAACATGCCGTGGTACAAATTTTGTCCCATTTGGGGCAGGTTTGGGTATATGCTTCTCTAAGCTGGAGCTTCTCACAACAAGCATGATGGTTTTCGGTAGGGAACGTCCCACCTTTGGGGACGAAACGATATACATTGCCTCTTATTGCTTTCAAAACTTTTTCTCGTGTCAACATAGAACAACTAGAGTGTTGTGTGAATTTTTTGTGATTTTTCGGGGTTCGTTTGGACATTTTTATGCATTAACTGGGTTTTCAATGCATTTATGTGCATAATTCAAATTTGAACTACATGCACAAGCTCCAGTGCATATAAATTGGTTGAAAAATCAAATCTGTGTTCTTGAGTGCATGCTTAGGTCCCATGCAAGAAATGGGAATGAATTTCAAACACCAGGGCACCGTTGATTGCCGGCAAAATATTGAGATGCCTGGTTTTTAAATTCTAGTAAATCCAAAACTCGTCTGAAATTCATGAAACTTGGCACGTTATCATGTAGTGGCATCAACATGCCGTGGTACAAATTTTGTCCCATTTGGGGTAAGTTTGGGTATATGCTTCTCACAAACCGGAGCTTCTCACAACAAGCATGATGGTTTTCGGTAGGGAACGTCCCACCTTTGGGGACGAAACGATATCCATTGCCTCTTATTGCTTTCAATTTTTTTTGTCGTGTCAACATAGAACAACAGGAGTGTTGTCTGAATTTTTGTGATTTTTCGGGGTTCGTTTGGACATTTTTATGCATTAACTGATTTTTCAATGCATTTATGTGCATAATTCAAATTTGAACTACATGCACATGCTCCAGTCCATATAAATTGGTTGAAAAATCAAATCTGTGTCCTTGGGTGCATGCTTAGGTCACATGCAAGAAATGGGCTTGAATTTCAAACACCAGGGCACCGTTGATTGCCGACAAAACATTGAGATGCCTGGTTTTTAAATTCTAGTAAATCCAAAATTCTGTTAACCATTCACGTGATGCCACGTGTCTTGGTTTTAATGGCTATAGGAGGTGTCGTGCGGAAAAATGCTTGACCTTGACTGAACGGGAGGCGTGCGAGCACCGTCTGGTGCACGTTGACCGAGAGGTGTGCAAGCTGTCCTCGAGTCTTGAGCTCACCGAGAAGCGTCTGAAGCTGTCTGCTGTGAGCTCACCGGAAGCGAGCCCTTTGACTTCCATGGCCGCCCGCCTTGCTCGCATCCTCTCCATTAATGGCTCCCAAAGCGCGATTTAATTCGCCTTTTAAATATAAAACACTCGCCATAAGCGTTTTAGTTAGAACACCAGATGCAAACCAATAGCTTCCCCAGAAGCCAAGAGAAAATGTGCGAGTAGGATTTACGTAGCTCTTGATGCATAAGCGATTTAGATAGAACACCCATATGCAAAGTGAGAGCAGTGCAGGAATTGTGCATCCCTTCAACGCAAACGGTTGTTCTGGATAACACGTGTGCAACCACGTACAAACAATTTGGTAAGATTTGCATCTGTCATATTGGGTATGTTGCCATTTGTCAAACTGGAAAGATTTACATTTGTTGATCTAGTAACGTTGCCATTTGTCAATCCTTGTAACACTGCGATTTGTCAAAATATGCAGCTAGAAATCATTAGCACTATGTAATTTTTGCAACTAAAATTCAGTAATTAAGCATAGATTTCATTCATAGATTAAGCAGTCATTCATTATTTATACAAACAATTCAACTCGACAGCTGAACCGACCAAACTTCTCCCCAATTGTTGCCAACCACGTACTGAAATAGCTAGTTCAACTATATATACTAGCTAATTTTAACTACGTTGTACAGTTCGACCACACATCTATAGTCAGATGAACTGAACAAAATAGCCCCTAAATACTACTACTACCACAGAGGGGCTTTGTGCTACTTCCGACAGCCTCTCCTCTGCCGAGCGCACTCAGTAAGAGGCAGAGGAGGAGGAGGAGCCTACCGACGAGCTAGACAAATGCAATACGGTGCCTGTCGCTGCTACGTTCAGCGATGCTCGCCAGCTCGAATGCCCACTGCCGCTCCAGATGATCCCTCTCGAAGCGGCCGGACTGCTCGTAGATCTCCTAATTCCTCGCCTCATCATCGGCGTGTGTTGCAGCCACGGCTGTGGTAAGGCTCTTTGCATGCTCGACGAGGCACTCCTCCTCCTCCGGCAGGAACTCGATGTAGCGCGCAAGGTCGCTGACGCACGTGCGGGCCTCCACCTCCGCCTCCCTTCTTGGGCGGCGGTGGCAGTGCGGGTGATGATCCCGGCGGCCGACGGTGGGCTAGAGGCCACGGCGGCCGATGATGGGGTGGCGGCCACGACCACAACCTCCCGCCTTCGGGCCGCGATGGAGGAGCGGGTGATGGTCACAGTGGCCGGCAGTGGGGTGGCGGCCACGACGGCCACCTCTCGCCTTCGGGCCACGACGGCGGAGTGGGAGATGTCCCTGGCCTTCGACGGTGGTGTGGCGGCAACGACGGCCGGCAACAGCTGCCGACGAGCAGCGACGGAGGAGCGTGTGGTGGGTGTTCCACGCACACCCAACAGGGACGCCACATGCACTACACTACGTCGAGGACTGCGCCGCCGCCGTGGTGTAGCCTCCCAGCTGGAGCTGTCATCTGATGACGGCGGAGTGGCTGAGCGACGACAACGGACCGGTGCCATTGGCGATTGTGGGAGAAGCATACGAGATAGGCTACAGGGAGGGAGGGGAAAATGCGACGCAATACTCGCCGGCCATGAGGGTTTTTATAGGAGGCCGGTAAGCATTGGGATTTTGGGGGATTTCACCGAGTCGGGCGGGAAGCTTGCGTGGGAACCTGCGAGGTTGCGTGGGAACGGGCTCACCGACGATTCATTGGCGCCACCGATTGGCCAAAAGAACGCCCCACTACTGTGCAAGCTTCTTGTTTGTAAGCCGTCTGTGGCAGTGGGGTGACAAGACGTGCGAGAGGAGGATGAGAGGACACGTACACATACAGTTAATAAAAAAACGTTTGTGATTTAATTACCTACTATACCCCATCATGGTTTATAAGTAGGATTTAATTAATAAAATACGAATGCATGTCGCCATAGATTATATCGTTGGAGTCGTATTTGAACATAGCTCCCAGCTATACAATTTTTGTAACATGCATTAACACTTTTTTGGTTAAATTTAAGGTTATACACCAGCAGGCATTTGCCCGCAACACACACGACTTATTCCATCACAAACAACTCTGATGGATCAAGCTATGCGCCACGTATCGCTACGCAACCTAATATGATTAGGTGCTTGATGTCTCCGGACATCGCCGCCTGATTCATCTTATTTGCCACGTATCAACGTGTCGTCCTCTACTCGCGTCCCTCGGCAAGCTCGCTTTCATTAGGGCGCCATGACATCTTTGTGCTCACCGTTAGGCGCTGCAACATGCTCTGTCGCGTCTGTTGGCACGCTCTGCTCGCGTCCGTCGGCGTGCTAGGCTTGTGGATAGCTTTTCCTTTAGGCGGCCGCGCAGCGCTCTGGTCGCGTCCCTTCGCGCGCGCTCTGCTAGCAGTTGGGCATGTGCACGATCACGTCGGGGCCCCATATGCATGCGGTTGCGCCGCGCGCGTTGCCACACGATGCAGTTATGTGCGGCACGATGGAGTTACGCGCTGCAAATTAGAACTGCCATAAGGGCTTGCCAATATTCCTGGCCGTCCGGCTTCCCCTTTAATTCCCACGGCCATTATAACCTTAGTCTCTTCAACCTTTCAATCACGCCCCACAACACAACAAGCACACCCACGACGACACATAGAGAGGGGATGTCCGGCGGCGCTCCAATGGAGTTCGGCGAGCATACAGTGGAGACCCATGCGAGGGATACGGATCTCTCGGTGGTGTACACCATCGACCCGGCCGTGGTGGATGACTACATCAACAGCGTTGAGCGGTTGCTTCTTTGGAGACAAGTACAAGGTGGTCGGCATCGACCTCGATTACCACCGCCGGTCGTCCCGGCATAGATCAGAAGGTTGCCGTCGCCCAGTTGTGCGTGTGCCATCATGTCCTCATCTACCACTACTGCATGGCCACGGAGCCTTGCGACCGTTTCAACAGGTTTGTCAACAACACCGACTATAAGTTCGCCACGGTGGATACCAAAGACGAGTAAAAGCGCTCAGTGTTACGGGCTTGTCCTGCAAGAACCTTGTCGAAATCCGTGACCATGATGACCCACAAGTATAGGGGATCTATCGTAGTCCTTTCGATAAGTAAGAGTGTTGAACCCAACGAGGAACAGAAGGAAATGATAAGCGGTTTTCAGCAAGGTATTTTCTACAAGCACTGAAATAATAGGTAACAGATAGTTTTGTGATAAGATAATTGGTAACGAGCAACAAGTAACAAAAGTAAATAAAGTGCAGCAAGATGGCCCAATCCTTTTTGTAGCAAAGGACAAGCCTGGACAAACTCTTATATGGAGAAAAGCGCTCCCGAGGACACATGGAATATCGTCAAGCTAGTTTTCATCACATTCATATGATTCGCATTCGGTACTTTGATAATTTGATATGTGGGTGGACCGGTGGTTGGGTGCCATCCTTACTTGTACAAGCATCCCACTTATGATTAACTCCTATTGCAAGCATCCGCAACTACAAAAGAAGTATTAAGGTAAACCTAACCATAGCATGAAACATATGGATCCAAATCAGCCCCTTACAAAGCAACATATAAACTAGGGTTTAAGCTTACATCACTCTAGCAACCCATCATCTACTTATTACTTCCCAATGCCTTCCTCTAGGCCCAAATAATGGTGAAGTGTCATGTAGTCGACGTTCACATAACACCAATAGAGGAGAGACAACATACATCTCATCAAAATATCAAACGAATACCAAATTCACATGACTACTAATAGCAAGACTTCTCCCATGTCCTCAGGAACAAACGTAACTACTCACAAAGCATATTCATGTTCATAATCGGAGGAGTATTAATATGCATAAAGGATCTGAACATATGATCTTCCACCAAATAAACCAACTAGCATCAACTACAAGGAGTAATCAACACTACTAGCAACCTCGGTACCAATCCAAGACTATGAGGCAAGAATTGGATACAAGAGAGGAACTAGGGTTTGAGAGGATATGGTGCTGGTGAATATGTTGATGGAGATTGGCCCTCTCCCGATGAGAGGAGCATTGGTGATGACGATGGCGATGATTTCCCCTCAGGAGAAGTGTCCCCAGCCGAACAGCTCTGTCGGAGCCCTAGATTGGATTACGCTTGAGGTTCCGCCTCGGTAGTGAGTCTCGTCCCGAAAGCTTGCTTATGATTTTTCTTTGGACGAAAGACTTCATGTATTAGAAGATGGGCACCGGAGGGCCAACAGGGGGCCCACGAGGCAGGGGGGCGCCCAGGGGGGTAGGGCACGCCCCCCACCCTCGTGGACAGGTGGAGGCCCCCCTGACGTAGATTCATCTTCGAGTATTTTTTTTATTTCCAAAAATAACTTTTGTGGAGTTTCAGGACTTTTGGAGTTGTGCAGAATAGGTCTCTAATATTTGCTCCTTTTCCAAATTTCGAATTCCAAATTTGCCGACATTCTCCCTCCTTATGTAAACCTTGTAAAATAAGAGAGAATAGGCATAAGAATTGTGACATAATGTGAAATAACAGCCCATAATGCAATAAATATCGATATAAAAGCATGATGCAAAATGGACGTATCAACTCCCCCAAGCTTAGACCTCGCTTGTCCTCAAGCGGAAGCCGATAATGATAAATATGTCCACATGTTTAGAGGTAGAGGTGTCGATAAAATAAAATACGGACATGAGGGCATCATGATTATTCTCATAACAACAACAAATATGGATATTGTCATATGATTTCTTATGCTTAAGTAATAATCTATTCACAATGCAAAGTATGAATCAAAAACTTTATTGAGAACCAACAAACCATAATCTCAGTCTTTGAAGCAATTGCAATTTAACATAACATCAGAAAGAGTCTATGTCAGAGCTTTTCAGCAAGTCCACATACTCAACTATCATTTAATCTTTCACAATTGCTAACACTCACGCAATACTTGTGGTTACGAAGTTTTAATCGGACACACAGAAAGATAGGGGCTTATAGTTTCACCTCCCAACCTTTTACCTCGAGGGTAATGTCAACAATAATAGTTCATGCTAACCCACATCCAATTAGATATATATATATATATATATATATATATATATATATATCAGAATCTTTCCAACATCCTGTGCTCGCCAAGGGATAAAATGTAAAAAGGAAAGGTGAAGATCACCATGACTCTTGCATTAGGTAGAAGATAATAATAAAAGATAGGCCCTTCGCAGAGGGAAGCAAAGGTTGCCATGCGCTTTCAGGGTTGGATGCACAAAATCTTAATGCGAAAGAACATCACTTTATATTTCCACTTGTGATATGAACCTTTATTATGTAGTCCGTCGCTTTTATTTCTTCCACATCACAAGATCGTATAAAGCTTATTCCCTCCACACCAATCAATCATACATATTTAAAGAGCAATTTTTATTGCTTGCACCGATGACAACTTACTTGCAGGATCTTACTCAATCCATAGGTAGATATGGTGGACTCTCATGGCAAAACTGGTTTAAGGGTGTTTGGAAGCACAAGTAGTATCTCTACTTGGTGCAAAGAATTTGGTTAGCATGAGGGGGAAAGGCAAACTCAACATGTTGGATGATCCATGACAATATACTTTATCTCAGATATAAGAAAACATAACCCATTACGTTGTCTTCCTTGTCCAACATCAACTCTTTAACATGTCATATTTTAATGAGTGCTCCCAATCATAAAAGATGTCCAAGATAGTATATTTATATGTGAAACCTCTCTTTCTTTATTACTTCCTATTAATTGCAACGATGACCAAAGCTATGTTTGCTAACTCTCAACAATTTTTAATCATCATACTCTTTCTATGTGAAGTCATTACTCTTAATAGGATCAATATGATCTCTTTATTTCTTTTTATTCTTTTTTCTTTTCTTTTATTCCCTCAAGATCATAGCAAGATAATCAAGCCCTTTACTCAACACTAATCTTTATTATATAGCTCACGGACTCGATTACATAGGGGGATCATAAAGCAAAACTCAAAACTAGATCATACCAAAACTTTTACTCTACTAGATCAAGATACTACTAATAGGATCGAACTAAGAAAAGCGGTAAAAGGTAGGAGTGTGATGGTGATACGATACCGGGGCACCTCCCCCAAGCTTGGCAGTTTCCAAGGGGAGTGCCCATACCCATGTGATCAAATCTCCTTTGTTGGTGAGGAAGGTGGCGGAGTTGTTGATGATGCGGGCTTGTCGTCCATCTTCCAAGGCATAGGCTCACCATCATAGAAGGATGATCGAGTCTCAGGATCCTCAAATCTGCGACCAAACTCATCCTTTTGAATCCATATTCATACTCACAGTTTGGGTTTTGCAGGTCATAGATTTGGGCTTGAAGGTGCTCGATCTTCTCGTGAAGCTTGAAGATGGTCTCCCCAATGTTCTTGGCATCCCGCTTGTGGTTGTTGGTGAACTCCGCGATCATCATGTGGTTGGAGTTGAGTCCATGTTCCACTATCCCCTGGCACTTGAAAACTTGTTGCTCCATTGCTTCGAGCCTCGTCTCCACGCTTCCGGTCCCCTTCGGTCCCACAACATCACGGATGTGCAGCAACCCATCACACATCTCAATGGTTTGAGGGTGTCGCAGCACCTCCGCGAGGTAAGGGTTGACGACCTTCTCGAAGAACTTGTCCTTGGGGGCACTTGGAGACGTCATGATGATCTAGATCTGTCAGAAAAACAGCTCGAAACGAAAACAGAGGACAATTGCGTGATACAGGAGTCAAAACCTTCGGGAGATTATATAATGAATTTTTACCGACCAAAATACGTGTCGTGCAAGAAAACGGAGTCCGGAGAGCACACGAGGTGCCCACGAGGCAGGGGGGTGCGCCCAGGGGGGTAGGGCGCGCCCTCCACCCTCGTGGAGCCCTCGTGCCCTTCCCGGACTGCTTCTTAATTTTCTATTTTTCTAAATATTCCAAAACGGAGAAAAATTGCCTTTAGAACTGTTTTGGAGTCGGTTTACTTACTGTACCACATACCTATTCCTTTTCGGAGTCTGAAACGTTCCGGAAAGTGTCCCTCATGTATTCCTCCGGGGTTACGGTTTCAATAACATTGGTTTCAACATTTATGGGATTACCTGAGATATAATGTTTGATTCTTTGACCATTCACCACCTTCGGATTTGTGCCTTCGAAGTTGTTGATTTTTATGGCACCGGAACGATAGACCTCCTCGATAACGTAAGGACCTTCCCATTTAGAGAGAAGTTTTCCTGCAAAAAATCTCAAACGAGAGTTGTATAGCAATACATAATCACCTACATTAAACTCATGCTTTTGTATTCTTTTGTCATGCCATCTTTTAACTTTTTATTTAAATAACTTGGCATTTTCATAGGCTTGGGTTCTCCATTCATCAAGTGAGCTAATGTCAAATAACCTCTTCTCACCGGCAAGTTTAAAATCATAGTTGATCTCTTTAATGGCCCAATATGCCTTATGTTCTAGTTCAAGAGGTAAGTGACATGATTTTCCATAAACCATTTTATACGGAGACATACCCATAGGATTTTTATATGCAGTTCTATAAGCCCATAATGCATCATCAAGTTTCTTGGACCAATTCTTTCTAGATTTATTAACAGTCTTTTGTAAAATTAATTTGAGTTCTATGTTACTCAATTCTACTTGACCACTAGACCATGGGTGATAAGGAGACGCAATTCTATGATTAACATCATACTTAGTAAGCATTTTACAGAAAGTACCATGAATAAAATGTGAACCACCATCAGTCATTAAATATCTAGGGACTCCAAACTTCGGAAAAATAACTTCTTTAAGCATCTTAATAGAGGTGTTATGATCAGCACTACTAGTTGGAATAGCTTCTACCCACTTAGTAACGTAATCAACAACAACTAGAATATGTGTATACCCATTAGAGGCAGGAAAAGGTCCCATATAATCAAAGCCCCAAACATCAAATGGTTCAATGACAAGTGAATAATTCATAGGCATTTCTTGGCGTCTACTAATATTACCAATTCTTTGACATTCATCACAAGATAAAACAAATTTACGGGCATCCTTGAAGAGAGTAGGCCAATAAAAACCGGATTGCAATACCTTATGTGCAGTTCTATCTCCAGCGTGGTGTCCTCCATAAGCTTCGGAGTGACACTTGCGTAGGATATGTTCCTGTTCATGCTCAGTGCATAGCGCCTAATAACACCATCTACTCCTTCTTTATAAAGATGTGGGTCATCCGAGAAGTAATGTCTTACATCATAGAAAAACTTTTTCTTTTGTTGGTATGTGAAACTAGGTGGTATGAATTTAGCAACAATGTAATTAGCATAATCAACATACCATGGAGCAGTACGAGAAGCATTTATGACATTTAATTGTTCATTTGGAAAGCTATCATCAATAGGTAGTGGGTCATCAAGAACATTTCCTAACCTAGACAAGTTGTCTGCAACGGAGTTCTCAGCTCCCTTTCTCTGAATAATATGTAAATCAAATTATTGTAGCAAGAGAACCCATCTAATAAGTCTAGGTTTAGCATCTTTCTTTTCCATAAGATATTTAATAGCAGCATGATCAGTGTGAATAGTTACTTTAGAATCAACGATATAAGGTCTGAACTTATCACAAGCAAATACAATTGCTAAGAATTCTTTTTCAGTAGTAGCATAATTTCTCTGAGCATTGTCTAGAGTTTTACTAGCATATTGTATAACATTTAATTTCTTATCAACTCTTTGCCCTAGAACAACACCTACAACATAACACTAGCATCACACATAATTTCAAAGGGTAAATTCCAATCAGGTGGCTGAACAATAGGTGCAGAGATCAATGCTTTCTTAAGTACTTCAAATGCTTCTACACAATCATCATCAAAGAGAAATGGTATATCTTTTTGTAGTAAATTAGTCAGAGGCCGAGAAATTTTTGAGAAGCCCTTAATGAACCTCCTATAAAAACTGGCATGACCAAGGAAACTTCTTATACCTTTGATGTCCTTGGGACATGGCATCTTTTCAATAGCATCAACCTTGGCTTTATCAACTTCAATACCTCTCTCAGAAATTTTATGCCCCAAGACGATACCCTCATTAACCATAAAGTGGCACTTTTCCCAATTCAAGACAAGATTAGTTTCTTCACATCTCTACAAAACTCGATCAAGGTTGCTCAAGCAATCATCAAAAGAGGATCCATAAACGGAGAAATCGTCCATGAAAACCTCACAAATCTTTTCACGGAAGTCAGAGAATATAGCCATCATGCATCTTTGAAAGGTAGCAAGTGCATTACATAAACCAAAAGGCATACGTCTATAAGCAAAAGTATCGAAAATGCAAGTAAAAGTGGTCTTTGATTGATCATCGGCTGACACAGGTATTTGAGAGAAACCAGAGTAACCATCTAGAAAGCAAAAATGTGTATGTTTGGATAATATTTCTAGCATTTGATCAATAAAAGGTAAGGGGTAATGATCCTTTTTAGTAGCTTTATTTAATCTTCGGAAATCAATTACCATCCTATAACCTGTAATAATTCTTTGCGGAATCAATTCATCTTTATCATTAGGAACAACGGTAATACCTCCCTTTTTAGGGACATAATGGACAGGACTTACCCACTGACTATCAGCAACGGGATAAATAACACCTGCCTCAAGAAGCTTTAGTATTTCCTTTCTTACCACTTCTTTCATCTTAGGATTCAGCCATCGTTGGTGATCACGAACTGGTTTGGCATCTTTCTCCAAATTTATTTTGTGTTGTCATAGAGTGGGACTAATGCCCTTAAGATCATCAAGAGTATATCCAATAGCAGCACGGTGCTTCTTTAGAGTTTTCAATAATTTCTCTTCTTCATGCTCAAGGTTAGCACTAATAATAACAGGATATATCTTTTTCTCATCAAGATAAGCATATTTAAGAGTATCGTGTAACGGTTTAAGCTCAAACACGGATCACCCTTGGGTGGAAGAGGATCCCCTAGGATTTCAACAAGCAAATTGTGTTTCAGGATGGGTTCCTGTTTAAAGAATACTTCATCTATTTCCCTTCTTTCATTCATAAACATATTATTTTCATGGTCTAGCAAATATTGTTCTAAAGGATCACTAGGAGGTACGGCAATAGAAGCAAGACCAATAGTTTCATCCTTACTAGGCAATTCCTCTTCATGGTGTTGTCTATGAAATTTAGAGAAATTAAACTCATGAGACATATCACCCAAACCAATAGTAACAACATCCTTTTCGCAGTCTATCTTAGCATTAATGATATTCAAGAAGGGTCTACCAAATATAATGGGACAAAAGCTATCTTGTGGGGAACCAAGAACAAGAAAATCAGCAGGATATTTAGTTTTCCCACACAAGACTTCAACATCTCTAATAATTCCAATGGGTGATATGGTATCTCTATTGTCAAGCTTGATGGTAACATCAATATCTTCTATCTCAGCTGGTGCAATATCATGCATAATTTCTTTGTATAAGTCATGAGGTATATCACTAGCACCGGCACCCATATCACATAAGCCATCATAACAATGATCTCCTATTTTAACAGAAATAACAGGCATCCCTACCACAGGTCTATGTTTATATTTGGCACAAGGTTTGGCAATTCTAGCAGTTTCATCACGGAAATGAATAACATGCCCATCAATATTATCAGACAAGAGATCTTTAACAATAGCAATATTAGGTTCAATTTTAACTTGCTCAGGAGGCGTATAAGTTCTAATATTGCTTTTACGAACCACAATTGAAGCTTTAGCATGATCCTTTATCCTAACAGGAAAAGGTGGTTTCTCAACATAAGCAGTAGGAACAATAGGATCATTATAAGTGATAGTATTTTCTTCAAATTTAATAGGTGCAACTACTTTTACTTCTATGGGAGGATGATATTTAAACCACTTCTCCTTAGGGAGATCAATATGAGCAGCAAAAGATTCACAGAAAGAAGCTACTATCTCAGAGTCAAGTCCATATTTAGTGCTAAATTTACGGAAAACATCGGTGTCCATAAAAGATTTAACACAATCAAACTTAGGTATCATACCTGACTCCTTACCTTCGTCGAGGTCCCAATCTTCAGAGTTGTGTTTAATTCTTTCCAATAAACCCCATTTGAATTCAATAGTCTTCATCATAAAAGAGCCAGAACAAGAAGTATCGAGCATGGTGCGATTGTTATCAGAAAGCCGATCATAGAAACTTTGAATAATTATTTCTCTTGGGAGCTCATGATTGGGGCATGAATATAACATTGATTTAAGCCTCCCCCAAGCTTGAGCGATGCTTTCTCCTTCGCGAGGCCAAAAATTATATATATATATGTAGCGACCAGACCCGAATGGATCTAGTGCTCTGTGCTCAGTGTCATCCCTGGATCGATAATGTCGACACCACACAAGATTTCAAGGATTTATAGCAGAGTAGCAATCACACACTTATTACATCGATGTCCACAAGGGAACTTAATACAATAATATGGCTTAAGGCCATCTAACAATAACAGCGGAAGGCTTGGAAGACAAGTGAGTACATCAACTCCATCTGCATCATCGAAAGTATAGAACCACGACCTAACACCTTACTGTCGTCTCAAAAAGTCTCGCAGCGTGAAAGTTGCAGCCCGAAAACGGGTCAAGACATGGAATATGCCGCAATGTAACACATAGAGAACAATGAAGCAACAAGCCTATACTACATGCATATATGGCTGGTGGTAAGGCTCTCTGATTTACATTTTGCATAAAGCTGGTTTTCCCTACATCAAAGGAATAACTTTATTTAACTATCATGGTGGTTGTTAAACATTGAGAATGGTTGACAGATCCTCAATCCCAATTAAAAGTACTCATTAAAACCCAATAACTTTATTATTAGAAGTAACATGTTGAGATTCACATGATATTCAAGTACTAGATACTCAAGATGTCCATAACCGGGACACGGCTAATCATGATTAGTTTATACACTCTGCAGAGGTTTATGACTTTTCCCCACAAGACTCGATCGCCTCCGCTTGGTTCTCGCACTTCATGGTGTTTGAGAGACGGATGACCGAGACACGATCTTTCGTAAGCGCTTAGCACCTTACTTGTGGGTAGACCGGTACACCTACTTTCCCCTACATCTCGCTAGTCTACCCGTAAGAGTTCGCACAACTTAGTCAACTATGCCGTGAGCCCATAATTGGCTTGTGGCTGCACGGAAGTTTCTAGTTTGAATAATCTTATGATCCCTTAGAGCCCGGTGGCGGTCCGAAGAAATACAGTAAGTCCTGATAGAAACCAGTGCCTCAATCCACCCAGATGTGTGTTTAGGTTGCCACCTTAGATAAACCTTAATTAACAATCTCACATCTGTCATGGATATTCACTCACCCAATCCACGTCTACTAGCATAACATGGCATAATAAGCAAACATAGAAGTAACTCCCAAAGGTTTCATAAGTAAAACAGGTAATAGGTACTACCTCAATCTACTTCCCATCCCACAATTTAATTAGATCCTAATCATGCAAGTGTTTGAGGGCTTGATCTAATGCAATAAAACTGGGTAGTAGAAAAGGTATGATCAAAGTGTTACTTGCCTTGGTCGATGATCCATGAGTCCTAGAGATTCAAGTAACAAGCGGCGCACTCCGGGTGATCTAACGCAGACAAACAATAAGCATACAATAAGTACTCATCTAATGCACGGGAAATCTCGAATAAAAGATCTAACCAGATAGTTCAACTTAAGAACCCTGGTTGCAAAAGAATCGAATCAAATAAAGCATCGAAAGTCGGAACTCGAGAGAGAAAGACTCGGTTTAGCAATCTGAAACTAAGTCAAAATTTTACAGTAGCAAAAATCTGTTTAAGTAGGTTAGTCTGAACGACGGTTTCAGAACGAAACTCCAGCGCTTGAATCACCGATTCGATAAACGAGCAAGAAATAAAACAGATTTGAAAATCGGATCGGAAATCGAATCAGAAAAATAACGGATTAAATCCGATTAAAAGAAAACGACGAACGGATTAAATAACGGACGTTCGTTAACAGAACTAATCCAACGAACACGTTCATTGAAACGAACGGGTCGGTGAACGTTCACTAAATAAGAAAACCGAGAAAATAAAAAAAACCATCTAGGGTTTTGAAAAAAAAACCGAACAACGCAAAAAAAACGGATCGTGTCTTTTAAAAAAAAACCGGATCGGGGGGGTTGTGGCGGCGGCTACCTCCGGCGGGTCGCCGGCGGGGCTCCGGGGGGTCCGGCGGGGTCGGCGGGGTCGGGAGGGGCGGCGAGGGGCGACGAGGGGCTCCAAGGACGGCGGGAACCATGCAAGGCGTCTCATGGGCGGCATGGATGAGAGAGAGGGGGGGGGCTGTATAAATAGAAGGGGGGGGGTCACGGGTGGCTTGGGGAGGGGGCAAGCCTGTGGGGAGGGCGGCGGCGGCTGCTGCCCCGAGCGGGACTTCGCGGCGGCGGCGAAGGAGATCACATGGGAGGGAGAGAGGGAGGCGGCCGGGCGGCTGGGCCGGGCACTACTGGTCAGCCGGGCCTTGGCCTGTGGGGGCAATTTTTTATTTAAAACAAAACTAAACGAAATACAAATAAAACCAAACGAACTCCGAATCTAATAAAATAATTTTCCCGACTCCTAAAAATGAGTCGAACAAAATGAACTTTAAAAAGCGGCAAACATGCATATATTTTAAAATGCTCATTTTGCCTAAGCAAAATAAATCTTCCAAAACCAAATTTGATTTACTTATAAAATCTCCATTTTTCCTAAATATTGGGAAAGTCATATTATTCCCTCTCTTGAGTTTTTATAGGAAAAACTTTATGAAGATAATTAAATAAATCCAATGATCCTATTTTCAAAATTTGAGAAATCCCAAATATGAAAATAATGAAACTTCCAACTCTCTCCGAGGGTCCTTGAGTTGCGTGAAATTTTCTAGGATCAGAAAATGCGAGAAAATATGATATGCATGATGACCTAATGTATAACATTGCAAATTGAAAATTTGGGATGTTACAAACCTACCCCCTTAAGATGAATCTCGCCCTCGAGATTCGGGTTGGCTAGAAAATAGGTGAGGTGGTCCTTGAGCAAAACTTCCTCTCTTTCCCTGTGGCTTCATCCTCGGTGTGGTGGCTCCACCGAACTTTGCAAAACTTGATAACCTTGCTGCGGGTAACTCTGCTGGCATAATCGAGAATCTTAACCGGTTTTCCTCATATGTCAAGTCATCCTTCAACTGAATTGCTTCCAAAGGGCACTGTGTCTCTTAACGGTACCTCTGCTATCTCGGGTGACATTTCTTCAATCGAGAAACATGGAATACATCATGAACTCCTGACAGTCCTTCCGGTAATTCCAACTTATAAGCAACTTCTCCCATGCGTTGCAAAATCTTATACGGTCCAACGAAACGGGTGCTAACTTTCCTTTAACTCCAAAACGCTTAAACTCCTCAAGTGGGGATACTCTAAGATATACTCTGCTCCAACTTCATACTCAATCGCTTTGGCGCTTTGAATCGGCATAGCTCTTTTATGCAATTTGGGCTACCTTGAGCACATCTCGAATCAACTTAACTCTCTGTTCGCACTCCTTAATCAAATCTGGTCCAAACAATCGACGATCTCCGGTTTAGTCCCATAACAACGGTGTCCTGCACCTTCTTACATACAGAGCCTCAAAAGGTGCCATCTTCAAACTGGTTTGGTAACTGTTGTTGTAGGAAAATTCTGCATACGGCAAATTATCATCCCAAATAGATCCATAATCTAGAGCACAAGCTCTCAAAGATGTCCTCCAAAATCTGATTGACTCTCTCGGTGCATCCATCGGTCTGTGGGTGGAAAAACATCTTTGAATTCCAATCGGGTTCCCAATGTTTCGGTACAACTGGTTCCAAAATTTCGAGGTAAACTGGGTTCCTCTATCCGATACGATGCTCCTCGGAACTCCGTGTAAGCACACAATTACGGTCATGTATATCTTTGCCAACTTAGCACGCTATAGGTGGTCTTGACCGGAATGAAATGAGCTACCTTTGTTAAACGGTCGACTATAACCCAAATCGAGTCATATCCTGAACGAAGTCTTTGGCAATCCTGTGATAAAATCCATGCCTAGTTTATCCCACTTCCATTCGGTATCGGCAATGGTTGTAACAATCCTGCCGCTTCGATGTTACGCCTTTACTTTCGACATACATCGTAAACTGCTACATACTCCGCAATATCCTTCTTCATTCCGGTCCACCGTAAAGTATTCTTCAAATCCAAGTACATCTTGGTATTTCCTGGTGAATCAAATAGGGTGAATCATGAGCTTCTTGTAAAATCAACTTCCCGATCTACGGGTCATTGGGCACATAAACACGGTCTTCAAACCATAGGGTATCATGCTCATCCTCACGAAATCCTTTAGCTTTTCCTTTGCTCATTTTCTCCTTTATAGAGGCAACTTCCTTATCCGCCTTTTGGGCTTCTTTGATTTTGTCCATCAGCGTTGGTGAATCTCTAATGCTGCTACATAGCCTCTCGGAACTATTTCCAAACATAGCTCTCGAAGGTCCTCGGCTAACTCATTGGGTATTCCTCCCATCATTAGAGTATTGACGTGGCTCTTACGGCTCAACGCGTCTGCTACGACATTAGCCTTTCCGGGGTGATAATGCAATCTCATGTCATAATCCTTGATAAGCTCTAACCATCTCCTTTGTCTGAGATTCAATTCCTTCGTGTGAAAATGTACTTCAAACTCTTGTGATCCATATATACTTCACAATGATTTCCAATGAGAAAATGTCTCCACGTCTTCAAGGCATGCACTGGCAGTGCTAGCTCCAAATCATGAGTGGCATAATTCAACTCATGGGGCTTAAGTTGTCGTGAAGCATACGAAACAACTCTTCCTTCCTGCATAAGCACTGCTCCAAGTCCTCGACGTGAAGCGTCACAATACACCTCATAATCCTTAGTCCGATCCGCAATATCAAGACCGGTGAGGTAACCAATCTTTTCTTCAACTCCTGAAAACTTGCCTCACAGTCCTCGGTCCATATAAATTTGTTTTCCTTTTCAACAATTACATCATAGGCTTAGCAATCCTTGAGAAATTCTCAATGAATCTTGGTAGTATCCTGCGAGTCCAAGGAAACTCCGAATCTCTCCAACTGTCAGCTGGTGCTTCCCATTTGGTTACGGTCTCAACTTTTGTGGGGTCAACTACTATTCCTTCTCCGGATATAACATGTCCGAAATCCAACTTCCTTTAGCCAAAACTCACATTTGCCGAACTTGGCATACAACCGGTGTTCCTCGGTTTCTCCAAAACCAATCGCAAATGTTCCTTGTGTTCCTCTTCATTCTTCGAGAAAATCAAAATGTCATCAATGAACACCACGAACTTATCCAAAAACTCCATAAACACTTTGTTCATCGTGTTCATGAAATAGGTCATGCGTTAGTCAGTCCAAATGGCATAACGGTATACTCGTGATAGTCCATATCTCGTGGTAAATGCTGTCTTGGGTATGTCCTGCTCCCGAATCTTCAACTGATGGTACCCTGATCGCAAGTCGATCTTGGAAAACACCTTGGCTCCTTGCAAGCGATCAAACAGATCATTTATCATTGGTAGTGGGTACTTGTTCTTGATTGTTATCTTCATTCAATCCACGATAATCAACAACCATTCTTAACGATCCATCCTTCTTCTCCACTAGCAAAACGGGTGATCCCCAAGGTGAAGAACTTGGGCGTATAAAACCTTTATCCAATAGTTCCTTAATCTGCTTCTTGATTTCCGCCAAATCACTGCGGGCATCCTATATGGTCGCTTCGATATTGGGCCTGTTCTCGCAAAAGTTCTATCAAAACTCAATGTCTCTATCCGTGGCATTCACGGCAACTCTTCCTAAATACATCGGGAAAATCCTTCACCACCGGGTACTTCTTCCCCGCACCACTCGATAGGCAATTAACTTGCGCTCTTCTACCGATGCCGTGATACATACTTAATCCTTCTTCCTTCCGGTGTTGTGAGAAAATTGTCTTACTTGCGCAATCGATGTTTCCTCCATACATCGACAGCCAATCCATACCGAGAATTACATCAAATCCTTGCGATTCCGTAATGATCAAATCCGTCAGAATACATGCCTTCCTATACTTAATGGCACTTGAAAACATCCTTGTCTCCATATACTCCGCTCTGGTGAGCTTACTAGCAAAGGGGTTTTAAGAATCCGGTAGGTAGGCTATACTTCTCTACAAATCCTTGATATGTATGAATGCGATGCACCGTATCGAAAAGAACTAGTGCGATAAATGACTTAACCAAAAACTTACCGATTCTGCATCGGGCTGATCTTCAACCTCCTCCACATCAATGTGGTTCACCCGTCCCCTATTGAAAGGGTTGGGCTTCTTTCCGAGCTTCCATTGCCATTTCCATTACGGCCTTACGGATACCATTGGCATAATGCCCGATCTTGCGGCACTTAAAGCAAGTAATATGACTCAGGTCTACTTTGGATGGTGTTGACGGGTTGGTGCGATTCTATCCATTGCTTCCTCCATTCCGTTCCCATTCTTGGTGTGTTATGGTTATGCTGAATTACCTCCTTCATGGGTATCTTGGCCGAATTCTGACTTAGGGGTATATCGAGGTTTCTTTGAGCTCGAGTTATACTTCCCTTGCCCATACTTCCGCTTACGGTTCTCAATTTGTCGCTACTTTCCTTCAATCATGAGGGCTCGGTCTACTAACTCCCTGGTAGTTATTGAAGCGGCTACCATCAACGACATCTTTGAACTCATCATTCAAATCCTTCTAGGAACTTCTCTGTTTAGTCTGCATCGGTAGCAACGTCATCCGGGGCATAACGTGCTAATTTACTAAAGTCATCCACGATCGCCAACAGTCCTTCCTCCTTGGCGTAAGTTGCGAAACTCACGCTTCTTCATGGCCATAGCTCCTTTGAAACATGGGCAAAGGCGGAAAGCTTGCTGAAATTGATCCCATGTGACAAAGGTGTCTCTGAGGGTAAGTGGGCTGTGAAATTCTCCCACCATGTCTTTGCGGGTCCTTCAAGCCGATGTCTTTAAACTTCACTCTTTCTCCATCATGCATCCTGCGGTGGTCAGCTCCTTCCTATCTTGCGGAGCCGGTCATCTGCTACAATTGGCTCGGTGCTACCGGAATACACCGCGGGTTTAGTCTAAGGAAACGAGTCGGATGATCCGCGGTGGTGGTGGTGGTGGGTTGTTGTTGTTGTTGTTGCCACAGTTACGCACCAATGTTTGAATCAGGTGATTCTCTTTGGATCAGTTGGGTGATCTCTGGCGGGAAAACAAATCCGGGGTCGCGTCTCGGAGGCATCTGATGGGTTTAGAAAAGAAGAGAATTTAGAATAGAATGAGGTCTAAGGGGAATCACTACCCAAATGCACATGAGCAAATACACACAAAATCACTTCATTCAATCAAACAAGGGCTTACAACGATCTAACTATCGCAAAAGTGCGTGTACTATAATGTTTACATGGAGGGAATACTACTAATATGTGGGGACTTCTACTAATTTGAACCGTGGAAGACTCCATAATGTCTCGCTCTGCTTCATCTTCAAAGTCGGGTTCACTTGGATCCGAATCGGTGTCGTCGATGTTGATGTAGTCGCTTGGGCAATCGACATCTTGGTCTTCATTCCTGGCGCCAACTTCTTCTTGAGTTCTTCAATCTCGTACTTAAGATCGTTATTGTGTCTTGCTAGAGCTACGATCTCGTCCATATAGTCCTTGCGAGTTGTCTTTAGTTCTTCTTCAAGTTCGATGATCCTTCCCTTTGCATTACGCAACTCCAACATATCATTGCACATCCGGTTCTCTGGCGTCCGAATGTGCTTTGGTTTAACTCTGGATGAATGCTGCAATGGATCTATCCTTCTTGGTCTTGACGACGTCCCATTTGTTATCTCGGCGTCCGCAAATCTGGTAGATAGTGTCCTTGAGGTCTTCTTGATAAACTTCTCCAATGCGTCCCATGGTGATGTGAGCTGCCATGCTCTTTCCCGGACTCCAAGTTGGTGCCTTTGAAAACACTATCTATAGGCTTGGTGATTGGGGCGAATGTCCTTCTGGAACGTGAGCTTGAATCTTCCAAAGCTCCTCTTGATGAGTGGCGTTGAAAGTCCGGTGAAGCTTGGTAGTCCAATGTTCGTGTACTTGGTAACTTCCTTCAAGTGAAATCCAAAAGGTGTGCCTTCATCCGTTGGGTGTACTTGATCTTCGCGTCCTTCATCCTAAAGAGAGTAGAAAAGATGAGGAGTTAGAAAATGGGAAGAGAATAGTGATCTATGGCTTTATCTTAGTGGTCGTGTCCTAAAGTCGTGTGCTCGATACCATTCTCTGTAGCGACCAGACTGAATGGATCTAGTGCTCGTGCTCGATGTCATCCACGGATCAAATGTCCGACACCACACAAGATTTCAAGGATTTATAGCGAGTAGCAATCACACACTTATTACATCGATGTCCACAAGGGAACTTAATACAATAATATGGCTTAAGGCCATCTAACAATAACAGCGGAAGGCTTGGAAGACAAGTGAGTCCATCAACTCCATCGGCATCATCGAGTATAGAACCACGACCTAACACCTTACTTTCATTCGAAAAGTCTCGCAACGTGAAAGTTGCAGCCCAAAACGGGTCAAGACATGGAATATGCTTGGCAATGTAACACATAGAGAACAATGAAGCAACAAGCCTATACTACATGCATATATGGCTGGTGGTAAGGCTCTCTGATTTACATTTTGCATAAAGCTGGTTTTCCCTACATCAAAGGAATAACTTTATTTAACTATCATGGTGGTTGTTAAACATTGAGAATGGTTAATGACATCCTCAATCCCAATTAAAAGTACTCATTAAAACCCAATAACTTTATTATTAGAAGTAACATGTTGAGATTCACATGATATTCAAGTACTAGATACTCAAGATGTCCATAACCGGGGACACGGCTAATCATGATTAGTTTATACACTCTGCAGAGGTTTGCGCACTTTTCCCCACAAGACTCGATCGCCTCCGTTTGGTTCTCGCACTTCATGGTGTTTGAGAGACGGATGACCGAGACATGATCTTTCGTAAGCGCTAGCACCTTACTTGTGGGTAGACCAGACACCTACTTTCCCTACATCTGCTAGTCTACCCGTAAGAGTTCGCACAACTTAGTCAACTATGCGAGCCCGTAATTGGCTTGTGGCTGCACACGGAAGTTTCTAGTTTTAATAATCTTATGATCCCTTAGAGCCGGGTGGCGGTCCAAGAAATGCAGCAAGTCTGATAGAAACCAGTGCCTCAATCCACCCGGATGTGTGTTTAGGTTGCCACCTTAGATAAACCTTAATTAACAATCTCACATCATCATGGATATTCACTCACCCAATCCACGTCTACTAGCATAGCATGGCATAATAAGCAAACGTAGAAGTAACTCCCAAAGGTTTCATAAGTAAAAGCAGTGTAATAGGTACTACCTCAATCTACTTCCCATCCCACAATTTAATTAGATCCTAATCATGCAAGTGTTTGAGGGCTTGATCTAATGCAATAAAAAGCTGGGTAGTAGAAAAGGTATGATAAAAGTGTTACTTGCCTTGCCGATGATCCATGAGTCCTAGAGATTCAAGTAACAAGCGGCGCACTCCGGGTGATCTAACGCAGACAAACAACAAGCATACAATAAGTACTCATCTAATGCACGGGAAATCTCGAATAAAAGATCTAACCAGATAGTTCAACTTAAGAACCACAGTTGCAAAAGAATCGAATCAAATAAAGCATCGAAAGTCGAACTCGAGAGAGAACGACTCGGTTTAGCAATCTGAAACTAAGTCAAAATTTTACAGTAGCAAAACTCTGTGTAAGTAGGTTAGTCGGAACGGCGGTTTAAATATGAAACCCGGCGCTTGAATCACCTGATTCCGATAAACGAGCAAGAAATAAAACAGATTTGAAAATCGGATCGGAAATCGAATCAGAAAATAACAGATTAAATCCGATTAAAAGTAAATACGATGAACGGATTAAATAACGGACGTTCGTTAACAGAACTAATCCAACGAACACGTTAATTGAAACGAACGGGTCGGTGAACGTTCACTAAATACGAAACCCGACAAAATAAAAAAAACCATCTAGGGTTTTGAAAAAAAAACCGAACAACGCAAAAAAAAACGGATCGTGTCTTTTAAAAAAAACCGGATCGGGGGGGTTGTGGCGGCTACCTCCCATGGTCGCCGGGGCTCGGGGTCCCGGCGGGTCGGCCTGAGGGGCGGCGAGGGCGACGAGGGGCTCCGGCGACGGCTGGGAACGGCGGCGGGCTCGGTTCGGCGGGCAAGTGGATGAGAGAGAGGGCCGGGGTATAAATAGACGGGGGGGGGTCGCCGGGTGGCTTGGGGGAGGGGGCAAGCCAGTGGGGAGGGCGGCGGGCGGCGGGGCTGCCCCGAGCGGGACTCAAGGTGGCGGCGAAGTGGAGATCACAAGGCGGAGGGAGAGGGAGGCGGCTGGGCGGCCGGGCCGGGCAAGGCCGGGTGGGCCGGCTGCCTTGGCCTGAAGTAGTTTTTTTTATTTAAAACAAAACTAAACGAAATACAAATAAAACCAAACGAACTCCGAATCTAATAAAAATAATTTTCCCTGACTCCTAAAAATGAGTCGAACAAAATGAACTTTAAAAACGGCAAACATGCATATATTTTTAAAATGCTCATTTTTGCCTAAGCAAAATAAATCTTCCAAAACCAAATTTGATTTACTTATAAAATCTCCATTTTTCCTAAATATTGGGAAAGTCATATTATTCCCTCTCTTAAGTTTTTATAGGAAAAACTTTATGAAGATAATTAAATAAATCCAATGATCCTATTTTCAAAATTTGAGAAATCCCAAATATGAAAATAATGAAACTTCCAACTCTCTCCGAGGGTCCTTGAGTTGCGTGAAATTTTCTAGGATCGGAAAATGCGAGAAAAATATGATATGCACGATGACCTAATGTATAACATTCCAAATTGAAAATTTGGGATGTTACAATATAAGTGCGTTCACGATGAACAAGATGCATAGGATAAAACTTCTGATGAAATTCCAATTTTAATCGTTTATAGTTCCATGATCCCATATCATCACATATCCTATACCATGTCAATGCATATCCCTTCAAAGATAAAGGGAATAACTTCTTCTTAACAACATCATCGGGCACACCTGCAAGCTTAAATAATCCACAAACTTCATCCACATATATTAGGTATTCATCAGGATGCATTGTTCCGTCTCCTGCAAAAGGATTAGCTAACAGTTTTTCTATCATACCCGAAGGAATCTCAAAGTAGACATTTTCATTTTTAGTAGGTTGAGGAGCAACTCTTTGCTCTACTGGTCGGGGTGAAGATACCCCGAACAAGCCCCTCAGAGGATTACTTTCCATAGTAACAAGTGATGATGAAATTTCAGCACACTATATAAAATTTTCCTTACCAAATTCCACCTACCAAAGGCGCTTCACTCCCGAACGGCGCGGAAAAGAGTCTTGATGACCCACAAGTATAGGGGATCTATCGTAGTCCTTTTGATAAATAAGAGTGTCGAACCCAACGAGGAGCAGAAGGAAATGATAAGCGGTTTTCAGTAAGGTATTTTCTATAAGCACTGAAATAATAGGTAACAGATAGTTTTATGATAAGATAATTGGTAACGAGCAACAAGTAACAAAAGTAAATAAAGTGCAGCAAGGTGGCCCAATCCTTTTTGTAGCAAAGGACAAGCCTGGACAAACTCTTATATGGAGAAAAGCGCTCCCGAGGACACATGGGAATATCGTCAAGCTAGTTTTCATCACATTCATATGATTCGCGTTCCGTACTTTGATATTTTGATATGTGGGTGGACCAGTGCTTGGGTGCTGTCCTTACTTGGACAAGCATCCCACTTATGATTAACTCCTATTGCAAGCATCCGCAACTACAAAAGAAGTATGAAGGTAAACCTAACCATAGCATGAAACATATGGATCCAAATCAGCCCCTTACAAAGCAACGCATAAACTAGGGTTTAAGCTTACATCACTCTAGCAACCCATCATCTACTTATTACTTCCCAATGCCTTCCTCTAGGCCCAAATAATGGTGAAGTGTCATGTAGTCGAGGTTCACATAACACCACTAGAGGAGCGACAACATACATCTCATCAAAATATCGAACGAATACCAAATTCACATGACTACTAATAGCAAGACTTCTCCCATGTCGTCAGGAACAAACATAACTACTCACAAAGCATATTCATGTCCATAATCAGAGGAGTATTAATATGCATAAAGGATCTGAACATATGATCTTCCACCAAATAAACCAACTAGCATCAACTACAAGGAGTAATCAACACTACTAGCAACCTACAGGTACCAATCCCAGACAATGAGACAAGAATTGGATACAAGAGAGGAACTAGGGACGCGATGGCGGAGCGGGTGATGGCCACAGTGGCCGGCAGTGGGGTGGCGGCCACGACGGCCACCTCTCGCCTTTGGGCCACGACGGCGGAGCGGGAGATGTCCCTGGCCTTCGACGGTGGTGTGGCGGCAACGACGGCCGGCAACAGCTGCCGACGAGCAGCGACGGAGGAGCGTGTGGTGGGTGTTCCACGCACACCCAACAGGGACGCCACACGCACTACACTACGTCGGGGACTGCGCCGCCGCCGTGGTGTAGCCTCCCAGCTGGAGCTGTGATCTGATGACGGCGGAGTGGCTGAGCGACGACAACGGACCGGTGCCATTGGCGATTGTGGGAGAAGCATACGAGATAGGCTACAGGGAGGGAGGGGAAAATGCGACGCAATACTCGCCGGCCATGAGGGTTTTTTATAGGAGGCCGGTAAGCATTGGGATTTTGGGGGATTTCACCGAGTCGGGCGGGAAGCTTGCGTGGGAACCCGCGAGGTTGCGTGGGAACAAGCTCACCGACGATTCATTGGCGCCACCATTTGGCCAAAAGAACGCCCCCGCGCGCTGTGCAAGCTTGCGCTATAAGCCGTCTGTGGCAGTGGGGTGACAAGACGTGCGAGAGGAGGATGAGAGGACACGTACACATACAGTTAATAAAAAAACGTTTGTGATTTAATTACCTACTATACCCCATCCTGGTTTATAAGTAGGATTTAACTAATAAAATACGAATGCATGTCGCCATAGATTATATCGTTGGAGTCGTATTTGAACATAGCTCCCAGCTATACAATTTTTGTAACATGCATTAACACTTTTTTGGTTAAATTTAAGGTTATACACCAGCAGGCATTTGCCCGCAACACACACGACTTATTCCATCACAAACAGCTCTGATGGATCAACTATCTGCCACGCATCGCACACGCAACCTAATATGATTCGTGCTTGATGTCTCCGACATCGCTCGCACAGTTCATCTTATTTGCCACGTATCACTGTGTCGTCCTCTACTCGCGTCCCTCGGCAAGCTCTGCTCGCTGTTAGGCGCCGCAGCATGCTGTGCTCACCGTTAGGCGCTGCAACATGCTCTGTCGCGTCTGTTGGCACGCTCTGCTCGCGTCCGTCGGCGTGCTAGGCTTGTGGATAGCTTTTCCTTTAGGCGGCCGCGCAGCGCTCTGGTCGCGTCCCTTCGCGCGCGCTCTGCCAGCAGTTGGGCGTGTGCACGATCACGTCGGGGCCCCATATGCATGCGGTTGCGCCGCGTGCGTCGCCACACGATGCAGTTATGTGCGGCATGATGGAGTTACGCGCTGCAAATTAGAACTGCCATAAAGGCCTGCCAATATTCCTGGCCGTCCGGCTTCCCCTTTAATTCCCACGGCCATTATAACCTTAGTCTCTTCAACCTTTCAATCACGCCCCACAACACAATAAGCACACCCACAACGACACATAGAGAGGGGATGTCCGGCGGCGCTCCAATGGAGTTCGGCGAGCATACAGTGGAGACCCATGCGAGGGATACGGATCTCTCGGTGGTGTACACCATCGACCCGGCCGTGGTGGATGACTACATCAACAGCGTTGAGCAGTTGCTTGCTGGAGACAAGTACAAGGTGGTCGGCATCGACCTCCAGTACACCGCCGGTCGTCCCGGCATAGATCAGAAGGTTGCCGTCGCCCAGTTGTGCGTGTGCCATCATGTCCTCATCTACCACTACTGCATGGCCACGGAGCCTTGCGACCGTTTCAACAGGTTTGTCAACAGCACCGACTATAAGTTCGCCACGGTGGATACCAAAGACGAGTAAAAGCGCTCAGTGTTACGGGCTTGTCCTGCAAGAACCTTGTCGAAATCCATGACCATGATGACCCACAAGTATAGGGGATCTATCGTAGTCCTTTCGATAAGTAAGAGTGTTGAACCCAACGAGGAACAGAAGGAAATGATAAGCGGTTTTCAGCAAGGTATTTTCTACAAGCACTGAAATAATAGGTAATGAGATAGTTTTGTGATAAGATAATTGGTAACGATCAACAAGTAACAAAAGTAAATAAAGTGCAGCAAGATGGCCCAATCCTTTTTGTAGCAAAGGACAAGCCTGGACAAACTCTTATATGGAGAAAAGCGCTCCCGAGGACACATGGGAATATCGTCAAGCTAGTTTTCATCACATTCATATGATTCGCGTTCGGTACTTTGATAATTTGATATGTGGGTGGACCGGTGGTTGGATGCCATCCTTACTTGGACAAGCATCCCACTTATGATTAACTCCTATTGCAAGCATCCGCAACTACAAAAGAAGTATTAAGGTAAACCTAACCATAGCATGAAACATATGGATCCAAATCAGCCCCTTACAAAGCAACACATAAACTAGGGTTTAAGCTTCTGTCACTCTAGCAACCCATCATCTACTTATTACTTCCCAATGCCTTCCTCTAGGCCCAAATAATGGTGAAGTGTCATGTAATCGACGTTCACATAACACCAATAGAGGAGAGACAACATACATCTCATCAAAATATCAAACGAATACTAAATTCACATGACTACTAATAGCAAGACTTCTCCCATGTCCTCAGGAACAAACGTAACTACTCACAAAGCATATTCATGTTCATAATCAGAGGAGTATTAATATGCATAAAGGATCTGAACATATGATCTTCCACCAAATAAACCAACTAGCATCAACTACAAGGAGTAATCAACACTACTAGCAACCTACACGTACCAATCCAAGACTATGAGGCAAGAATTGGATACAAGAGAGGAACTAGGGTTTGAGAGGATATGGTGCTGGTGAATATGTTGATGGAGATTGGCCCTCTCCCGATGAGAGGAGCGTTGGTGATGACGATGGCGATGATTTCCCCCTCCCGGAGGGAAGTGTCCCCGGCAGAACAGCTCTGCCGGAGCCCTAGATTGGTTCCGCCTCGTGGCGGCGGAGTCTCGTCCCGAAAGCTTGCTTATGATTTTTCTTCGGACGAAAGACTTCATATAGCAGAAGATGGGCACCGGAGGGCCAACAGGGGGCCCACGAGGCAGGGGGCGTGCCCAGGGGGGTAGGGCGCGCCCCCCACCCTCGTGGACAGGTGGAGGCCCCGGCGTAGATTCTTCTTCCAAAGATGTTTTTTATTTCCAAAATAACTTTCATGGAGTTTCGTGACTTTTGGAGTTGTGCGAGAATAGGTCTCTAATTTTTGCTCCTTTTCCAAATTTCTGAATTCCAAATTTGCCGGCATTCTCCCTCCTTATGTAAACCTTGTAAAATAAGAGAGAATAGGCATAAGTATTGTGACATAATGTGAAATAACAGCCCATAATGAAATAAATATCGATATAAAAGCATGATGCAAAATGGACGTATCAGACCACTACAGGGTCTGGGGCAGCATGAAGCAGGACTCCCTGGTCGAACTCGCCTCGGCCATCATCGACCCCTACTACGGAAAGATGAAGCAGGATGCCCAGAGAACAAGTCACGTATCCAGGCACAAGGCCTGGATGCGGCAACTGGATGAACCTCACCTCAGGTTCGCGGCCAAGAGCGTCTACACATGCTATGAGATGCACAGGCGGATCGTTGACATGATGAAGTGCCTCGTTACCCAAATCGATGAGCCCGAATCGAGCCACAAGAAGAGCAAGCGTCACAAGAAGTAGATGATGATCAGATGATCGTTTATGCTAGTTAATCATGCATATAATATATAGTTTACTTTATTGGTGTTTGTGTAAATGTCATGTGTGTAGTAGCCACCTAAGTAATTATGCATGTAATAGTTTATTTTGGTGTGTGCAAATTCCATGGTTGTAGTAGTCACCTATGTAAGTGGATGTTTAATTTAGTTATGCAATCATATCCTTATAAGTGTGTGTGTGTGTGTGTGTGTGTGTGTGTATATATATATGTTGTTGTTGTTCTGTATGCAATCCCATCGCACAACACACACGTCTTATTAGCAGCAACCGTCTGTGTTCTTATCGGTCTTCGGACACATTTTCTGATTACAGACATGTTTGCCACGTATCACACACATCCTGTTAAGTTGAACCGTTTCTGTTCTCATGTCTCAACTCAAACAGTTCATCCGAATGAACCGCATGCCGTATCGCACACGCCTCCATCTGGCTACCCATTTCTTTTGTTCCTCCTCATCGCAAATAGTTCATTGAACTGAATCGTATGCCCTTCATCGCTCACGCAACTAAAACCTGAACCGTGTTTGATGCATCCGTTATCACAAACGTCTTACACATTTCTGACGGTTTTCATACAGCACCGTTTGCAATTATGGCATCACACACTGTTTCTCGAAGGGTCTCTAATTGTAGTGTTGCGTTAGCAGCATCCTGCAGTAGTGAGATCTTGATGCCTAATATATAAGCAGTTTCACCGAGGTCTTGCACTGAAAAACTATTATACAAGTATCTTTTTATGCTATCCAGAAATATATCATTTCCAATCAACAATATGTCATCCACATATAATATTAGAAATGCTACAGAGCTCCCGCTCACTTTCTTGTAAATACAGGCTTCTCCAAAAGTCTGTGTAAAACCATATGCTTTGATCACCTCATCAAAGCATGTATTCCAACTTCGAGATGCTTGCACCAGTATATAGATGGATCGCTGGAGCTTGCACACTTTGTTAGCACCTTTAGGATCGACAAAACCTTCTGGTTGCATCATATACAACTCTTTGCTACATCTTGAGCTTGTGTTGGTTTTTCTCTTGAAGAGGAAAGGGTGATGCAGCAAAGTAGAGTAAGTATTTCCCTCAGTTTTGAGAACCAAGGTATCAATCCAGTAGGAGACAATGCACAAGTCACCGAATACATGCACAAACAAACACCAACTTGCACCCAACGCGATAAAGGGGTTGTCAATCCCTTCACGGTTATTTGCAAAGTGAGATCTGATAGAGATGGATAGACGGTAAAGTAATGTTTTTGGTATTTTTGGTTTATGGAACGGAAAGTAAAAGATTGCAAAGAAAGTAAATAGGAAACTAAAATTGTAGATCGGAAACTTATATGATGGAAAGTAGACCCGGGGGCCATAGGTGTAACATCCCAAATTTTCAATTTGGAATGTTATACATTAGGTCATCATGCATATCATATTTTCTCGCATTTTCCGATCCTAGAAAATTTCACGCAACTCAAGGACCCTCGGAGAGAGTTGGAAGTTTCATTATTTTCATATTTGGGATTTCTCAAATCTTGAAAATAGGATCATTGGATTTATTTAATTATCTTCATAAAGTTTTTCCTATAAAAATCTCAAGAGAGGGAATAATATGACTTTCCCAATATTTAGGAAAAATGAAGATATTATAAATAAATCAAATTTGGTTTTGGAAGATTTATTTTGCCTAGGCAAAAATGAGCATTTAAAAAAAATATGCATGTTTGCCGTTTTTAAAAGTTCATTTTGTTCGACTCATTTTTAGGAGTCGGGGAAAAATTTGTTTTATTTAAATCGGAGTTCGTTTGATATTTTTTTTAATTTGTTTTGTTTTAATTTAAAAAAAAAAAATCTTGTTGCGCCCAGGCCAAACCAGCCAGCCCAGCAGCCCCCACCACCCCACCGCCTCCCTCCTCTCCCCTGTGTCTGCCCACGGCCATGCCCGCCGCCCGAGTCCGGCCCAGGCCAGCGCCCCTTGCCCTTCCCAAGGCCGCCTCTCCCCTCCCGTAAATACCGCCCCCCTTCTCTCCTCACCCCGCCGCCACCGCGCCCGAGACCCCTTGTGCCGCCGAGGCCGCCGATCCCAGCCGTCGCCGCCCTGTCATGGGAGCACCCACCGCCAGCCGACCGCCGCCTCCCAACCCCGCCGGAGAGCCACCGGCGGTAGCCACCGCCCCGCCGCCCGATCCGGTTTTCCCCTAATAAACCGACCCGGTTTTTATTTAAAAAAAAGAAGTTCGGTTTTTTTTTCAAAAACCTAGATTGGTTTTATTTTTTTTTCGGTTTTCTTATTTAGCGAACGTTCACCGACCCGTTCATTTCAATGAACGCGTTCGTTGGATTAGTTCTGTTAACGAACGTCCGTTATTTAATCCGTTAAATGCTTTTCTTTTAAATCGGATTTAATCCGTTAATTTTCAGATTTGATTTACGATCCGATTTTCAAATCTGTTTTATTTCTTGCTCGCTTATCTAATCAGGTGATTCAAGCGCCTGGAGTTTCGTAACGAAACCGCCGTTCCGACTAACCTAATTTCACAAGGTTTTGCTACTGTGAAATTTTGACTTAGTTTCAGATTTGCTAAACCGAGTCGTTCTCTCTCGAGTTCCGACTTTCGATGCTTTATTTGATTCGATTCTTTTGCAACCAGGGTTCTTAAGTTGAACTATCCGGTTAGATCTTTTCGAGATTTCCTGTGCATTAGATGAGTACTTATTGTATGCTTGTTGTTTGTCTGCGTTAGATCACCCGGAGTGCCGCTTGTTACTTCAATCTCTAGGACTCATGGATCATCAAGAAGGCAAGTAACACTTTGATCATACCTTTTCTACTACCCAGCTTTATTGCATTTGATCAAACCTCAAACACTTGCATGATTAGGATCTAATTAAATTGTGGGTTTGGGAAGTAGATTGAGGTAGTACCTATTACCTGCTTACTTATGAAACCTTGGGAGTTACTTCTACGCTTGCTTGATTATGCCATGCTATGCTAGTAGACGTGGATTGGGTGAGTGAATATCCATGAGATGTGAGATTGTTAATTAATGGTTTATCTAAGGTGGCAACCTAAACACACATCCGGGTGGATTGAGGCACTGGTTTCTATCAGACTTGCTCAGTATTTCTTCGGACCGCCACCTGTGCTCTAAGGGATCATAAGATTATTCAAACTGAAACTTCCGTGTGCAGCCACAAGCCAATTATGGGCTCTGGCGTAGTTGACTAAGTTGTGCAAACTCTTACGTAGGCTAGCTGATGTAGGGGATGTAGGTTGGTACGGTCTACCCACATGTAAGGTGCTAAGCGCTCGAAAGACTATGTCTCGGTCATCCGCTTCTCAAACACCATGTAGTGCGAGAACCAAGCGAGGCGATCGAGTCTTGTGGGGAAAAGTGCAAACCTCTGCAGAGTGTATAAACCGATCATGATTAGCCGTGTGTCCCGGTTATGGACAAATTTTGAGTATCTAGTACTTGAATATCATGTGAATCTCAACATGTTACTTTTAATAATAAAGTATTGGGTTTTAATGAGTACTTTTTAATTGGGATTGAGGATGTCATCAACCATTCTCAATGTTTAACAACCACCATGATAGTTAAATAAAATTATTCCTTTGATGTAGGGAAAATCAGCTTTATGCAAAATGTAAATCAGAGAGCCTTACCACCAGCCATATATGCATGTAGTATAGGCTTGTTGCTTCATTGTTTCTCTATGTGTTACATTGCCAAGATATTCCATGTCTTGACCGTTTTCGGGCTGCAACTTTTCACGCTATGCACTTTTCGCATTTATTTGTAAGGTGTTAGGTCGTGGTTCTATACTCCGTGATGCCGTTGGAGTTGATGGACTCACTCGCTTTCCAAGCCTTCCGCTGTTATTATTAGATGGCCTTAAGCCATATTATTGTATTAAGTTCCCTTGTGGACAACGATGTAATAAGTGTGTGATTGCTACTCGCTATAAATCCTTCAAGCATCTTGTGGTGTCGACATCTTGATCCGGGGATGACATCTGCATAGAGCGCTAGATCCATTCGGTCCGGTCATGACAGAGAATGGTATCGAGCACACGCTGACTATAGGACACGACCACTAAGATAAAGCCATAGATCACTATTCTCTTCCCATTTTATAACTCCTGATCTTTTCTACTCTCTTTAGGATGAAGGACGCGAAGATCAAGTACACCCAACCAGATGAAGGCACACCTTTTGGATTTCACTTGAAGGAAGTTACCAAGTACCTGAACATTGGATTACCAAGCTTCACCGGAACTTTCAACGCCACTCATCAAGAGGAGCGCCGGAAGGTTCACGCCACGCTCCAGAAGGACATTTGTCCCAATCACCAAGCCTATAGATAGTGTTTTCAAATGCACCAACTTGGAGTCCGGGAAAGAGCATGGCAGCTCACATCACCATGGGACGATTGGAGAAGTTTATCAAGAAGACCTCAAGGACACAATCTACCAGATTTGCGACGCCGAGATGACAAATGGGACGTCACAAGACCAAGAAGGATAGATCCATTGCAGCATTCATCCAGAGTTAAACCAAGACATTCGACGCCAGAGAACCAGATGTGCAATGATATGTTGGAGTTGCAGAATGCAAAGGGAAGGATCATCGAGCTTGAAGAAGAACTAAAGACAACTCGCAAGGACTATATGGACGAGATCGTAGCTCTAGCAAGACACAATAACGATCTTAAGTACGAGATCGAAGAACTCAAGAAGAAGTTGGCGCCAGGAATGAAGACCAAAGATGTCGATTGCCCAAGCGACTACATCAACATCGACGACACCGATTCGGATCCAAGTGAACCCTACTTTGAAGACGAAGTCGAGCATATTATGGAGTCTTCCACCGGTTCAAATTAGTAGAAGTCCCCACATATTAGTAGTATTTCCTCCATGTAAACATTATAGTACACGCACTTTGCGATAGTTAGATCGTTGTAAGCCTTGTTTGATTGAATGAAGTGATTTTGTGTGTATTTGCTCATGTGCATTTGGGTAGTGATTCCCCTTAGACCTCATTCTATTCTAAATTCTCATCTTTTCTAAACCCATCGATGCCTCCGAGACGCCGACCCGGATTCGCTTTTCCCACCAGAGATCACCCAACCGATTCAAGAGCAGTAATACCCTGATTCAAACATTGGTGCGTAACTGTGGCAACAACAACAACCCACCGCCACCACCACCGCGGATCATCTCGACTCGCTTCCTTAGACTAAACCCGCCGTGTATTCCAAAGAGCACCGAGCCAATTGTAGCAGTATGACCGGCTCCGCAAGATAGGAAGGGAGCTGACCACTGCAGGATGCACGGATGGAGAAAGAGTGAAGTTTGCAGACATCAACTTGAAGGACCCGCAGAAGATGGTGGGAGAATTTCACAGCCACTTACCTCAGAGACACCTTTGCCACATGGGAGCAATTTCAAGAAGCTTTTCAGACCGCCCATGTTTCAAAGCAGGAGCTATGGCCATGAAGAAGCGTGAGTTTCGCAACTTACGCCAAGGAGGAAGGATCATGGCCAAGACGTGGATGACTTTAGCAAATTAGCACGCTTATGCCCCGGATGACGCTATACTGATGCGCTAAACAGGAGAAATTTCTAGAAGGACCGAATGATGAGTTCAAAGATGCCGTTGATGGTAGCAAGTTTCAACAACTACCAGGAGTTAGTAGACCGAGCCCTCATGATTGAAGGAAACCAAAGAAGAAATTGAGAACCGTAAGCGGAAGTATGGGCAAGGGAAGTATAACTCGAGCTCAAAGAAACCTCGTTATACCCCTAAATCAGGATTTCGGCCAAAGATACCCATGGAGGAGGTAATTCGCATAACCATAATGGCACTAAGAATGGGAACGTGAATGGAGGAAGCAACGACGTAATCGCACCAACCCGTCAACACCATCCAAAGTAGACCTGAGTCATATTACTTGCTTTAAGTGCCGCAGGATCAAGCATTATGCCAATGACCGCCCGTATGCCGTAATGGAAATGGCAATGGAAGCTCGAAAGAAGCCTAACCCTTTCACTGTGGGACAGGTGAACCACATTGAAGTGGAGGAGGTTGAAGATCACCGATGCAAGAATCGTAAGTTTTTGGTTAAGTCATTTATCGCAGCTTGTTCTTTTCGACATCGTGCATCGCATTCATACATATCAAGGGATTTGTGGATAAGTACAAGTTACCAACCCAAGCCCTTAGGTCACCCATGCTAGTAACCTCACCCGAGCAAGAGTACATGGCTAGTAAATGGTGTGATCGACTGCCATTAAGGATTGGACACTATGTTTTCCCCTCGGACCTAATAGTTCTGAAATCCCAAGGATTGGATGTGATATTAGGTATGGACTGGTTATCAAAGTATGGAGGAAACATTGATTGCTCCACTAGATCAATTTTGCTCACCACACCAGAAGGAAGAAGGATTAAGTATGTATCACGGCACGAGCCGAGGAGAGCACAAGTTAATTGCTTATCAGAGTGGTACAGAAAAAGTACCAGCTGGTGAAGGATTTTCCGATGTATTTCCTAAGAGTTGCGTGAATGCCACCGGATAGAGACATTGAGTTTTTGATAGAACTTTTGCCAGAACAGTGCCCGATATCGGGTTTACCATATAGGATGCCAAAGACAGGATTTGGCGGAAATCAAGAAGCAGATTAAGGAACTATTGGATAAAGGTTTTATACGCCCAAGTTCTTCACCTTGGGGATCACCCGTTTTGCTAGTGGAGAAGAAGGATGGATCGTTAAGAATGGTTGTTGATTATCGTGGATTGAATGAAGATAACAATCAAGAACAAGTACCCACTACCGATGATAAATGATCTGTTTGATCGCTTGCAAGGAGCCAAGGTGTTTTCCAAGATTGACTTGCGATTAGGGTACCATCAGTTGAAGATTCGGGAGCAGGACATACCCAAGACAGCATTTACCACGAGATATGGATTGTACGAGTATACCGTTATGTCATTTGGACTGACTAACGCACCAGCCTATTTCATGAACCTCGATGAACAAAGTGTTTATGGAGTTTTTGGATAAGTTCGTCGTGGTGTTCATTGATGACATTTTGATTTTCTCAAGAATGAAGAGGAACACAAGGAACATTTGCGATTGGTTTTGGAGAAACCGAGGGAACACCAGCTTGTATGCCAAGTTCAGCAAATGTGAGTTTTGGCTAAAGGAAGTTGGATTTCTCGAAATGGTATATACGGTGTACGGATAGCAATTTACCCCCCAAAAGTTGATAACGGAACCAAATGGGAAGCACCAACGACAGCTTGAGAGATTCGAGTTTCCTTGGACTCGCAGGATACTACCGAAGGTTCATTGAGAATTTCTCAAGGATTGCTAAGCCTATGATGTAATTGTTGAAGAAGGATATTATGGAGTAGGTAGCAATTTGCGATGTATGTCGAAAGTAAAGGCGTAACATCGAAGCCGGGGATTGTTACAACCATTGCCGATACCCAAATGGAAGTGGGATAAACTAGGCATGGATTTTATCACAGGATTGCCAAAGACCCGTTCAGGATATGACTCGATTTGGGTTATAGTCGACAGTTTGACCAAGGTAGCCCAGTCCAGACAAAAGAGCTATGCCGATTCAAAGCGCAAAGCGATTGAGTATGAAGTTGGAGACAGAGTATATCTCAGAGTATCCCCGCTTCGAGGAGTTAAGCGCTTTGGAGTTAAAGGAAAGTTAGCACCACGTTTCGTTGGACCGTATAAGATTTTGCAACGCATGGGAGAAGTTGCTTATAAGTTGGAATTACCAGAAGGACTGTCAGGAGTTCATGATGTATTCCATGTTTTTCGATTGAAGAAATGTCACCCGAGATAGCAGAGGTACCGTTAAGAGACACAAAGGCCACTAGAAGCGATTCATTGAAGGATGACTTGACATATGAGGAAAAACCGTTAAGATCCTCGATTATGCCAAAGCAGAGTTACCCGCAGCAAGGTTATCAAGTTTTGCAAAGTTCAAAGGAGCCACCACACCGAGGATGAAGCCACCTGGGAAAGAGAGGAAGTTTTGCTCAAGGACCACCTCACCTATTTTCTAGCCAACCCGAATCTCGAGGGCTAGATTCATCTTAAGAGGTAGGTTTGTAACATCCCAAATTGTCAATTTGGAATGTTATACATTAGGTCATCATGCATATCATATTTTCTCGCATTTTCCGATCCTAGAAAATTTCACGCAACTCAAGGACCCTCGGAGAGAGTTGGAAGTTTCATTATTTTCATATTTGGGATTTCTCAAATCTTGAAAATAGGATCATTGGATTTATTTAATTATCTTCATAAAGTTTTTCCTATAAAAATCTCAAGAGAGGGAATAATATGACTTTCCCAATATTTAGGAAAAATGAAGATATTATAAATAAATCAAATTTGGTTTTGGAAGATTTATTTTGCCTAGGCAAAAATGAGCATTTAAAAAAAATATGCATGTTTGCCGTTTTTAAAAGTTCATTTTGTTCGACTCATTTTTAGGAGTCGGGGAAAATTTTGTTTTATTTAAATCGGAGTTCGTTTGATATTTTTTTAATTTGTTTTGTTTTAATTTAAAAAAAATGCGCTACACCCACAGGCCAAGGCCCGGCCCAGCCTAGCCCGGCCAGCCCGACCACCCTGCCCACCGCCTCCCTCCTCTCCCTCGCGGTGCCCCGCCCGAGTCCAGCCCGACCAGCGCCCCTTGCCCCTTCCCAAGCGCCGCCTCTCCCCCCTCCCGTAAATACCCAGCCGCTTCTTCTCCTCACTCCCGCCGCCACACGCGCCCGCCCGTCGAGCCCACCGCCCGAGGACGCCGATCCCGCCGTCGCCGCCCTCGTCGCCGGAGCACCCCCACCGCCCAGCCGCCGACCCGCGCCTCCCAACCTCCGCTGAGCCCAGGAGAGCCACCGGAGGTAGCCACCGCCCCGCCACCCGATCTGGTTTTCCCCTAATAAACCGACCCGGTTTTTATTTAAAAAAAAGAAGTTCGGTTTTTTTTTCAAAAACCTAGGTTGGTTTTATTTTTTTTTCGGTTTTCTTATTTAGCGAACGTTCACCGACCCGTTTGTTTCAATGAACGCGTTCGTTGGATTAGTTCTGTTAACGAACGTCCGTTATTTAATCCGTTAAATCGTTTTCTTTTAAATCGGATTTAATCCGTTAATTTTCGATTTGATTTCCGATCCGATTTTCAAATCTGCTTATTTCTTGCTCGTTTATCGGAATCAGTGATTCAAGCTACCGGAGTTTCAGAATTTAAACCGCCGTTCCGACTAACCTAATTTCACAAGGTTTTGCTACTGTGAAATTTTGACTTAGTTTCAGATTTGCTAAACCGAGTCGTTCTCTCTCGAGTTCCGACTTTCGATGCTTTATTTGATTCGATTCTTTTGCAACCAGGGTTCTTAAGTTGAACTATCTGGTTAGATCTTTTCGAGATTTCCGCGTGCATTAGATGATTAGTTATTGTTTGCTTGTTGTTTGTCTGCGTTTTATCTCTCGGAGTGCGACGCTTGTTACTTGAATCTCTAGGACTCATGGATCATCGCTAAGGCAAGTAACACTTTGATCATACCTTTTCTACTACCCAGTTTTATTGCATTTGATCAAACCCTCAAACACTTGCATGATTAGGATCTAATTAAATTGTGGGTTTGGGAAGTAGATTGAGGTAGTACCTATTACCTGTTTACTTATGAAACCTTGGGAGTTACTTCTACGTTTGCTTGATTATGCCATGCTATGCTAGTAGACGTGGATTGGGTGAGTGAATATCCATGACAGATGTGAGATTGTTAATTAATGGTTTATCTAAGGTGGCAACCTAAACACACATCCGGGTGGATTGAGGCACTGGTTTCTATCAGACTTGCCTGTATTTCTTCTGACCGCCACCTGTGCTCTAAGGGATCATAAGATTATTCAAACTGAAACTTCCGTGTGCAGCCACAAGCCAATTATGGGCTCATGGCGTAGTTGACTAAGTTGTGCGAACTCTTACGGGTAGGCTAGCTGATGTAGGGGATGTAGGTTGGTACGGTCTACCCACATGTAAGGTGCTAGCGCTTCTGAAAGACTATGTCTCGATCATCCGTTTCTCAAACACCATGTAGTGCGAGAACCAAGCGGAGGCGATCGAGTCTTGTGGGGAAAAGTGCGCAAACCTCTGCAGAGTGTATAAACTGATCATGATTAGCCGTGTCCCCGGTTATGGACAAATTTTGAGTATCTAGTACTTGAATATCATGTGAATCTCAACATGTTACTTTTAATAATAAAGTATTGGGTTTTAATGAGTACTTTTTAATTGGGATTGAGGATGTCATCAACCATTCTCAATGTTTAACAACCACCATGATAGTTAAATAAAATTATTCCTTTGATGTAGGGAAAATCAGCTTTATGCAAAAATGTAATCAGAGAGCCTTACCACCAGCCATATATGCATGTAGTATAGGCTTGTTGCTTCATTGTTTCTCTATGTGTTACATTGCCAAGATATTCCATGTGTCTTGACCCGTTTTGGCTGCAACTTTTCACGTTGCACTTTTTCGCATTTACTTAGTAAGGTGTTAGGTCGTGGTTCTATACTCGATGATGCCGTTGGAGTTGATGGACTCACTGCTTTCCAAGCCTTCATTGTTATTATTAGATGGCCTTAAGCCATATTATTGTATTAAGTTCCCTTGTGGACAACGATGTAATAAGTGTGTGATTGCTACTCTGCTATAAATCCTTCGGCATCTGTGGTGTCGACATTCGATCCAGGGATGACATCAGGCACGTAGCGCTAGATCCATTCGGGTCTGGTCGCGACAATAGGTTTCACTAGAGGCTTCTCTCAAGATAGAAAATATTACGGTGGGTGAACAAATTACTATCGAGCAATTGATAGAAAAGAGCAAAGTTATGATGATATCTAAGGCAATGATCATGAATATAGGCATCATGTCCATATCAAGTAGACCGACTCCTGCCTGCATCTACTACTATTACTCCACACATCGTCTGACTCCTGCGTGCATCTAGAGTATTAAGTTCATAAGAACAGAGTAACGCTTTAAGTAAGATGACATGATGTAGCGGGATAAACTCAAGCAATATGATGAAAACCCCATCTTGTTATCCTCGATGTCAACAATACAATATGTGTCGGTTCCCCTTCTATCACTTGGATCGAGCACCGCAAGATTGAACCCAAAGCTAATCACTTCTCCCATTGCAAGAAAAACCAATCTAGTTGGCCAAACCAAATCGATAGTTTGAAGAGACTTGCAAAGATATCAAATCATGCATATAAGAATTCAGAGGAGATTCAAATAATATTCATAGACAAGCTGATCATAAATCCATAGTTCATCGGATCTCGGCAAACACACCGCAAAAAGGTATTACATCGAATAGATCTCCAAGAACATCGAGGAGAACATGGTATTGAGAATCAAAGAGAGAGAAGAAGCCATCTAGCTACTAGCTATGGACCCATAGGTCTATGGTAAACTACTCACGCTTCATCGGAGAGGCAATGGTGTTGATGTAGAAGCCCTCCATGATCGAATCCCCCTCCGGCAGGACGCCGGAAAAGGCCCCTAGATGGGATCTCACGGGTACAGAAGGTTGCGGCGGTGGAAAAGTGTTTTCTTAGCTCTCCTGATTTGTTTTGGAATATTTGAGAATATATAGGCGGAAGAAATAGGTCGGTGGAGTCATGAGGGGCCGACAAGGGTGGGGGGCGCGCCCTACCCCCCTGGGCGAGCCCTCCGTCCTTGTGGGTGCCTCGTGGGTTCCGTGACGTGTACTCCAAGTCCTCTGGATGCCTTCTGGTCCAAGAAAAATCATCGCAAAAGTTTCATTCCATTTGGACTCTGTTTGATATTCCTTTTCTGCGAAACTCTAAAACTCGCTTGCTCACGAAGACCTAGGGTAATTTGAGGAAGCCCATCATTGGAATATACAAGCCAAGTTCTATAATGTAAAATTCCCACTAGTATATGAAAGTGACAACATAGGAGACTCTCTATCATGAAGATCATGGTGCTACTTTGAAGCACAAGTATGGAAAAGGATAGTAACATTGCCCCCTCTCTCTTTTTCTCTCAATTTTTTTCTTTTCTCCCTTTTTTCTCTTCTTTTCTTCTTTTTTTATTTTTTTCTTTCTCTTTTTTTCTATCTTGTTTTGTTTCTTTTATTTCCTCACATGGGACAATGCTCTAAAAAGGAAGATCGTCATACTTCTATTTACTTACAACTAAAAAATTACAACTCGATACTAGAACAAGATATGACTCTATATGAATGCCTCCGTGATGTAATCGGGATGTGCTATGAATCAAGAGTGACATGTATGAAAGAATTATGAACGGTGGCTTTTTCCACAAATACGATGTCAGCTACATGATCATGCAAAGCAATATGACAATGATGATGCGTGTCATAATAAAATGGAACGGTGGAAAGTTGCATGGCAATATATCTCGGAATGGCTATGGAAATGCCATAATAGGTAGGTATGGTGGCTGTTTTGAGGAAGGTATATGGTGGGTTTATGGTACCGGTGAAAGTTGCATGGTACAAAAGAGGCTAGCAATGGCGGAAAGGTGAGAGTGCGTATAATCCATGGACTCAACATTAGTCATAAAGAACTCACATACTTATTGCAAAAATCTATTAGTCATCGAAACAAAGTACTACACGCATGCTCCTAGGGGGATAGATTGGTAGGAAAAGACCATCGCTCGTGCTCCAACTTCGTTACATAACGGTTCACCATACATGCATGCTACAGGACTAACAAACCTTAACACAAGTATTTCTCAAATTCATAACTACTTACTAGCATGACTCTAATATCACCATCTTCATATCTCAAAACAATCATAAGGAATCAAACTTCTCATAGTATTCAATGCACTTTATATGAAAGTTTTTTATTATATCCCTCTTGGATGTCTATCATATTAGGACTAATTTTATAACCAAAGCAAATTACCATGCTGTTTAGAGACTCTCAAAATAATATAAGTGAAGTATGAGAGTTCATCAATTTCTATAAATAAAACCACCGACGTGCTCTAAAAAGATATAAGTGAAGCACTAGGGCAAAATTGCCTAGCTCAAAAGATATATGTGAAGCACACAGAGTATTCTAATAAATCCCGATTCACGCGTGTCTCTCTCAAAAGGTGTGTATAGCAGGGATGATTGTAACAAACTAAAAAGCAAAGGCTCAAATCATAGAAGACGCTCTAAGCAAAACACATATCATGTGGTGAATAAAAATATAGCCTCAAGTAAAGTTACCGATAGACGAAGACGAAAGAGGGGATGCCTTCCGGGGCATCCCAAAGCTTAGGATCTTGGTTGTCCTTGAATATTACCTTGTGTGCCTTGGGCGTTACCAAGCTTAGGCTCTTGCCACTCCTTATTCTATAGTCCATCAAATCCTTACCCAAAACTTGAAAACTTCACAACACAAAACTCAACAGAAAATCTCGTAAGCTCCGTTAGTATAAGAAAATAAATCACCACTTTTGGTACTGTTGTGAACTCATTCTTTATTTATATTGGTGTAATATCTACTGTATTCCAACTTCTCCATGGTTCATACCCCCCCCCCAATACTATCCAAATAAGCAAACAACACAAAGAAAACAGAATTTGTCAAAAACAGAACAATCTGTAGTATTCTGGATAATTCGAATACTTCTGTACTCCAAAAATTCTGAAAAATTAGGAAAATATGGGAAATTTTTATATCAATCTTGTGTAAAAAATTTCAGAATTTTATCACGCTTCTGTGATTTTTAATAATTCTGGGACTGGGCGCAAAAGTTTCTGTTTTTTTTCAGCAAGGTGAAATCAACTATCACCTTAACCTATCCCAAAGGTCTTACTTGGCACAAACACTAATTAAAACACAAAACCACATCTAACCAGAGGCTAGATGAAATATTTATTGCAAAACAGAACCTAAAAAGCAAAAACAAAAATAAAATTGGGCTGCCTCCCAACAAGCGCTATTGTTTAACGCCCTTAGCTAGGCATAAAACACGAATAGATCTAAGTGTTATCATCTTTGGCATGCAATCCATATGTAGCTCTCATAATAGATTCATAAGGTAATTTAATTTTCTTTCTTGGTAAGTGTTCCATGCCTTTCCTTAATGGAAATTGAAATCTAATGTTTCCTACTTTCATATCAATAATTGCACCAATCGTTCTAAGGAAAAGTCTACCAAGAATAATAGGGCAAGTAGGATTGCAATCTATATCAAGAACAATGAAATCTACGGGCACATAATTCCTATTTTCAACAATAAGAACATCATTAATCCTTCCCATAGGTTTCTTAATAGTGGAATCCGCAAGATGCAGATTTAAAGAACAATCATCAAATTCATGCAAACCTAACACATCACATAAATATTTTGGAATCGTGGAAACACTAGCACCCAAATCACACAAAGCATGGCAATCATAATCTTTAATCTTAATAGTATGTTCCCACTCATCATAAAGTTTTCTAGGGATAGAAACTTCTAATTCAAGCTTTTCTTCAAAATATTTCATCACGGCGTCAACGATATGTTTATTAAAAGCTTTGTTTTGATTATAAGCATGAGGAGAATTCAACATGGATTGGAACAAGGAAATACAATCTATTTAAGAATAATTATCATAATTAAATTCCTTGAAATCCAAAAGAGTGGGTTCATTGCTACCTAAAGTTTTGACCTCTCCAATCCCACTTTTATCAATTTTTGCATCAAGATCTAAAAACTCCAAATCATTGCGACGCCTTCTAACTAAAGTTGACTCATATTCAATCCCATCTTTATCAAGATTTACATTGGAAAACAAAGATTCAATAGAAGTCACATCAATCACTTTAACATCTTCATCATTATTTTCACGGAAACTAGAAGAACACGCTTTTATAAACCAATCTTTTTTAGCACGCATCTTAGCGGTTCTTTCCTTGCACTCATCAATGGAAATTCTCATAGCTTTGAGAGACTCATTGATATCATGCTTGGGTGGAATAGAACTAAGATTCAAAGAATCAACATCAAGAGAAATTCTATCCACGTTCCTAGCCATCAATCTTAAGCAATTTTTCTTCAATCAAAGCGTTGAAATTCTTTTGCGAACTCATAAATTCTTTAACACTATTCTTAAATTCAGAGGGCATCTTATTATAATTTCCATAAGAATTTTTGTAGGAATTACGATTATTATTAGAGGAATTACTAGGAAATGACCTAGTATTAAAATTACCTCTATACGCGTTATTACCAAAATTGTTCCTACCAACTGATACGTCTCCAACGTATCTATAAATTTTGATTGTTCCATGCTATTATATTATCCGTTTTGGATGTTTATGGGCCTTATTTTACACTTTTATATTATTTTTGGGACTAACCTATTAACCCAGAGCCCAGTGCCAGTTCCTGTTTTTTCCCCTTGTTTCAGTGTTTCGAAGAAAGGAATATCAAACGGAGTCAAAACGGAATGAAACCTTCTGGAGAAGTTATTTTTGGACAAAAAGCAATCCGGGGAATTTGGAGTGCACGTCAGGAAAGCAACGAGGGAGGCATGAGGCAGGGGGGCGCGCCCACCCCCCTCTGCGCGCCCTCCACCCTCGTGGGCCCCTCGTGGCCCCCCTGACGTACTTCTTCCTCCTATATATACCAATATACCCTAAAACCTTCGGGGAACAGAAGAGATCGGAAGTTCCGCGCCCGCAAGCCTCTCAGAGCCACCAAAAACCAATCGGGACCCTGTTCAAGACTCACGGAGGGAGGAACCTCACCGTGGCCATCTTCATCATCTCGGCGCTCTCCATGACGAGGAGGGAGTAGTTCACCCTCGGGGCTGAGGGTATGTACCAGTAGCTATGTGTTTGATCTCTCTCTCTCTCGTGTTCTTGAGGTGGTATGATCTTGATGTATCGCGAGCTTTGCTATTATAGTTGGATCTTATGTTGCTTCTCCCCCTCTACTCTCTTGTATTGGATTGAGTTTTCCCTTTGAAGTAATCTTATCGGATTGAGTCTTTAATGATTTGAGAACACTTGATGTATGTCTTGCCGTATGCGTATCTGTGGTGACAATGGGATATCACGTGATCCACTTGATGTATGTTTTGGTGATCAACTTGCGGGTTCCGCCCACGAACCTATGCATAGGGGTTGGCACACGTTTTCGTCTTGACTCTCTGGTAGAAACTCTGGGGCACTCTTTGAAGTACTTTGTGTTGGTTTGAATAGATGAATCTGAGATTGTGTGATGCATATCGTATAATCATACCCACGGATACTTGAGGTGACATTGGAGTATCTAGGTGACATTAGGGTTTTGGTTAATGTGTGTCTTAAGGTGTTATTTTACTACGAACTCTAGGGCTGTTTGTGACACTTATAGGAATAGCCCAATGGATTGATCGGAAAGAATAACTTTGAGGTGGTTTCGTACCCTACCATAATCTCTTTGTTTGTTCTTCGCTATTAGTGACTTTGGAGTGACTCTTTGTTGCAAGTTGAGGGATCCAATTATGTTATTATTGTTGAGATAACTTGCACTAATGAAAGTATGAACCCTAGGCCTTGTTTCCTAGCATTGCAATACCGTTTACGCTCACTTTTATCGCTAGTTACCTTGCTGTTTTTATATTTTTTTCAGATTACAAAAACATATATCTACCATCCATATTGCACTTGTATCACTATCTCTTCGCCGAACTAGTGCACCTATACAATTTACCATTGTATTGGGTGTGTTGGGGACACAAGAGACTCTTTGTTATTTGCTTGAGAGAGACCATCTTCATCCTACGCCTCCCACGGATTGATAAACCTTAGGTCATCCACTTGAGGAAATTTGCTACTGTCCTACAAACCTCTCAAGACTTGGAGGCCCAACAACGTCTACAAGAAGAAGGTTGCGTAGTAGACATCAAGCTCTTTTCCAGCGCTGCCGGGAGGTTAGACGCAGACTCACACCCCGTCAACTAAGCTCTTTTCTCGCACCGCTGTCGGGAGGTGAGTGCTTGAAGGTATATCTTTAGATCTTGCAATCGAATCTTTTTGTTTCTTGTTTTATCACTAGTTTAGTCTATAAAAGAAAACTACAAAAAATGGAATTAAGGATGCCTCATATGCTTCATCTTTTTAATATCTTTCGTGAGTATGATGGAAAGGAAAATTGTGCCAAAGTGTTAGAAGATGAATGTATTAGAATATTTGGCACTAAATATGTGAATGATGAGCATGATTGCAATGTTGTTAGTATGAATTCCTTTTATATCCATGATGCTAATGATATGCGAAGCCACAAGCTTGGGGAAACTATGTTTGATGAAGATGATAATTTTTGTCCCCCAAGCTTTGATGAGCACATTTACTATGATGAAAGCATGCCTCCTATCTATGATGATTATTGTGATGACACGTATGCTTTAAAGAATAATGATAACCATGAAACTTGTCATCTTGATCTTAATTTTCAATCATATGATAGTTATTTTGTTGCGTTTGCTCCCACTACTATTCATGAGAATAAATTTGCTTATGTGGAGAGTAGTAAATTGCGCTACGCTTGTAGATCATGAAAAGAATGCTTTAGGTGTTGGTTATATTGTTGCATTCATTTATGATTCTACTGAAAATTATTATGAGGGAGGAATATATGCTTGTAGGAATTGCAATAATATCAAGTTTCCTCTCTATGTGCTTAAAGTTTTGAAGTTATGCTTGTTTTGCCTTCCTACGCTAGTTGATTATTATTCCCATAAGTTGTTTGCTCACAAAATCCCTATGCATAGGAAGTGGGTTATACTTAAATGTGCTAGTCATATTCTTCATGATGCTCTCTTTATGTTTCAATTCTTATCTTTTATGTGAGCATCATTGAAATCATCATGCCTAGCTAGGGGCATTAAACGATAGCGCTTGTTGGGAGGCAACCCAATTTTATTTTAATTTCTTGCTTTTTGGTTCTGTTTAGGAATAAATAATCCATCTAGCTTCTGTTTAGATGCGGTTTTATGTTTTAATTAGTGTTTGTGCCAAGTAGAACCTTTGGGAAGACTTGGGTGAAGTCTTTATGATCATGCTGTAAAAAACAGAAACTTTAGCGCTCACGAGATTATTTTCAACTTTTTACTGGAGAGTGCTATTTAGTTGATTCTTTTTGCATATTATTACTAGACAAATTCCTCAGGTCCACAAATTTATTTTAGAATTTTTGGAGTTCCATAAGTATACGTTTGATACAGTTTACTACAGACTGTTCTGTTTTTGACAGATTCTGTTTTCATTGTGTTGCTTGCTTATTTTGATGAATCTATGGCAAGTAAAATAGTTTATAAACCATAGTGAAGTTGGAATACAGTAGGTTTAACACCAATATAATTAAAGCATGAGTTCATTACAGTACCTTGAAGTGGTGTTTTGTTTTATTTCGCTAACAGAGCTTATGAGTTTTCTGTTAAGTTTTGTGTTGTGAAGTTTTCAAGTTTTGGGTAAAGATTCGATGGACTATGGAATAAGGAGTGGAAAGAGCCTAAGATTGGGGATGCCCAAGGCACCCCAACGTAATATTCAAGGACAACCAAGAGCCTAAGCTTGGGGATGCCCCGGATGGCATCCCCTCTTTTGTCTTCGTTCATCGGTAACTTTACTTGGAGCTATATTTTTATTCACCACATGATATGTGTTTTGCTTGGAGCATCATTTTATTTTATTTTGTTTTGCTTGCTGGTTGAATAAATTACCAAGATCTGAAATTCTTAAATGTTAGAGAGCCTTCACATAGTTGCATAATTATTCGGCTACTCATTGATCTTCACTTATATCTTTTGGAGTAGTTTGTCATTTGCTCTAGTGCTTCACTTATATCTTTTTAGAGCACGGCGGTGGTTATATTTTGAAGAAATAGATGAACTCTCATGCTTCACTTATTTTATTTTGAGAGTCTTAAACATCATGGTAATTTGCTTGGGTTATGAAACTAGTCCTAATATGATGGGCATCCAAGATGGGTATAATAAGAACTTTCATATAAAGTGCATTGAATACTATGAGAAGTTTGATTCTTTATGATTGTTTTGAGATATGAAGATGGTGATATTAGAGTCATGCTAGTTGAGTAATTGTGAATTTGAGAAATACTTGTGTTAAAGTTTGTGATTCCCGTAGCATGCACGTATGGTGAACCGTTATGTGATGAAGTCGGAGCATGATTTATTTATTGATTGTCTTCCTTATGAGTGGCGGTCGGGGACGAGCGATGGTATTTTCCTACCAATCTATCCCTGTAGGAGCATGCGCCTAGTACTTTGTTTCGATAACTAATAGATTTTTTGCAATAAGTATGTGAGTTCTTTATGACTAATGTTGAGTCCATGGATTATACGCACTCCCACCTTTCCACCATTGCTAGCCTCTCTAATACCGCGCACCTTTCACCGGTATCATACACCCACCATATACCTTCCTCAAAACAGCCACCATACCTACCTATTATGGCATTTCCATAGCCATTCCGAGATATATTGCCATGCAACTTTCCACCGTTTCGTTTATTATGACACGCTCCATCATTGTCATAATGCTTCGCATGATCATGCAGTTGACATTGTATTTGTGGCAAAGCCACCGTTCATAATTCTTTCATACATGTCACTCTTGATTCATTGCACATCCCGGTACACCGCCGGAGGCATCCACATAGAGTCATATCTTGTTCTAAGTATTGAGTTGTAATTGTTGAGTTGTAAGTAAATAAAAGTGTGATGATTGCTACCTCTTGAGCACTGCGTTGGATTTCCCCGAAGAGGAGAGGATGATGCAGCAAAGTAGCGTAAGTATTTCCCTCATTTTTTGAGAACCAAGGTATCAATCCAGTAGTAGGCCACGCGCGAGTCCCTCGTACCTACACAAAGCGAATAGCTCCTCGCAACCAACGCGATTAGGGGATGTCAATCCCTTCACGGTCACTTACGAGAGTGAGATCTGATAGAGATGATAGATAATATTTTTGGTATTTTTGATAAAGATGCAAGGTAAAATAAAAGGCAAAAGTAAAAGCAAATCAATAATAAAGTGATTGGAGATTGATATGATGAGAATAGACCCGGGGGCCATAGATTTTACTAGTGGCTTCTCTCAAGAGCATAAGTATTTCTACGGTGGGTGAACAAATTACTGTTGAGCACTTGATAGAATTGAGCATAGTTATGAGAATATCTAGGTATGATCATGTATATAGGCATCACGTCCGAGACAAGTAGACCGACTCTGCCGCATCTACTACTATTACTCCACTCATCGATTGCTATCCAAAGATGCATCTAGAGTATTAAGTTAATGAAAACAGAGTAACGCCTTAAGCAAGATGACATGATGTAGAGGGATAAATTCATGCAATATGATATAAACCCCATCTTGTTATCCTCGATGGCAACAATACAATACGTGCCTTGCTGCCCCATCACACCGGAAGGGACAACGCAAGATTGAACCCAAAGCTAAGCACTTCTCCCATTGCAAGAAAAACCAATCTAGTAGGCCAAACTAAACTGATAATTCAAAGAGACTTGCAAAGATAACCAATCATACATAAAAGAATTCAGAAGATTCAAATATTGTTCATAGATAAACTTGATCATAAACCCACAATTCATCGGTCTCAACAAACACACCACAAAAAGAAGATCACATCGAATAGATCTCCACGAGAGAGGGGGAGAACATTGTATTGAGATCCAAAAAGAGAAGAAGCCATCTAGCTACTAACTATGGACCAAGGTCTGAGGTAAACTACTCACACTTCATCGGAGGGGCTATGATGATGATGTAGAAGCCCTCCATGGTGGATTCCCTTCCGGTGGAGCTCCTAACAGGCCCCAAGATGGGATCTCGTGGATCTGAGAAAGTTGCGGCGGTGGAATTAGGTTTTGTCTCCCATTCGATCGTTTGGGGGTACGTAGGTATATATAGGAGGAAGGAGTACGTCGGTGGAGCTCCGAGGGGCCCACGAGGCAGGGGGGCGCGCCCTAGGGGGGAGGGCGCCTTCCACCCTCGTGACCGCCTCGTGGCTTTCTTGACGGAGGGTCCAAGTCTCCTGGATCTTATCTGATGAGAAAATCACGTTCCCGAAGGTTTCATTCCGTTTGGACTCCGTTTGATATTCCGTTTCTTCGAAACACTGAAATAGGCAAAAAACAACAATTCTGGGTTGGGCCTCCGGTTAATAGGTTAGTCCCAATAATAATATAAAAGTGGAAAATAAAGCCCAATATGGTCCAAAACAGTAGATAATATAGCATGGAGCAATCAAAAAATATAGATACGTTGGAGACGACGCATCCCCAAGCTTAATTCCTGCTCATTCCTCGAGTAGGTAAATGATAAAAAGAGAATTTTTGATGCGGAGTGCTACTTGGCATAATTTCAATGTAAACCTTCTTAATTGTGGTATGAATATTCAGATCCAAAAGATTCAAGACAAAAGTTCATATTGACATAAAAATAATATTACTTCAAGCATACTAACTAAGCAATTATGTCATCTCAAAATAACATGGCCAAAGAAAGTTCATCCCTACAAAATTATATAGTTTAGTCATGCTCCATTTTCGTCACACAAGAATGCTCTCATCATGCACAACCCCGATGACAAGCCAAGCAATTGTTTCATACTTTAGTAATCTCAAACTTATAAACCTTCACGCAATACATGAGCGTGAGCCATGGATATAGCACATGGGTGGAATAGAATATGATGATGGGGGTTATGTGGAGAAGACAAAAAAGGAGAAGATCTCACATCAATGAGGCTAATCAATAGGCTATGGAGATTCCCATCGGTTGATGTTAATGCAAGGAGTAGGGATTGCCATGCAACGGATGCACTAGAGCTATAAATGTATGAAAGCTCAACAAAAGAAACTAAGTGGGTGTGCATCCAACTTGCTTGCTCACGAAGACCTAGGGCACTTGAGGAGGCCCATTGTTGGAATATACAAGCCAAGTTCTATAATGAAAGATTCCCACTAGTATTTGAAAATGAAAAAACAAGAGACTCTCTATCATGAAGATTATGGTGCTACTTTGAAGCACAAGTGTGGCAAAGGATAGTAACATTGTCCCTTCTCTCTTTTTCTCTCATTTTTTTCTCTTTTTTTTCTTTTTTTGGGCCTTCCTTTTTTTATGGCCTTTCTCTCTTTTTTTACCTCACTTGGGACAATGCTCTAGAAAATGATGATCATCACACTTCTATTTATTTTCAACTCAATGATTACAACTCGATACTAGAACAAAGTATGACTCTATATGAATGCCTCCTGATGTACTGTGATATGCAATGAACCAAGTGTGACATGTATGAAAGAATTATGAACGGTGGCTTTGCCACAAATACTATGTCAACTACATGATCATGCTAGCAATATGACAATGACGAATGTGTCATGATGAACGGTATGGTGGAAAGTTGCATGGCAATATATCTCGAAATGGCTATGGAAATGCCATAATAGGTAGGTATGGTGGCTGTTTTGAGGAAGATATAAGGAGGTTTATGTGTGAAAGAGCGTATCATATCACGGGGTTTGGATGCACCGTGAAGTTTGCACCAACTCTCAATGTGAGAAAGGGCAATGCACTGCATCAAGAGGCTAGCAATGATGGAAGGGTGAGAGTGCGTATAATCCATGGACTCAACAGTAGTCATAAAGAACTCATATACTTATTGCAAAAATCTACAAGCCATCAAAAACCAAAGTACTACGCGCATGCTCCTAGGGGATAGATTGGTAGGAAAAGACCATCGCCGTCCCCGACCGCCACTCACAAGGAGGACAATCAAATAACACCTCATGTTTCAAATTTGTTACATAACGTTTACCATACGTGCATGCTACGGGACTTGCAAACTTCAACACAAGCATTCCTCAAATTCACAACTACTCAACTAGCACGACTTTGATATTATCACCTCCATATCTCAAAACAATTATCAAGCATCAAACTTTTCTTAGTATTCAACGCACTCAAAAGAAAGTCTTACAAATCTTGAATACCAAGCATATTATTATTATTAGGCAAATTACCATGCTAATGAAGACTCTCAAAATAATCTAAGTGAAGCATGAGAGATCAATAGTGTCGGTGTACTAGAGTAGGGGTACCCTAGTATCCCGAACTTGTGCACGGGCAGTTGCAGCCCTCCGCGGCAAGGCTTACCGGGTGACCGCCAAGGTCCTCCGTGGTTCCTTTGGAGCCATTCAAGAACAAAGTATTCAAGCCAGGGAGACAAGGCCCCGGCAAGAGGAGCTTGCCGGGAAGGCCACCCAAGGCACATAGGAGACAAGGCCCCGGCAAGAGGAGCTTGCCGGGAAGGCCACCCCAGGCACTTACAAGACAAGGCCCCGGCAAGAGGAGCTTGCTGGGAAGGCCCGGTGAGCGACAAGCTTCCGGGCGCGACAAGACAACCACCGGCAGAAGGCGCTTGTCATGCAGACCACCTCTCTGTACCCACGCTCCAGCGCATCCACTAACGTGTCGCCACAGGGCCTTCCCAGGTAGCGTGGCGAGAGGTCAGCAGCCGGTGGTGCGAGGTGGCAAGCGGCCGACAAGTTTGCCATCGTGGCGAACGGTGGCGCCCGACGGTCCTCGCTTGCACCGTTAGGGCGACTAGATGGGCATTTAATGCCTTTGTCCCTGCCGTCGTGGTTAGGTATAGTACACCGCATACCTTTGTACAAGTAGGTGTACCAACCACTATTTTTCCATTTGTACCCCGTCTACGTTGCCACCGCCGGAGCCCCTTGATCATATAAAAGGAGGCCCATGCGCAACGTAGAAAGGGTTGGTCGATCAGTTCCCTCCACGCCGATCTCGTTAGCAGCTCGTGTGTACTTTGTTCACTCAGCGCTCCCGAGCAAGCAAGAACGCAATACACCTAGACATGCAGCAGGAGTGTTATCTCTCCGGAGAGCTCCGAAGCTGGGTAAACCTCTCGCGTGCTTTTCCTCGATCTGCTCTTCGTGCGACCTCTGCTCCCCGCCGAACCGAAAGGGGCTCGGTCCGCCGGCCCCATAGGTGTTCGTGGGCCAGATCAGCCTGCCCCGACAAATAGTTTCTATAAAACAAATCCACCACCGTGCTCTAAAAGATATAAGTGAAGCACTAGAGCAAAACTATATAGCTCAAAAGATATAAGTGAAGCACATAGAGTATTCTATCAAATTCCAACTCATGTATGGCTCTCTCAAAAGGTGTGTACAGAAAGGATGATTGTGGTAAACTAAAAAGCAAAGACTCAAATCATACAAGACGCTCCAAGCAAAACACATATCATGTGGTGAATAAAAATATAGCTCCAAGTAAAATTACCGACGGAAGTAGATTTAAAGAGGGGATGCCTTCCGGGGCATCCCCAAGCTTTGACTTTTTGGTGTACTTGGATTATCTTGGGGGTTCCATGGGCATCCCCGAGCTTAGGCTCTTTCCACTCCTTGTTCCATAATCCATCAAAAGAATTTACCCAAAACTTGAAAACTTCACAACACGAAACTCAACAGAAATCTCGTGAGCTCCGTTAGCGAAAGAACAAAAGACCACTTCAAGGTACTGTAATGAACTCATTATTTATTTATATTGGTGTTAAACCTACTGTATTCCAACTTCTCTATGGATTATAAACTATTTTACTAGCCATAGATTCATCAAAATAAGCAAACAACACATGAAAAACAGAATCTGCCAAAAACAGAACAGTATGTAGTAATCTGTAACTAACGCAAACTTCTGGAACTTCAAAAATTCAACCAAAATAGGACGACGTAGGCAATTTTTTTATTGATCAGCAGCAATTGGAATCACTATTTTATCGCGTTCTGGTGAATTTTAATAATTGTTTTCGTGAACCGAAAGTTTCTGGAAATTACAGCAAGATCAAATAACTATCATCCAAGAAGATCCTATAGGTTTAACTTGGCACAAACACTAATTAAAAGATAAAACCACATCTAAACAGAAGGTATATGGATTATTTATTCCTAAACAGAAACAAAAGCAAAAAACTAAAAATAAAATTGGGTTGCCTCCCAACAAGCGCTATCGTTTAACGGCCCTAGCTAGGCATTGATAATTTTAACGATGCTCACATCAAAGACAAGAATTGAAGCGCAAAGAGAGCATCATAAAACACGTGACAAACACATCTAAGTCTAACGTACTTCCTATGCATAGGCATCTTATAGGTAAACAAATTATCAAGGCAAGCAAAAAACTAGCATATGCAAGGAAGCGGAAAGAAACAATAGCAATCTCAACATAACGAGAGGTAATTTAGTAACATGAAAATTTCTACAACCATATTTTCCTCTCTGATAATAATTAAATGTAGGATCATAAGAAAATTCAATAATATAGCTATCACAAAACATATTCTTAACACGATCCACATGTATGCAAAGTTGACACTCTTCCAAAATAGTGGGATTAACATTAACTAAAGTCATAACCTCTCCAAACCCACTTTTATCAAAAATTTCATAAGATTGAACATTCTCCAAATATGTGGGATCTAAAGTTGACTCTCTTCCAAACCCACTTTCAATAATATTGCAAACACTATTATCAATCTCATATTCATCATGGGGTTTAAATAAATTTTCAAGATCATAAGAAGAATCACCCCAATCATGACCATTGCAACAAATAGTAGTCATAGCAAAACTAGCATCCCCAAGCTTAGGGTTTTGCATATCATTAACACAGTTGACATCAAGAGAGTTTATAATAACATCATTGCAATCATGCTTTTCATCGAAGGAGCTATCGAGTATGGGTGCAATAGTAACGATCTCATGTTTAACATAAGGAACTATAGCAAATTCATATTCATAAATATTGGCATCATGGCCACAAGAATAGCAAGCATCATGTTCATCAAGGGATATTTCAATCAATTCACCGGAATCATCATTATCTATAGATTCATGCATATCATTATTTTCTTCCAAAGCAACAGTCATTCTCTCAATAAATTCTTTGACATAGACATTATGAGCATAGTTTTCATAGCAATATTTAAGTATGTCAAAATTTTCAGATTCATAGAGAGTAATATCATACTTTTCAATCAAAGAAGCAACTTCATAAGCACCCTTAAAAGCAACAAATTCTTCAATTTGTTCGATATCATAGTAACTATAAACACCCTTTGCATAACAAGATAAGATTTCATCATCATTAAACTCACATAGGTAGGGAAGGCGTTTTTAGGGTTCTTAGAGCAACAAGTAAAATCACAAATTTCACAAAGATTCCAAGCATAACATAGCAATCTGTTTATTTGACTCCATAAGAGTTTCCCTTTTTCATACAAACGGTGACGCACAAAATGAGCATGCTCATCTAAAGATTTCCCATCAACTAGGCTAGTTGGGGTTTCAGCACGAGCGCATAAGGATCGAAGATGATCCAAGTAGAACACTTTAAGTGGATCCATAATGATAGATTTTTAGCAAGCAAAGATGCAAGAAGATAGAAGGCACATGTGAACAAAAAGACATACGGGAAGAAGGCGAAGAAAAGGCGAATAAAACGGCAAGGGTGAAGTGTGGGAGAGGAAAACGAGAGGCAAATGGCAAATAATGTAATGCGAGAGATAAGGAATTGTGATGGGTACTTGGTATGTTGACTTTTATGAGACTCCCAACGGCGCCAAAAAATCTTCTTGCTACCTCTTGAGCACTGCATTGGATTTCCCCGAAGAGGAGAGGATGATGCAGCAAAGTAGTGTAAGTATTTCCCTCAGTTTTTGAGAACCAATGTATCAATCCAGTTGGAGGCCACGCGCGAGTCACTCGTACCTACACAAAGCGAATAGCTCCTCGCAACCAACGCGATTAGGGGTTGTCAATCCCTTCACGGTCACTTACGAGAGTGAGATCTGATAGATACGATAGATAATATTTTTGGTATTTTTGATAAAGATGCAAGGTAAAATGAAAGGCAAAAGTAAAAGCAAAGCAATAATAAAGTGATTGGAGATTGATATGATGAGAATTGACCCGGGGTCCGTAGATTTCATTAGTGGCTTCTCTCAAGAGCATAAGTATTTCTACGGTGGGTGAACAAATTACTGTTGAGCAATTGACAGAATTGAGCATAGTTACGAGAATATCTAGGTATGATCATGTATATAGGCATCACGTCCGAGACAAGTAGACCGACTCCTGCCTGCATCTACTACTATTACTCCACTCATCGACCGCTATCCAAAGATGCATCTAGAGTATTAAGTTAATGAAAACAGAGTAACGCCTTAAGCAAGATGACATGATGTAGAGGATAAATTCATGCAATATGATATAAACCCCATCTTGTTATCCTCGATGGCAACAATACAATACGTGCCTTGTCAATTCCCCTCATCCTTTGGGAAAGGACACCGCAAGATTGAACCCAAAGCTAATCACTTCTCCGATTGCAAGAAAAACCAATCTAGTAGGCCAAACCAAACTGATAATTCGAAGAGACTTGCAAAGATAACCAATCATACATAAAAGAATTCAAAGAAGATTCAAATATTGTTCATAGATAAACTTGATCATAAACCTACAATTCATCGGTCTCAACAAACACACCGCAAAAACATGATTACATCGAATAGATCTCCACGAGAGAGGGGGAGAACATTGTATTGAGATCCAAAAAGAGAGAAGAAGCCATCTAGCTACTAACTATGGACCCGAAGGTCTGAGGTAAACTACTCACACTTTATCGGAGGGGCTATGATGATGATGTAGAAGCCCTCCATGGTGGATTCCCCTTCCGGCGGAGCTCCGGAACAGGTCCCAAGATGGGATCTCATGGATATATAAATTTGCGGCGGTGGAATTAGGTTTTTGGCTCCGTATCTGATCGTTTGGGGGTACGTAGGTATATATAGGAGGAAGGAGTACGTCGGTGGAGCTTCGAGGGGCCCACGAGGCAGGGGGGCGCGCCCTAGGGGGGCGCCCTCCACCCTCGTGACCGCCTTGTGGCTTTCTTGACGGAGGGTCCAAGTCTCCTGGATCTTATCTGATGAGAAAATCACGTTCCCGAAGGTTTCATTCTGTTTGGACTCCGTTTGATATTCCGTTTCTTCAAACACCTAAATAGGCAAAAAGCAATTCTGGGTTGGGCCTCCGGTTAATAGGTTAGTCCCAAAAATAATATAAAAGTGGAAAATAAAGCCCAATATGGTCCAAAACAGTAGATAATATAGCATGGAGCAATCAAGAATTATAGATACGTTGGAGACGTATCAATGATCATCATTTTTAGAGCATTGTCCCAAGTGAGGAAAGGATGATGGAGACTATAATTCCCCCACAAGTCGGGATGAGACCCCGGACTTAAAAAAAAGAGGCCATAAAAAAGAGAAAAGGCCCAAAAAAATAAAAATGAGAGAAAAAGAGAGAAGGGACAATGCTACTATCCTTTTACCACACTTGTGCTTCAAAGTAGCACCATGATCTTCATGATAGAGAGTCTCCTATGTTGTCACTTTCATATACTAGTGGGAATTTTACATTATAGAACTTGGCTTGTATATTCCAATGATGGGCTTCCTCAAATTGCCCTAGGTCTTCGTGAGCAAGCGAGTTGGATGCACACCCACTTAGTTTCTTTTGTTGAGCTTTCATACACTTATAACTCTAGTGCATCCGTTGCATGGCAATCCCTACTCACTCACATTGATATCTATTGATGGGCATCTCCATAGCCCGTTGATACACCTAGTTGATGTGAGACTATCTTATCCCTTTTTGTCTTCTCCACAACCACCATTCTATTCCACCTATAGTGCTATGTCCATGGCTGACGCTCATGTATTGCGTGAAGATTGAAAAAGTTTGAGAACATCAAAAGTATGAAACAATTGCTTGGCTTGTCATCGGGGTTGTGCATGATTTAAATATTTTGTGTGATGAAGATAAAGCATAGCCAAACTATATGATTTTGTGGGGATAGGTTTCTTTGGCCATGTTATATTGAGAAGACATAATTGCTTTGTTAGTATGCTTGAAGTATTATTGTATTCATGTCAATATTAAACTTACGTCTTGAATCTTATGGATCTGAATATTCTTGCTACAATAAAGAAGATTACACTGATAAATATTTTAGGTAGCATTCCATCAAAAATTCTATTTCTATCATTTACCTACTCGAGGACGAGCATGAATTAAGCTTGGGGATGCTGATGTCTCCAACGTATCTATAATTTTTGATTGTTCCATGCTATTATATTATCTGTTTTGGATGTTTATGGGCCTTATTTTACACTTTTATATTATTTTTGGGACTAACCTATTAACCCAGAGCCCAGTGCCAGTTCCTGTTTTTTCCCTTGTTTCAGTGTTTCGAAGAAAAGGAATATCAAACGGAGTCGAAACGGAATGAAACCTTCCGGAGAAGTTATTTTTGGACATAAAGCAATCTGGGGAACTTGGAGTGCACGTCAGGAAAGCAACGAGGGAGGCACGAGGAAGGGGGGCGCGCCCACCCCCCTGGGCGTGCCCTCCACCCTCGTGGGCCCCTCGTGGCCCCCTGACGTACTTCTTCCTCCTATATATACCAATATACCCTAAAACCTTCGATGAACATAAGAGATCGGGAGTTCCGCCGCCGCAAGCCTTTGTAGCCACCAAAAACCAATCAGACCTGTTAAGACTCACGGAGGGGGGAACCCTCACCGTGGCCATCTTCATCATCCCAGCTCTCCATGACAAGGAGGGAGTATTTCACCCTCGTGGCTGAGGGTATGTACCTGTAGCTTTGTGTTTGATCTCTCTCTCTCTCTCTCTCTCTCTCTCTCTCTCGTGTTCTTGAGGTGGTACGATCTTGATGTATCGCGAGCTTTGCTATTATAGTTGGATCTTATGTTGCTTCTCCCCCTCTACTCTCTTGTAATGGATTGAGTTTTCCCTTTGAAGTAATCTTATCGGATTTAGTCCTTAATGATTTGAGAACACTTGATGTATGTCTTGTCGTGTGTATCTGTGGTGACAATGGGATATCACGTGATTCACTTGATGTATGTTTTGGTGATCAACTTGCGGGTTCCGCCCATGAACTTTGGGGCACTCTTTGAAGTACTTTGTGTTGGTTTGAATAGATGAATCTGAGATTGTGTGATGCATATCGTATAATCATACCCACGGATACTTGAGGTGACATTGGAGTATCTAGGTGACATTAGGGTTTTGGTTGATGTGTGTCTTAAGGTGTTATTTTACTACGAACTCTAGGGCTGTTTGTGACACTTATAGGAATAGCCCAATGGATTGATCGGAAAGAATAACTTTGAGGTGGTTTCGTACCCTACCATAATCTCTTCGTCTGTTCTTCGCTATTTGTGACTTTGGAGTGACTCTTTGTTGCATGTTGAGGGATATTTATATGATCCAATTATGTTATTATTGTTGAGAGAACTTGCACTAGTGAAAGTATGAACCCTAGGCCTTGTTTCCTAGCATTGCAATACCGTTTACGCTCACTTTTATCGCTAGTTACCTTGCTGTTTTTATATTTTCAGATTACAAAAACCTGTATCTACCATCCATATTGCACTTCTATCACTATCTCTTCGCCGAGCTAGTGCACCTATACAATATACCATTGTATTGGGTGTGTTGGGGACACAAGAGACTCTTTGTTATTTGGTTGCATGGTTGCTTGAGAGAGACCATCTTCATCCTACGCCTCCCGCGGATTGATAAACCTTAGGTCATCCACTTGTGGGAAATTTGCTACTGTCCTACAAACCTCTGCACTTGGAGGCCCAACAACGTCTACAAGAAGAAGGTTGCGTAGTAGACATCACCAACAAAATTCACATCCATAGGCATATCATTAGGATCAATAGGAGAACTCTTGCTATCAAATAATTTCGTAAGCTCATCCATCATTCCACTCAAAACATTAATCTCTTCAATTGCATGCATTTTTTTGCTAGTGGAAGATCTTTCGGTATGCCATTGAGAATATTTAACCATAATATTATCTAGGAGTTTAGTAGCTTATCCTAAAGTAATTTCCATAAAAGTACCTCCCGCGGCCGAATCTAAACGATTTCTAGAAGCAAAATTCAATCTGACATAAATTGTTTGTATAATCATCCGCAAATTCAAACCATGAGTAGGGCAATTTTGTATCATCAATTTCATCCTCTCCAAAGATTGTGCAACATGTTCATGATCAGGTTGCTTAAAATTCATAATATCGGTCCTAAGAGAGATGATCTTAGCGAGAGGAAAATACTTGGAAATAAAAGCATCTTTACATTTATTCCATGAATCAATACTACTTTTAGGCAAAGTTGAACACCAAGTTTTAGCACGACCTCGAAGTGAGAACGGAAATAGCTTCAATTTAACAATATCATTATCCACATCTTTTTTATTTTGCATATCACACAAATCAATGAAATTGTTTAAATGGGATGTGGCATCTTCATTGGGAAGGCCGGAAAATTGATATTTCATAACAAGATTCAGCAAAGCGGTATTAATTTCACAAGATTCCGCATTAGTAGCGGGAGCAATCAGAGTACTAATAAAATCATTGTTGTTGGTATTGGAAAATTCACACAATTTGGTATTCTCTTGAGTCATCGTGAGAAAGCAAGCAATCTAACGCATGAGCACACAAAAAGCAAGCGAAGAAAACGAACGAAAGAGAGGTGAAGAAAAGACAAATCTTTGGGTGAGAGGAAAACAAGAGGCGAATGACAAATAATGTAATGCGAGAGATGAGAGTTTATGATGGGTACTTGGTATGTCTTGGCTTGGCGTAGATCTCCCGAGCAACGGCGCCATAAATTGGCAAGTTGACGCGAGACAAATCTTGACTTGACTTGGCGTAAATCTCCCGGGCAACAGCGCCAGAAATTCTTCCTGCTACCTCTTGAGCTTGCGTTGGTTTTTCCCTTGAAGAGGAAAGGGTGATGCAACAAAGTAGAGTAAGTATTTCCCTCAGTTTTGAGAACCAAGGTATCAATCCAGTAGGTGACAACGCACAAGTCACCAAATACCTGCACAAACAAACACCAACTTGCACCCAACGCGATAAAGTGGTTGTCAATTCCTTCATGGTTATTTGCAAAGTGAGATCTGATAGAGATGGATAAATGGTAAAATAATGTTTTTGGTATTTTTGGTTTATGGAACGGAAAGTAAAAGATTGCAGAGAAAGTAAATAGGAAACTAAAATTGTAGATCTAAAACTTATATGATGGAATGTAGACCCGGGGCCCATAGGTTTCACTAGAGGCTTCTCTCAAGATAGAAAGTATTACGATGGTGAACAAATTACTATCGAGCAATTGATAGAAAAGCGCAAAGTTATGACGATATCTAAGGCAATGATCATGAATATAGGCATCATGTCCGTATCAAGTAGACCGACTCCTGCCTGCATCTACTACTATTACTCCACACATCGACCGACTCATGCCTGCATCTAGAGTATTAAGTTCATAAGAACAAAGTAACACTTTAAGTAAGATGACATGATGTAGCGGGATAAACTCAAGCAATATGATGAAAACCCGATCTTGTTATCCTCGATGGCAACAATACAATACGTGTCGGTTCCTCTTCTGTCACTGGGATCGAGCACTGCAAGATTCAACCCAAAGCTAAGCACTTCTCCCATTGCAAGAAAAACCAATCTAGTTGGCCAAACCAAATCGATAGTTCGAAGAGACTTGCAAAGATATCAAATCATGCATATAAGAATTCATAGGAGATTCAAATAATATTCATAGATAAGATGATCATAAATCCACAATTCATTGGATCTCGGCAAACACACCGCAAAAAGGTATTACATCGAATAGATCTCCAAGAACATCGATGATAACATGGTATTGAGAATCAAAGAGAGAGAAGAAGCCATCTAGCTACTAGCTATGGACCCGTAGGTCTGTGGTAAACTACTCACGCTTCATCGGAGAGGTAATGGTGTTGATGTAAAAGCCCTCCGTGATCGAATCCCCCTCCGTCAGGATGCCGAAAAAGGCCCCTAGATGGGATCTCACGGGTACAGAAGGTTGCGGCGTTGGAAAAGTGTTTTCGTGGCTCTCCTGATTTGTTTTGGAATATTTCAGAATATATAGGCGGAATAAATAGGTCGGTGGAGTCACGAGGGTCCCACAAGGGTGGGGGGGGGGGGCGCCCTACCCCGTGGGCGCACCCTCCGTCCTTGTGGGTGCCTCTTGGCTTCCCTGACGTGTACTCCAAGTCCTTTGGTTGTCTTCTGGTCCAAGAAAAATCATCACGAAAGTTTCATTCCGTTTGGACTCCGTTTGATATTCCTTTTCTGCGGAACTCTAAAACAAGGAAAAAACAGGAACTGGCACTGGGCTCTAGGTTAGTCCCAAAAATAATATAAAATAGCATAATAATGCATATAAAACATCCAAAACAGATAATATAATAGCATGGAACAATAAAAAATTATAGATACGTTGGAGACGTATCACTCTTCTTTAAGAAATCCATTAAGTAATGCAGTTTTGATGTCCATTTGCCAGATTTCATAATCATAAAATGCAACAATTAATAACATGATTCAGATAGACTTAAGCATCGCTACGGGTGAGAAAGTCTCATCGTAGTCAACTCCTTGAACTTGTCGAAAACCTTTTGCGACAAGTCCAGCTTTGTAGACAGTAACATTACCATCAGCATCAGTCTTCTTCTTGAAGACCCATTTATTCTCTATGGCTCGCTGATCATCGGCCAAGTCCACCAAAGTCCACACTTTGTTCTCATACATGGATCCTATCTCAGATTTCATGGCCTCAAGCCATTTATACGAATATGGGCTCATCATAAATTCTTCATAGTTCGTAGGTTCGTCATGGTCTAGTAACATGACTTCCAGAACAGGATTACCGTACCACTCTGGTGCGGAACATACTCTGTTCGACCTACGAGGTCCAGTAGTAACTTGATCTGAAGTTTCATGATCATCATCATTAGCTTCCTCTCTAGTTGGTGTAGGCATCACAGGGACGGATTTCTCTAATGAGCCACTTTCCAATTTGAGAGAAGGTACAATTACCTCATCAAGTTCTACTTTCCTCCCACTCACTTCTTTCGAGAGAAACTCCTTCTCTAGAAAGTTTCCACTCTTGGCAACAAATATCTTGCCTTCGGATTTGTAGCAGAAGGTGTACCCAATTGTTTCCTTAGGGTATCCTATGAAGACGCACTTCTCCGATTTTGGTTCGAGCTTATCAGGCTGAAGCCTTTTGACATAAGTGCCGCAACACCAAACTTTAAGAAATGATAGTTACGTTTCTACGGTGTCGTCTCAACGGATTTAGACGGTGCCCTATTTAACATGAATGCAACTGTCTAATGCATAACCCCAAAATGGTAGTGGTAAATGGGTAAGAGACATCATAGATCGCACCATATCTTATAAAGTACGGTTACAACGTTCGGACACACCATTACGCTGTGGTGTTCTAGATGGCGTGAGTTGGAAAATATTCCACATTGTTATAAATGAAGGCCAAACTCGTAACTCAAATATTCACCTCAATGATCAGATCGTAGAAACTTTATTTTCTTGTTACGATGATTCTCCACTTCACTCTGAAATTCTTTGAACTTTTCAAATGTTTCAGACTTGTGTTTCATTAAGTAGATATACCCATATCTACTCAAATCATCTATGAAGGTTAGAAAATAACTATACCCGCCGTGAGCCTCAACACTCATCGGACCGCATACATTGGTATGTATTATTTCCAATAAGTCATTAGCTCGCTCCATTGTTCCAGAGAACGGAGTTTTAGTCATCTTGCCCATGAGGCATGGTTCGCAAGTATCAAATGATTCATAATCAAGTGATTCCAAAAGCCCATCTACATGGAGTTTCTTCATGCGCTTTACACTAATATGACCTAAACGACAGTGCCACAAATATGTTGCACTATCATTATCAACTTTGCATCTTTTGGCATCAATATTATGAATATGTGTATCACCACAATCGAGATTCAATAAAAATAGACCACTCTTCAAGGGTGCATGACCATAAAAGATATTACTCATATAAATAGAACAACCATTATTCTCTGATTTAAATGAATAACCGTCTCGCACTAAACAAGATCCATATATAATGTTCATGCTCAACGCTAGCACCAAATAACAATTATTTGGGTCTAAAACTAATCTCGAAGGTAGATGTAGAGGTAGCGTGCCGACGGTGATCACATCAACCTTGGAACCATTCCCGACGCGCATCATCACCTCGTCCTTAGCCAATCTTCGTTTAATCAGTAGCCCCTGTTTCGAGTTACAAATATGAGCAACCGAACCAGTATCAAATACCCAGGCTCTACTATGAGCATTAGTAAGGTACACATCAATAACATGTATATCAAATATACCTTTGTTCACTTTGCCATCCTTCTTATCCGCCAAATACTTGGGGTGGTTCCGCTTCAAAGGACTACCCCTTTGCAAGAGAAGCACTCGGTTTGTGCTTGGGTCCAGCTTTGGGCTTATTCCCGGGAGTGAAAACTTGCTTGCCATTCTTCTTGAAGTTCCCCTTATTTCCCTTGCCTTTTTCTTGAAACTAGTGGTCTTGTTAACCATCAACACTTGATGCGCCTTCTTGATTTCTACCTCCGCAACTTTGAGCATTGCGAAGAGCTCGGGAATTGTCTTGTCCATCCCTTCCATATTATAGTTCATCACGAAGCCTTTGTAGCTTGGTGTAGTGATTGAAGAACTCTGTCAATAATACTATCATCTGGAAGATTAACTCCCAGCTGAGTCAAGTGATTATGATACCCAGATATTTTGAGTATGTGTTCACTGACAAAACTGTTCCCCTCCATCTTGCAGCTATAGAACTTGTTGGATACTTCATATCTCTCAACTCGGGCATTTGCTTGAAATATTAACTTCAACTCCTGGAACATCACATATGGTCCATGACGTTCAAAACGTCTTTGAAGTCCCGATTCAAAGCCGTAAAGCATGACACACCGAACTATCGAGTAGTCATCTGATCGAGCTTGCCAGACGTTCATAACATCAGTGAGGGAGTCCTGGATTAGGGGGTGTCCGGATAGCCGGACTATGACCTTTGGCCGGACTCCTGGACTATGAAGATACAAGATTGAAGACTTCGTCCCGTCTTCGGATGGGACTTTCCTTGGCTGTCAGGACCCCGATTCTAAGTCACACCGATCTAGCCTGTAACACCTCATATCACTTTGTGGCCTCACGCACGGTATTCCCACGGGTGTCGCCTTACCATGGCCCGGGACCGTTTGCGCCTTTTAGCTCACGTATATGATAGTGTCGCTAGCATCCATATGACAGAGAACCCGGGCTGACATGACTAGTCGTGAACCCAAAGTGGCACTAACTTACGGAGACAGGCATACATGAATCAACTTCGAGCATGTCGGTCAGCAGCGTGCGAATCCGGGCTGTAGCACTGGGCTAACAGGACTCCGGGAACCCGGGTTGTAGCAGGCTAGGCAGGACTCTGGATGTCATCGCGTGACATTTCCCCGAAGGGACAGACATAGGAACGAAGTGAATCACATGCCGGTCAGTCAAGTGTTCTGGAGCAGTAGTGCTGGGCTAGCAGGACTACGGTGAACCGGGCTGTAGCGGACTACTATGGCTCATGGAAGCACAAGACTACATTTCCCCATAAGAGAGGCTACCAAGGATAAACAACTAGGTTGTTGGATCCCACACATACCAAGCATTTCAATCATACACACAATATGCTCAATATGTGCAAATACAACATGGCATCACAACAAGACTCTACGACTCAAAGTATTTATTCATTAGGCTCTGAGGAGCGAGATATTACAAACATGGGTCTCATGACCCAACATTCAGAGCATACAAGTCAAAGCACATGCGGAAGCTTAACATGTCTGAGTACATACATCTACAAATGAAAAAGGCTGAGAAGCCTGACTATCTACCAGATCCTGCCGAGGGCACAAGATCGTAGCTGAGGTATCAAGCTAAACGTCGAAGCCCGCATAGAACTACCAGCGAGACTGACGCCTCTCTACAAAACATAAAATTGGCAAACGTGAGTACAAATGTACCTAGCAAGACTTACATCAGAACTAGCTACATATGCATCAATATCAACAGAGGGGGTGGTGGAGTTTGACTGTAGCAAGCCAGCTTTGACTCAGTGGCTATCCTAAACTATGACTGCAAGTAAATCTTTCGAGGTGGCGCACACGAGTCCACATATTCACCATATCAATACACCACTATGGATCCGCTCCCGTCTCCCTACGAGAACGCCATCCATAGCACTCACGCTTATCTTGCGTATTTTAGAGTATCCACTTCCACTTGTCTATGAACTGTACAGGCAACCTAGAAGTCCTTTACCGCGGACACGGCTATTCGAATAGATGATGTTAACCCTGCAGGGGTGTACTTCTTCACACACGCTCTCGCCACTTACCGCCATGTACACTTCATGTATCTCGACAACCTTCAAGCGGAAGCCTGGCGAGGGAGTCGGCCACGACCTGACTAACCACACAAGTCTCTAGTCCAGGTTTATCGCCTATTCAGGTTCCATCCGCAAGGAGATCCGGCCGGGGTGTCGCTCACGGACCCAAACGATGTGTGCAGGGTTCCCAAGCCCACCTCGCCGGGTGGATCTACGCTTGGTACACCGTGCCACGGTGCCTAGTCTGTCCCAAGCCCACCTGCACTGGTGCCACTTGGTAGACTACTAACACTACATACAAACACCGTAAACTAGTTGCAACTCCCGGACAGAGATCAGGTTGATTAATAAGTCGAGAGGGGCACTTAAGCATTCCAATGTGTGGTAGTAGCTGTTCATGGATCACAAACACGTAACTCAGTTCACGAGGGGCCAAGCAATGAGACAACCCACCATGTACTCCTACATGGCCTCTCACCGCTACCTTTAACAAATCGTGTTCACACACTTAGCTCTCACACAGTAGGACATGTTCACAAAATTCCAATTCATCCCCGATGAATCAGACCTGACTCAACTCTAAGCAAAGCAGGTGCATGACAACAAGCATGAATGAGTAGGCACATCAGGGCTCAAACAACTCCTACTCATGCTAGTGGGTTTCATCTATTTACTGTGGCAATGACATGTCATGCAGAGGAAAGGGGTTCAACTACCGTAGCATGTATTAGTTGAAGTGTTGTTGTCCTAATGCAGTAAAAGAGAGCAGGAGCGAGAGAGTGGGATTGTATCAGAATGAACAAGGGGGTTTTGCTTGCCTGACACTTCTGAAGATAGTAAAGTTCTTCATCGGTGTCATCGAACTCATCGTCGGAACCACGTCTACTCAGAGGGGACAAGCACCGACAAACAAAGAAGAAACACAATCAATGCAATGCAACAATATGATGCATGATCATGACATGGCAATATGCTGTGATTTGGGCTAATGCAACAACAAGTCATTTTGATTGAAGTGGAATTCAAAACTACATCAAATCCCAACTCCAAAACTATTATCAAAGTTGTCCTATTCATGTTCCATCCTAAACAGTGAAGTTAACTTGATCAAACATGCATGAAAATGGTACAGATGGATAGATTGGATTTTTCTGATCATTTTCATATATAATTTGTTTGATTTGGAGCTACAGTTGATTTTCTATGATTTTTAGAAGTTTTGGCTATTTTCCGAATTTCACGTAAAAGAATAAATCCAGAAAAAGAGTTATCGCGTCGACACTACGTCACCGTGATGTCGGCAGGTCAACGAGGCGGTCCAGTCAAACCGACTCGGTGGGTCCCACCGGTCGGTGTCATGGTGTCAAGCTAGAGTCACCGACGTGTGGGCCCACTAGGGTTAGTTAAACTTTAACAGAAAAATAAACTGTATTTAGTTAGGAAGTGGGACCCAGCTGTCAGTGTGAGAGAGGGTTAATTAGCTGGGTCATTAGCCCCTAATGGCGGCGCCACGTCAGCATGCAGGATTGTCGCCGGCGACGACCACAACCATGGCGAGGAGCTCACGGAGTGGTGCTACGGGCGGTGTTGGGCAAAGCCAAGGGCACCAGAGGGTTGTTTTTCCTCGCCAAGATCCAAAGTGGAGACACATGGGAGGCGCGGGGTGGCCGGAGCTCGCCGGAGCGAGCTCGCGGCGGCGGCCGAGGTATGGCTTCGAGCGGGAACGGGGAAACTCTCTGAGGGGCTCGCCGGACTCGTGGTGAAGCAATGAGAGCGATGATGCGTGTGGGAGCCACTGCTTTGGGTTCTGGCCACGACGGTGCCATGGCCGGCGGCGAGCACAACTCGGCTCCGGTGCATCTATATACTACAACATGAAATCGACGCGGGGAGGAGAGGGGAATCGACCAGAGGGTCACATGGGTCGCGTCGAGATGGTCAGCGAGTTCGGGGAAGCGACAATGGTGGCGAATCAACGGTGAAGATCCTCGGCGGCCGGTGGTGGAGAAGGCGACGGTGAGACGATGGAGGCCGTCCGGGCTCGCTTCCTTCAGTGGAGAGGTTCAGTGCGAGGAGGCGGAGCTCGGGCACTAACTGGCTGGGCGTGGGGATGCTGCTGGCCGCGGTGGTTCAGGGCGGCGTGTCCATGGCCACATCGGCCATCGCGGGAGAGAGCGAGGGAGAGGAGGGGAAACACGGGGAGGAGTGGCAGGGGTCCGGGGGGTGTGTGGCGCTCACAAAGCGGCTTGGGCAATGGGAAGCGAGGTGGCCCAACAGCATGGCCAGCCATGACGAGCACGCTACCGCCTGCGCGAGGTAGGGGTGATCCCGCTGGCCGGTCACTGGGCAAGACAAAGGCCGTGCCAGAAGTGGCCTGTAAGCTTTTGCCTTTTATTGTTCTTCTTTTTGTTTTTTGTTTTTTTACTTTGCCACTGTTTTCAAATTTAAACGAATTCAAAACAGAGCCAAATATCCTCTGAATAATTTATGTTTCTAGATGGACTTTTCCAACAGCACATAAAACATTTCAAAGTTATTTGAATATATATCCCATATATTATGAATATAATTCCAAATTCAAATACAATAAAGATTTAAATTCAGTGCCAAAATAATTCCTTAAAAACGTTCAATATTTTTGGTTTGGATCCAAACCCTTGCCAAAATTATTAAACATTAATGAAGGCCATTTTGGTTTCACTGAATGCAAGTTTAAGGGTTCTTGCCCCTTTTTTTAAAAGGATTTTATGAGGCTTGAGAATTCCCTCGATTCAAATTTCACTGGAATTTAGACATGATGCATGGTGCACTCTGATGCAACTAATTGTAGGCAGTAATCTAGGGTTGTGACAACTCACCCCCACTAAACAAGAATCTCGTCCCGAGATGTGAGGTAAGAAGACAGAGGGGACACAAAGCTAACACAATCTTCATGACCCGTTGCATTCTTGAAGGTGTTGATTCATTGCATCAAATTGATCTTGACGTCTTTGCTTTCGAGATCTTCATCCAACACATTGATGACAGAAAGAAACTCCATTGGAAAGGATCATTGAAGCCCTTCATACCAGGCTAATGGCAATTCACAAACGATCGTTTGAAGGAATTCGAAGAAATGGCATACTCAGTTTTGGAATGGAACTATGGTTATAGAACAATCGGCAAATGGAAGGCACAATCCGACTGATACCGAAGATATAACCTAGTGTCTCGAAAGCGCGTTCTCAAGAACTTGAGCATTTCCATATTCATCAAGGTTTTACCAACATCCGTGCCGCGGATCCTGGCAACACATCATACTACCATGATGAATAGTGATGGACGATGCAGATGCAAAGGAAGACAACACTTTCTCAGATTTGTCCTTAGCAATGCCAAGGAACAAAACACGGATGATCGAGAGACATTTAGCACTCCGCCCAATGTTCTCCTTGATGTTTAAGATACCACTATCATGATTCAAAGTGGCATTAACATGGTCATCAAGTAAAGGTCGGACTTCGGGAACACAAAATCCATAAGGAACAACTTCTAGAATAAGTCATGCGAAATCCTCATGGGAGGTGACCAAATGGCTTAATCAAGATACTACAATAACGAAGCTTCCAGCTAGGTGCGTCCACCTCACTGGAACCCATATCATAGCTCTTGGAAGAAGTTCCAACCATCACATCTACCTGAGATTCAGATCTGGTTGGTAACAGGATATTTCAGACAACATGTCTAGAAAAGAAAGTTTGCAACACAAACCGACGAGATGACGTTGCGAGATTCTCGGAAAATGAACTACGATAGCAAGCTCCAAAACATGAGTTGTTTCTGCTACAAACCTATGAACACGCTGTCCAAGACAAGCATGACCACGTAGTAGTCCTATAGTAAAACACTACCGAGTTCAGGTGGGGAACCATCATCAAGGATATCGAAGTCCTTACATAAGTCTTGCTCTTAAGAAGGAACTTCTTCTCCTTGAACAAACCAATCAGTGGCTTGGTGTGCTAGGGATACATATAGAATGAAGGTTGCAAGTCTTCAATCCACAGAATACTTTGCACGTATGCATGACTGATTTGGGATGATTCCAGAGGAAACAAAACAAACCTTTCTCAAATTCATGGCGGCGACTTGCATCTGATGCACATGAACTTGGAGAAAGTCACTTCTTACACCAAACATACATTTCATGAGCGGGACATGAAGATAATGCTTACAAAAGTTTCCAACACTAACTTAGATGTTCAACATGAATCATGGGGAAGACAAAATGTCACCGATGGGCCCAACAAAGAACTCATCGTAATTCCATATCACCGACTTCCACCATCATGTGAACACGGTGATAGCATTGGTCAGACCAAAAGATGTAATGGTGTATGCTCGAGGGATCAACCACGAGTAAGACAACATTACGAACATCGATGGTACTGATTTTATTTGGTGATAGCCCATATTCAAATCAAAGTTTTTATAAGACAATAAGTCCAACAACTGATCACAGGGACCAATCGATGAAGATATTATCTTTCTTCAACTAACACACCAACACCAGGATATCCCTTTGAAACGAACTAAGTTAGGTAAGATTTTATCTTCCAACTCTCCAAGTTGTCGTTTAGCTTAACCAACTAGCTCAGGGGTATCCAACACGGATTCTTGGAGAAGGGGTGTGTCGGTGTCAAAACCGGCGGATCTCGGGTAGGGGGTCCCGAACTGTGCGTCTAGGCGGATGGTAACAGGAGACAAGGGACACGATGTTTTTACCCAGGTTCGGGCCCTCTCGATGGAGGTAATACCCTACTCCTGCTTGATTAATATTGATGATATGGGTAGTACAAGAGTAGATCTACCACGAGATCGAGAGGCTAAACCCTAGAAGCCAGCCTATGGTATGATTGTTGTTCGTCCCCACGGACTAAAACCCTCCGGTTTATATAGACATCGGATAGGGTTAGGGTTACACGTAGTCGGTTACAATGGTAGGATATCTACATATCCAGATCGCCAAGCTTGCCTTCCACGCCAAGGAAAGTCCCATCCGGACACGGGACGAAGTCTTCAATCTTGTATCTTCATAGTCTTGGAGTACGGCCGTGATGATAGTTCGGCTATCCGGACACCCCCTAGTCCAGGACTCCCTCATTAGCCCCTGAACCGGGCTTCAATGACGACGAGTCCGGCGCGCATATTGTCTTCGGCATTGCAAGGCGGGTTCCTCCTTCGAATACTTCATAGAAGATTTTGAACACCAGGATAGTGTCCGACTCTGCAAAACAAGTTCCACATACCAACATAGAGAGAATAACTTTTGCACAGATCTGCTGACGTATTCCGCGGTGTGACATCACACCACGGCCAGGCCTTTATATGAATCGTTTTTTACTGTTCCATCTCAGTGCGTTTAGCGAGGCGGTTTCCCTGGCACGTCTTATCAAAGCATAGATCATGCCCCCTTATTCCGGGATTCTCATCAATACGGACGTGGGTAACCCATCCGCGCCATTGATTACGGCGCTTGGGAGATAAGCGAGTTTTACCAGGCTGGTGGGGGACGCATAGTTTCGTCCGTCCATGGGGATAAGGATCCACCTTCTCACCTACGCCTTCTTCCTCCTTTGCTTATCCATTTCCGCGCACTCGAGCTCCAGCGCCCAAGTCCGCACATCCCACCTCAACCTTCTCCAACTATGTCCGAAGCGGGAGGCAGGTGGATGGCCTCCTCCGTCATGGAGGGGCACATCACAAAGCTGTGGGAGGTCGGATACCTGTCCGGGCGACATCGCGTGTCGGCTACTCGACGAGGGGCAGCTCATTCCAACCCCTGTGCCCCATGAGAGGGTGGTGTTTCTCCCCACTTCCTCCGCTGGACTAGGTTTTCCACTTCACCCATTTGTCCGGGGCTCATGTTCTACTACGGCCCGGACTTCCACGATCCGCCCCGAATTTCATCCTCAACATCTTGGCGTTCATCGTCAGGTGCGAGGCCTTCCTCGCATCCATCCCCACTTCGCTTATGGCTGAAGATCTTCAATGTCGGGCCCGAAGGTAGTGGGCGGCCGTCAAGCGGAGTGCGGAGGCGCCATGGTTGGCAAGATGGCCAAAGTCCTATGGCTCGAGGGGCCCTTCATGGAGACAATAAAGGGGTGGCAATCGGGGTGGTTCTATATCACCGAGCTGCGCGACTCCAAGTGGGCGGCAGCCCCCGAATTCAGATCTGGCTTCCCCACATGGCTCTCATCATGGAAAGAGACGGGCCTGACGTGGGGGAGTTCGGACGAGCTATCCGGACTCCAAACATGCGTCCAAACTCAGTGGACAGGAATCTCGGGCTTGTCAACGTAATCCAGGTGATGCTCATCCGCCGGATTCTCCCATGCCAACAACGGGCCTTCAAATTGTGGGAGTTCGATCCGCACAACACTCAACTCTAAAGAGGCTCTTTGACACTACGCACGAAGATGCCCGGAAGGTGTCGCTCAAGGGCGCCGAGGTTCTACATCCGCCACCAAGATCGCGGATTCATTTCGCAGCGTCAAGCCAGCGAGGTGAGTTATTTTACCCTTTATGGGACTCTTTTTTCATAGATTGACTCTATGTGGGATCTAAAACTCCCTAACCTTTGACAGGACTAGCTGAAGACGTCCGGACAGATTAACTGTCCGGCTCCTTTGCTAGAAGACCCAGCGGACACCCGATTGACCGGGCTGCTAGCTCCGGTACCTCATGTGGTGCCGGAGAAGAAGGCCAGGAAGGAGGCAACGGGAACTCGAAGGAGCTCCGACGCTGGTCTTGTCGGTCTGAAGCGTAATCTTCTCCCGAGAACGAGGAGGAGGAAAGAAGCCTCTCCCAGCCGGGGAGGAGAGGAAAAGGAAGGCCGCCCTAACCGGGAGGCCGGAGGGTCCAAGAAGGGAAGGACCCTTCCTCCGGACTTCTCCACCAACGTCGACAACGACGAGGAGGAGTGGCCGACAAGGGCCAAGCCCTTGGCGAGATCGTAAGTGTCCGGATACCCATGGCTTTTTTATTGCATAGTGTTCTGTAATGCCGAACAATCATGCAGCCCGCCCAAGGGCGAGTTCGCCGCTTTGTCGAGCGGGTCCCTGAGTTCGTCGGAAATGGAGAGTACTTCACTTCCGGCCGCCTCCTCGCCTCACGATGCGGACGATGCCGAGGTGGTGCCCCAAGGGGGGCCTGGTCAAGAGGAGGTGGCGCAGGAGGCGCTGCAAGGCAACCTCCCGGACTCCAGGCTCAAGGGGAGCAAGACCCTGTGGGCTCTAAGCCCGACCCTCGTCTCTCCATACCGAACCTTCAGCCGTTCCGAGTCCGAAAGCGGTCCCTTCGTAGGAAGGGTAAGACGCCGGTGTCTTCCGTCCAACCGGAGGCACCGGATAGCTTACTGGAGGCGCTTAACAGCGCCTCCATCGAGGAGGAGCACCACACTGTCATGAGTGTGGTGATCAAGAAAGTTCAGTCCGCCAAGAGCGGGCCGATCAAGCTCGCTCAGCCTTCTAATGTGCTTTGAGGTAAGTTTAGAATGTGTAAAAATATTACCGCATAGACAGTAGCTCGATGCTTAGTTCGGTGTTCGGAAAGAAAAGCCGGACTAAGGATCTAAAAAGATATACGCAGGAGTCTAACATAAGTATGTCAATATGGGAATGCAGGCTATTTGTTGACCTCTGCCAGACCTTGATCATAAGGTCGATGCATTGAAGCAGAGCCTCGAGTGGTCCGAGAACGAGCTCGGCCTTGCCAATAAGCAGCTCGAGGACAAGGAAGGTAAGTAATACCTTATAGAAAGGTTTCGGTTGCAAAAAATAACAGGAATAACATGGGTACTGCAGGGGCCACGAACGGGGTGGCGACCCTGAAGGAAGCGGTGTCCGTGGCCGAAAACAAAGCGCCATGAGCACACCGAGCGAGAGAAGGGGAGGCGTGGCTGGCGGAGGTGCGGCAAGAGCTCCGTGCTCTCGTGAAAAAACATGAGGGTTTGGAGCGTGACTCAAGACCCGAGAGTCCGAGCTTGCCTCGGCTCTTGAGAGTGCCAAAGCTGCTAAGGCCGAGGCCAAAAGCCCTCCAGAGATTGAGGCAATAAAGAAGATCACAAGGCGGTAAGGCATTCTTTATGCGAGCAAGAATGTGAAAGTGAATTACCTATTACTTACCCGGATTCGAGCTCTCCAGAGCATTCGCAGATATGCCCGTAGTGTGTCCGATCTGCCGCGTTCTACCACGCCAAGGAGGGAGCTCGACGGAGAAGGTGTTCTGGTCTCGATATCTTTGAGGTCGGACATCCGGTGCCCCTAAGCGACCAGGTGAAGTAGCTGTTCGAGCTCCACAAGGTCGCCAAACAGGCCATGAAGGGCCTCATAGTTCGGTATGTGGCCATTGGAAGCCATGCACAGGAGCTACTTCGGGTTGGTGCAGCGGTGGTGGGCCTTTGTCCATGGATTGAAGTCATCAAGCGCTCCGTCTGCATTGAAGGTGCCGTCGGGCCTTGCCGTGCTAAAGTGTCTTGGGCAAGCTGGATGCGGAGAAGCTTGTGACAGACGGGCCACCGAAGGGCAAGGAGCATCGACGCCCGAAATGTTCTATGAGGGCTTCTGAAGGGTGCCCACTTGAATAGCGGATGAGTGCTCCAAAGATGTAATTTTGAATAAACTCGCATTTGTTATCCTGTCGCTGAAAACTTGTTCATATGCGCTAAGCAACACTTGTTAATTTAAAATATTACCTTCTCGTGCGGCCGTTTATCAAATTTGAGAGATGGCAAGTCGTTGGCTTCAGCCCCCATGCCACGAGTGCTGGGGTGTTCGGCATAAACTTGAGCGATCTTGTTCCCATTCTTGGGTCCATCGAGGGAGGCGCTCAGCGCAATGAACAAGGCAACCGGACTTATAATGCTTGAACACTCTCACTTAGCCATAGAATTCTATAATTTTAAATTTCGGCGAAGCCCCTAGTATTCGGAAGACCGAGTTAGGCGCTATCCACGCCTTGGCGGACAATTCGGTTCCTCGCTCTAAGCGACATAAGTCTTTAGGGACCAAGAAACCTCTCGAACAGCGATCGGCTCTCGCCCTATCATGGCCAGTCGGTTTAGCTTTCTCCATCGAGGTGCTCAACCCAGCTCAACCGGGGCACAATCGCAGTGGTTCTCCTAGTGCTACCTTAGCCGATATAACGGAACGTAAGGTACCAAAACATAGGAGCAGGCAAACCCAACTATTGACCCAAGACATGATTCGAGCCGATGCATATAATGCTATAAGTTCGGGTGCCGCACTTGTGAAAGTGTTCGGACTTATCACACCATAATTTTGGGGTACTTAAGCCCCTGGTGTATTGGCCGTACCAAATTGTACGGTTGCGCAATGTCATAAATGAACATATATATATATAGATATAGAAAGGAGTGCAATAATAGGCAAAAGCAATGTATTGGTTATTAAAAAGAAACTGCAAATAAAAGCAGAACGATACAAATTGTGCGATAAGCAAGGGATGGGACTATTTAACATGTCCCCCTCCAGGGGTAAGCTGCGGGATGGTATGTAAAACAGGTACAATCCTCGTAATAGAGACCACCTGAACACTTTGACGTAGCTTTCTGCTTCCCTGGATGTTGCATCGTGAGTTCGGCGATTCTAGTGCCGGACAGGACTTCTGGAAAACGGAGTCCTGAAAGTAAGAAAAATAGAAGAAAGAAAAAGAATGACACAATCGGGAGCCCCTGGTGCGGTTTAGCCGCATTCTGGGCGTGCCGTGGTCGTGCCCCTCCCCTTATGCCCAAGGTATCTCCAGAGCGTAGTTATGTACGCATAGTACTGGCTTTGCGGTTACGCGAGGGCCGGGGTTGGGGCCGGATTGCTACGCGTGCTTGGATCGTGCCAGGCAGTCTTGTTGTAGGTTACTCCGGGCGCGCTTGATAGTGTCCGGACGTTTAGTGGCCGGACTCGAGAGTTGCTGTGAGAGGCTGCTTTGCACCTCCGCCGTGAGGGCCGCCGTGTGCTCCTCCGTTCGGAGAGAGCGTTCGGTGTTTCCATTGACCGTGATTACTCCTCGAGGGCCTGGCATCTTGAGCTTGAGGTATGCGTAGTGCGGCACGGCATTGAACTTTGCAAATGCGGTTCGTCCGAGCAGTGCATGATAGCCGTTGCGGAATGGGACTATGTCGAAGATTAACTCTTCGCTTCGGAAGTTATCCGGGGATCCGAAGACCACTTCGAGTGTAACTGAGCCTGTACAATTGGCCTCTACACCTGGTATGACGCCTTTAAAGGTCGTCTTTGTTGGTTTAATCCTTGAGGGGTCTATTCCCATTTTGCTGCTTGTATCCTGATAAAGCGAGTTCAGTTGCTACCGCCGTCCATCAGGACTCTGGTGAGGTGAAATCCGTCCATAATTGGGTCAAGAACCAATGCGGCGAAACCGCCATGACGAATGCTAGTGGGGTGGTCCCTTGATCGAAGGTGATCGGGCAGAAGACCATGGGTTGAACTTTGGGGCGATCGCTCCATCGCATATCGTCCCTTAGTGCATGCTTCCGCTCCCTTTTGGGTATGTGGGTTGCGTATATCATGTTCACCGTCCGCACTTGTGTGGGAAAGCCCTTCTGTCCTCTATTGTTCGGCGGCCGGGGCTCTTCCTCGTCATCGCTATGAAGCCCCTTGTCATTGAGTTCGGCACTTAACTTGCCTGCTTGCTTGAACACCCAACAATCCCTGTTGGTGTGGTTGGCTGGTCTTCGAGGTGCCGTGTATCCGCACAAGCGATCGAGTATTCGGTCAAAGTTGGGCCGGCCCTGGGTTTTATTTTGAATGGCTTCTTCCGCTGACGGGTTTAGAGCCTCTGAATCCGCATTGACTGCCGTATCTTCATCATTGTCGCCGTTAATCTGGCGCTTGTTCTTGTTATTCTTGACGCGACCTGCCATTGCTGTCCTTGGTATCCGAACTACCGGGGTTTTTGGTCAAGTTGTTACTACGAAGCTAGCCAGCTATCCTCTCCCCGCGCAAAAGCGGGTCATGAGTGTGGTGAGGGCTGCCATGGATTTCGGCTTTTCTTGTCCTAGGTGCCGGCAAGCCACTCGTCATGGATGTTATGTTTGAAGGCTGCAAGGGCCTCTGCATCCGGACGATCAACGATTTGATTTTTCTTTGTTAGGAACCGTGTCCGTAATTGTCTGGCCGACTCTTCCGCTGCTGAATTATATGGCTAAGGTCATCGGCGTCTGGTGGTCGCACATATGTGCCTGGAAGTTATCAAGGAATGCGGCTTCCGTGTCCTCCCAACAACCAATTGATTTTCTTTGGCAAGCTGTTGAGCCAATGCCGAGCTGGTCCTTTAAGCTTGAGTGGGAGGTATTTGATGGCATGTAGATCATCACCGCAGGCCATGTGGATATGGAGGAGATAGTCCTCGATCCAGACCGCATGATCTGTGGTACCATCGTATGATTCGATGTTTACGAGTTTGAAGCCCTCGGGGATTTGATGATCCATTACTTCATCTGTGAAGCATAGTGGGTGTCTTGGCGCCTACAGATTGGGCTATATCACGGCGTAGCTCATATGAGCTTTGTCTCATCGTGTTCGGCCCGGCCGGGTTTCTTTGTATCCGCGCGACGGTAATCATCCCGAGTCGTTACGCCCACGCCGATCCGTGGATCGATCTTGTATGTTTTGCCTTATCCTCCAATATATCTCGCAAGTCCGGCGCGTTTTCCCGTGCCATGGTACTTTTGAGCGGGCGTCGGTGCTGCTTGAGCGGAGGGCCGAGAGGCTTCTCTGTCATGACCACGCAGGGTGGCAGTCTGCCATGTCGTCTTGTTGGTGACTTGGGTGCTTCCTCCTCTGATCGAGGCAACGGCCTGCGTTTGGGGTAGCTTTTGGAGGGCGTTGAGTTCATACTCTTCGGTGCAAGGACTTGATCCATCTGTCGACTAGCAGGTCTTGGTCAGCTCTAAGCTGTTGCTGCTTTCTTGAGGCTGCTTGCCGTGGCCATAAGCCTGCGTTTGAAACACTCCTGTTGGCGGGATCCTCGTGCACGCATTTAATTCGTCGTTGAGTCTTGCCTCATCTTCGGAGGGAGGCGCATAATTATCGTCCTCTACCTCTCTTTCACAGACCGTCGTGCGGACTTATCTCCCTCCTCCTGCACCGAGTCCTGGGAGGGTTGTCTTCAACCGTCCCGGTGTTATTATCTCCCGTGCGGAATCACCGCTTTTGCTGTGGCAGGATTTAGAGCGGCCGCCAGCGTCGGCGACGCTTGATTGCTTCTTGGAGGGTCATCCTCCGTTGTTCCATCGCCGTTCCCATCTTTTGGGATGTCCACCATGTATATGTCGTATGTGAGGTGGCCTTCCAGTACTCTGCAGCACTTTGGGTCTTGGCCGTCTCCGGCATCGCCGTCCATACCGTCGATGTCTTGGTCGAAGTCGAGCATGTCGGTTAAATCGTCGGCAGATGGCTACAAAGTGGGTGGTGGGTGGGCGTTAATTTGTTTGTCGTCCGCATCCCAACCTTCTTGTCCGTAGTCCGGCGAGGCTCTCCGGATAAAGAGAGAGACTTTAGAGAGTTCGTGATATCGCCAAAGGGCGAGTCTTTGAAAGATGTCATGTGATGAACTCCATGACCGGCGCCCAATCGGATTCGATTGGGAGGGGCGCGGAGGGTTCGGAGTCCGGAGAGGAGTCCGGCACCTTGGAGTCACAGTCTTCACAAAGGACAGGGATTGTGTTCGGCTCAATCGCCGTAGAGATTTCAGCCCCCGAGGTGGTGTCCAACCAACCATCCTCGATTGGCGAGATCGGCTCCGAATCAATGTTCGGAGCGGACACTATCTTGACCTCCGGGACCTTTGTTCGGACGAGTTAGATCATGCCCATCGAGATAGTGCGGCGCGCTTGGCTGCGGCTTGAATCCGTCGAAGATCAAGTCTCCGCGGATGTCGGCCGTGTAGTTTAAACTTCCAAATCTAACCTGATGGCCAGGGGCGTAGCTTTCGATCTGCTCTAGATGGCCTAGCGAATTGGCCCGCAGTGCAAAGCCACGAATCTGAAGATCTGTCCGGGAGAAAAGTCTCACCCTGGACTGCGTCGTTCTTGATGATTGAAGGAGCCATCGGGCCTATCGGTGGCGACACGGAGGAACTCTCAATGAAAGCACCAATGTCGGTGTCAAAACCGGCGGATCTCGGGTAGGGGTCCCGAATCGTGCGTCTAGGCGGAGGTAACAGGAGGCAGGGGACACGATGTTTTTACCCAGGTTCGTGCCCTCTCTATGGAGTTAATACCCTACTACTGCTTGATTAATATTGATGATATGGGTAGTACAAGAGTAGATCTACCACGAGATCAGAGAGGCTAAACCCTAGAAGCTAGCCTATTGTATGATTGTTGTTCGTCCTACGGACTAAAACCCTCCGGTTTATATAGACACCAGATAGGGTTGGGGTTACACAGAATCGGTTACAATGGTAGGAGATCTACATATCCGTATCGCCAAGCTTGCCTTCCACGCCAAGGAAAGTCCCATCCGGACACGGGACGAAGTCTTCAATCTTGTATCTTCATAGTCTTGGAGTCCGCCGTGATGATAGTTCGGCTATCCGGACACCCCTAGTCCAGACTCCCTCGGGGTGGTTTAGAGGAAAACCAACTTGATCACGAGCTCAACATAACGATCGGGGGACAACTTTGGTAATACTTCCGAGAAGATATTCGGAAAATCACGAACCACCGATATGTTACTAAGCTCGAGAACAACCTTGCTTTTCAGGGCAAGATGATATGATCAAGGGAGCGAGGGATTGACACAATCCTAACTCATTGATCGAAAGGTGCACCAAAATAAGGACTAGGTAGCACAATCTATCTTAGAATGATGATTCAAGAACCAACACGCTAATAATGAAATTATTGTCCATTTAACTACCAAGCAACAAGGTTGCTAGGAGTATTGATTTCACACATCACGATTCACTTGTCGGCGTTCCGGTTACAATAACACGGGACCGAGGAATGAATCTTGATGGCGAGAAGTATCACTTTGCATCAAGAGTTCATAGAATGGTGTGCAATTCTCATGACAATCGACATAAAGAAGGTAATACTTCAAGGTAGAAATGCACCCGGAAGCTGGATTGGCATTTTGATCTATGGAATACAATTTCTTTGACCCAATCCTAGATATGGATGAGGTACTGGAGTTTGTTTCTCCTAGTCATTCCGGAATAGAATGGCTTGACGGACCACAAGAGTAGTAGGCATCGATTAATGGATGCACGCATGCTCTTGACTATCAGTTGATAGATGAGGGTCAGAAGACAACTAAAATGGGAAAACTTAAAAGAACATATGATTTTCTGAGTTGTGGATGCATGGACTAGCATGTCGAACAAGTTCAACATATTTCTTCCGGATAACCCATGCAGAAGGGTAGAACTGACAGAGTCACAATATAGAATCGAGAACTCATCAAGAGCTCTGGTCGTGATCTTTGGTTCAAGAGAACTTCTGCCATAAGCAGTTCATGGTATTTGGAAGAAGGAGATACCACGAACCTCGATGACTATCGCAAAGGTTACTAATATCTTAAGGGAACTAGCAAATACTAACAACATGAAGTAGGGTGAATCTCAGGTTCAAAACTCAGGAGTAGAATACCTACTAACTAAATGGCATCACGGGATGCTTTTGAGAATGATGGCCAGAATCATCACACTGGGAATACAAAACATGGCTAGATTATATTACTAGGTGACTCCCTAAGACACCTAGGGTCATAAAAATAACTCCAACATATATGTCGAGGCAATGGACTACCTCAACACACTGTTTAGTGTGATTAATTCGGCCCAATAAGACATCGAGAACAGGGAGGAAAGATTTGCAAATGCATCAGACTATTTAGAAACCTGGGATGACTCGGACAACATAACAGCTATAAATGCTCAAAAAGTTTTGAGACATCCTGCAAATTGGTGGCATAACCACTCAGAAGCACAATATCAAGGTTCCGAGACCAACTATGAACACACAGAAGTAGTAGGAACTGAACCGAGGCTTAAATCGGTCAATCCTATAAGTCTACAGATTAGTAACACGTGATCCTGATAGATAGACGAGAAGCCTAGTTCTTAATCCCGTAGAAAAGAAGAGGATGACTCGGATCGAAGGTCATAAGGTAAAGGAGTAAAAAGAGTCTTACGTTCCTTCCACAATCAATTCCCTTATATAACTAAAGCATTTCTAGACACAACTTCAACCAGTTTGGCTTGGTAATCCCACAGCAACAAAGCTCGATACCAAAGCTGTCGGGACCCGATTCTAAGTCACACCGATCTAGCACAGCAACACCTCATATCACTTTGCGGCCTCACGCACGGTATTCCCACGGGTGTCGCCTTACCATGGCCCGGGACCGTTTGTGCCTTGTGGCTCACGTATATGATAGTGTCGCTAGCATCCATATGACAGAGAACCCGAGCCGACATGACTAGTTGTGAACCCAAAGTGGCACTAACTTACGGAGACAGGCATACATGAATCAACATCGAGCATGTCGGTCGGCGTCTTGAATCCAGGCTGTAGCACTGGGCTAACAGGACTCCGGGAACCCGAGCTGTAGCAGGCTAGGCAGGACACCGGATGTCACCGCGTGACATTTCCCCAAAGGGACAGATATAGGAACGAAGTGAATCACATGACGGCTAGTCAAGTGTTCTGGAGCAGTAGTGCTGGGCTAGCAGGACTCCGGTGAACCGGGCTGTAGCGGACTACTATGGCTCATGGAAGCACAAGACTACATTTCCCCATAAGAGAGGCTACCAAGGATAAACAACTAGGTTGTCGGATCCCACACATACGAAGCATTTCAATCATACACACAATATGCTCAACATGTGCAAATACAACATGGCATCACAACAAGACACTACGACTCAAAGTATTTATTCATTAGGATCCGAGGAGCGAGATATTACAAACATGGGTCTCATGACCCAACATTCAGAGCATACAAGTCAAAGCACATGCGGAAGCTTAACATGTCCGAAAGTACGTACATCTACAAATGAAAAAGGTGAGAAGCCTGACTATCTACCAGATCCTGCCGAGGGCACAAGATCGTAGCTGAGGTATCAAGCTAAACGTCGAAGCCCACACGGAACTACTAGCGAGACTGACGTCTCTCTACAAAACATAAAATAGGCAAACGTGAGTACAAATGTACCCAACAAGACTTACATCAGAACTAGCTACATATGCATCAGTATCAACAGAGGGGGTGGTGGAGTTTGATCTGACAAGCCAGCTTTGACACAGTGGCTATCCTAAACTATGACTGCAAGTAAATCTTTCGAGGTGGCGCACACGAGTCCACATATTCACCTTATCAATACACCACTATGGATCCTCTCCCGTCTCCCTACGAGAACGCCATCCATAGCACTCACGCTTATCTTGCGTATTTTAGAGTATCCACTTTCACTTGTCCATGAACTGTACAGGCAACCCAGAAGTCCTTTACCGCGGACACGGCTATTCGAATAGATGATGTTAACACTGCAGGGGTGTACTTCTTCACACACGCTCTCGCCACTTACCGCCATGTACACGTCATGTATCTCGACAACCTTCAAGCGGAAGCTTTGGCGAGGGAGTCGGCCACGACGACTAACCACACAAGTCTCTAGTCCAGGTTTATCGCCTATTCGGGTTCCATCCGCAAGGAGATCCGGCCGGGGTGTCGCTCACGGCCCCAAACGATGTGTGTAGGGTTCCCAAGCCCACCTCGACGGGTGGATCTATGCTTGGTACACCGTGCCATGGTGCCTAGTCTGTCCCAAGCCCACCTGTACCGGGTGCCACTTGGTAGACTACTAACACTACCTACAAACACCGAAACTAGTTGCAACTCCTGGGACAGAGATCAGGTTGATTAATAAGTCGAGAGGGGAACTTAAGCATTCCAATGCGTGGTAGTAATCGCTCATGGATCACAAACACGTAACTCAGTTCCTGAGGATGGCTGCAATGAGACAACCCACCATGTACTCCTACATGGCCTCTCACCGCTACCTTTACCAAATCGTGTTCACACACTTAGCTCTTACACAGTAGGACATGTTCACCACATTACAATTCATCCCCGATGAATCAGACCTGACTCAACTCTAAGCAGTAGCAGGCATGACAACATGCATAAATGAGTAGGCACATCAGGGCTCAAACAACTCCTACTCATGCTAGTGGGTTTCATCTATTTACTGTGGCAATGACAGGTCATGCAGAGGAAAGGGGTTCAACTACCACATCATGTATCAGTTGAAGCGTTGTTGTCCTAATGCAGTAAAAGAGAGCAGGAGCGAGAGAGTGGGATTGTATCGGAATGAACAAGGGGATTTTGCTTGCCTGGCACTTCTGAAGATAGTAAAGTTCTTCATCGGTGTCATCGAACTCATCGTTGGAACCACGTCTACTCAGAGGGGACAAGCACCGACAAACAAAGAAGAAACACAATCAATGCACTGCAACAATATGATGCATGATCATGACATGGCAATATGCTGTGATTTGGGCTAATGCAACAGAAGTCATTTTGATTGAAGTGGAATTCAAAACTACATCAAATCCAAACTCCAAAACTAGTATCAAAGTTGTCCTATTCATGTTTCATCCTAAGCAGTGAAGTTAACTTGATCAAACATGCATGAAAATGGTACATATGGATAGATTGGATTTTTCTGATCATTTTTCATATATAATTTGTTTGATTTTGAGCTACTGTTGATTTTCTATGATTTTTAGAAGTTTTGGCTATTTTTGGGAATTTCCTGTAAAAGAATAAATACAGAAAAAGAGTTACCGCGTCAGCACTACGTCACTATGACGTCAGCAGGTCAACAGGGCGGTCCAGGTCAAACTGACCTGTCATGGTGCTGGCTAGAGTCACCGACGTGTTGGCCCACTGGGGTTAGTTAAACTTTAACAGAAAAATAAACTGTATTTAGTTAGGAAGTGGGACCCAGCTATTAGTGTGAGAGAGGGTTATTAGCTGGGTCATTAGCCCCTAATGGCGGTGCCACGTCAGCACGCCGGATTGTCGCCGGCGACGACCACAACCACGGCAGGAGCTCGCCGGAGTGGTGCTACGGGCGGTGTTGGGCAAAGCCAAGGGCACCAGAGGGTTGCCCTTCCTCGCGCGCATCCAGGGGAGGCACACGGGAGGCGCTGGGTGGCCGGAGCTCGCCGGAGCGAGCTCGCGGCGGCGGCCGAGGTATGCCTTCGAGCGGGCTCGGGCTATAGGGCACGGGGAAACTCTCTGAGGGGCTCGCCGGACTCGTGGTGAAGCAATGAGGGCGATGATGCGTGTGGGA